>JAJHSJ010000012.1:21359468-21411491 GCA_021015155.1 Magnolia officinalis | reverse complement strand
GAATATCCATTTACACATAAGGTTTTTGTCTACGAGGTAGGTCCACTAATTTTCATATGTTATTAGTCCTAATATACTCTATCTCACTTGTGATTGCTTCTTTCTAAAAGATAATATCATGTGAGGACATTGCTTTCTCGAGCGTCAACAAGGTCACCATTTAATTGGGGTAAAAATACATAAAAATTAATATTTTAATCTTAGCAATTCTAAGTCATTTACTCCTTATTTCAGGTTCATACTTAGGATCTTTTAAGACTTTAGGAGGTGAGTTAGAAGGTTCATCTACATTTAGAGAGGAGGGACCCTCATTGGATTAAGTCCCACTATTCTTTAGTTTATAAGGAAAGACATTTTCATGGAACTCAACATCTCTAGATTCGATTATGATATGTTCACTAGAAATTTACAACATTTTCTATGAGATGTATATTCTACAAGTACACACCTGAAAGTTTTAGATCCTAATTTTGGTCTTTTGGGATCAGTTAGCCTAACATGGGTAAGACACCTCTTGCGACGGATAAGATCTGCCATTTATTTGTGACGGACTGAAATCGTCACCGTTTCACAATGGATTAATCCAACATTTATTTGTGTGCTGCGGAAAACAGCAATGGACCAAATCCATCGTTAATTGCATTTTGCGACGGACCATCTAAATAACTTACATTAAATTAAATTTTCTGCATTTTTATATACTCATATAGAATTATTTTTAGATTTAGCTATAAGCACCCTATTTAGGATTGACAAGTAGGTCTAATGCTTCTTCCAAAGGCCAAAAGGAAAACTAGAACTTAATATAGCATAACATTCATCATATTAATGAGATTTATACTTTGATGTTTTGCTACCCCATTTTTTTCGAGGAGAATAGGGAATAGATACTTCATAAATAATACCATTAGATTAAGAAAAATATAAAAATTATATATGTATTTGCCACCTTTATCACTTCTAAGGAGTTAGATTTTTAATGTTCAATTAATTTTTTACTTCATTTCTTAACAATAAAATTTAGAAAGTGTTTTCATCCTTAGATCTTAATAGATACATATACACATATTTAGAATGACCATCAATAAATATGATAAAATATTTCTTACCCCCACTAGTAGTGTTTACTTAAGATCATGTATATAAGAATGTATCAATCTTAGTATTCAGATTTCCTTTCTATACTAAGAAAATTTTTTTCTATTCACCATGGATTGCGAACAAGATTCACGCTTTTTAAATTCATGTTTTCTAAATGAAGAATTACATCATGAGCAGACATATTTCTAATAGATTTAATATTTACATTATCCTAGTTTATCATTTACCTTGCTAGGCATGCATCTCATGTAGGTTGTTTGCGCATGCTGATACCCTCGTAGTAGTGGAGTACGAGACGTAGCAGAACCCTTACATTTTCTTTACAAATCTTTTTAATTATTGTTAATATTAAAGGATAACTACACTATGAGTAGGGCGTTGACCCTCTCCAACCATACAGATGATGCAGGTGATGCACAGATTGAATATCTAGATGATCATCTCCCTATGAAAGATTGTATTGAAAGAATAAGAAGATAGATTCATGATTTAGTTTTATACTTCTGTTGGAACTCGAGAATGTAATAAGCTCTCATTGAGAGGGCATTTGATTATTTACTGAATTCTTTTACTCTGATGAAATAATCAATACAGTGGATTTTATTCTCATGAATGTTACCTTCATAAATGTATCTGGATGTGATCTAAATGAAAGAAAAAATAATAATAAGATGCAATTTTTAAAGCATCCAATTTATACATTATGAACACCTGATTTTCTCGAGCACGAGTATAAACTCTGGTTGTGAAAATTTGGGATGTTATATAACCGCATTGCCCGTTTGAACCTTTATACCAATTAAAATATTTTCACATGTCTTAAACAAGCGACAGTCATAACATGCGGTGTGTTAGCACCCATGTCAATCCACCATTCGTTATATGGTCCCAATCTGAACATATTGACCTCCATAATGATCATCACAATGTTGGCCTCCTCAGCTAGATTTGCTTAAAGTGCAACTTTCTTTTTGCAATTATAGCATTGTTGTAAAATGGCCCCAATTTGCCACATATGTAACAACCAATAGATTTATCTTGATTGTTAGTTTTCTTCTTCTTGTTTTTGGACTTTGGCTTAAACTCAAGCTTCTTTTGTAATCAATTAGGATTGTTAGGCTGCAGGTTATTGGGTTTTTCCTTAGACTGGACTTTCTCTTGTTAATTTTAGAAACTTCTCCCGTATTTCATCGTTTTTAAACCTGCAGTCTTGCTTCTTCTTGGATACAAAATCACACTGTAAGGTCTTTTGTAGACAGTTCTTTGATTTTGTGATGGAAGAGTTCTTAAATCTTTTAAAGACATACGTAGTTTTTCGATAACTGCTATTACTTAGAACAACTCATCCAGCTTAATACTCTCTGATATGATTTCATGGGCTATGAGGTTGAATTCGTTCGTTTGCTAAACGACAAAATATCATCTACCATTTAGTATTTAAACTACCTACTTGAAACATATTTCTTCATACCAACTTCTTCAGTTATATTCTCTTTTCTATTGCAGACTATATATCAGTAGAAGTGTCATAATCCCAATAGAGATTATAAAGTTGATTGGAAACACATTTAGTATGTAGTTGATAGTCATCTTCATCCCACTTTTGATAGATAACAGTGCTGCTGGTTCATGTAGATTCGTGGTTTGAGTGTGTTTATTACGGTTTCAAAGAATAAAATAGGTCACTATATTTAATATAATTCGTGCCCTCAGTTATCCAGATCTCTACACCTAAGTATTTAGGTGAACATGCCTGGTAACTGATTTTCGAGTTACTTTTCCTCTTGAATCAGGCCGTACATAGCGTTTACATCAATACAAAAGGCTATGAAAATGCATCACTTATAAACACCTTAAAATTCCGCAAGTGGGAATAGCCATCGGAGTGTTGTGGGCCGGTTTGATCCGCCAAATGTAGGCCACTACATATTTTTTGAGTTAACCAGCGGATATCATGGCCACTAATTGGTCTCAACCACGTTCCTATCACCTTTCTTTTTGGGATATGATCCGTTCACGTCCACCAAACTAACGGCTGCGATCATCATCCACAAGTGCCATGCGTACAATGACAATGTATTCCTGAAACGTCGTGAAGAGCCCACTGTAGATTCGTTGTGCCTTATAAGTAGGGGTGTACACGAACCGAGCTAGCTCGGTTAGCTCGCTCAATCCGACTCGAAGAAGCTGAGTTCGAGCCTAGTCGAGCTGATTTTTTTAGCTCAAAAATGAGTTGTAGCCGAGTTCAAGCTGGCCCTAGCTCGACTCGACTCAACTCGGATCGAACCCAAATCGAATCGAACTCGGATCGATTTCAGATCGAACTAGTTTGGTGACTTAATTACTATGATATTGATATTGCTCACCAAGTGTTTGATGAAATGACTCAACCAAGTGTGGCTGGTGGCAAAGAAGGCATGTATATGAAACAAATACCCTTATTTTTTGCTTATTTTTTTATGTTACTTAGATGGTGTTTGATAAAATACCTGTAAAACCATGCTATTATTTTACCTACAGTGAGATTTTGAAAGTACAGTTCATGTGTTTGTGAAAATGCTGCACCGTAGAACTTGGATCAAACTAGCCCGAGCTGCTGATGGCCAAGCTGGCGAATCAGGCTCAAGGACCAGGCCGAGCCAAGTTCATAATGGGGTCAGCAAGTGGCCCATTCGAGCTAGCTCGACTCGGTTGGACTCGACGTATGCCCCTGCTTATAAGGGACCGGTATAGCCTACAACACGCCTGAAGCACCCAAGCTCTATAGTTCACCAAATTTTACATGTAAAATCCACTCCGTGCATCAGATAAGAACCATTATTTGAACCATATGTACTAAAACAAGCGTGAATCAAAACTCACGTGGGCCATATCAACGGGAGCATTGTAAATTGTTAATAAAACGGCTAAGTTCACACGGTGTGGCCCCTTAGAGTCCTGTATCAGGATGATTTTTGCATGTTGTGGTCATCCTGGTAATTTGCATCTGATTAACGGATTTGATGAAAGGTAAACAATATGATGGCCCTACATACAAACTATAGTTGACATCCCATCTCCATTGTTCCACGTGGAGTTGGCCAACGGAGTTTTGAAACTAGCTGACTTTTGGTATCAGAGCCTAAAACACAGAATAGAACCTGATCGACGGAGTGGATTTTACATATAGTGGGACCCATAGAATTGGGTCTCCTCATAGGCCCACCTACAAGTAAAAAATGTACGGTGCTATAGATGTCGGAATAAGGCCAAACAAACAGGGGTATTAGTTATATCCAAACCGTCCATCCATTTGGCGAGATCGTGTTAATACTTAACACGAAAAATAAGACAGATTTAACTATCAAGTGGACCACATTACAAAAAGCAGTGGGGGATTGAACGTCTACCATTGAAACCCTTTTTGGGGTCACAGAAGTTTTGGATAAATATTAAAAAAAAAATAAAAATTCCTCTTCATTCAGGTCTTTTTGACCTAATAAACAGATTGGATGGAAAAAAAACGTTATGGTGGGACCTACGAATTGTTTAACGGTGAAAATCATTATTTCCGCTGCTATTTGTAGTGTGGTCCAGATGATCTTTGGATATGATTATTTTATTTTTTTGTATAATACTGTAAAATAATCTGTAAAAATAAATGAACGGTGTAGATATAATAAATACATCACTGTGAGGCCATGTAACTGTGATCTCCTTTGAACCGTTCGTACAACTTGAAGCTCGAGGAGCGTCGGTGCTCGTCTTCTCACGACAGGTACCCTGCTTCCAAACAAAAAGCCATGAGAAATTTGGGACTGTGGACCCCACCTTTATTCCAGCTGTTTTTATGAAACAATACAAACTTTGTCTGGGAACTTAGAGCTGCTCGTGCGGACAGCAAATTTGAAGACGAATATACCCCTCCAGTCCTTTCGAATACGACCGCTGACGTTCCTCCAACCGAGAGTTGTACGAACGGCTCAAAAGAGATCAAAGTTACATAGCCCCACAGCTATGTATTTATTATATCCACCACGTTCATCCATATTTTGAGATCATTTCGGAGCATTATCCATAATAATAATAAAAAAAAATCATATCCAAAGATTAACTGGACTACACCACAAAGAGCAGTGGGAAAACTGATTTTCACCCTTAAAAATTTTGTAGGGCTCACCATAACATTTATTTTCCATCCAATCTATTCATAAGGTCACAAAGGTCTGGATGAATCAGAATTTTTTTTTTTCATAATGATCGAAAACTTGTGTAACCCCTAAAAAGGTTTCAATGGTAGACATTCAATTCCCCATGGCCTTTTACAGTGTGGTCCACATGATAGTTAGATATGTCTTATTTTGCATCTTAAGCTTAATATGAGCTCTCCAAATAGATGGACGGTTTGGATATAACACAGACCTCATGATGGGGACCCACAAAAGGTAGTGGGGATTACAACAGCAAAAAAAAAAAAAAAAAACAGGAACCTATAGCTACGGATTATAACCGTAGCTATATCTGTAGCCCTTGATTTTTCAATATGTATCATCTTTCGATATATCGAAAAGGGTCCCAAACTGTCTACCAAGTTTGCCTCAAAAATCCTGTAGTTTTACCTATAGCTACGGATTATAACTATAGCCATAACTGTAGTCCATGCATTTAAATTTTTTTTTTTTACATGGAGACCTTTATTTTACCTACATTTTTCTCTAATACATTTTTCTCTAATACATATTTATATAAATATGTATATATAAGCATATAAATTATTTTTTTTCTCTTTTAATTCATTTCTTTGTTTATTTATTTAGCAAGCATATCTCCTAAACTAGAATGATTTACTTAATGTACCACATATGATTTTGGGGTAGGAGAAGCTAATTTAGCCAACAAAACTAGTTATTTTCCAAGATTCCATAGGGTTGATGGTCGAAAATCCATTTCATTTACTTCGTCGTCAATTTCAATCATTTCGCGGTCAAACTGGAAATTGAGCGGGGCAAAAACGAAATCGAGTGGGGCAAACATGAAATTCAGTGAGGCAAACATTAAATTGAGCGGGCCAAACTAGAAATTCAGCGAGCCAAACATGAAATTGAGTGGGGCCAACGAGAAATTCAGTTGGGCAAACATAAAATTGAGTGGGGCAAACATGAAATTGAGCGGGGCAAACATGAAATGTAGCGGGGCAAACTAGAAATTCAGCGGGGCAAACTAGAAATTAAGCGAGGCAAACATGAAATTCAGCGAGGCAAACTAGAAATTCAACAGGACAAACATGAAATTAAGCGGGGCCAACGAGAAATTGAGTGGGGCAAACATGAAATTGAGCGGGGCAAACATGAAATTAAGCGGGGCAAACGGTGGGAAACAAAATATATTTGTGTTTTCCCTTCACTAATGTTTAAGAGACCTTATGAACCAGTTAGATAACAAATAAACATGTTAGGCCTAGGAGCACTAGTCTGTCTGGAGCTCAGAACTGGCAAGGCAGTACCTAATCTACCGTTAGACTTTCTTAACATGTCAGCGCCTCAAATAATCGCGTGTTGTGCCGGAGAGGGAAGCTGATTGGCTGGTGTACAACTGCTGTAGGTACGTGTTGTTGGAAGAGGAGCACTGACGCTCCTCGATCTCCGATAGAGGTGGGCATTTTGGACCTGATCCGGTGGTTCCGACCCGATCCGACCCGACTCGGTACCGTTCTGAACAGAACCGATGGCTTAGATCGGCCTGATCGAACTGTCAACCCAGATTCAATAGAATTTCGGGTCAGGTCCGGATAGAGGTTGATCCGCACCGATCCGACCCGGATACCTGAACCGAAAGGATCCGGCCCGAACCGACCAGACCCGACCCGAAGCCTAAAGATGTTAGACCATGATCAGGTCTATCTGCTTTCATTGCATTCACGTGCCTGACAGTTGAGACAATGTAATCTTGTGGAAAGCCTCAGGAAGAGGATCCCTGCCTGCGGATAACTCCTGCAACACGTACCGCATGGTGGGTCAAGAGTGAGGATTGGCATGCAAGCATGCAATTCCCAACATCATAGCAGAAACCACATCCTTTCTGTCTTGAGGCACCGGAAGAGGGAGACGTTGATCTAACAAATCCATCAACAATGTATATTGGCAACCTGATGATGTCAAGGATGAGAAGAAAAATCCAGGATGCCTTCCCATTATGAGTTCAAGTGATATAACCCCAAAGCTATATACGTCACATTTCTCAATCACCCTCATTGTGTATGCAAGCTCTGCATCAAAAAAGTAATTTTCCCCATTTTTCACGCTAACTACCATAATAGCCTGTGGCTAGTTTCGTGTGAGGGGACGGATTAGCTGCTCCCCTGATCAGTACTTGTGGGCCCCACCATGATGTATGTGTTTCATTTTTACAGAACATTCTATTGATTCACATAAAAAAATGATAGGTACCTAAATCTTAGGTGGACCACACCACAAGAAAACAATAATAATTGGATATCTACCATTAAAATCCTTCTAAGGTCCACTGTACTGTTTATTTGACATCCAATCTGTTGATTAGGTCATAAAGACCCAGATGAATGGAAAAAATAAATATCAGCTAGATCCAAAACTTTTATGCCCCAAAACGTTTTTAATGGTCAACGTTTATTCAACACTGTTTCCTGTAATGTGATCTACTTGAGATTTAGATATATCTCATTTTTTTTTCATATCATAAAATGATCTATAAAAATAGATGGAAGGCATGGATGAAACACATACATCATGGTGGGGCCCACAGAGCACCGACCAACAGCGAATGGCTAGTGGCACCGTGGCAGGGGGAGTAGCCAGTCCGTTTCCGTGCGAGGACGAGACTGACGCTCCTCGAGCTCCGAGTTGTACGAACGGTTCAAAGTAGATTAAAGTTATATGGACCCCACAGTGATGTATTTATTATATCTAAACCGTTCATGTATTTTTAGAGATCATCATAGAATATTATTTAAAAAAATATTAATATCCAAAGATCATCTGGACCACACCACAAGTAGCAGCAGCGAATGATTTTCACCATTAAATATTTCGTGTGGTCCACTTGATAGTTATATTTGCTTATTTTTCATCGTAAGCCTTATGATGAGCTCGCCAAATGGATGGACAGTTTAGATATAACAAATACCCCATGATAAGACCCACATAAATTGCTAAGGTCGTTACAATAAGTCCTCACTCACTGTCTATGAAAAAAAAATAAAAACAAAGAAGTTAGAGAGCTTTCGTGCAGTGCAAGTTAATATATATGTTCGGTAAAAACATGAACACATTAACGGATAATCTTTTCAGAGGCATGTGGGCCCACCTTGATGTATATATTTTATCTAAGTCGTTCATTCATTTTGACATATCAATTTAGGCCTTGAGCAAACAAAATAACATATATTAAAGGTTGAAGTGGACCACGTTATATGAAAAGTTTAATTTAACTCACACGGATCCAAATCGTACTTAACTTGATCCGACTCGGTTTATCTGACCGAGGCGACCTTGGTTCGGGTTAGGCGAATAAGGTATCAGATCTGTTCGGGTCAGGTGACCCGGATTTGATTTCGAATCTGATCGAGTTCGGGTCTATCCATTGCCACTTCAGATCTAATCGGGTTGAACCCAATCCGCTCTGATCTGGACCGATGCTCACCTCTAATCTCCAAGTTGTACGAACGGTTCAAAGGAGATCAAAGTTACATAGTCACACAGTGATGTATTTATTATATCTAAATTATTTTAGAGCATTATCCAAAAAACTGAATCATATCCAAAGATCATCTGGACCACACCATAAATAATAGCAGCAATAATGATTTTCACTGTTAAAAAATTTGTAGGGCCCACCGTAATGTTTATTTTACATCCAATCTTTTCATAGGCTCATAAACACCTGAATAAAGAGTAAAAACAAATTTCATATTGATCCAAAACTTCTATGAGCCTAAAAAGGGTTTCAATGGTAAACGTTCAATCCTCTACTGGTTTTTGCAGTGTGGTCCACTTGATAGTTAGATCTGTCTTATTTTTCATCTCAAGCCTTATGACAAGCTCCCCAAATGGATGTACGATCTGGATATAACATATACCCCGTGATAAGACTCACAGAACTCTCTCCCATAGCCACTCCCCTATATAAAATGCATTCGGTCCCTAACACAGACCTCATGTTTACCCCGCTCAATTTCATGTTTGCCCCGCTGAATTTTTAGTTTGCCCCTCTCAATTTCTAGTTTGCCTCGCTCAATTTTATGTTTGACCCACTGAATTTCGTGTTTGCCTCGCTCAATTTCATGTTTGCCCCACTGAAATTCATGTTTGCCCCGCTCAATTTCTAGTTTGCCCCGCTCAATTTCATATTTGCCCCGCTCAATTTCATATTTGCCCCACTGAATTTCTCATTGGCCTCGTTCAATTTTATGTTTGCCCCGCTCAATTTCTCGTTTGCCCCGCTCAATTTCATGTTTGCGCCGCTCAATTTCTAATTTGCCCTGCTCAATTTCATGTTTGCCCCACTCAATTTTCAGTTTGCCCCGCTCAATTTCTAGTTTGCCACACTCAATTTTCAGTTTGCCCCGCTCAATTTCATGTTTGCCCTGCTTAATTTTCAGTTTGCCCCGCTCAATTTCATGTTTGCCCCGCTCAATTTTTAGTTTGCCCTGCTCAATTTCTAGTTTGCCCTGCTCAATTTCATGTTTGCCCCGCTGAATTTGTAATTTGCCCTGCTCAATTTTCATGTTCGCCCTGCTCAAAGGAGATCAAAGTTACATGGGCCCCACAATTATGTATTTATTATATCCACAACGTTCATCCATATTTCAAGATCATTTGGGAGCATTAAAAAAAAAAGAAAAAAAAAGAAAAAAGAATCATATCCAAAGATCAACTGGACCACACCACAAAGAGCAGTGGGAAAATTGATTTTCACTGTTAAAAATTTTGTAGGGCCCACCATAACATATATTTTCCATCCAATCAATTCATAAGGTCACAAAGACCTGGATGAAGAGGAAAAATAAATTTCATAATGATCCAAAACTTATATGACCCTTAAAAGGGTTTTAATAGTAGACGTTCAATCGTCCACTGCCTTTTACAGTGTGGTCCACTTGATAGTTAGATCTGTTTTATTTTTCGTCTCAAGCCTTAATACGAGTTCGTCAAATAGATGGACGGTTTGGATATAACACATACCTCATAATGGGACCCACAAAATGCCGTGGGGATTACAATGAAAAAAAAAAGCAGCTGCTGAGTTAGGGTCAGTGGGACCCTATAGCTACGTATTATAACCGTAGTAATAACCGTAGCTTCGATAAATTGAAGATCTTTCGATATTATCGGAAAAGTCCATAATTATCCAGCAAGTTTGCCTAAAAATCTTGAAATTTTTGATACACTATGGCTACGGATTATAACCGTAGCTATAATCGTAGCCAGACTGCACAGCAGTGTTTTTTTTTTTTTTTTTTTGTTGCTTTTGTGGGTCCCATCATGAGGTCTGTGTTATATCCAAACCGTCCATATATTTGGAGAGATCATATTAAAGCTTGAGACGAAAATAAGACAGATCTAACTATCAAGTGGACCACACTGTAAAAGGCAGTGGGGAATTGAATGTCTACTATTGAAACCCTTTTAGGGGTTACAAAAGTTTTGGATCATTATGAAATTTGTTTTTCCTCTTCATCCAAGTCTTTGTGACCCTATGAATGAACTTAGACGGGGAGGACTTCTCACAAATATCACAGTGGGCCCCCTAAAGGTTTCTAATGGTTGACGCTCATTCAACATTGTTTCTTGTAATGTGGTACACTTGAGATTTGGATATACCTCATTTTTCGTCTCATATCATAAAATGATGTGGAAAAATATATAGACAGCATGGATGAAAAGCATACATCATGGTGGGGCCCACAAACCACTGACAAACCACCGACCATCCGCCATGGGCTGATGGCAGGGAGCACCCAATCCATTTACGTGAAAGGAGGGATATTTTTGTCCTCAAATTCGCTGTCCGTATGGGCAGGTCTAAGTTTCCAAACAAAGTTTGTATTGTTTCATAAAAACAGCTCGATTAAAGGTGGGGTCCATAGTCCCAAATTTCTCAAAAGCCATTCACATGGCAGAGATATTTCGTCGGGGGAGCGGATTAGGTGTTACCCCAGTAACAGCTCAGTGGGTGTCACCCTTACCGTGTGGGGCCCATCTTGATATATTTTATGTATGTCCCTACCGTCCATATATTTTTTCATCTCATTTTATGACGTGATACAAAACCTTAAGAGGATAAAAAGCTTAATTGGACCACACCACAAGAAACAGAGGTGATTGGGTGCCTCACCATAAAAAATTCCAGAACCCATCATAAGATTTTCCTAATGTTTATTTTCAATCCAACCTGTTGATAATGTCAAGAAGATCTTGATGAACGGAAAATACAAATATCATCTTTATCCTAAACTTTTCTAGCTCACAAAAAGTTTTTAATGTTCATTCATCACTTTTTTTTAGTGTTATGATCCATATAAGATTCGGATCTTCTTAATTTATAGGATTTCATCATAAAATTAGATGATAAAAGAATATTGACGGCGTAGATATACGAGGTAAGGGTAACACCCACTAAGCTGTTACCCGGGTAACAGCAAATCCGCTCCCGTCCGTCGGACTCATCACAGGCGCCAAAACATCAGCCATCGTACTTTGGTTGAATGTTGGGTGTCCAGCTGTACGGTCCACATCAGAGACAGCTGCACTCTTTACTTAAGGAGCACGTCTCGATGCAACATAGATGGGACGCAGATTGCCTGTGCTCCCGGCCACAGGAAGCTACTATGTCTGGCCCACAAAGATGCCAGCGAGTAATTCACTCCGTCAATTAGTTTCTTTACCTTGCGATAGGATAGCACTCCAAAAATCAGGCGGATTCATAATTCATGTGGGCCACACGCGTGGATATAATAACAATGGAAATGTTCAACGTTGAAACTTTCCAGGAGCTGGCCATGATGCTTATATGCCATCTAAACCATTCATGCGTTGAAACCTTCCCTGTGCTGACCATAATTCTTATATGTCATCTAAACCCTTCGTAAGGTTATTAACATTGAGATAAACGGTAGGCACAAATATATTCTCAGCCAAAACTTCAGTGGTCTTCACAAATTTTCAAATGGTAGGCATTCAATCCCTACTATTTCCTATGGTATGGCTGACCGGGGTTTTGAATCTTCCTATTTTTGGATTTTTGTACTGTTGTGGGATTGAGAAACTGACTGGATTGGCAATCCTCTCGATGTGTTTGGCACCATGGATTATGAATCAACTTTAATTCAAAAATACTTATATATCGCATATTTACAGGGTTTCAATTTAATTACTAAATCAACTTTAATATCCCCAATTAGTGAGATATGTAATTTTTGACACTTTGGTTGTGATAAGCCCGCTAAAATATATGTTTTGCCTAAAAATGGTGAAATTCCAAGTCTCAGATGGACCGCAAGCACAAGATCATGTCTGAGTAATTAACCAACGATTTTTAATCGTTAATTAATATGGACAATGTTTGGACGGTGCTGGATAATATTTGGATGGTATTGATCTACATGAATAATGTTTGGACGGTACTGATCATCATTAGTGGGCCATGTGCCCAGTAGAATGATAGTGCACAGTGACATACATTTATACTTGCAACTATTGAAACGATTTTAGGTGTAGTCCAAGCTCTCACCGTGGATTACAAACCTTTGAGGGGATTGAAACCCCCTGGATTGGCGATCCCCAGTTGCTTTATGCTGCCAAACAACCAAGGGGATTTGAAACCCCCTCTAATCCACTCCAATCCCCTCCAATCCAAGGTGCCAAACGACCCCTAAGATATGCGACGATACTCCAGCCGTTGCAAATGGGACTTATTCAATGACACAAATGAACGGCTCTCGTAGAACGTGGGTACTTAAAAGAGAACTCTCCGTTTGTTTTACACAAAAGTCATTGTCATCGTAAGTTAAAGCTGAGTTATCGATCAGTTGAAATAATTTACTCAAGAGCTTTTTTTTTTTTTTTTTTTTTTGTGGTTATTTTTCCATTATAGAAAGTGACACTTGTCGTATAAATGGTCTCAATGATTGGTATATTCAAAGGCTAAAGTCCCTTACGCTAAAGTCCCTTGCACTGCATTGTATGGCAATATATATATATATATATATATATATATATATATATATATATATACACACATGTGGATGATAAGAGATTTGACTTAAGGGCCTACTTTGTTATGCCGAAGCAATATTAGTGATTGATTAATTATGTTTGATCAGAATTGCCACTAGCTAATTTTTTTGTTTCTATAGTTGGTTAGACCTTATATGAACGCTAGGATAGAGATCCAAAGATTTCATGTCCTAATAAAACTATTTGGTTCTGCAATTAAAGATTCTAAATAAGAGACCGCTGTTATAAAGAGGAAAGGTATTTGGCACCCGCTTTACTCGTACAAACGTACGGTCTCTACTTTACAGAATTTGACTGCTCTTTAGGATGAGGATTCAGTTTTCTTATGCAAATGTATGCAACGTTGATGATAGAAAGTGAAATAATTAGCAAGTTTTCTATTAGGCAAGATCTGATTAGATCGGTAAGTATCAGAGAATATTTCCAAGCCAATTTGGTCCAAAGTGTGTTGTATGATGAGGTGAATGTTATGCTATGCAAATTCTATGGGCCAGATGAAGCTTGATTGAAAATGGCGGTGGTGAATGGTATTGTCGCAAAGATTGTATTGAGTGGCTTGGATTGAACTTGGATTAGCTCAAGAGGCTAGTGTTAGGGCTGGACTTGGTGATAGATGGCTAAAGAGGTTAGGATGCTTCTGGATTGGTAAGGGATGATTGTGGATGAGAGTGAATGCTTGAAATGTGAAGGGAATGGGGGTATTTATAGTCTTTCAACCCGGTTTTCTGGTAATTTCTTCAAAGCTCGGGGTTAAAAAGAGTTTGGATGGCTAAGATTTGAGATTTTCATATAGCAAGATCTCATGTGTTGGTTTGGATGGCATAAGGTGTGATTTTAGCTAAATGGAGGGGTGTTGGAGTAACTTCCGGATTTTGCATATACATGAAATAAGCAAGGAGGGCAACAACACACGAGTTAGTAGCTAGCCGAAGTACGGTCAGTGCCATGTGGCAAGCGACACCTTGGGTGCTGCTCGTCTTTGCTTCTTCTTCTTCTTCTTCTCTTTTTTTTTTTTTTTTTGGCTTCAGCTTTGGATGGTGGTTCCTCTAGTACACATGGACAGCTCTGGCTCTCAGAAGCTGCCTTGTACTCTCCCCTCTTTTTCGAATTAGCTTTGGAATGAGTTCGGGCCAAAATGGGTTATGGGCTTGGTTTGACAAGGTGAGTTGAATGGGTAAGCTATGTAAGTTAACTAGGTGAGTTGACTTAGTGGGTTGACTCAAGGGTTGAATCTATATGTTAGGTTTTTCTTAGGGTTCGGGTTCGGGACCAAGTTTAGGGTTCTGTCGGCTTACCAGGATTGGGTTAACTGGGTTAACTGGGTTTTAGGGTTTCCTAGTGTTTGGACTGGATTTAGGATATGGATCAGCATTAAGTGTATGGATCAGAGTTTATGTTCAATCAAGCTTTATCAGCCCTAGGTGGGGTGTTTATAATATCCAACACATCTCATCTTCTTTGAGGATGCGAATTATCAATGTTATGCATGGGCCAATAATGATGCGTCATGTGTATGTGTTAGATGTTGGCCCGAGTAAAAGAGCAAAGATGTCAGTTCGGTGGGCTCGAATTTGAACGCTTGCACAAGGCCTGTTATCATTAGTCCATGTCTAGGGTCATATGAGCTTTGGTGGGTGCCAGCCATCTACGTGCCCTTTCATGTGTCAACATAGCACAAGAGCAGAGCTTGAGATCTAGGTCATCCATTTAGTTAGTTTTATCATGTCAATCGTTTGGAATAATAATTAGGCTACTTTGATCATCAGCTGGAACACAATTTACAAAATAAATAAATAGATTAAAAAATGCTGGAACACAATTTACAAAATAAATAAATAGATTAAAAAAATTGGCAAAAGATGTATATGTATTTCTAACAGGGTCGCCCTCATGACAAGTGTGTTGGGATCCCTCATGTGGAGGTGGGAACCACATGTGTAAGCTTTAAGTAATTTTTTTTAGACCACGTGTGTGGGGCCATTTTGATCTTTTGGCCAAGCAAACTAAAGTGAGAGAAAAAAGTCTCTTTTGATTAGAGAGACTTGTAGCAACATTTGAGGTTTTTGTTTCTTAGAGAAAAAAAGGAGAGAAGAAGAGAGAAGGGGCGTTTTGTAGAAGAATAAGACCAAGAGTCTTCTAACATCGAAATTTTCGCATCCAAGTTCGTGAGGCTCCATCCATAATGTAAGTTTCTTTGATTGTCTTCTCTAAGGGTTGTGTTGGGGTTTGTACAATCCTATTTGGGTAGGATCTGGGCAATCCCAGATGAACGGTGTAGATTAGGCCACATGGCACAGATGATATCCTTGTGTTGTGGGCAAGATATACGAAAGACAACTCACTACTAGGCAGATCTCCGAAGGGGAGTGCTGGGCACGTGATTTCGAGATAAGAACGCATTCGGTAAAGGGTGAACAAGATCAAAAGGGGGTAACTGTTACTTTACAGCTAACGATATCAGAGATTTACACGTAGGCAATGATTATTCTCGAGACTGCATCTAAAACTCTATAAATAGGAGAAAAAGGCATGAAGAGATTAATCCACAACAACAACAACAGCTCAATCAAATCTGTCACGCCCCAAACTCGGGGACCGGGCTCACAAAATTCCCGATCGCCGAATCCGGCGCCGACAGCCTCCGTAGAACCCCATTCTCGGCTCCGGCGCCCATTCGCCAGGTTCCGATCCTGGGATGCTACGAGGAGGATTTCTAATATCAGTTTGAATCGTAATAAGCATAACCAAAGGCATAACCTACAAACAACAACCAAAAACTCCATCACATTTTCACTATGATAAAAAACTTTACAAGTACAATGAGCATGAAGGGAAATACAATGAGAATGGACAAAAAGCTCCAAAAGATCTGCTCTGCGCTCCTGCCTCAGCGCTGCTGCGTCCTCGCGTCACCTGCACGCAACGGTCGTGCATAAGCTTATAGAAAGCTTAGAGGGTGGTGAAAGTATGTGCGCAAGGTAGTAATGCAGTATGGAGTATCAGAGTAATGCAGAACATGCTGGTGAATCCATGAATACTACTAGCCGTACCAAGGCTATGCAATGCAAGGCATGAAAGATGTCGGCCATACCAAGGCCATGCGATGCGAAATGCAACTCAAGCATACAAATCCTCATCTAAGTCCACATATCAGTATAGCTAAAAATCTGGAATATCACCGGGGTCTAGTACACTCTAAACCAGATTGCCGCCCCATCGCGCGCAATAAGGTAAGTGGAAGAGACCTCACTACCCGCCTGCCAATATCGGGCTCGGCTCGTAGATAGCGGACCCATTCCTCGAGCTGGTCAGACTCAGCCTAGCATTGCCCCCTCTTCTCGGGCGGGTAAGGCCGTACCCCCTTCCAACCGAGCACGACACAGTGGAAAGCGCAGCCTCCTGGTAATCGGCCATCGGCGCTCATGCACCCACTCGGTGTAGACGTTGGAGCAACCTCTTGGTACCATAAGGTTTAGGGACTTTCACCCAGGGATATCTATAGCACCCCATGTAGAACAAGATTTCCGGTATCCAATCCTGCCAACCACGATACGCCTGTGGAGGCTATGGCCCTGATGTCGCTAGGGCGTACAGTAACCACATCACACAATGCGAATGCATGAAACACACTATTCAATCATGCAGCAATCCCGCGCGTATCGTGCGCTCATGTAGGGCAACACCGTCTAACTGGGAGCCCCTAATCAACCTGCCCGAAGGCATATGCTATGATCAATCACTTCTCATGTCAAGCATACATATGATGCGTATGATCATGAATCATGGAACTATACTATACATGTTATAAAGTAATGAACTACTCTTGCAACGCAGATGGCCTATACATGGACGGCCTACACACAACCAGTACGGGCCTATCGATGGCCCTAGGGAGAGTCATAATGCGGACATTTAACCAACACTATACGTGCGATGTGGACGTCAAACCGACATCGCTCCCAAGGCATTATCTGTCGTAAACATCATTACATAAACCATGTAGGGATCACACATTACAATGGACCTTAGGTACATCCCATTGGGCCTTAAATACATCGAATGGGCCATGTCACATGGGCCTTATATTCATCAAGTGGGCCACATCAATGGGCCGCACCAATGGGCCTTAAGTGCATTGCAATGGGTCGTAACCCGTGGCCTTTATAGTACATCAAATGGGCCTAACCTCATGGGTCATATGTGTATCAGATGGGCCACACCAATTGGGCCCCATACGTACATCAAATGGGCCTTAACCCCTAGGCCTTGACACATCTCAATGGGCCTTAACCCATGGGCCTTTTAGTATATCAGGTGGGCCCCAATGGATGGTCCACAATCAACAGAGGTGGGCCTAATTCGGACATTAAAGTGGGCCCACAGAAGGTTAGATCCGCCTCATTCTTTTAACTCAAGCCATAAAATGATATTTCAAAATGGATAGACGGATCGGATGCATCATATGCATCATGGTGGGGTTCACATGCGGGCCCACCATAATGTATATCGATATATCCTAATGTAATATAGATATATAATATATATAAAATATATATACAATATAACATATATATGTTTAGATATATATATATATATATACACACACACACAGCACACGCACCACGCACACACACACATGCACACACGCACACACCTACACACCCACGCACACACACGAGCACACCCACCGTCCCCTGGACGGTGGGGTTTTTAACAAACAAACATCACAGTGGACTCCACCGTCCAGCGGACGGTGGAGTAAAACACATGCATCATAGTGGGCCCTATGTGGGGCCCACCAAAATGTTTTTATGCCATCCAATCCATTGATAAGGTCGCCCGGGCCAGGGTGAAGGGAAACCACAAATTCCAGCTTGTCTGAAAGCTCGGTGGACCCAAAAATGGTTTCAATGGTAGGCCTTCAATTTACACTGTTTCCTTTGGTGTGGGTCATCTGAAACTCAGATAGGCCTGAGCTTTGGAAGGGGCCTACTACATGGAGGAGTCCACCTAATGGACGGAATGGATGACACATATACATCATGGTGGGGCCCACGGCAGGGGCCGTGGGTGTCCCTGTCCGTCCGCCCAAACCGGCGCAGGCAGCGCCTGCGCCCTCTCTGGCGCTGTCAGGGCAGCAGCAGGCGCTGCTGCCTTCGACGTTATTTATATATATATATATTTTTTGTTTTCATGCAGAAAAAGACGTGTGGGGCCCATCACTGGAGGATCTGCTCTGCCCATTGCATTCTTGGGCCCGGAATACATCAAAGGAGTCCAAAGGTCAAATTTTTTTGATGTATGGTTAAGGCATGGTGGGTCATAGAAGTTTTGAACGGCAAAGGATACCGTTTCCTATGGTACGGCCCGCCTGAGTATTGGATCGGCCTCATCTTTCGGCTCAACGCCTAAAATGTTGTTGTGGAGGGGATGGACGGCGTGGATTGAACACATACAACAAGGTGGGGCCTGCATGAGTGGCCCACACCAAAGCTTAAACCAAGCTTATATTTGTGTTTCCCAAATGACGTCCAGCGTCCAGGGACGCTGGACGGTTTGACATTCCAAGTGCAAGGAATGTGTGGGCCTGCTCAAGTGGGCCACCAGATGATGGATGGCGTCGATACAACACATATAAGGTGGGCCCCACTTATCACAAACACCTCAACTCCACAATAAAAGAAAATGAAAAGGAGAGGGAGAGAGAGAGAAAGAGAGAGATCGGTGAGAATGGAGGGACCCCGCCACTATGGGTCCCTCATACAAATATACATCAAGGTGGGTCCCACATAAATGGACCCTTAATCAACAAAATGAAGGAAAAACAATGATCTAATATCACCCACCGCTTCCTTCTTACTCCCTCGGCTTGCCGGTCTCCTTATGCTCCTCTTTGATGGTGAAGATGAGAAATGGAAGGCTAGGATGAGAGGTGAGAGGGTGGAGAGGTGGGTCACACTTGTGGCTTGGAAGGAAATGGGGAAGGGCTGATACGTATGGGGTTTTTCTTGCTTGGGGAATGGATTTGCAAATGAAGAGAGAGAGGGTGTTGTAAAGGGAGAGAGAGATGGGTGATGTTTGATGGAGTGATGGATGTGGTGGTGATGGGTGTGTAAGAGACTTTTTGACTTTGGAGGCATTTTGTGTAAGAAAGGTATGGGCTTGTAAGAACTTTTTGACTTTTGTGGTTGCTTGAAAATGGGTGAAAAGTGATGTGTACTTGACATGATGGGATTGATTGATTGGTGATTGATGTGACATCTCGTTGAGATTCTCTTGGGTTTCACAACGCGCGGCGTTTTTCTCACACCGAACGCTGGCCTACATCTCCTAACCAGAGTATCGCCTCGGCGCGCGAGTCGCGGCATCAGAACCGCGGCGACGGTGCGGTCGCAATGGTACAAGTCTCGGGTTGAGTCGACTCGGGTTGACAGCGTGTGAATCAGGGTCGCGCGCAACGCCGGTTAAGGGTCGAAGGTTGCCGAAATTCGACCGGAAAGACCGCGGAAACCTACGGAACGGTACGGTTTAAGATGCGGGTCTTACAAAATCACAAGCATTAAGCTGCTTCTATCCTTAGGTTTTAGGAGTAGTTCAATAACTTAGATGTACTATAATTCCCCTTCGACTGAGCTTGTGTGCCAGACATGAAGGAAGATCTTAGTTGTAGGAATCATGCACATATGCTTGTACGCTGGGTCAAAGTAGCTTGCAATATTCGACGTTAATCAATCATCACTCATCAACACACTACTCCATGAAGCACCTCACTGCTCTCAGCCAGGTCGATAATTTTAGTTTTAGTAGTAAGTTCTTCCCCTTTTGCATTCATTTCTGACTTATTTCTACTTGATCACACAGTTGTTGCACCTTTGAAAGTCCTTAGTTTCTTAAGGCAAAAATGACTCATTGGAGGAGTATCCCCAACCTCCGCTTGATATCGCACTCAACATTTAGCTCAATATATGACAAGTCATGTTCCTAACCAAGCACCACTCTATCTCGATGCCATGGGTCAGTGATTTTGGTTTGAATTGGAACCAATTAATTCTGGCACACATGCATCCTCATGCGTGCATCACGTGATCAAATTCTAGTCTAACACCTTTTTTAGCACGCCTAGTGGAACTGATGTGTAGTTGTTAATCAAGCGATTTGATAAAATGAGTCGTCGATCTATTCGAAATAGTGGTAACATTGACGAATAGGAATCACATCAGGCCTCAAAAGCATTTAGATACAGGCCAATCCTGAGGTTCAAGAACCAGGGCATTCGGTGATCCCGGAGGCAAGATCATCATCCCATAATAATATTTCCCTAGAACATGTTACTAGGACAATTGGCAATATGCATGCAATTTTGCAACAATTGACCAAGCAATCTAGGGCTCAAGTCAAATCATCAACCAGATTATGGAGTTTCTCAACAGGAGATTCCCTGACATACGACAGTACAACACAGAGGCCCCTTTCTTCGAAAATGTTCTATGGGAACTACCAATTCCACCTCCGTGGATTGTTCGGTTGGATCAAGGTCAAGCCACCTGAAATATACCGCCCTAGGTTAGTGTTAGAAGAAATGGTCGCAGTGGTCGACCAGACGAATATGAGGACAATATCAGCAAGCCCCATGGAGGAATGAATATGAAGTACTTGGGGGGGGGGGGGGGGGGCATGGTCGTAATGGCGCCTATCGAATGAATATGAGGGAAATATCGGCGTACTCCTTGTAGGATAGTTTATGCCGAACAACAAAGCATTTGGGGGTAGGGTCCTTTTATACCACCACCTTAAGTGGCTAACCCAATTCCCTAAGACCCGAGGGCAATGGTTTTGCCTTATCCAATAGGCTGAGAAGAATTGGTTACTTTAATACAAGAGATTATTGACCAACGATATGGTTGCAGAACTAATTATTAGCTAACATATCACAGGCCTTATCTTGATTGGGTTGATAGACTCGCTAATATACCAAGATGCTATAAAATTCCTGATTTTATCTTATTTTCAGGAGAATTAGGCCAATTTATTGCATAACATATTGGTTATTTTACTATATAATGTGATGAATATTCCAATAATGATTATGTAAAACTGAAATAGTTTTCGAATTCCTTTACTGATATTGATTTCGATTGGTATATCGGTTTACCTCCAAATTCAGAACATACCTAGTAATATATGAATGAAATGTTTCACTCTCAATTCTTTAGAATATACCTTAAGTTATATTTAGCCCATTTGTCATACTTAAGACAATTACTTAATGAAACGGCTGAGAGTTATATTGCTCGGTTTGAGAGAGTGAGAAATAAATGTACAATCTTTATGTTAGTGGCTCAGTTTCGTCAGACTGGCCAGGGAAGGGCTATATATTGAACTTTGAAAGAAGTTTGAGGGGATGGATTTTGAAGATCTGGTTGACCTATCTACTAGAGCGACTAGATACGAATGAATTTTATGTGAAGAAAGCTAGAGGAAGAACACATCTCCTGGGACATATTATCGTTGCCCAAACTATAAGATAGCACCAGCCGAAATAAATTTAAAGAAATCTTTTATCTGGACTGCCTTAACTAAAACCGATGATGAATCTTCTGCTTAAAGTTCAAATGTTGTCAAAGAACATCCAGAACATGGGAAGCATTTCTCTTTTGATATAACAAAGGTTGATGAGGTTGATGAGATTTTCGACCTTCTTTTGGTTGGAAAATTTATTAAATTTTCGTCGAGACAGAGAATTTTTATAGCTGACGAATTAAATAAAATAGAATATTACAAATGGCATGGCTTGCGTTGTCATTTAACCAGAAATTGTGTTGTCTTTAGGAACGTTATCCAAAATAATATTGATTCAGAAATGTTGAAATTTTCAAAGGAGAAAGAAGCCATGATAGTAGATACCGATCATTTCCCCGACTACGGTCAGAATCAATATGGACTTTGCAAATTTGATAAGGATGATCGTTCCTAAAGAGAATGTCAACTTGGTAAGGAATACCAAACGAATACACTTACATCGGCCAAAGAAAACCAGTGAAAAATTGAAATTCAAAGAAAAATAATAATTGATAAAGAGAGTCAGAAGAATAAATCAATTGTCAATGAGAATTGGCTATGCATGCGGTGTTATGAAAATGATCGGCGAAGAGAATCAAATAGAGTTTATTATCAAGTGAATATGCATGACAATAGCACGATTCAAAATTATCAACATATTAATTCAAGAATTCATGAGGCTCCACATGGAAGAATGCTCCCGAAAATTACATAAGAAAATGGCTAAGAATGGTCAAGCCCATCAAGACTTCGGTTAATCGATGGGTTAGAGTTGTTCATTCGAAATTTCTGCAATATCCACTGAAAATGACGAGAACCCAGAAGCGCTACTGGTAGCAAAAAAGAGTGGTAAACTGATGTATTGGTTTCTCAAGGCAAAAAAGACTCATTGGAGGTGTATCCCCAACCTCCACAAATTGCCTGATATCGCTCTCGACAGTTGGATCAATATATGGTAGGTCATGTTCCTGACCTAGCCCACTCTATTTCGATGCCAGGGGTCAGTCGTTTTGGTTTGAACTGGACCCAATTGGTTTTTGGCACGCCTGCATCATCCGAATTCCAAACCAACAAACTCATAGTTGGTGAGAGAATTCTATTCTTACATTATTGTTTATAATCTATATTTAGGTGATGCATTGTGTAACGCCCTGAATCTCGAGGGTCGAGCAAAGCTCAACTCCTGAGGTTCAGAACATCACTTATGTAATATGGATGATGATGTTCAGATTTCATCCATATTAATGAGTTAAACATGAGTGAGATTATACTAAAACAGCATATCATACTCCAGATACAATTAAATCAACAAGTGGAAGACTGAAGCATATGTATTTAAGTATGAAAACGTTTCACAAACTCCGGAATATGAGTATGAAGCCGGGCTAAACATGTACACGTGTTGTTTCAATTAAGGTCCAATATTGTCTGCTTTAGGCCCCGACCGATTGGAGCGCTATTTTCGAAGGGGGTCTAGATCAGACAGCTCACCCCAACCCACGCTCGGACCACAGCCCGGATGAACCCTCACGGCTTTGTTTCTGCTCAGCGGATGCACAAGGCCACACACCCACTGAAAATGTACAAAATGTGCAAATTTAAGATGTCCAACTAAGCCAATTTTCCTAGTGTTCCTCGCGTATCAACACGAAGTCTACATAGACCCGCCTGAAAGCTGACAGTAGAAGAACTCCTCCTCCTCGTCCATAAAGTCCTGCTCCGTTGCATAAACTTCATCATCACCTGCATCTAAACCAGAGTCTGGTTGGTGTTTTAAAACATCATCCTAGGTTGGTATGAGTTGCAAATTCAGTGGAACTATAAAGCAAAAGTTAACATGTTATCAAGTCAATCAAACAGTAATGATAAAACAACATAACAACATTTCCTAACTACTCTTGTTAATGCAGGAATGGAGTGCAAGTAATGATGCATGCCCTCACATCCAAAGCTCCCTCAACAAGCGAAGCCGACACCGTATCGCATATGACAATCACCCTCAAAGTGCAACTACAACACCAAAGCACATCCTAACTAATGCGGGACTAACCTCACCCAACGCCCTACCAACTGCAAAGCCCGACCGATCCCAATGGGACCCGGATGATGACCCATGCTCGGACCACAGCCAGGTTGCACCGCGGTGTTAAATACAATGCAATGTATGGTCGTGTTTGCCGAGTACTTAGTTAAGCTTATTCATACAGCAAGTTCGGGAAGCTAGGGTACCTCCCTTTATATTATTGACCCAAACCGAAGTATCCATCTAGGGTCGTCAATCCTAGTTAAACACATACGATAGGCAAGTTGTAGGGTCATCACTCCCTATGAAAAGCAGTGGATAGGCAAATTCAAAGTTTATACTCGCGGTCACTATGGGGTGGCTAATCACCTCGGCGTAGGCCGACAGCTCAAACACGGTGTCCCATACCACCATGCTCGGCTCACGAGTTTGTGTTGCTCATAGGTCACTATGGGGTGGCTGATCACCTCAGCGTAAGCTGACAGCTCGAACACGGTGTCCCATACCACCATGCTCGGCTCATGAGTCTTATCGGATCGTGGTACCATGGTTGAAGTGAGTTTTTACAATGGTAGGTGGTACCTTAGATTCAAGCAGTAGTGTCCATACATGGTAAACACACAATAGGCCAATAGGTTTGTTTGGTAAGTATGATTGGTACGAGCACACGTTGACTTGATCGACATGGAGGGCTTAAGCACCCCCCTGTGGCCTAACCACTGTCGACAATCGTCGTGTGACACGGATTCGTTGAGTTACCCAATGTGGTAAGACTAATTTAGCCACCTGTACATGGATTGTTACCGATTGCCTGGACTACGTTGTAGCCCCAATTTTACTCAGATATAGCAATTAAATACATGTGATAATCAATCCAACATTTGTTAATCAATCTAAATAAGTCTCTCATTTGAGCATTTCATCATACACATTAAGTATATACCTAACACTTGGATTTTATCATAAATCGCGTAGATGAAATTAACACTACATGAAGGAAACTAGACATATGCATAAAGTGATTGAGACTCCTATTCCTAATACTCTTAATAACTAGTTAATAAACACAAATCATCCTAATTTCTCATTCAACAATTTTATCAAACACTTGGGCTACCCTTTACCCAATACATAACCTAGGTTAGTTACAACACTTGTTTTAGTAAATCCTTATGCAGAGGGGTTAGCATGCATATTACAATGATGAATCCTAGATTTGTAAGCATGTTAAACACAAATTAGATTTTCATGTTCATTCAAACATTTCAACAAACACATGAGATGCATATTTTATTCTATATAGTTCATACATGTATATTACATCGAAAATGGCATAACTAAGATCATATGACAGCAATCAGGTCAGACATAAATCATTGCTGGCATTAAAAGCACTGACAACCATAATGTAAACGTTTATAGTTCACACCTTTCGTCAGAATACCCGATTTGAACTCGGTTCCAACACAATGTTCCCGAAAACGGAACGACGGCACCTATATGATGAAATAGGTTAGCTATTTCATCGATTATCTTATTTGGATTTCTAAACCAAAATTAGGGTTAGGATTTCTTACCCAAATCATAACCGAAGACGATCGTGTAGCGAGGCGGGGAGGTAAATCGAGGCATGGAGTTGGGGAGACAATCCTAGCAACGATTTCCCACTCTTTCTCTTCCCTACTCACACTTTTCTCTTCTTTCTCTCTTCTCTCTTCCAGGGTTAGAGAATTTCGTATAGAATGGGAATAAGGTGGTTTAAGGGCATTATATAGGCCCGAAACTGATGCGAATGGCCCCTGGGCCATGGTATACTTAGGTTATAGCCAAAGGGCGTCTGTTTTGGGCAAACGGGGCTCACCTAGAGGTCCATCACTCACTTACGGCGTAAGGTAAGTTCCCTGACAATGGATGTATGCCAGGATGTGATTTCGGTGCGATCTGATAAACAGATTGACCGTGGGAGACCCGTGTCAGATCAACAGTCATGCTTACTCGATCGAGGCTATAAGTATACGGATATAGCAGGGAAATTTCCTTTTTCCCTGGGTGAAGTTTGGTCAGAAACTGACGGTTTGAAATCCTCAATTTCGCAGGAGAGCGAATGACCTATTTCACTTAAGCTTTATTACACTTTCTAAAGATATTCACGTTTCTCACACACTTTGCTCAGGGCTCAAGTTGTGCACTTTGGGACACTATCTATGCTCGATTTCTACGATGGTTGTCAAGCCCAATAAGACGGTCATAACCCTATAGTTTTGAGGTCATCGGACCTTCGACGTGCGGTCTAGGTCTGATTCGGAGTTTCAATGTACTCCCGAGAGCGATAGGCTCTTAGGATTTCTCCTAAGTTTTTAAGGGACGTTGAGTCAATGGTATTAATGATTTTGGGTCTTTTCATTTGTGGAAATGATAGTTTGAGTTAACTCCACAAATTATTTAGTTTAATACTTAACTAAATTCCACCCTAATTACAACAGAATAAGGTCCTAGGGTAGTTCTATGTCTTTTTCTGTCACTTTTAGTTAGTATATTATTTTAATTATTTTTTTAGTAGTTCATCATTAAGTCTACTTTATCTCCACCAAATTTTATTAAATTTCGTGTTCTAGAAAAATTCTAAAAATTCTGGAAGAAGCAGCTATCCGAACTAATAAGTTTTGGACAGTTGTCACATCAACTTAGATTTAACTATATTAAAATTTTTATTATATTTTTCACTTATTTTTATACGAAAATAGACTTATCAAGCTTCAATCTGACTTTTGAATCACATAAATTAGAGTTATATTGAGGAAGATATGACTTTTTGAAGTCGGTCAAAAAATGCAGAAAATTGCAGCAAGGGTCCACCGAAATTCGGTGCACCGACTGCGCGCCGCCGACTGGGCGGTGGCACTGTGTCTAGTGGTGGTTTTGCCACACGACATTTAAAATGGGTATATTTTGCAAACCGGAATGAGTTATTCGACGTGCAATATATGATTTTGGGGTAGGAGAAGTTGCTCTATTCAAATAGCCAATTTATTTTGTGAGATTCCATAAAGTTAATGGTTAAAAACTCATTTTATTTATATATTTACTATTTATAGTAAATTTTAGTTTAAGTATTGTTCTTCATCATTTAAACTTTAGAATTTGTGTCTAATATGAAAGTACTTAAAAAAATTTGAAGAATAAGGTGGTGAAAGGTGAGATTTTTGAAGGAAATGGGTTGAAAGGGGATTTGAGACTTTAAGATTGAGTTTTGAGAAGTTAATAAGGTGTTATGATAGACCCGTTGCCCAAGAACGTCTAACTCCAAGTTGGCAAAAATCCGGGACGTTACATATTTGGATGTCTAAGAGATGTTATTGTCATTGTAATTATATTTCCACTATTTCTATTAGATCATTGAATTTGCACCGGATTAGATCCCTTGGTTTTTCCCTTCGCATTGGAAGGTTTTTCACATAAAAAATAAAAATAAAATTACATCTCTTGCACTTTACATGTTTGATAATTTGTTTGCTAGTGGTTGAAGTGATTTTCATCCATTAAATCTTTTATATTATTAATCTCATTGATTTGTACATAGAAGGAAAATGTGTGGTTTCCCAACATAGTAGATCAACTTGATTTCCTAACCAGGTGATTTAAATGGTGGGACTCATGTGATGAAGGCTTAAATCCCATGTCCATGTGACATGTCGGTAAATAAAAGAAATCATCATCATCCTCTAAGCCTTATCCCAAATAATTATGGTGAAATACATTAATCTCATTTTACCGTTCCACTTTATCTAGGGCTAAATCCAATGCAATGAGTCACTTACAAAAAACACCCTAGGAAGAGTTTGAAATGTCACTGTTCGGAGGATTCACGATGAAAGTTACGACATAAGCTTGGACATTGATTACCAACATGACCCAACCCTTATGACCAGCAATTTTCCAGACTATCACATGGGTTCCAGCCCTTGCCTCAGTAGTAGGCTCTGAGGAGTTTCAACACGAGGTCTTGGGTTCAATACCCATAGGTGGTGAAATCCCACTATGGCATGCATGAGTGTGTGTCGGTGCATGTGTAAATTTTTTTTTTTTTTTCAATTAAAAAATTAAAAAAAAAAAGAAGAAGAAAAAAAAGAAAAGTTACATAGGTTGATTAATCAACTAGTTAAATGAAAGAAAAGAACAGGAAAATTCTTAACCAGAAGAGATGCTTTGGTGCTAGCTCATAATTGCATTAATGGGACTTAGATTGTTCATTAAGTCTAATGCGCATTTCATGGGCCACCTTGAAAAAAAATCATACTAATGTGACAAATATTAACCATTTAATCAATGACTTTAAATACCAATGTCTAATATCATTTACCCAAAACATAAGCCTAAACCATCGACTTGTTAAAGACTATTATTCATTGCTGATGATTCTTATTCTTATTATTTTTTTTTAAAGCAATTAATTATTGACTGTCTTATTACTTAATGAGGGCAAAGCCTGGCGAAATACAAAGAAGAGAAAAAAACCAAAAAAAAAAACAAAAACAAAAACCTATACCGTAAGTTAGGGACGAAAAGTACACTTCTCCGGCCGAAAGCTTGGAAAAAGGATGCTACAAAAAAATAAGACCAAGTCAAGGATGGAATGAATCATCCCATCAGTGTGATTTTTGCATTGTAACCTATTAAATTATTCTGGACTTATTGGACAGCTCAGATCTACCGATTGGCCTGTCCAAGTGAACCGATGCAACTAATAGCACTACAAGTTACAGTGCATGTTAATGTGGTACCCTTCTGTTAGATTCAGTCCATTCAAATCAGGTGGATTCCTCTTGGCCCAAAAATTATGATGGTCCAATTGATGAGGTGGGCCCCAATAACAGGTCAAATTAGTTAGCTTGGCCGGATTTTGGACAGGGGCATGCCAAGAGAGAGCCAACCAATGGCCTAGATGTTACACACTTGTTACACTCAAGCACGTGTGTCACAAATCCTCTTCAGTCACATTCTTGCAATTCTTCTCTCATTTTGACTTTAAGAATTGAAAATTACTAACGAGAATACCGAGCAATGCAGTCTCCGTCACGGACGGTCTACCTTTTGAATGAGAATGCAATGGTCACAGGTCTCACCTGTGATTTTAGTATTCATATTTTGAGCTATTTTCCATGAGACCGTTTCCTCTACGGATCTTAATTGTAGAATAAACTTATTTTAGGCATGATTCACCTTCTGGAAGAAGCTATTCACCTGTTTGACAACGGTTGCCTGTTTAAGGCTTCTGTATGTAACGTGGATTTCTCAAGAATCAGGGTGGTGCCCGCACCCCATCTAACAATGGAGACCACCCAACAACCTTCAAATTCATGTAGTGGCACACGTAATAGTGAGATTAGCCTAATTTGAGGGTGTGGACCCCATCAGGACATAGCTAGAGATGGTGGGGCCCACCGTGATGTATATGTTTTATTTTTACCATGCCGTCCATCCATTTTGATAGATCAAGCAGTGAATATTGAAAGCTGACCGTTGAAAACTTCTTGGTTAAGGTCTAGGTGACCTTGGGAGCAGGTTGGATGGCAATTAAAAATCAGGGGGCCTAGGTAGCTTTCAACGGTGGGAATTCAATCCCCATTGCTTCCCGTTGTGTGGTCCACATGAGCCTTCAATCTGACTTCTTTTTAGGCTCATGTCATAAAATGATCTTTCAAGATGGATGGACAGTGTGAATAAACATACACATCACAGTGGGCGCTACAGATCCCCTGACAGGACCGTCCGGCTTTAGCCAGGTCCTGGTGGGAGCAGTACTCAGTCTGCGCCGATAGGTTGAATAGGTTTGACAAAATACACAGCAACTGGGCTTATTTTATAATGACTTGTAGCAGAGTTTTCCACGGGGCTTTTTAGTTGGTGGGTTGGGGTCTAATCCTATTGTATCTTTGTAGATGTTTTGAAATAAAATAAAATAAAATAAAAATCAATTTATTTTATAATACACGTACAACTATTATAAAAGTAAGATGTGATTTTTAAAGGAAAAAAAAAACCTCTTACCAAGGGCCTGTTTGGATACTACTAGATAAGATACTTTCTTAACTTATTTTAAGTCATTAAGTTACTTCTTATTTTCTTTTTCTTTTTCATTTAGGAGCTATTTGTTTATGTGCGTTTGGTGAACTGATTTTTTTTTTTTTTTTAGTTTAAAATTAATTTAAGTAATAAATTAATTGTGTACTGAATTTTAGTACCGATAAGTGTTGGAATGTCTATTTGGTAAACTGCCTGAAAAGAATTTGGACAATGAAATTTAGTATTGAATCTAAAAATTTTTGTTTGATAAAAATATCTTAAAATTGACAATTTTACCAAATTATCTCTAATTTGGGTCTTACCCTAACATGATCTAAAAAAAATGAATGGACAAGGTAGATTTCTCACAAACATCACGATGGGCCTCACCTAGTTGGCGTCCTTCCAAAACTGGAGTAGATTAGGTGTTATCGGGAATGTCATACCATGGGGCCCACCTTGATGTATGTGTTGTATATCCACACGGTCCATCCATTTTTTGGAATCATTTTAGGATATGGTCACAAAAATGAAGAAGATCTTGATCTCAAGCGGACCACACCTCAGGGATTGAAATCCCACCATTAAAAACTTTTTGGGGCAATAAAAGTTTTGTATTGAGCTAATATTTGTATGCTCCCTTCATCCAGGTCTATGTGACTTGAGAATTGGATCTGCTTCTTTTTTGGGCTCATGTCTGTAAGTGCTTATGCTTAAGCACAATTAGGATTGTCAAACTTCGTAGTCCTGAAAGGAGTACAAGCACTCATGAAGATATTCTTCGACAATTCATAAAGAACTCATAAAGACTTGATTAACATCTCAAGGAATACTCAACATCTCAAGCTTTAAAAGCTTTATATGGTTGTAAGATCGGAATACTTTGCATGTGTCAAGCATCAGGTGGTATAACCTTAGACTAACGCTATGTTAGGTGTATTTTACATGATATCACGATAACATGTGATTCTAAGTAAAATATACTGGAGTTAGGCTAGCCTGACCTTAGGTTCGGCCAACCTAACTACCTTCAATCAACCTAACATAATTTAGGCAAAGTATACAACAAGAAAATTTTTTTCTGAAGCAAGTTCGGCTAGCCCAACTTTAGGTTCGGCCAGCCCAACCTGTCTACTCAGCTAGCCCGAAGTATGTTCGATCAAGTTTCCAACAAGATAAGATTTCAGATCTCATGGAGATTCAGCCAGCCGAACCATGTATTTTGCCAGCTAAATTTTGGCTTGAGGCTGCCGAATTTTTGAAAGATTTCATCCCGCGAAATTTGAAGATCCATTGGAATGCAATCGTTGGAATTCGCCCAGCCGAACCTAAAATTGGGCTAGTCGAATTTCCAAATTCTTTGGCTATAAATAGATGTTTTCTCTTACTCATTCAAAACACGAAAATTAGAGATCCATCTTCTCAAGAAAAGAGTGAAAGTCCAAGCCTCCTTAAGCTATTTGTACGGTAATTCTTATATTTGATTTAGCTTATTCTATCATCTTTCTCAAGTTAGTTTAATTTTTTTTTTTTTTTAAATAGAGTAATCCATACTCTACTTGAGAATTAGAGAATTGAATTTGCAGCATTAAGGCATTGTTTATTACATTGAAAATATATTAGATCCTTGTATTCTTTTTGGGTTGAACACATATACGGCTTCATTCATATCCCAAGAAAGAAGATCGCTGCAATCAAGCTACAGTTATGTCTTTGACTCGCCAATTGAAGATGAGTACTATATTTACTTTTATTTTATTTTGGGTTTTTCTGAAATAGCCCGAAAATCTCAGCGAGTTGTTTTGTGGTGAGCCCGTGAAAATCACAAAGAGGGTTTTGTTGTGATAGCCCGTGAAAATCACAAGAACTGTATAAGGTTGTTAAGGTGACTCTGTGAAAATCTTGAAATAGTGAAAGCCAGAATTACGAGGATAGTAATTTTAAGAGTGGAGTTCAAGCACCGAACCACTATAACTCATTGTGCATTAGGGGTGCACATGGGTTTGTTTGGTCCGGTTCTGGGGTGAAACTGGAACCGAACCGTTCCTAACTGTTCTAGGATATTCAGAACTGGAACAGAATCGTTAGCACCTTAGAACCGAACCGGAACCGAACCATTATAACAGGTTCGGGTCCAGATCGGTTCCATGGTTCTGGGCTTTTTATAATTCAGCCCAATTGCATGTTTTATTTTATTATCTAGCCCATGTCCATTCATGTTGTGATCCATTTGATGAATGGTTTAGATATTGTATAAGGTGTGCAAAAATACATTTATAAAAACAATCAAAAGGTGCATTATAAACCATAAATCATGAGTCAAATATAAAAACAATCAAAGGGTTTTTAGTTCGGTTCCAAGTTCGGTTCTAGGTTCGGTTTCACAGTTCGATTCTACGGATCGGATTCACAATTCGATTCTATGGATCAGTTCATGGTTCAGTTCGGTTCTACATACCCCTAAACCGAGAACCAAACCGATGTAATCGGTTCTTTAATTTTTGAAACTTGAACCGAAACTGGTGCACTCTAGAACGGGACTAAATCGGACCGTTTGGTCGGTTCCGATCCGGTTCCATGGTTCTACCGGTTCGATGTGCACCCCTATTGTGCATTGTGGTGATTGTTTAATTCTTTATATGCTTTCCTTGTGATTGATGTCTCTTGATAAGTTTGATTTTTGATCTCAAAGACATCGTGAAATAAGGTTGTCCTGCCTAAATATTTTAGGTGAAGGTTGTCCTACGAATTATTTGAAATCAAGATTTCAATACTCTAAGCAATTAAGAGTATTTGTTTTATTATTCTGCATTATATCGAAATATTATGTATTGTTCTATTCACCCCCCTCTAGGATATCTATAGCTCGTACTTTCAATGCCTTAAGACAATATGAAAAAAATAAATGGATGTTGTGGATGTAGAATACATACATCAAGGTGGGCCTATGTAGAGGCCACACAGTCTTGGATGAGGCTAGGTGACGCAGGGATGAACGTGATGAGGTCGAGCACCATCTCCCTCAAGAGGATAACTGTTTCGAATCCATGGAACTTCTCTGGACTCCTAACAGAGGCTTCTCAAATCCACGAGAAAGAAAGCAAGCAAAATAAAAATTAAATTTTATAAAATTTGAAATTGATTAATGAATGAAATAAATGAGTTCACAACCCTTTAAATAGGGATACCAAGCAATGAGAGAGAAATTAGAAGCAAACTACAACTAAAACTCGTAGAATTCGCAACTTACTATAAATAGTAAATTTACATTTTATAGTAAGTTTTGTATGTGGCTTAACCACATTATTCTCCTAATTATTCTAAGCACTTTTCATGTTGGACACAATTGCTAAAGCCCAACGGATGAAGAGTTATAATCAAACTAAAACTTGTTATTTATAGTAAAAACGGAATTAAATATGGAATTCAACCGCCGATATGATGGAATTTTGCAAATCCTACATGTGGGCAACCTAGCTTACGCCGAGTTGGTTAGCTAAAGTATCTCGTCCTACCCCAAAATCATATATTTTACGCCTGATTACTCATTCCAAATTGTGAGATACGCCTGATCTAAGGTTCGACAGTCCGGATCACTTCTGTCATCGACCATGCCTTTTTTGATCCATCTTGGCCATGAAACTGTCCGTGACCCACTCTACATCAGTCCCCTCCACTTCGAAAGAACTCATCCTCGAGTTCTCGTGCTGCTCTGGTTCATGATACTCGGTTAGGTCTGCGACGTTAAAAGTCCGTGAGATCGCCATGTCATCCGGAAGATCAACAACATAAGTGTTGTCATTGATTTTTCAGATGATTGGGATGAGTCCAATCTTCTTATTCTTCAACTTGTTGTATGTTCTGGTCGAAAATCTCTTTTTGCGCAGATGGACCATAACGCGATCGCCCACCTTGAACACTTTTTGTTGCCGATACTTGTCTGCTTGTTCCTTATACTTCTCATTCGAGGTATGTAGTTTGGTCTACACTTTCGCATGGATGCCTATGATTATGTCTGCTATATGTTCTATTGCAATGCTCATGCCTGAGAGCTTGGGCAGAGGGACCAAGTCAAGTGTGTGGAAAGACACTCGTCCGTAAATAATCTGGAACGATGATTTTCCTGTCAAGTGATTCGCCATGTTGTTGAATGCAAACTCTTCTTGAGACAAGGTCAAATCCCACTGTTTTGATTTTTCTCCTGAAATATAGAGAAGTAGGTTTCCCAACGTGCGATTCACAACCTCGGTTTGCCCATCAGTCTGTGGGTGGTAGACATTGCTGAATTGAAGTCATGTATCGAATCGAGTCCACAAAGTCCACCAAAAGTGGCTAATGAACTTTGTGTCACGATCAAAAGTAATGGTCTTGGGGACCCCGTGTAGCCATACGACTTCTTTGAAGAATATATTCACCACGTGTGTTACATCGAGGGTCTTCTTGCATGGGATAAAGTGCGTCATCTTGGAGAAATGATCTACCACCACGAACATCGAATCCATGCCGCGTTGTGTTCGTAGGAGACCAAGTACGAAGTCCATAGATAAATCATCCTAAGGATTACCAGGCACAGGTAATGGGATATAAAGGCATGTATTCTGATATTGTCCCTTGGAGGTCTGACAAACATGATAACGTTGTACGACTTTTCCCACATCACGTACCAATTACGGCCAGTAATACCACTCTTCCACAAGAGCTTGCGTCTTGTCTCACCCAAGGTGTCCACTGAGGCCACTTCCATGTAGCTCCTAAATAATCTGCTCCCTTAGAGAACTTTGAGGGATGCACAATCGATTCACTGGGGTGACCTTCGTAGCACTTCATCTAAGACTCTTTAAAGTCCTCGTCCTCGACATATAAGTCTTTGAGACAGTTAAAGCCGACCACCTCGTTGCTCATCGTAACAAGTAGTGATGCACGACAACTAAGTGCATCAGCCACCTTGTTCTGCTGCCCTGACTTGTGCTTCAGAACGAACGTGAATTCCTTTAAAAATGCAACCCACCTAACATGCACACGATTCATGTTAGTTTGACTATTAATAAACTTTAATGCTTGATGGTCAGTGTATAGAACAAACTCTTTTTAAATCAGATAATGCCGTCAATGTCGCAGCGCCTGAACAATCGCGTACAACTCGAGCTCATACGTCGACCACTTCTTTCAAGCTTTGCTGAGCTTCTCGTTGTATAAGGCAAATGACTTGACTTCTTGTGATAATACTCCTTCAATTCTGACATATGAAGCGTCACACTTAACCTCAAATAACTTGTCGAAATTAGAAAACACCAAGACTGGTGTTGTGGACAAACGATGCTTGATCTCATGAAAGTTCTTGTGAGCTTCATCGGTCCACTAAAACGGTCCTTTTTTCATGCAATCTGTAATAGACGCGACTATTGTGCTAAAATTTTGCACGAATTGACGATAAAAGGTTGCCAACCCGTGAAAACTCCTCACCTCATGAATGTTTATGGGGATCGGCCATTCCCTAATGGCTCGCACCTTTTCATCGTCCATACGGATGCTCGTGGGTGTTACAACAAATCCTAAAAACAACAGGTTGTCCGTTAAAAAACTGCACTTCTTAAGGTTGAGGTACAACTTGTGAATTTGTAGGACCTGCAGCACCTGCTTGAGATGTTTCCTGTGCTCTGTCTCATCTTGGCTGTATATTAGTATATCATCAAAATATACTATCACAAATTGGTCAGTGAACAGTTTTAGAACTTGATTCATCAAATGCATAAAAGTACTTGGTGCGTTCGATAAACCGAAGGGCATGACCAACCACTCATACAACCCTTCCTTGGTCTTGAATGTCGTTTTCCACTCATCACCAGGTTGGATACGAATCTTATGGTACCCGCTCTTTAGGTCTAGTTTAGAGAACACCTTGACCCCTTCTAGCATATCGAGCATGTCTTCCAACTGTGATATTGGGAAACGATATTTGATGGTAATTTTGTAGATTGCCCGGCTATCGACACACATGCACCAGCTCCATTTTTTTTTTTTTTTTTTTTTTTTTTTTTTTTTTGCGTTAATAATGCTCGTACAACACGTGGGTTCATGCTCTCTCTCAAGAGACCCTTACGGATCAATTCCTCTACTTTCCCCTGAAGTATCTTACACTCCTTCGGACTCATCCGATAATGAGGGCAGTTAGGCAAGCTAGCCCCAGGGACGAGGTCTATGTGATGTTTGATGTTTCTCATGAGGGCAATCCATCAGGTAAATCTTTAGGCCAGACTTCTTTGAATTTGTTTAGCAATAGTCTTAAACTTGGAGGAATGTTTGAGGGTTCTGATTCCTCGGCCATCACCACTGCAATGTATACCTCACCGGTTTCCTTGGATTCCTCCATGAAATCCCGAATGGTCAAGAGGGAACTTCTCTCCACTTTAGAGGCTTCAGGGTGGTTCTCTGGTGCCATAGGGGTAAGGATTATTTTTCGACTATCCTTGATGAATATGTAGACATTGTCTTGTCCTCAATGGGTCACATCACGGTCCGACTACCAAGGTCGACTGAGTAACATATGACATGCTTCCATGTCGACCATGTCACAAAGTATTTGTTCCTTATAATATTTGCCAATTGAAAACGAGATAGTGTATTGTTCAGTTACCTTGGTCTCGTTCACCTTTTTTATCCAGCCAATTGAGTACGGGGAATGATGTTTTATCGTTGGTAGTTGTAACTTGTCCACCATCACTTTTGAGATAATGTTTTCGTTATTACCACTGTCTATAATCACATCACAGACCTTTCCATTGACAGTTCACCGTGTACGAAATATATTGTGTCGCTGTGGATGTAATTCTTTCTGTGGGGTATATAATAATCGCCTTACAACTAGAGATTCGTCATAATTATCGCCCGTCAATTCATTGCCATCTGTTATTTCTCAGTGGCTTGTTCATGTTCATCAAAGCCAGGGTCTTCTTTTGCGGCCTCACATTTAGTGTTCCCTTTGTTTATAGTCAAGTGTGTTGTGGGACGTTGAGGACAAATGTTTGATAAGTGGCCCGGTTGGCCACAACGGTAACAATTGTTCGACCTTAGTCGAACATAAGGATTTGTAATTCTACACGGGCCGCTATTGTGGGTGTCACACGTTGAGGCCTAGATGAGCCGCTCTCCGTATCACGGTTTGCGGTTGTAGGAGGTTGAAGATGTTCTCCTACTGGTTCTTTTCCTAGTGTCAACATTGGATCCTACGAAGGACCTATTATAGGGGGTTAAGTTGAAGGATAATGCCGATTCGAAACTCTTACAAGTTGCGTTTCAGCAATTCCTACCAACTGAACCACTTCATCCACGGTCCCGAATGGGTGCATCTGAACTCGATCCTGAATTGTCGATCGTAACCCTCCTATAAATTGCGCCACCTTATGTGACTCGGATTCTGACATATTGTTTCGTGTTGCCAACTGCTGGAATTCTTCAGTGTAATCTGTGACGGTTCAATTTTCTTGTCGGTAATTTTGGTATTGATAGAATAATATCTGCTCATAATCACTGGGAGAAACGTGATCGAAGAAGACGTCTCATCTGTGGCGATGATGAGATAGGCGCCTTGTTCTGGCAGGCTCGTGAGAGTTGCAATTGCTCCCACCATGCAGAAGCACCATATTTTAATTTAAACGCTACTAATTTTACCTTTTTATGATCTGAACGTCCATATAATCAAAATATCTCTCTACTTGGGGTAGCCAATCGAGGAAATCTTCTATGCGTAATAAATCATTAAAACTAGGAAGTTTAGCCTTACCTCAATAGTCTCTTTCAGCACGATCTAGATGATCACCTCCATGGATTAGTCGTCAGGCAAAACGTTCATTAAGACCCTCGTCGTTAGAACTTGAATAATCTGGTGTAGCCCTACGGTTTGCCACTGGTAGTGCTCTACGAAAATCGGGGTTGTGTCGTACAGCAACCATCGACGGTAGAGCAACCATAGGCGGTGGAGAGCCGCCTAGCGCTCGGGGCAGCATAGCGCATTCGCAAGATGGTCGAGGGTTGCCTGTAGCCCTTACATGGTCAACTGTCTCTCCTGATGGAAAGCTTTCATTCTTTCCACAAGATCACGAATCTCTAGTTCACCATCTACAAGATTTTGGCTCATACCTTTGTTGTTTGTCATTGTCCCGAGGGAAATCCTCACTTTGATAGCAATTGATGTAGGGATGAATGTGATGAGGTCAAGCACTGCCTCCCTTAAGAGGATGACTGTTCCAAATCCACGGAACTTCTCTGGACTCCTCACAAAGACTTCTCGAATCCACAAGAAAGAAAGCAAGCAAAATATAAATTAAATTCTATAAAATTCAAAATTGATTAATGAATGAAATAAACGAGTTCACAACCCTTTAAATAGGGATACCAAGCAATGGGAGAGAAATTAGAAGCAAACTACAACTAAAACACCTAGAATTCGTAACTTACTATAAATAGTAAATTTACTTTTTATAGTAAGTTTCGTATGTGGCTTAATCACGTTATTCTCCTAATTATTCTAAACACTTTTCATGTTGGACACAACTCCTAGAGCCCAATGGATGAAGAGTTATAATCAAACTAAAACTTACTATTTATAGTAAAAACGGAATTAAATATGGAATTCGACTGTTGATATGATGGAATTTTGCAAATCTTGCGTATAGGCAACCCAACTAGTTCCTAGTTGGTTAGCTAAAGTAGCTCTTCCTACCCCAAAATCATATATTTTTAGCTAAAGTAGCTCTTCCTACCCCAAAATCATATATTTTACGCCTGATAACTCATTCTGGATTGTGAGATATGCCCGATCTAAGGTCCGACGGTCCGGATCACTTCTGTCGTCAACTGGCCCTTTTCTGATCCATCTTGGCCATGAAATTGTCCATGACCCACTCTACATCACCGGGGCGCACCTAATCTGCACCCTGAAATACTCGGAGATGGATTTTCTACCCAAAGCCTTTCACAAGAAGTTCCTGCACAGGATGCTAGGTAGGTTGTTTGTGAGAAATTCACTTTGTCCATCCCTTTTAAGAGCTCATTTTAGGACATTTGACCAAAATTGAGGTGGATCCAAAACTCAAGCATACCACATGAGAGGAAACAGTGGGGATGCAGTGAGTAACGTTGAAACATTTATATGACCACAAAGTTTTTCATCTGGCTAAGTTTTTAATGTTTTTCACTTTATCCCAATGGGAATTTCCATATAATCGGATTGGATGTCATATAAACTCAAGATGGTTGGATTGAATTTTTGAAAAACACCCAGCACAAGAACTTCCTTTGAAAGCCTTTTGGCAGGAAATCTGTAACTAGAGTATGTGTTAAATCTGTATTGTCTATCCATTTTTCAATCATTTTTAGGTCAGGAGATAAAAAATGAGGCAGATCCAAAGCTCGAGTAGACCACACAACATAAACAAGTCGAGATCAAATGCCTACAATTGAAAACTTCTCAGAAGCCATGGAAGTTTTGAATTAAGCTGATATTTATGTTTTCCTTTCGTCGAGGTACATGACCTCATGAACAAGTTGGATGGCCAAAAAACATCATGATAGGCCCTAAGAATGTTTCAATGGCGAGCGTCAATGTCCCCCAACCTTCTATAGCATGGTCCAATTGAGCTTTGGGTCTACCTCAATTTTTTTTGGCTCGTGCCTTCAATTGATGTGGTAAAATGGATGGATGGGATGGACATAGTGCATACATCATGAAAGGGTCCAATGAACTTAGCCACCCCCACACAACATCAATGTAATGAACTTTACTAGAAGTTACTTCGAATGAGCAAAGTTGTGATTTTTAGAAAAAAAAAAATTTGTTAACGCAGAGCCACTTACCCTGTTCCAAACTCACCGCTTACCGCATTCCGTACATACACCACCCTGAATTGAATTTGTGATTAATTTCCATTAACAATTGTTTTAAAGTGTGTCAAACAAACACCCAAAATGGCTTGTTAAGTGGCTAAAATTTAAAAATTAGATTTCAGAGTCATATTAAGTAGTAAACAAACAGTCAATATGTCACCGAAATCTTAAAATCAGATTTTCACCACTTAATATGTTATTTTAGGTGTTTGTTTAACACACTTAAAAAAGTCCTTAATAGAAATTAATCACGAAATTAATTCAAAGTATATATCCACTTTAAGTGATTTTGACATGATGCGGTGAGTGCTTTTGATTAAAAAATTTAATTAATTTTTATGTAAATGACAAATTCACCTCTTTACATGTAACTTCTATAGAGGCTTTGAAGGCAGTTAAATTGGAGAACACTTAGCAAAATTTGGTAGGCCCATCATAATGCATGTGTTATGTTAGCACCATCCATCCATTTTTTTCAGATCATTTCATGTCGTGAGCCAAAAAATGAGATAGATCCAAAGTTGAAGTGGATCATACCATAAAAGGCAGTGGGACACCATTGAAATCTTCCTTGGGTCTACCATGATGTTTATTTTCCATCTGGCCCCAAAATGTTTTCAATGGTGGTGTTCAATCCCCACTATTTCCTGTGGTGTGGTTCACTTGAGCTTTGGATCTACTTCTTTTTTAAAGTGTGACCTAAAATAATCTGAAAATATGGATGAATGGTGTGGATGTAACATCATGGTGAGGCCTACATAACGTTGCCACGTCAGCATGGCACCTACATACAAAGGAAGGCGTATTTCCTGTAAAAGCCTTTCGCAGGCAAGGATGCTGGGTGGGGCCCACCGAGATGTTTGTGAGAAATTCATCCCATCCATCCATTTTTAGAGATCATTTTACAACATGCCATCAAAAATTAAGTGGATCCAAAACTCAAGTGGGTCACACTAGAGGGAAAATTGGGGAAAGAAATCCCTAGTACGTTGAAACCTTCCTGGGCTTCACCTTCATGTTTATATGCCATCCAAACAGTTTATAAGGTCATTAATACTGGGATGAAGTGAAACTACCAAAAACAATTCCTGACATAAAAATTTTATGGCCACAAGATTGTTTCAATGATTCACACTAAATCCCCACTGTTTCCTCTCGTGTGACCCACTTAAGTTTTGAATACATATCATTTTTGGTTGCATGTCCTAAAATGATCTCTAAAAACGGATGAATGAGGTGGATTCCTCACAAACATCTTGGTAGCCCCCCACCCAACATTCTTTCGTAGGACCTTCCTGCGAGATAGGGGTGTACATGAACCGAGCTAGCTCGGTTCGCTCGCTCGACTTGGCCCGAAAAAGCTCGAATCGACTCAACTCGACTCGACTCGAAAATGAGTTCGATCCAAGTCGAGCTATTTTTTACAGCTCGATAATGAATTCGAGCCGAGCTCGAGCTTGCCCCAGCTCGACTCGACTTGGATCGAACTCGGCTCGACTCAGGCAGGGTATATATACCCTTTAAAAATCAAAACCCTAACTCCCATTTTTTTACAGCCATTCGTTCCGTTTCAAAAAAAAAAAAAAAACCACTCTCTCTCAAAAAAACCCTAACCCGCACGGTCCTTACCCTCTCTCTCTCTCTCTCTCTCTCTCTCTTAAAAAAACCCCACCCGCACGACCCCATTACCCCTGCTGTAGCTCGGCCCTGGCCTGCCCGGTGCCCCTCCCTCTGCCGCAGCTCATCCCAACTCCCTACCCTGCCTGGTGCCCCCTCTCTAAAAAAAACCCTAACCCACACGGCCGAATGGCCCCATTACCCCTGCCGCAGCTCATCCCTGCCCTACCCGGTGCCCTTCCCTCGTCGCAGCTCGTCCCTACCTTGCCCAGTGCCCCTCTCCCAACCGCAACTCGTCCCTAACCTGCCCGGTGCCCCTCCCCCTGCCGCAGCTCGTCCCTGCCCTGCCCGGTGCCCCTGCTGCCTGCTGGTAAGTGTTTGTATCTATATGTTTATTTTTAATAATTTTCTTTTTGAAATATTGGATCACCTATGAATAACTAATTTTTTGTTATTGATTCATTGTTTTGGACTTTATTACTTATGAATAATTATTATGTAGGATGAAAATATACACTGACCTCATGAAAAGTGTGGATTAATGTTTTGAAGACACCAACTGTGTTTTATTTTTATTTTTTGGAACCGTCTATGTTGGGTTATATGCTGCCTGTGGCCATGTTGGTTGTCACACATCTGGGTTTGGGAAAATCTTGCATTTACTGGCTATTTTGCTGGCCTTATAGATGCTTTTAATATCTTAACGCCTAGATTACAACTGTGAATGCAGTCTACATAAAAATGGTAAATCTCGATTCAGAATGGAAGTTTACCATTTGGAGTTGATGCTTCAAACAGTTTGCTGTTTCTTGGGTGATGCCGAGCTCTATTCAGAATCTCTTTGAAGCCATCTGCCTTCCCGATTTCCAGAAAAAGAGCTATTTGATACTCTAGCGGAGCATGACGCTTGATACGCAGGTGCTCGGAAAATTGTACATTAAATGTGGAATCCACTCTCCCAAAATCAAAGTATATACCACATTTGGATTTTTGTCATTTGTCAACACTACACCAAAAACGCTATTCTGGAACGGCAGAAACATTGGTTCAGAAACGGCGCTACGCCGTTTTTGATTGAAAACGGTTCTCCACCGTACTCAATTCAATGCTACTTATTTTGTTATTTTCACTATTTTATTGGTGTATCCCAATTGTGTATTGGATCTTATTAGTTTTTAGTATATTGTTTTATTATTTTATTTTAAAACAGATGGACGGAATAGATTCAGTTAGGTACCTCTCAGTGGACCCCACAAGGCTCGAGAGGTACACTGCTCTATATGTACCGCAGACTACCGATTTATTTAACCTATTTTCTTACGCCAGAAGCCCTAAGAGCTTCATTTCGCAAACCGCCGTCTCCAGTCTCCTTCTCTCTCGATCTCCATCTCTCTCCCTCTCTCGATCTCCCTCTCTCTCTTCCGATCTCGACCCCCTCTCTCGATCTCCCTCTCTCTCCCTCTCTCGATCTCCCTCTCCCTCTTCCGATCTCGACCCCCTCTCTCTCTCTCTCTATCTCCCTCTCACTTTCCCTCTCCCTCGATCTCCCTCTCACTCTCTAAAGGAAATGCTGGGCCGCCACGGTGCCGGATCGGGAGATTAGTCGGGTTCTGGTGTGCGGCCGCGCTCATCTCGTGTCGCCATCTTGCTGTCGGCGATCTTCTGGCTGCCGCCGTTCTTGAGAGCCGATCGGGGGCATCTGAGCCTGGAGGAAGGTGAGTATTGATGTGCTACGGCCGGATGCTTTTCATTTTGCTGACCTTTCTCTGGCCCATATCAATTACCTAAAACTGTTGTGGTTCTCAAAATCTGCACTAATCACAGCAGAATGATTGACTGTCTGTTCAGCAAAAACATCCATTCGGCTTGCAATGTGAGAATTGGATAGCGTGCGCGACTGGCATTCCCCTTGTTCTTCAACGATTTCGGTGTTGTTGCAACAACAAACTCAACACATCAGGGTACATCCTATCTCATCATCCATCATTAGAACTCGCAAAACCCTCCCAAACCTCTTGAAAACTATCTTCGAAGCCGTTCTTATCACTCTTTGTTGTTTTCCAGTAGCTGACATTGCATATCAGCACATTTTCAAGATGCTTGGGGTGATACCAGTATGTGCCGCTGATAAGTGGTCATTTCAGGGCTAGTGGGAATCAGATTTCTATTAGCCGTATTTTAAGATTTTCAAGTCATTTTTTGCCACCTTAGCAAGCCGGCCCCATCTGTTGGCCCAGATCACTGCCATGTGGCTGGGGGGAATCGGGTTCCCACCAGTCACGTTTGGCCAATCTGGACCATTAGTTGGTTCCTGGATGGGCCTAGGTGACCCTCCGATGCACTCTGTTTCCACTTACAATACTTCATTGGGTTGATCTGATGCTGATTTTGAGAATTTGCTGTGATTGCTTGAAGTATTATCTACATTTTTGGGTGGGGTTTCTTAAAATGAGGTATGCCCAAAGCTCAAGTGGCCACCCCACAGGAAATGATGGGGTTTAACGTTCATGGGGCCACAGAGGCTTTAGATTGGGGATGATATTTGTGTTCTCTGTTGATGCCTATGGTGCTAACCTTGTGAACGACTTAGATGTGAATATAAACATCTGGGTGGGCTGTAGGAAGGTTTAAACAGTAGGCATTTTTATTTTTATTTTGAAGGTTAAGATGAGATCGTTGCTGATTTACCTCGAAACTCGAAGTGATATAAGGTGAAGGTGGATTTGAAGTAGATATCAGGGTTTCATACAGGAGCTACTCTGATCAAGCTGAAAAAGTGACATTGATGTTAGATCACACAGAAAATATCTAAATGCTCTTTCTAAGGTGAAAGTAAACGTAGATTTTCATTAATTTAGTAAAGGTATTCGGAGAAAATGCATGGAACTTGCATGAATGCAACACCATCCTTGGGAATTAGCACGAGCATGGAAGCATTATCACCCAACATTTTCACTTTCTTCTTCTTATTCTTTTGCAAGCATTTAAGCTTGATTTGAAGGCTCACCAACCTGATTTGGTTGTACACCCTTGCACTACTTTATTTAAGACAAGGAAGTAACTTTATACATAAAAGGCAACTCTGATCTGTCTTTTGGAGATCAAGAAAGAGTGTCCACCACCCAATTCCTGATGTGTGGCTTTTGGGGAGGTGAAGCCAGGCCTTCCAACAATTGGTTTTTTGGTAGATGGGCCATGATCGAAAATCACCGGGAACGGACAATCCTAGCCATCAGTTGTCCCTGATTCCATTTTTCATCCGTCATCCATTTTAAGGCCACTGTCCATATGAATATGATCATCTGCTTAGAATGGTTTTCAACTGCTGGCTATCAAAGGACAGGATCCATTAGATGGATGGCCTGATCCACCTGCCCACCTGCCCGTGTCAGGTACAGGTCAGGAGTGCCCCTTCCTAATCCAATCCCCCAAATCCAAAACCTCCTCCACTCAGAAAAAGAAAAAAGAAAGAGAAGAAGAAGAAGAAAAGACGCTTCTACAGCTAAGCAAGTTGTTGACATGACTCTCATAACTCTAATTTCTTTGCAAGATCATCTAGTTTGTTGTCTAAGAGCCTGTTTGGATGTACCTCAGATCACCACTGCATCGGATACCCGCATCCATCTGTTCTTGTATTGGTCAGGCAGTGTTCTCCTGAAACGACACCTGAGGAGGGTGCACTTCCACCCCAAAACACTACCAAGATGGCTTCAAGTCAGACTTGAACCTATCTGAATTGAAAAATGGGGAGAGTGCATCTCATGTTTTTTCAGAGGAATTTTCATCAATAACCATACCACGAGGCATACCAGAGGCATTCACAGGTTGGGCTAAACTGAATCTTGCTAAAAGAATCCTATATGTATTTTTTCCGTGTGTGGCATTTAGCAATGTATCAATGACTGATATGAAGAACCTATGATATGTACTTATTTAGCAATGTGTCAGGTACAGGTCAGGAGTGCCCCTTCCTGATTTCAATTTGATGCACTGTCAAAGAGAAAAATCATTACTGGAATTGAATACAGAGAAGATCCAACCATCTTCGCTTGGGAACTAATGAATGAGCCCTGATGCATGTCTGATGCTTCTGGAAACAATCTGCAGCAAAGTGGTCTTTCCATGCATGTTTTGTAGCTAGTATAGGCACTTGAAACATTCATGGTAACTCTCAGATAATCTAATTAATGTAAGATGAGAAGATAAGGAGGAAAAGGCATCTAGGAAAAATAAGGAAGTTCGAACTAAATATATAAATATGGTTATTTTCCTGAAACTTGATTTCAGTTTCATACTGAATAATGCTAATCTGATATGAATTCAATTCTGTAGTTCTTTGAATACTGCAAACCATTTTGTTGGTTAATTTGCTCCACAAAAGCTTATTTTCATAAGCGTAATACGTACTCCTGATTTGGTAGTAGGATTTTTTTTTTATTAGACTATTTTTCTTAATCTTTCCTTCTTTCTTTCTTCCTTTTTTTTTTTCCTAAAATAAAAGATTCTGCTTCTTTCAAACTTTGTAGAAGATGTTTCATAGAAGTCAAGCCAGTTCTCAAATCTGCACTTGATGGGCATAATGTATGCATTTTCGCATATAGTCAAACTGGCACTGGGAAGACGTTTACTATGGTCAGTGACAGTAACTTGGGCTCTTTTGTATTTGTGTTCTTGAATTTGACACTCATGTAGTACGGATGCCAGACAGAGGATCAAACCTTCACTGTTTATGGTGTGCAGCTGACAGAGGGCATGGCCTGCAACCTTCCATGTAAAGCTTATTGCAATATTTTAAAATGAAGTTCTAGGACTAGTTTTATATGGGCACTCTGTTTTTGTAGCTGGATTGAGGAAATCAATCAACGACAAGCACTATGGACATATGATGCCACCTATCCTATCTATGGCTCATAAAAATGGATGGTTGTAATAAAATATTCACATTCAATGAGTTAGAATCACTGAATCAGTGTGTTTTTTGCATTTTGACCTGCCAATGGTGGTATGGAATGATTGGACATTCCAGATCAATGATTGAACTGCCCCATGTGTCACTTGAAGTCTTTGGGCTCAATGCTAACCTGCCCATGAGTGGGCATGTTATATGCATATACACACAGACACATAAACATGCACATGCAGAAGGAAAGGTGGGACAAGGCTGTGATGAATGATGTGAAATGGAAGAATGCACGCGTGGGTAAACAGCTGGGACAACATGCTTTGATACGGATGTTGATGGTGATGAGTGTATTGACTGCTTAATAATCTAATGATTTCTACATATATTATACAATACTACCACTTTGTACTACTGTATAACAAAGAATAGATCGTTTGGGTGTTGATAGTTGTCTCCTTTCACACATCCTTATCGATTTGGAAATTGATATCATGTATTCTGGTCCAGTAAGCTCTTTTTGCGCTCAAAATTCTAATAGATGCAGTGACGTGGCTTCTGGTGTATATGTAGGGGTACACTAAGCGGGGCAGCCGTCCATCTTCAATAGCGATTTTGATGTCTACAGTTGACATGAAGCATGAATCCAAGGGCCGTCTCATTCCAAAAGCGAAGGTTGGCACTGTTAATGCTAGTTTTAATATTGTCATGTTAAATTAATCATCCTTACTACCTTCTTCTTCTTCTTCTTCTTTTCTTATTGGAGTGATCTCAACAACCAGACTCCCGTTTAATTTTTTATTTTGGGAGGTAGCTGTTTGCATACACTGATGTTTGCAGTTGTAATGTTCATACTCAATCATTCTCTAATTTAATTTTCAATATCTTGCTAACCTTCATTTGTGGATGATCTTGGCTTCTGCTTAGATGATTTTTGTGCATATTCGGTATTCCATCTGGAGCTAGAATGGAAGTGATTGGTGAGTATTTATTTATGTTCTCCATCTTTTGGCACCAACACATGATGTAAAATTATTCTGTTTCTTTTCTTTTACAGGTGTTCACTTGGTCATCATATTTGTAGTATAAGAGTTCCTATCATAACTTAGTGTTATTAGTCTTAGGCTCCCTTCTTTATTTCAGCAGAGGATGCTGGTGCAGTAGAATCAAGGTAGATTTTTACTCATGTAGTGTTTATGGTTTGGCTTATTTTGTATTAGCATGTGGTTTGTGGCATTAGACATCACACTTCAACTGGAAATTGCTTCCTGTTATCTTTCTTACAGGAAAAAGGATGACTATAAGGAGGCAATTGTTCCCACATGAAAAACTTATGAGGTGTGTTTTATATTAAGAGTTATGTTTTCATGCGAGAAGATAGTGATGTGTGCTTGTTGATGGGAGCATCATGGCTTCTTAGATGAGCAAAAGTATATGACAAATGATGAATCCATGCTATAAACAAAGAAAAAGACCGGCTTCAATAACTGGTTTCCTATGCATCTACCAGGCTTACATGAACACTGTTGCTATGTTTCTTGTGCATCTGCCATGGTTAGAAGCTAAATCATGAATTTCACCAAAAATAGAAGGCAATTTCCACAGTTCAGAACTGTAGAACTTGCCATTTGATAGCATTTTGGGGGTCCCTTGCACCACTAAATTCCCAGATGAAGATGATGTAAAGATCTCCACCTGCCCGTTTTGCTGAATAACGGAATTTGTTAATAATTCTACCAAATAGAAACAGCCAAAACAACCTCACACAAATCACAAGACCGCCCTTTAAAAAAAAAAAAAGGAATTTGTTAATAAGTTTGGAAGATTACACTTAGGGCCTGTTTGGCCAGTTGCATTGGAAATGATTAGGTGGGATGAGATTCATGGCAGGGATTGTTCCCTGTAACCATGGGATAAGCTTAATTCCACCAGCGTGAGTGTGTGGGGTATGTGTGTGAGAAAAAGAAAAAGAGCTTGGCCATATTTACTACAACAGATTTGTAGTGTGGGTGGATGTGTATGGTTTGTGGAAATTAATCTCATGTATTTATAGAGTGAGAGAGTATTAATATGGTGATGCATTGTATCCTTAGATACATGAATACACCCTACAATCATGCTGGAAAATTGGACATGGGATTCAACAAGGACCCAAAAATGATCTGATGAGATGATCACAGCCATCTGAATGAAGACCTAGAAAATGGATGGTACACACTGTGATTTCCTTAATTTGGCTGTGATTATCCAATTAGGATTATTTTTGGGCCATGTAATTTCTATGTTAGGCTCATCCTATCCGATGGTCTTCTCCACTCGACAAGTTAGATGTGTGCCCCACTTGATTAGTGGAGTGGTCCTTTTCCTCGGCAGTGCATATTCATAGGTCTACCACCAAATGAACGGCTTGGATCTACTTCTTTAAAGACAGATCAGAAGAAAACCCGAGGAAAAGACAGGACGAGAAGGAAGCAGTAAATGTAAGAAATTCTGGCCATCTCTACCGCAACTATTTTTCGCTATGGGTGAAGGTGTATGGTTTCAGTGATATCTCGCATATTTATACATTGACACGTATAGATTTCTTGCTAGAACAAGAAGAGAAGAGAAACCTATATGTTTTATTTTTGAGGTATCATGTGATGCTTTGATCGAAAGGCTTGACTTGTTTTTGTTTGACCTGTAATGGTACTGGTGGTTCCGCCTCTTGATCTGATATTACCCATCGTGGTTTTTTTTTTTTTTTTGCCTTATTGTTTTCAGGTTAAAATAACCAATCCAAAGAAACATTGTGCATCCTAACACAGGCATTGTTTTGCCTGGGACGCATGCAACGTTATAGGTGATCCTCTAGTTTTTGTTGTTGAATAGTCACTCTTTTGCGTGTTTAGTTTTTGAATCTTTATGTTGTTTTTTGGCTAATCAAATTGCTTATGGTCTTTGTTTTGATTTTTTAGTTAGAATACAAGCCCAAAAAGCTCTACCTGATCTGCAATGCAAAGACAAGTTCCTCTTTCAGAGTGTCATCGCAAGTCATGGTGCAACCACAAAGGACCATGTGTTCTCTAGGAGTATAGCACATCATGGAGGAATTTTTATTTTTATTTTTTTATTTTTTTTTTATTGTAGTATTCATTCAATTGTAGACTTAATTGTTGTAAATATATATAATTTTTATTATAAAGTTGTAACCAATTTGTTCAGTATTAATTTTTAATTGTATATAATATTCTTTGGTTTTTAAATATAAAAACAGGTGTACTGCTTTTATTGGCCATTCGAAATAATGAAAAATACAGGTCCAAAAAATTTAAAATTTGACCGTTGAGAACGGTTTGAAACCGTTCCTAAGATTCTGTTCTTAAAATTTGAAACGGCACTTGATACGGTATGGAACCGTTCCAGATTCTATGCGACGCCTCTTTTAGGAACGGTTTAAAACCGTTCCTAAGGGATTAGGAACGGTTTAAAACCGTTTCTTAAATGACGTTTTTGGTGTGTTGTGTGGCAATGGAGATATTATTTTCTATGAGTGGCCACCATAATAAGTGGAAGGGCTGATTTTTCACATAGGTGATTCTCATGGTGCGGCCCACCTAGTGGAAGGATTGGATCTCACACACGTGTTAGGTTAAAAGTTACTTGCTAGGTGGACCGTAAAAATGACATGAGCGGTTAAGACCTTTTGATTTGAGAGTGATGATCCAAAGGCAATCAAGGTACTCATCAAATCTCTTATACCATCTTTCCTTCCTTTTCTAGCTGCCTACTTTCATTTATACTAATCCTTGATTCTCCATGAAGTATTTGGGTTCATTTAGTAGCTTATATTAAGCCTTTATTGGAATTTAGATAATAATTATTATGGAATTTATGTGAATTGAAATTTTCAATTTTGTTTGGCCGTCAGTAATTGAAATTCATTAGAATTTAAAAATTATATTTGAGAACCTATCATCAAAATGTCATATATTAATATACATATATGACATTTGAGATATAATATTTATAATAAGTTAATTGAACACCTTATCTGTCTACCCCTACTTTCAAATAAAGAAAAACAAAATGAAGTTGAAAAAGTGGGAGGAAATCATGTTTGAGTGAATCGCCCATTTCATCCACACTCCACCCCATGTCCAAATAAATGAACTGCAAGATCTAAGCTATTCATTAGATTAGCCCCACCACACAAGTATAGGGTCCATTATATTCTTATTCAATTCTAAGCTCTCAACAGCCCGTTTGGTAGCAGAGGTGATAACACCTCTCGTCGTGCTCTCTGAGCTGTAGCTCCTTTGGAGCCTGCTTGCACGTCGGCCCAAGGGTCGTAGCGTGGAACTACCAGATCTGCCCGTTGAGTCTAAAAGAGAGATGCGATGTTTTTTGTTTTTGTTAGCTAGTATTAATTTAGCATGAATATCTTTTAATTTTATAAATGTTTTTAATAGTTATTCTTTCAGTTGTTTTTGTTAGTCTTAATGTAGTGTAGGATAATCATTTGCCCATTTGAGGATTTCTATGTTATCAGACATAAATTGAGTGTGTTCTTTGATGCATAGAAATTCTCAAATTGTCCCCTTTTTGGACAGTTCAATGTTGATAGATAATAATGTTTTCATTTATTCTAATTTAAATGCACATGTTTGTTTCGGTTCGTCTTTCCTAATTCTCTCTGGATATATTTCTTGCATTTATTTCCTCATCAAATATTCACACTTTGTGTGGATAGTTGACATGTGAATGAAATACAATATTAATATATTCTGAAGAGATAAGGGGAGATGCTGCCGAAATTTTGTCGTGGTATTTAAATTGAATAACGAAAGCATTATTATCTATCCAACATTGAATAGGTAACTGATTTAAACGCTTAAGAATTTGTTGAAAGTTTAGAGGACATTTATACACACATAATACACTACTTAGGAAATTCTTTACTAAGGTTAAATGAAATTGTTTCATATATTTAGAGATTGCTAGTGAGGATGAAGTCCCAACTACCCCTATTGCCGGTGCGTTAGCCACATCACCTCTTGTTGTTAAGGGAGGGGGGTCTTCAGCTGCACATAAAGGAAAGAAACGGTCAGCTGTCTGGGATGATTTTGAAGAAGTAATAGTTAATAATGTCATTAAGATCAGATGTCTGCACTGCAAAAGTCTATATAGCAAAAATACCGGGGGGTCGACTACTCATTTAAACAGATATAGACAAAGTTGTGCAAGGAGACCTTGTAAGGCCCGTATCCTAGTCCGTACTGTTCCGTCGACTCCCGCGATCCTTCCCGTCGAATTTCGGCAACCTGCGACCTATAATCGATGTTTATGCGCGATCCTAAGTCATATCCTGTAGATTTGAGTCGGCTTAATCCGAGACTTATGCTATTGCGACCGTACCGTCGCCGCGGTTCCAACACCGCATCTTGCATACCGATCCGATACCCAAGCTAGGAGATGTGGGCCCGCGTTTAAGTTGAGGAAAAACACCGCGCGTTTGCAATCCTAAGAGAATCTCTACAACCCATCCCATCAATCAATTAATCAATCAATCAAAGTACACACCCATACTTTCTTTCTCCCCAAGTCAAGCAACCACCAAGTCAACTCTCAAGTCAAGTATGTTATCA
>JAJHSJ010000012.1:21159368-21359368 GCA_021015155.1 Magnolia officinalis | reverse complement strand
TATGATCAATCACTTCTCATGTCAAGCATACATATGATGCGTATGATCATGAATCATGGAACTATACTATACATGTTATAAAGTAATGAACTACTCTTGCAACGCAGATGGCCTATACATGGACGGCCTACACACAACCAGTACGGGCCTATCGATGGCCCTAGGGAGAGTCATAATGCGGACATTTAACCAACACTATACGTGCGATGTGGACGTCAAACCGACATCGCTCCCAAGGCATTATCTGTCGTAAACATCATTACATAAACCATGTAGGGATCACACATTACAATGGACCTTAGGTACATCCCATTGGGCCTTAAATACATCGAATGGGCCATGTCACATGGGCCTTATATTCATCAAGTGGGCCACATCAATGGGCCGCACCAATGGGCCTTAAGTGCATTGCAATGGGTCGTAACCCGTGGCCTTTATAGTACATCAAATGGGCCTAACCTCATGGGTCATATGTGTATCAGATGGGCCACACCAATTGGGCCCCATACGTACATCAAATGGGCCTTAACCCCTAGGCCTTGACACATCTCAATGGGCCTTAACCCATGGGCCTTTTAGTATATCAGGTGGGCCCCAATGGATGGTCCACAATCAAGAGAGGTGGGCCTAATTCGGACATTAAAGTGGGCCCACAGAAGGTTAGATCCGCCTCATTCTTTTAACTCAAGCCATAAAATGATATTTCAAAATGGATAGACGGATCGGATGCATCATATGCATCATGGTGGGGTTCACATGCGGGCCCACCATAATGTATATCGATTATCCTAATGTAATATAGATATATAATATATATAAAATATATATACAATATAACATATATATGTTTAGATATATATATATATATATACCACACACACACAGCACACGCACCACGCACACACACACATGCACACACGCACACACCTACACCCCACGCACACACACGAGCACACCCACCGTCCCCTGGACGGTGGGGTTTTTAACAAACAAACATCACAGTGGACTCCACCGTCCAGCGGACGGTGGAGTAAAACACATGCATCATAGTGGGCCCTATGTGGGGCCCACCAAAATGTTTTTATGCCATCCAATCCATTGATAAGGTCGCCCGGGCCAGGGTGAAGGGAAACCAAAATTCCAGCTTGTCTGAAAGCTCGGTGGACCCAAAAATGGTTTCAATGGTAGGCCTTCAATTTACACTGTTTCCTTTGGTGTGGGCCATCTGAAACTCAGATAGGCCTGAGCTTTGGAAGGGGCCTACTCCATGGAGGGGTCCACCTAATGGACGGAATGGATGACACATATACATCATGGTGGGGCCCACGGCAGGGGCCGTGGGTGTCCCTGTCCGTCCGCCCAAACCGGCGCAGGCAGCGCCTGCGCCCTCTCTGGCGCTGTCAGGGCAGCAGCAGGCGCTGCTGCCTTCGACGTTATTTATATATATATATATTTTTTGTTTTCATGCAGAAAAAGACGTGTGGGGCCCACTACTGGAGGATCTGCTCCGCCCATTGCATTCTGGGGCCCGGAATACATCAAAGGAGTCCAAAGGTCGAATTTTTTTGATGTATGGTTAAGGCATGGTGGGTCCTAGAAGTTTTGAACGGTAAAGGATACCGTTTCCTATGGTACGGCCCGCCTGAGTATTGGATCGGCCTCATCTTTCGGCTCAACGCCTAAAATGTTGTTGTGGAGGGGATGGACGGCGTGGATTGAACACATACAACAAGGTGGGGCCTGCATGAGTGGCCCACACCAAAGCTTAAACCAAGCTTATATTGTGTTTCCCAAATGACGTCCAGCGTCCAGGGACGCTGGACGTTTGACATTCCAAGTGCAAGGAATGTGTGGGCCTGCTCAAGTGGGCCACCAGATGATGGATGGCGTCGATACAACACATATAAGGTGGGCCCCACTTATCACAAACACCTCAACTCCACAATAAAAGAAAATGAAAAGGAGAGGGAGAGAGAGAGAAAGAGAGAGATCGGTGAGAATGGAGGGACCCCGCCACTATGGGTCCCTCATACAAATATACATCAAGGTGGGTCCCACATAAATGGACCCTTAATCAACAAAATGAAGGAAAAACAATGATCTAATATCACCCACCGCTTCCTTCTTACTCCCTCGGCTTGCCGGTCTCCTTATGCTCCTCTTTGATGGTGAAGATGAGAAATGGAAGGCTAGGATGAGAGGTGAGAGGGTGGAGAGGTGGGTCACACTTGTGGCTTGGAAGGAAATGGGGAAGGGCTGATACGTATGGGTTTTTTCTTGCTTGGGGAATGGATTTGCAAATGAAGAGAGAGAGGGTGTTGTAAAGGGAGAGAGAGATGGGTGATGTTTGATGGAGTGATGGATGTGGTGGTGATGGGTGTGTAAGAGACTTTTTGACTTTGGAGGCATTTTGTGTAAGAAAGGTATGGGCTTGTAAGAACTTTTTGACTTTTGTGGTTGCTTGAAAATGGGTGAAAAGTGATGTGTACTTGACATGATGGGATTGATTGATTGGTGATTGATGTGACATCTCGTTGAGATTCTCTTGGGTTTCACAACGCGCGGCGTTTTTCTCACACCGAACGCTGGCCTACATCTCCTAACCAGAGTATCGCCTCGGCGCGCGAGTCGCGGCATCAGAACCGCGGCGACGGTGCGGTCGCAATGGTCAAGTCTCGGGTTGAGTCGACTCGGGTTGACAGCGTGTGAATCAGGGTCGCGCGCAACGCCGGTTAAGGGTCGAAGGTTGCCGAAATTCGACCGGAAAGACCGCGGAAACCTACGGAACGGTACGGTTTAAGATGCGGGTCTTACAAAATCACAAGCATTAAGCTGCTTCTATCCTTAGGTTTTAGGAGTAGTTCAATAACTTAGATGTACTATAATTCCCCTTCGACTGAGCTTGTGTGCCAGACATGAAGGAAGATCTTAGTTGTAGGAATCATGCACATATGCTTGTACGCTGGGTCAAAGTAGCTTGCAATATTCGACGTTAATCAATCATCACTCATCAACACACTACTCCATGAAGCACCTCACTGCTCTCAGCCAGTCGATAATTTTAGTTTTAGTAGTAAGTTCTTCCCCTTTTGCATTCATTTCTGACTTATTTCTACTTGATCACACAGTTGTTGCACCTTTGAAAGTCCTTAGTTTCTTAAGGCAAAAATGACTCATTGGAGGAGTATCCCCAACCTCCACAAATCGCTTGATATCGCACTCAACAGTTGGCTCAATATATGACAAGTCATGTTCCTAACCAATCACCACTCTATCTCGATGCCATGGGTCAGTGATTTTGGTTTGAATCGGAACCAATTAATTCTGGCACACATGCATCCTCATGCGTGCATCACGTGATCAAATTCTAGTCTAACACCATTTTTAGCACGCCTAGTGGAACTGATGTGTAGTTGTTAATCAAGCGATTTGATAAAATGAGTCGTCGATCTATTCGAAATAGTGGTAACATTGACGAATAGGAATCACATCAGGCCTCAAAAGCATTTAGATACAGGCCAATCCTGAGGTTCAAGAACCAGGGCATTCGGTGATCCCGGAGGCAAGATCATCATCCCATAATAATATTTCCCTAAAACATGTTACTAGGACAATTGGCAATATGCATGCAATTTTGCAACAATTGACCAAGCAATCTAGGGCTCAAGTCAAATCATCAACCAGATTATGGAGTTTCTCAACAGGAGATTCCCTGACATACGACAGTACAACACAGAGGCCCCTTTCTTCGAAAATGTTCTATGGGAACTACCAATTCCACCTCCATGGATTGTTCGGTTGGATCAAGGTCAAGCCACCTGAAATATACCGCCCTAGGTTAGTGTTAGAAGAAATGGTCACAGTGGTCGATTAGACGAATATGAGGACAATATCAGCAAGCCCCATGGAGGAATGAATATGAAGTACTTGGGGGGGGGGGGGGGGGGCATGGTCGTAATGGCGCCTATCGAATGAATATGAGGGAAATATCGGCGTACTCCTTGCAGGATAGTTTATGCCGAACAACAAAGCATTTGGGGGTAGGGTCCTTTTACACCACCACCTTAAGTGGCTAACCCAATTCCCTAAGACCCGAGAGCAATGGTTTTACCTTATCCAATAGGCTGAGAAGAATTGGTTACTTTAATACAAGAGATTATTGACCAACGATATGGTTGCAGAACTAATTATTAGCTAACATATCACAGGCCTTATCTTGATTGGGTTGATAGACTCGCTAATATACCAAGATGCTATAAAATTCCTGATTTTATCTTATTTTCAGGAGAATTAGGCCATTTATTGCATAACATATTGGTTATTTTACTATATAATGTGATGAATATTCCAATAATGATTATGTAAAACTGAAATAGTTTTCGAATTCCTTTACTGATATTGATTTCGATTGGTATATCGGTTACCTCCAAATTCAGAACATACCTAGTAATATATGAATGAAATGTTTCACTCTCAATTCTTAGAATATACCTTAAGTTATATTTAGCCCATTTGTCATACTTAAGACAATTACTTAATGAAACGGCTGAGAGTATATTGCTCGGTTTGAGAGAGTGAGAAATAAATGTACAATCTTTATGTTAGTGGCTCAGTTTCGTCAGACTGGCCAGGGAAGGGCTATATTTGAACTTCGAAAGAAGTTTGAGGGGATGGATTTTGAAGATCTGGTTGACCTATCTACTAGAGCGACTAGATACGAATGAATTTTATGTGAAGAAAGCTAGAGGAAGAACACATCTCCTGGGACATATTATCGTTGCCCAAACTATAAGATAGCACCAGCCGAAATAAATTTAAAGAAATCTTTTATCTGGACTGCCTTAACTAAAACCGATGATGAATCTTCTGCTTAAAGTTCAAATGTTGTCAAAGAACATCCAGAACATGGGAAGCATTTCTCTTTTGATATAACAAAGGTTGATGAGGTTGATGAGATTTTCGACCTTCTTTTGGTTGGAAAATTTATTAAATTTTCATCGAGACAGAGAATTTTTATAGCTGACGAATTAAATAAAATAGAATATTACAAATGGCATGGCTTGCGTTGTCATTTAACCAGAAATTGTGTTGTCTGTAGGAACGTTATCCAAAATAATATTGATTCAGAAATGTTGAAATTTTCAAAGGAGAAAGAAGCCATGATAGTAGATACCGATCGTTTCCCCGACTACAATCAGAATCAATATAGACTTTACAAATTTGATAAGGATGATCGTTCCTAAAGAGAGGGTCAACTTGGTAAGGAATACCAAACGAATACACTTACATCGGCTAAAGAAAACCAGTGAAAAATTGAAATTCAAAGAAAAATAATAATTGATAAAGAGAGTTAGAAGAATAAATCAATCATCAATGAGAATTGGCTATGCATGCGGTGTTATGAAAATGATCAGCGAAGAGAATCAAATAGAGTTTATTATCAAGTGAATATGCATGACAATAGCGCGATTCAAAATTATCAACATATTAATTCAAGATTCATGAGGCTCCACATGGAAGAATGCTCCCGAAAATTACATAAGAAAATGGCTAAGAATGGTCAAGCCCATCAAGACTTCGGTTAATCGATGGGTTAGAGTTGTTCATTCAAAATTTCTGCAATATCCACCGAAAATGACGAGAACCCAGAAGCGCTGCTGGTAGCAAAAAAGAGTGGTAAGCTGATGTATTGGTTTCTCAAGGCAAAAAAGACTCATTGGAGGTGTATCCCCAACCTCCACAAATTGCCTGATATCGCTCTCGACAGTTGGATCAATATATGGTAGGTCATGTTCCTGACCTAGCACCACTCTATTTCGATGCCAGGGATCAGTCATTTTGGTTTGAACTAGACCCAATTGGTTTTTGGCATGCCTGCATCATCCGAATTCCAAACCAACAAACTCATAGTTGGTGAGAGAATTCTATTATTACATTATTGTTTATAATCTATATTTAGGTGATGCATTGTGTAACGCCCTGAATCTCGAGGGCCGAGCAAAGCTCAACTCCTGAGGTTCAGAACATCACTTATGCAATATGGATGATGATGTTCAGATTTCGTCCATATTAATGAGTTAAACATGAGTGAGATTATACTAAAACAACATATCATACTCCAGATACAATTAAATCAAACAAGTGGAAGACTGAAGCATATGTATTTAAATATGAAAACGTTTCACAAACTTCGGAATATGAGTATGAAGCCGGGCTAAATATGTACACGTGTTGTTTTAATTAAGGTCCAATATTGTCCGCTTTAGGCCCCGACTGATTGGAGCGCTATTTTCGAAGGGGGTCTGGATCAGATGGCTCACCCCAACCCACGCTTGGACCACAGCCTGGATGAACCCTCACGGCTTTGTTTCTGCTCAGCGGATGCACAAGGCCACACACCCACTGAAAATGTACAAAATGTGCAAATTTAAGATGTCCAACTAAGCCAATTTTCCCAGTGTTCCTCGCGTATCAACACGAAGTCTCCATAGACCCGCCTGAAAGCTGACAGTAGGAGAACTCCTCCTCCTCGTCCATAAAGTCCTGCTCCGTTGTATAGACTTCATCATCACCTGCATCTAAACCAGAGTCTGGTTGGTGTTTTAAAACATCATCCTAGGTGGGTATGAGTTGCAAATTCAGTGGAACTATAAAGCAAAAGTTAACATGTTATCAAGTCAATCAAATAGTAATGATAAAACAACATAACAACATTTCCTAACTACTCTTGTTAATGCAGGAATGGAGTGCAAGTAATGATGCATGCCCTCACATCCAAAGCTCCCTCAACAAGCGAAGCCGACACCGTATCGCATATGACAATCACCCTCAAAGTGCAACTACAACACCAAAGCACATCCTAACTAATGCAGGACTAACCACACCTAGCGCCCTACCAACTGCAGCGTTATTTTCGAAGCCCGACCGATCCCAATGGGACCCGGATGATGACCCATGCTCGGACCACAGCCAGGTTGCACCGGGGAGTTAAATACAATGCAATGTATGGTCGTGTTTGCCAAGTACTTAGTTAAGCTTATTCATACAGCAGGTTCGGGAAGCTAGGGTATCTCCCTTTATATTATTGACCCGAACCGAAAGATCCATCTAGGGTCGTCAATCCTAGTTAAACACATACGATAGGCAAGTTGTAGGGTCATCACTCCCTATGAAAAGCAGTGGATAGGCAAATTCAAAGTTTATACTCGTGGTCACTATGGGGTGGCTAATCACCTCGGCATAGGCCGACAACTCAAACACGGTGTCCCATACCACCATGCTCGGCTCACGAGTTTGTGTTGCTCATAGGTCACTATAGGGTGGCTGATCACCTCAGCGTAAGCCGACAGCTCGAACATGGTGTCCCATACCACCATGCTTGGCTCATGAGTCTTATCGGATCGTGGTACCATGGTTGAAGTGAGTCTTTACAATGGTAGGTGGTACCTTAGATTCAAGCAGTAGTGTGTCCATACATGGTAAACACACAATAGGCCAATCGGTTTGTTTGGTAAGTTCGATTGGTACGAGCACACGTTAACTTGATCGACATGGAGGGCTTAAGCACCCCCCTGTGGCCTAACCACTGTCGATAATCGTCGTGTGACACGGATTCGTCGAGTTACCCAATGTGTTAAGACTAATTTAGCCACCTGTACATGGATTGTTACCGATTGCCTGGACTACGTTGTAGCCCCAATTTTACTCAGATATAACAATTAAATACATGTGATAATCAATCCAACATTTGTCAATCAATCCAAATAAGTCTCTCATTTGAGCATTTCATCATACACATTAAGTATATACCTAACACTTGGATTTTATCATAAATCGCGTAGATGAAATTAACACTACATGAAGGAAACTAGACATATGTATAAAGTGATTGAGACTCCTATTCCTAATACTCTTAATAACTAGTTAATAAACACAAATCATCCTAATTTCTCATTCAACAATTTTATCAAACACTTAGGCTACCCTTTACCCAATACATAACCTAGGTTAGTTACAACACTTGTTTTAGTAAATCCTTATGCAGAGGGGTTAGCATGCATATTACAACGATGAATCCTAGATTTGTAAGCATGTTAAACACAAATTAGATTTTCATGTTCATTCAAACATTTCAACAAACACATGAGATGCATATTTTATTCTATATAGTTCATACATGTATATTACATCGAAAATGGCATAACTAAGATCATATGGCAGCAATCAGGTCAGACATAAATCATTACTGACATTGAAAGCACTGACAACCATAATGTAAACATTTATAGTCCACACCTTTCGTCAGAATACCCGATTTGAACTCGGTTCCAACACAATGTTCCCGAAAACGGAACGACGGCACCTATATGATGAAATAGGTTAGCTATTTCATCGATTATCCTATTTGGATTTCTAAACCAAAATTAGGGTTAGGATTTCTTACCCAAATCATAACCGGAGACGATCATGTAGCGAGGTGGGGAGGTAAATCGAGGCGTGGAGTTGTGGGAGACAATCCTAGCAACGATCTCCCACTCTTTCTCTTCTCTACTCACACTTTTCTCTTCTTTTCTCTCTTCTCTCTTCCAGGGTTAGAGAATTTCGTATAGAATGGGAATAGGGTGGTTTAAGGGCATTATATAGGCCCGGAACTGATGCGAATGGCCCCTGGGCCATGGTATACTTATGTTATAGCCAAAGGGCGTCTGTTTTAGGCAAACGGGGCTCACCTGGAGGTCCATCACTCACTTACAGCGTAAGGTAAGTTCCCTGGCAATGGATCTATGCCAGGATGTGATTTCGGTGCGATCTGATAAACAGATCGACCGTGGGAGACCTGTGTCAGATCAACAGTCATGCTTACTCGATCGAGGCTATAAGTATACGGATATGAGCAGGGAAATTTCCTTTTTCCCTGGGTGAAGTTTGGTCAGAAACTGACGATTTGAAATTCTCAATTTCGCAGGAGAACGAATGACCTATTTCACTTAGGGCCTGTTTGATTTTTCCGTGCGAGTGTAAATACCTGGGAAATGACTAATTATCACCGTTTCACCCGTTTGGAAATATTTGGAAATTCTTACCTTGGGAACCGGTTCAAAAGTGTTAGTTAATATTTTTAAACCTCACAGTGATGTATATGACATATCTGTTCCGTTCATACGTTTTACCACAACATTTTGAGAAATGAGTCAAAAAATCATGTAAATCCAATGCTTAAGTGGCCCACACCAAAAGAAATAGTAGCCTTTAGAAGTTTTTAACGGTAATTGTATGATTTACTTTTTCCTGTGGCGTGGTCCAGTAGAGCTTTGGATATGCCTCATTTTTTGCCTCATGCCATAAATTCAGTTGGCATAATGGACGAACGGTGTGGATTAGTGTAATGCATCACATTGGGACATTTGCAAAATTCTCGATTTCCGTATTAAAAAAGTAGGTAGTCAAATCAAGCATTGTTGAAATGTTGTAAATGCGCTGGGAAATAATTATTACTCCCTTTTGCAGGTATTTACCAATGTCCTGAAAATCAAACAGGCCCTTAAGCTTTATTACACTTTCTAAAGATATTCACGTTTCTCACCCACTTTGCTCAGGGCTCAAGTTGTGCACTTTGGGACACTATCTATGTTCGATTTCTACAATTGTTGTCAAGCCCAATAAGACGGTCATAACCCTATAGTTTTGAGGTCATCGGACCTTCGACGTGCGGTCTAGGTCTGATTCGGAGTTTTAATGTACTCCCGAGAGCGATAGGCTCTTGGGATTTCTCCTAAGTTTTTAAGGGACGTTGAGTCAATGGTATTAATGATTTTGGGTCTTTTCATTTGTGAAAATGATAGTTTGAGTTAACTCTACAAATTATTTAGTTTAATACTTAACTAAATTCCACCCTAATTACATCAGAATAAGGTCCTAGGGTAGTTCTATGTCTTTTTCTGTCACTTTTAGTTAGTATATTATTTTAATTATTTTTTTAGTAGTTTATCATTAAGTCTACTTTATCTCCACCAAATTTCATTAAATTTTGTATTCTAGAAAAATTCTAAAAATTCTGGAAGAAGCAGCTATCTGAACTAATAAGTTTTGGACAGTTGTCACATCAACTTAGATTTAACTATATTAAAATTTTTATTATATTTTTCACTTATTTTTATACGAAAATAGACTTATCAAGCTTCAATCTGACTTTTGAATCACATAAATCGGAGTTATATTGAGGAAGATATGACTTTTTGAAGTGGGTCAAAAAATGCAGAAAATTGCAGAGAGGGTCCACCGAAATTCGGTGCACCGACTGCGCGCCACCGACTGGGCGGTGGTGCCGTGTCTAGTGGTGGTTTTGTCACGCGACTTTTAAAATGAGTATATTTTGTAAATCGGAATGAGTTATTCGACGTGCAATATATGATTTTGGGGTAGGAGAAGTTGCTCTATTCAAATAGCCAATTTATTTTGTGAGATTCCATAAAGTTAATGGTTAAAAACTCATTTTATTTATATATTTACTATTTATAGTAAATTTTATTTTAAGTATTGTTCTTCATCATTTAAACTTTAGAATTTGTGTCTAATATGAAAGTACTTAAAAAAATTTGAAGAATAAGGTGGTGAAAGGTGAGATTTTTGAAGGAAATGGGTTAAAGGGGATTTGAGACTTTAAGATTGAGTTTTGAGAAGTCAATAAGGTGTTATGATAGACCCGTTACCCAAGAACGTCTAACTCCAAGTTGGCAAAAATCCGGGAGGTTACATATTTGGATGTCTAAGAGATGTTATTGTCTTGGTAATTATATTTCCACTATTTCTATTACATTGAATTTGCACCGGATTAGATCCCTTGGTTTTTCCCTTCGCATCGGAAGGTTTTTCACATAAAAAATAAAAATAAAATTACATCTCTTGCACTTTACATGTTTGATAATTTGTTTGCTAGTGGTTGAAGTGATTTTCATCCATTAAATCTTTTATATTATTAATCTCATTGATTTGTACATAGAAGGAAAATGTGTGGTTTCCCAACAAGTAGATCAACTTGATTTCCTAACCAGGTGATTTAAATGGTGGGACTCATGTGATGAAGGCTTAAATCCCATGTCCATGTGACATGTCGGTAAATAAAAGAAATCATCATCATCCTCTAAGCCTTATCCCAAATAATTATGGTGAAATACATTAATCTCATTTTACCGTTCCACTTTATCTAGGGCTAAATCGAATGCAATGAGTCACTTACAAAAAACACCCTAGGAAGAGTTTGAAATGTCACTGTTCGGATTCACGATGAAAGTTACGACATAAGCTTGGATATTGATTACCAACATGACCCAACCCTTATGACCAGCAATTTTCCAGACTATCACATGGGTTCCAGCCCTTGCCTCAGTAGTAGGCTCTGAGGAGTTTCAACACGAGGTCTTGGGTTCAATACCCATAGGTGATGAAATCCCACTATGGTGTGCATGGGTGTATGTCGGTGCATGTGTAATTTTTTTTTTTTTTAAAATAAAAAATAAAAAAAAAGGAAGAAGAAAAAAAGAAAAGTTACATAGGTTGATTAATCAACTAGTTAAATAAAAGAAAAGAACAGGAAAATTCTTAACCAGAAGAGATGCTTTGGTGCTAGCTCATAATTGCATTAATGGGACTTAGATTGTTCATTAAGTCTAATGCACATTTCATGGGCTACCTTGAAAAAAAATCATACTAATGTGACAAATATTAACCATTTTATCAATGACTTTAAATACCAATGTCTAATATCATTTACCAAAACATAAGCCTAAACCATCGACTTGTTAAAGACTATTATTCATTGCTGATGATTCGTATTCTTATTATTTTTTTGAAAGCAATTAATAATTGACTGTCTTATTACTTAATGAGGGCAAAGCCTGGAGAAATACAAACAAGAGAAAAAAAAAAAAAACAAAAAAAACAAAAACAAAAAAATACAAAAAAAAAAACAAAAACCTATACCGTAAGTTAGGGACGAAAAGTACACTTCTCCGGCCAAAAGCTTGGAAAAAGGATGCTACAAAAAAAATAAGACCAAGTCAAGGATGGAATGAATCATCCCATCAGTGTGATTTTTGCATTGTAACCTATTAAATTATTCTGGACTTATTGGACAGCTCAGATCTACCGATTGGACTGTCCAAGTGAACTGATGCAACTAATAGCACTACAAGTTACGGTGCATATTAATGTGGTACCCGTCTGTTAGATTCAGTCCATTCAAATCAGGTGGATTCCTCTTGGCCCAAAAATTATGATGGTCCAATTGATGAGGTGGGCCCCAATAACAGGTCAAATTAGTTAGCTTGGCCGGATTTTGGACAGGGGCATGCCAAGAGAGAGCCAACCAATGGCCTAGATGTTACACACTTGTTACACTCAAGCACGTGTGTCACAAATCCTCTTCAGTCACATTCTTGCAATTCTTCTCTCATTTTGACTTTAAGAATTGAAAATTACTAACGAGAATACCGAGCAATGCAGTCTCCGTCACGGACGGTCTACCTTTTGAATGAGAATGCAATGGTCACAGGTCTCACCTGTGATTTTAGTATTCATATTTTGAGCTATTTTCCATGAGACCGTTTCCTCTACGGATCTTAATTGTAGAATAAACTTATTTTACGCATGATTCACCTTCTGGAAGAAGCTATTCACCTGTTTGACAACGGTTGCCTGTTTAAGGCTTCTGTATGTAATGTGGATTTCTCAAGAATTAGGGAGGTGCCCGCATCCCATCTAACAATGGAGACCACCCAACAACCTTCAAATTCATGTAGTGGCACACGTAATAGTGAGATTAGCCTAATTTGAGGGTGTGGACCCCATCAGGACATAGCTAGAGATGGTGGGGCCCACCGTGATGTATATGTTTTATTTTAACCATGCCGTCCATCCATTTTGATAGATCAAGCAGTGAATATTGAAAGCTGACCGTTGAAAACTTCTTGGTTAAGGTCTAGGTGACCTTGGGAGCAGGTTGGATGGCAATTAAAAATCAGGGGGCCTAGGTAGCTTTCAACGGTGGGAATTCAATCCCCATTGCTTCCCGTTGTGTGGTCCACATGAGCCTTCAATCTGACTTCTTTTTAGGCTCATGTCATAAAATGATCTTTCAAGATGGATGGACAGTGTGAATAAAACATACACATCACAGTGGGCGCTACAGATCCCCTGACAGGACCGTCCGGCTTTAGCCAGGTCCTGGTGGGAGCAGTACTCAGTCTGCGCCGATAGGTTGAATAGGTTTGACAAAATACACAGCAACTGGGCTTATTTTATAATGACTTGTAGCAGAGTTTTCCACGGGGCTTTTTAGTTGGTGGGTTGGGGTCTAATCCTATTGTATCTTTGTAGATGTTTTGAAATAAAATAAATAAATAAAAATCAATTTATTTTATAATACACGTACAACTATTATAAAAGTAAGATGTGATTTTAAAGGAAAAAAAAAACCTCTTACCAAGGGCCTGTTTGGATACTACTAGATAAGATACTTTCTTAACTTATTTAAGTCATTAAGTTACTTCTTATTTTCTTTTTCTTTTTCATTTAGGAGCTATTTGTTTATGTGCGTTTGGTGAACTGATTTTTTTTTTTTTTTTAGTTTAAAATTAATTTAAGTAATAATTAATTGTGTACTGAATTTTAGTACCGATAAGTGTTGGAATGTCTATTTGGTAAACTGCCTGAAAAGAATTTGGACAATGAAATTTAGTATTGAACTCAAAAAATTTTTGTTTGATAAAAATATCTTAAAATTGACAATTTTACCAAATTATCTCTAATTTGGGTCATACCCTAATATGATCTAAAAAAAAAATGAATGGACAAGGTAGATTTCTCACAAACATCACGATGGGCCTCACCTAGTTGGCGTCCTTCCAAAACTGGAGTAGATTAGGTGTTATCGGGAACGTCATACCATGGGGCCCACCTTGATGTATGTGTTGTATATCCACACGGTCCATCCACTTTTTGGAATCATTTTAGGATATGGTCACAAAAATGAAGAAGATCTTGATCTCAAGCGAACCACACCTCAGGGATTGAAATCCCACCATTAAAAACTTTTTGGGGCAATAAAAGTTTTGTATTGAGCTAATATTTGTATGCTCCCTTCATCCAGGTCTATGTGACTTGAGAATTGGATCTGCTTCTTTTTTGGGCTCATGTCTGTAAGTGCTTATGCTTAAGCACAATTAGGATTGTCAACTTCGTAGTCCTGAAAGGAGTACAAGCACTCATGAAGATATTCTTCGACAATTCATAAAGAACTCATAAAGACTTGATTAACATCTCAAGGAATACTCAACATCTCAAGCTTTAAAAGCTTTATATGGTTGTAAGATCGGAATACTTTGCATGTGTCAAGCATCAGGTGGTATAACCTTAGACTAACGCTATGTTAAGTGTATTTCACATGATATCACGATAACATATGATTCTAAGTAAAATATACTGGAGTTAGGCCAGCCTGACCTTAGGTTCGGCCAACCTAACTACCTTCAATCAACCTAACATAATTTAGGCAAAGTATACAACAAGAAAAAATTTTTCTGAAGCAAGTTCGGCTAGCCCAACTTTAGGTTCGGCCAGCCCAACCTATCTGCTCGGCTAGCCCAAAGTATGTTTGATCAAGTTTCCAACAAGATAAGATTTCAGATCTCATGGAGATTCAGCCAGCCGAACCATGTATTTTGTCAGCCGAATTTTGGCTTGAGGCTGCCGAATTTTTGAAAGATTTCATCCCGCGAAGTTCGAAGATCCATTGGAATGCAATCGTTGGAATTCGCCCAGCCGAACCTAAAATCGGGCTAGTCGAATTTTCAAATCCTTTGGCTATAAATAGATGTTTTCTCTTACTCATTCAAAACACGAAAATTAGAGATCCATCTTCTCAAGAAAAGAATGAAAGTCCAAGCCTCCTTAAGCTATTTGTGCGGTAATTCTTATATTTGATTTAGCTTATTCTATCCTCTTTCTCAAGTAAGTTTATTTTTTTTTTTTAATAGAGTAATCCATACTCTACTTGAGAATTAGAGAATTGAATTTGCAGCATTAAGGCATTGTTTATTACATTAAAAATATATTAGATCCTTATATTCTTTTTGGGTTGAACACATATATGGCTTCATCCATATCCCAAGAAAGAAGATCGCTGCAATCAAGCTACAGTTATGTCTTTGACTCGCCAATTGAAGATGAGTACTATATTTACGTTCATTTTATTTTGGGTTTTTTCTGAAATAGCCCGAAAATCTCAGCGAGTTGTTTTGTGGTGAGCCCGTGAAAATCACAAAGAGGGTTTTGTTAGCCCGTGAAAATTACAAGAACTGTATAAGGTTGTTAAGGTGACTCTGTGAAAACCTTGAAATAGTGAAAACCAGAATTACGAGGATAGTAATTTTAAGAGTGGAGTTCAAGCACCGAACCACTATAACTCATTGTGCATTAGGGGTGCACACGGGTTTGTTTGGTCCGGTTCTGGGGTGAAACTGGAACCGAACCGTTCCTAACGGTTCTAGGATATTCAGAACTGGAACCGAATCGTTAGCACCTTAGAACCGAACCGGAACCGAACCGTTAAAACAGGTTCGGGTCCAGATCGGTTCCATGGTTCTGGGCTTTTTATAATTCAGCCCAATTGCATGTTTTATTTTATTATCTAGCCCATGTCCATTCATGTTGTGATCCATTTGATGAATGGTTTAGATATTGTATAAGGTGTGCAAAAATACATTTATAGAAACAATCAAATGGTGCATTATAAACCATAAATCATGAGTCAATATAAAAACAATCAAAGGGTTTTTAGTTCGGTTCCAAGTTCGGTTCTAGGTTCGTTTTCACAGTTCGGTTCTACGGATCGGATCCACAGTTCGGTTCTATGGATCAGTTCACGGTTCAGTTTGGTTCTACATACCCCCAAACCAAGAACCAAACCGATGTAATCAGTTCTTTAATTTTTGAAACTTGAACTGAAACCGGTGCACTCTAGAACCGGACTAAATCGGACCGTTTGGTCAGTTCCGATCCGGTTCCACAGTTCTACTGGTTCGATGTGCACCCCTATTGTGCATTGTGGTGATTGTTTAATTCTTTATATGCTTTCCTTGTGATTGATGTCTCTTGATAAGTTTGATTTTTGATCTCAAAGACATCGTGAAATAAGGTTGTCCTGCCTAAATATTTTAAGTGAAGGTTGTCCTACGAACTATTTGAAATCAAGATTTCAATACTCTAAGCAATTAAGAGTATTTGTTTTATTAGTCTGCATTATATCGAAATATTGTGTATTGTCCTATTCACCCCCCTCTAGGATATTTATAGCTCGTACTTTCAATGCCTTAAGACAATATGAAAAAAACAAATGGATGTTGTGGATGTAGAATACATACATCAAGGTGGGCCTATGTAGAGGCCACACAGTCTTGGATGAGGCTAGGTGATGCAGGGATGAACGTGATGAGGTCGAGCACCATCTCCCTCAAGAGGATAACTGTTCCGAATCCACGGAACTTCTCTAGACTCCTAACAGAGGCTTCTCAAATCCACGAGAAAGAAAGCAAGCAAAATAAAAATTAAATTTTATAAAATTTGAAATTGATTAATGAATGAAATAAATGAGTTCACAACCCTTTAAATAGGGATACCAAGCAATGAGAGAGAAATTAGAAGCAAACGACAACTAAAACTCGTAGAATTCGCAACTTACTATAAATAGTAAATTTACATTTTATAGTAAGTTTCGTATGTGGCTTAACCACATTATTCTCCTCATTATTCTAAGCACTTTTCATGTTGGACACAACTCTTAAAGCCCAACGGATGAAGAGTTATAATCAAACTAAAACTTACTATTTATAGTAAAAACGGAATTAATTATGGAATTCGACCGCTGATATGATGGAATTTTGCAAATCCTACATGTGGGCAACCTAGCTTACGCCGAGTTGGTTAGCTAAAGTATCTCGTCCTACCCAAAATCATATATTTTACGCCTGATAACTCATTCCAAATTGTGAGATACACCTGATCTAAGGTTCGACAGTCCGGATCACTTCTGTCATCGACCATGCCTTTTTTGATCCATCTTGGCCATGAAACTGTCCGTGACCCACTCTACATCAGTCCCCTCCACTTCAAAAGAACTTGTTCTCGAGTTCTCGTGCTGCTCTGGTTCATGATACTCGGTTAGGTCCACGAGGTTAAAAGTCCTTGAGATCGCCATGTCATCTGGAAGATCAACAACATAAGCGTTGTCATTGATTTTTTAGCTGATTGGGATGGGTCCAATCTTCTTATTCTTAAACTTGTTGTATGTCCTGGTCGAAAATCTCTCTTTGCGCAGATGGACCATAACGCGATCGCCCACCTTGAACACTTTTTGTTGCCGATGCTTGTCCGCTTGTTCCTTATACTTTTCATTCGAGACATGTAGTTTGGTCTACACTTTCGCATGGATACCTATGATTATGTCTGCTATATGTTCTATTGCAATGCTCGTGCCTGAGAGCTTCAGCAGAGGGACCAAGTCAAGTGTGTGGAAAGACACTCGTCTGTAAATAATCTGGAACGATGATTTTCCTATCAAGTGATTCGCCATGTTGTTGAATGCAAACTCTGCTTGAGACAAGGACAAATCCCACTATTTTAGTTTTTCTCCTGAAATATAGAGAAGTAGGTTTCCCAACATGCGATTCACAACCTCGGTTTGCCCATCAGTCTGTGGGTGGTAGACACTGCTGAATTGAAGTCATGTATCGAATCGAGTCCACAAAGTCCACCAAAAGTGGCTAATGAACTTTGTGTCACGATTAGAAGTAATGGTCTTGGGGATCCCGTGTAGCCATACGACTTCTTTGAAGAATATATTCACCACGTGTGTTACATCGAGGGTTTTCTTGCATGGGATAAAGTGCGTCATCTTGGAGAAATGATCTACCACCATGAACATTGAATCCATGCCCCGTTGTGTTCGTAGGAGACCAAGTACGAATTTCATAGATAAATCCTCCTAAGGATTGCCAGGCACAGGTAATGGGTATAAAGGCATGTATTCTGATATTGTCCCTTGGAGGTCTGACAAAATGACAACGTTGTACGACTTTGTCCACATCACGTACCAATTACGGTCAGTAATACCACTCTTCTACAAGAGCTTGCGTCTTATCTCACCCAAGGTGTCCACTGAGGCCACCTCCATGTAGCTCCTGAATAATCTGCTCCCTCAGAGAACTTTGAGGGATGCACAATCGATTCCCTTTGATCAAGGAAATTGTCCTGTATATGAAGGTCACTGGGGTAACCTTCTTAGCACTTCATCTAAGACTCTTTTAAGTCCTCGTCCTCGACATACAAGTCTTTGAGACAGTCAAAGCTGAACACCTCGTTGCACATCGTAACAAGTAGTGATGCACGACAACTAAGTACATCAGCCACCTTGTTCTGTTGCCTGACTTGTGCTTCAGAACGAACGTGAATTCCTTTAAAAATGCAACCCACCTAACATGCACACGATTCATGTTAGTTTGACTATTAATAAACTTTAATGCTTGATGGTCAGTGTACAAAACTAACTCTTTTTGAATCAGATAATGTCGTCAATGTCGCAGCGCCTGAACAATCGCATACAACTCGAGCTCATACGTCGACCACTTCTTTCAAGCTTCGCTGAGCTTCTCGTTGTATAAGGCAACTAACTTGACTTCTTGTGATAATACTCCTTCAATTCTGATATATGAAGCATCACACTTAACCTCAAATAACTTGTCAAAATTAGGAAACACCAAGACTGGTGTTGCGGACAAATGATGCTTAATCTCATGAAAGTTCTTGTGAGCTTCATCGGTCCACTAAAACGGTCCTTTTTTCATGCAATCTGTAATAGACGCGACTATTGTGCTAAAATTTTGCACGAATTAATGATAAAAGGTTGCCAACCCGTAAAAACTCCTCACCTCTTGAATGTTTGTGGGGATCGGCCATTCCCTAATGGCTTGTACCTTTTCATCGTCCATACGGATGCTCGTGGGTGTTACAACAAATCCTAAAAACAACAGGTTGTCCATTAAAAAACTGCACTTCTTAAGGTTGAGGTACAACTTGTTAATTTGTAGAACTTGCAGCACCTATTTGAAATGTTTCCTGTGCTCCGTCTCATCTTGGCTGTATATTAGTATATCATCAAAATATACTACCACAAATCGGTTAGTGAACAGTTTTAAAACTTGATTCATCAAATGAATAAAAGTACTTGGTGCGTTCGATAAATCGAAGGGCATGACCAACCACTCATACAACCCTTCCTTGGTCTTGAATGTCGTTTTCCACTCATCACCAGGTTGGATACGAATCTTATGGTACCCGCTCCTTAGGTTTAGTTTAGAGAACACCTTGACCCCTTCTAGCATATCGAGCATATCTTCCAACTGTGATATTGAGAACTGATATTTGATGGTAATTTTGTAGATTGCCTGGCTGTCGACACACATGCACCAGCTTTCATCTTTTTTTTTTGCGTTAATAATGCTCGTACGACACATGGGTTCATGCTCTCTCTCAAGAGACCCTTACGGATCAATTCCTCTACTTTCCCCTGAAGTATCCACACTCCTTCGGACTCATCCGATAATGAGGGCAGTTAGGCAAGCTAGCCCCAGGGATGAGGTCTATGTGATGTTGGATGTTTCTCATGAGGGCAATCCATCAGGTAAATATTTAGGCCAGACTTCTTTGAATTTGTTTCGCAATAGTCTTAAACTTGGAGGAATGTTTGAGGGTTCCGATTCCTCGGCCATCACCACTGCAATGTATACCTCACCGATTTCCTTGGATTCCTCCATGAAATCCCGAATGGTCAAGAGGGAACTCCTCTCCACTTTAGAGGCTTCAGGGTGGTTCTCTGGTGCCATAGGGGTAAAGATTATTTTTCGACTATCCTTGATGAATATGTAGACATTGTCTTGTCCTTAATGGGTCGCATCACGGTCCGACTACCAAGGTCGACTGAGTAACATATGGCATGCTTCCATGTCGACCACGTCACAAAGTATTTGTTCCTTATAATTTTTGCCAATTGAAAACGAGATAGTATATTGTTCAGTTACCTTGGTCTCGTTCACCTTTTTTATCCAGCCAATTGAGTACGGGGAATGATGTTTTATCGTTGGTAGTTGTAACTTGTCCGCCATCACTTTTGAGATAATGTTCTCGCTACTACCATTGTCTATGATCACATCACATACCTTTCCATTGACAGTGCACCGCGTATGAAATATATTGTGTCGCTGTGGATGTAATTCTTTCTGTGGGGTATACAATAATCGCCTTACAACTAGAGATTCGTCACAATCATCGCCCGTCATAATATATCTGTTATTTTCTCAGTGGCTTGTTCATGTTCATCAAAGCAAGGGTCTTCTTTTGCGGCCTCACATTTAGTGTTCCCTTTATTTATAGTCAACTGTGTTGCAGGACGTTGAGGGCATGTGTTTGATAAGTGGCCCGGTTGGCCACAACGGTAACAATTGTTCGACCTTAGTCGACATAATGATTTGGAATTCTACACGGGCCCGCTATTGTGGGTGTCACACGTTGAGGCCTAGATGAGCCGCTCTCCGTATCATGGTTTGCAGTTGTAGGAGGTTGAAGATGTTCTCCTACTGGTTCTTTTCCTCGTGCTAACATTGGATCCTACGCAAGACCTATTATAGGGGGTTAAGTTGAAGGATAATGCCGATTCGAAACTCTTACAAGTTGCGTTTCTGCAATTCCTGCCAACTGAACCGCTTCATCCACGGTTCCGACTGGGTGCATCTGAACTCGATCCTGAATTGTCGATCGTAACCCTCCTATAAATCGCGCCACCTTATGTGACTCGGATTCTGACATATTGTTTCGTGTTGCCAACTGCTGGAATTCTTCAGTGTAATCTGTGACGATTCAATTTTCTTGTCGGTAATTTTGGTATTACTAGAATAATATCTGCTCATAATCACTGGGAGAAACGTGATCGAAGAAGACGTCTCATCTGTGGCGATGATGAGATAGGCGCCTTGTTTTGGCAGGCTCGTGAGAGTTGTAATTGCTCCCACCATACAGAAGCACCATATTTTAATTTAAACGCTACTAATTTTACCTTTTTATGATCTGAACGTCCATATAATCAAAATATCTCTCTACTTGGGCTAGCCAATTGAGGAAATCTTTTATGCGTAATAAACCATTAAAACTAGGAAGGTTAGCCTTACCTCGATAGTCTCTTTCAGCACGATCTATATGATCACCTCCATGGATTAATCGTCAAGCAAAACGTTCATTAAGACCCTCGTCGTTAGAACTTGAATCATCTGGTGTAGCCCTACGGTTTGCCACTGGTAGTGCTCTACGAAAATCGGGGTTGTGTCGTACAGTAACCATCGACGGTAGAGCAACCTTAGGCAGTGGAGAGCCGCCTAGCGCTCGGGGCAGAATAACGCATTCGCAAGATGGTCGAGGGTTGCCTGTAGCCCTTACATGGTCAACTGTCTCTCTTGATGGAAAACTTTCATTATTTCCACAAGATCACGAATCTCTAGTTCACCATCTACAAGATTTTGGCTCATACCTTCGTTGTTTGTCATTGTCACGAGGGAAATCCTTGCTTTGATACCAATTGATGCAGGGATGAATGTGATGAGGTCAAGCACTGCCTCCCTCAAGAGGATGACTGTTCCAAATCCACGGAACTTCTCTGGACTCCTCACAGAGACTTCTCGAATCCACAAGAAAGAAAGCAAGCAAAATATAAATTCAATTCTATAAAATTCAAAATTGATTAATGAATGAAATAAACGAGTTCACAACCCTTTAAATAGGGATACCAAGCAATGGGAGAGAAATTAGAAGCAAACTACAACTAAAACTCATAGAATTCGCAACTTACTATAAATTGTAAATTTACTTTTTATAGTAAGTTTCGTATGTGGCTTAATCACGTTATTCTCTTAATTATTCTAAACACTTTTCATGTTGGACACAACTCCTAGAGCCCAATGGATGAAGAGTTATAATCAAATTAAAACTTACTATTTATAGTAAAAACGGAATTAAATATGGAATTCAACTGTTGATATGATGGAATTTTGCAAATCTTGCGTATAGGCAACCCAACTAGTTCCTAGTTGGTTAGCTAAAGTAGCTCTTCCTACCCTAAAATCATATATTTTACGCCTGATAACTCATTCCGGATTGTGATATATGCCCAATCTAAGGTCCGATGGTCCGGATCACTTCTGTCATCAACCGGGCCTTTTCTGATCCATCTTGGCCATGAAACTGTCCACAACCCACTCTACATCACCGGGCGCACCTAATCTGCACCCTGAAATACTCGGACATGGATTTTCTGCCCAAAGCCTTTCACAAGAAGTTCCTGCACAGGATGCTAGGTAGGTTGATGTTTGTGAGAAATTCACTCTGTCCATCCCTTTTAAGAGCTCATTTTAGGACATTTGACCAAAATTGAGGTGGATCCAAAACTCAAGCATACCACATGAGAGGAAACAGTGGGGATGCAGTGACTAACGTTGAAACATTTATATGACCACAAAAGTTTTTCATCTGGCTAAGTTTTTAATGTTTTTCACTTAATCCCAATGGGAATTTCCATATAATCGGATTGGATGTCATATAAACTCAAGATGGTTGGATTGAATTTTTGAAAAACACCCAGCACAAGAACTTCCTTTGAAAGCCTTTTGGCAGGAAATCTGTAACCAGAGTATGTGTTAAATCGATATTGTCTATCCATTTTTCAATCATTTTTAGGTCAGGAGATAAAAAATGAGGCAGATCCAAAGCTTGAGTAGACCACACAACATAAACAAGTCGAGATCAAATGCCTACAATTGAAAACTTCTCAGAAGCCATGGAAGTTTTGAATTAAGCTGATATTTATGTTTTCCTTTCGTCGAGGTACGTGACCTCATGAACAAGTTGGATGGCTAAAAAACATCATGATAGGCCCTAAGAATGTTTCAATGGTGAGCGTCAATGTCCCCCACCCTTCCCCCACCCTTCTATAGTATGGTTCAATTGAGCTTTGGGTCTACCTATTTTTTTTGGCTCGTGCCTTCAATTGATGTGGTAAAATGGATGGATGGGATGGACATAGTGCATACATCATGAAAGAGTCCAATGAACTTTGCCACCCCCACACAACATCAATGCAATGAACTTTACTAGAAGTTACTTCGAATGAGCAAAGTAGTCATTTTTAGAAAAAAAAAAATTGTTAACGCAGAGCCACTTACCCTGTTCCAAACTCACCGCTTACCGTATTCCGTACACACACCACCCTGAATTGAATTTGTGATTAATTTCCATTAACAATTGTTTTAAAGTGTGTCAAACAAACACCCAAAATGACTTGTTAAGTGGCTAAAATTTAAAAATTAGATTTCAGAGTCGTATTAAGTAGTAAACAAACAGTCAATATGTCACCGAAATCTTAAAATCAGATTTTCACCACTTAATATGTTATTTTAGGTGTTTGTTTAACACACTTAAAAAAGTCCTTAATAGAAATTAATCACGAAATTAATTCAAAGTAATATATCCACTTAAAGTGATTTTGACATGATGCGGTGAGTGCTTTTGATTAAAAAATTTAATTAATTTTTATGTAAATGACAAATTCACCTCTTTACATGTAACTTCTATAGAGGCTTCGAAGGCAGTTAAATTGGAGAACACTTGGCAAAATTTGGTAGGCCCATCATAATGCATGTGTTATGTTAGCACCATCCATCCATTTTTTTCAGATCAGTTCACGTCGTGAGCCAAAAAATGAGATAGATCCAAAGTTGAAGTGGATCATACCATAAAAGGCAGTGGGACACCATTGAAATCTTCCTTGGGTCTACCATGATGTTTATTTTCCATCTGGCCCCAAAATGTTTTCAATGGTGGTGTTCAATCCCCACTATTTCCTGTGGTGTGGTTCACTTGAGCTTTGGATCTACTTCTTTTTAAATTGTGACCTAAAATAATCTGAAAATATTGATGAATGGTGTGGATGTAACATCATGGTGAGGCCTACAGAACGTTGCCACGTCAGCATGGCACCTACATACGAAGGAAGGCGGATTTCGTGTAAAAGCCTTTCGCAGGCAAGGATGCTGGGTGGGGCCCACCGAGATGTTTGTGAGAAATTCATCCCATCCATCCATTTTTAGAGATCATTTTACAACATGCCATCAAAAATTAAGTGGATCCAAAACTCAAGTGGGTCACACTAGAGGGAAAATTGGGGAAAGAAATCCCTAGTACCGTTGAAACCTTCCTGGGCTTCACCTTCATGTTTATATGCCATCCAAACCGTTTATAAGGTCATTAATACTGGGATGAAGTGAAACTACCAAAAACAATTCCTGACATAAAAATTTTATGGCCACAAGATTGTTTCAATGATTCACACTAAATCCCCACTGTTTCCACTCGTGTGACCCACTTAAGTTTTGAATACATATCATTTTTGGTTGCATGTCCTAAAATGATCTCTAAAAATGGATGAATGGGGTGGATTCCTCACAAACATCTCGGTAGCCCCCACCCAACATTCTTTTGTAGGACCTTCCTGCGAGATAGGGGTGTACACGAACCGAGTTAGCTCGGTTCGCTCGCTCGACTTGGCCCGAAAAAGCTCGAATCGACTCAACTCGACTCGACTCGAAAATGAGTTCGATCCGAGTCGAGCTATTTTTTACAGCTCGAAAATGAATTCGAGCCGAGCTCTAGCTTGCCCCAGCTTGACTCGACTTGGCTCGAACTCGGCTCGACGCGGTGCAGGGTATATATACCCTTTAAAAATCAAAACCCTACCTCCCATTTTTTTTTTTACAGCCATTCGTCCCGTTTTTTTAAAAAAAAAAAAAAACCACTCTCTCTCAAAAAACCCTAACTCGCACGGTCCTTACATCTCTCTCTCTCTCTCTCTCTCTCTCTCTCTCTCTCTCTCTCTTAAAAAACCCTTACCCGCACGGCCCCATTACCCCTGCTGTAGCTCGTCCCTGCCCTGCCCGGTGCCCCTACCTCTACCGCAGCTCGTCCCTGCCCGGTGCCCCTCCCTCTGCCGCAGCTCGTCCCAACTCCCTACCCTGCTTGGTGCCCCCTCTCTAAAAAAACCCTAACGCACACGGCCGAATGGCCCCATTACCCCTGCCGCAGCTCATCCCTGCCCTACCCGGTGCCCTTCCCCTGTCGCAACTTGTCCCTACCTTGCCCAATGCCCCTCTCCCAACCGCAGCTCGTCCCTAACCTGCCCGGTGCCCCTCTCCCTGCCGCAGCTCGTCCCTGCCCTGCCCTGCCCGGTGCCCCTGTTGCCTGCTGGTAAGTGTTTTGTATCTATATGTTTATTTTTAATAATTTTATTGGATCACCTATCAATAACTAATTTTTTGTTTATTGATTCATTGTTTTGGACTTTATTACTTATGAATAATTATTATGTAGGATGAAAATATACACTGACCTCATGAAAAGTGTGGATTAATGTTTTTGAAGACACCAACTGTGTTTATTTTTATTTTTTGAAACCGTCTATGTTTGGTTTACTATGCTGCCTGTGGCCATGTTGGTTGTCACACATCTGGGTTTGGGAAAATCTTGCATTTACTGGCTATTTTGCTGGCCTTATAGATGCTTTTAATATCTTAACGCTTAGATTAGAACTGTGAATGCAGTCTACATAAAAATGGTAAATCTCGATTCAGAATGGAAGTTTACCATTTGGAGTTGATGCTTCAAACAGTTTGCTGTTTCTTGGGTGCATGATGCCGAGCTCTATTCAGAATCTCTTTGAAGCCATCTGCCTTCCCGATTTCTAGAAAAAGAGCTATTTGATACTCTAGCGGAGCATGACGCTTGATACGCAGGTGCTCGGAAAATTGTACATTAAATGTGGAATCCACTCTCCCAAAATCAGAGTATACCACATTTGGATTTTTGTCATTTGTCAATGGCTAGATATTATTTTCTATGAGTGGCCAACCTAATAAGTGGAAGGACCTGATTTTTCTCATAGGTGATTCTCATGGTGCGGCCCACCTAGTGGAAGGATTGGATCTCACACACGTGTTAGGTTAAAAGTTACTTGCTAGGTGGACCGTAAAAATGACATGAGCGGTTAAGACCTTTTGATTTGAGAGTGATGATCCAAAGGCAATCAAGATACTTATCAAATCTCTTATAGCATCTTTCCTTCCTTTTCTAGCTGCCTACTTTCATTTATACCTAATCCTTGATTCTCCCATGAAGTATTTGGGTTCATTTAGTAGCTTATATTAAGCCTTTATTGGAATTTAGATAATAATTACTATGGAATTTATGTGAATTGAAAATTTCAATTTTGTTTGGCCGTCAGTAATTGAAATTCATTAGAATTTAAAAATTATATTTGAGAACCTATCATCAAAATGTCATCTATTAATATACATATATGACATTTGAGATATAATATTTATAATAAGTTAATTGAACATCTTATCTGTCTACCCCTACTTTCAAATAAAGAAAAAAAAAAAATGAAGTTGAAAAAGTGGGAGGAAATCATGTTTGAGTGAATTGCCCATTTCATCCACACTCCACCCCATGTCCAAATAAATGAACTGTAAGATCTAAGCTATTCATTAGATGAGCCCTACCACACAAGTATAGGGTCCATTATATTCTTATTCAATTCTAAGCTCTCAACAGCCCGTTTGGTAGAAGAGGTGATAACACCTCTAGCCGTGATCTCTGAGCACTAGCTCCTTTGTAGCCCGCTTGCACGTCGGCCCAACGGTCTTAGCGTGAAGCTACCAGATCTGCCCGTTGAGTCTAAAAGAGAGATGCGATATTTTATTTTTTTTTTTGTTTTTGTTAGCTAGTCTTAATTTAGCGTGAATATCTTTTATTTTTATAAATGTTTTTAATAGTTATTCTTTCAGTTGTTTTTGTTAGTCTTAATGTAGTATAGGATAATCACTTACTCATTTGAGGATTTCTATGTTACCAGACATAGATTGAGTGTGTTCTTGAATGCATAGAAATTCTCAAATTGTCCCTTTTTGGACAGTTCAATGTTGGATAGATAATAATGTTTTCATTTATTCTAATTTAAATGCACATGCTTGTTTCGGTTCGTCTTTCCTAATTCTCTCTTGATATATTTCTTACATTTATTTCCTCATCAAATATTCACACTTTGTGTGGATAGTTGACATGTGAATGAAATACAATATTAATATATTCTGGAGAGATAAGGGGAGATGCTGCCGAAATTTTGTCGTGACATTTAAATTGAATAATAAAAACATTACTATCTATCCAACATTGAATGGGTAACTGATTTAAACGCTTAGGAATTTGTAGAAAGTTTACAGGACATTTATATATACATGATACATTACTTAGGAAATTCTTTACTAAGGTTAAATGAAATTGTTTCATATATTTAGAGATTGCTAGTGAGGATGAAGTCCCAACTACCCCTATTGTCGGTGCGTTAGCCACATCACCTCTTGTTGTTAAGGGAGAGGGGTCTTCAGCTGCACATAAAGGAAAGAAACGGTCAGCTGTCTGGGATGATTTTGAAGAAGTAATAGTTAACAATGTCACTAAGATCAGATGTCTGCACTGCAAAAGTCCATATAGCAAAACTACCGGGGGGTCGACTACTCATTTAAATAGACATAGACAAAGTTGTGCAAGGAGACCTTGTAAGGCCCGTATCCTAGTCTGTACTTTTCCGTCGACTCCCGCAATCCTTCCCATAGAATTCCGGCAATCCGTGACCTATAATTGATGTTTACGCGCGATCCTAAGTCATATCCTGTACATTTGAGTCAACTTAATCAGAAACTTATACTATTGTGACCGCACCGTCGTCGCGGTTCCAACACCGCATCTTACATACCGATCCGATACTCAGGCTAGGAGATGTGGGCCCGCGTTCAGTTTGAAAAAAAATACCACACGTTTGCAATTCCAAGAGAATCTCTACAATCCATCCCATCAATCAATTAATTAATCAATCAAAGTACACACCCATACTTTTTTTCTCCCCAAGTCAAGCAACCACCAAGTCAACTCTCAAGTCAAGTACACTATCACCTCACATCCATCACCTCTCTTACAACCACCCCTTCTCTTTCTCTTTCTCTTCACATTTTTCAAGCAACAAAAATTCCAAGCAAGAGTGGTGGACGACCAAGCATCCCAAGTGAGAGAAAAGTGTGTTTTGTGTGGCCCACTTCCTATTCCAAAATCCTTCATCCTAGCCCTTCACTTCTCATCACCCTCCATCAAAGTGAGACATAAGGAGCTCGGCGTTCCATCGGACCAAGAAGATCAAACGGTGGGTGTTCTTATAGGCTTAGATTTCATCCTTTTGATGATGGGCTAAGTGAGGCCTACCGATTGATGGTATGGATCTCACTTTGGACCCTAGATGTGGTCGATGGCCCACCTTGATTCACATGATCGTTCCATGATGGGGCCATTCTCCATGGACCCCATCATGATGTTTACTTTCTAGTTTGAAAGTGGTCATCTAGACCTTCCATTTTGGGTGGAGAAGGAATCTCCACCGTTGATCTTTGATTTGGTGGGCCCACATGTATTGGGACCCACTTGATGTATGATTGAATGCATGAGAGGGCTCATAGTGGCGGAACCCTCCATCACACGTGGCTGTGTGGCCCACTCGGATGGACCCCACCTTAATGTGTGTCTTATCCACACAATCCAACCATTTGGTGGCCCACCTAGGTAGCACGCCTGTAGGTGGGGCCCACCTTAAATAATGTATTGTATTCAAACCGTCCAGCGTCTAGGGATGCTGGACATGGTCTGTGAAGTGTGAATAGACAGTGGGATGTGCTGATAAGAAAAAGATATATCATTTTGATTCAAAATTGGGTGGACCGCTTACGCAGGCCCCGCCTTGAAGTATGGGTCTAATCCATGCCGTCCATTTCATTCCCCAGCTCATTTTAGACGTTGAGCTAAAAAATGAACCCAATCTGATTTTCTGGCGGGCCATAACATAGAAAATATTGATTTTTACCGTTAAAATCAACTAGGAACCACCTTGAGCCAAAACATACTGAATATTGGGCTTGTTTGGTCGGTCTTGAGCCATGAAATGCAATGGCTAGAGTGGATTCACCTGATGCGGGCCCCACCTAGGAAAAACCTCAAAAATACATCTTTAAAAAAAACAAGTAGCAGGTGCCGCTACTGCATGTCCAGAGGACGGCGCACAACGTCCTCCGCGCTGTGGGAAGACGGGCAGAGACCACGGGTCCCAGTCGTGGGCCCCACCGTGGTGTGTGTGGAACATTAAAACCGTGCATTGGGTGGACCCCCTTCTACCTGTGGCCCCCCTAAAAATCAGTCGTATGTGAAACTCAGGTGGTCCACACGGCAGGAAATAGTGTTGATTGAACATCTACCATTGAAACCCTTTTGGGTATCATAGAAGTTTTGAATCAATATGAAATTTGTTTTTCCTCTACATCCGGGTCCGTGTGACCTTATTAACAGATTGGATGGCAGATAAACGTTATGGTGGGCCCCACATGGGACCCACTATGGTGTATGTGTTTTTCCCACACCGTCCACACCATTGGACGGTGGGACCCATTATGACGTATGTGTTTTATCTATGTCGTCCAGCCATTTTGGCTGGGCTGCTGGACGGCAAGGGACCCCACCATGGGGTATATGCTTTATCCATCCTGTCTATCCCTATTGGACCCACCATGATGCATGTGTTGCATCCAAACTGTCCAACCATTTTGACGGATAATTTTAAGGCTTGAGATAAAAAATAAGACAGATTTATGTATCAAGTGGACCACACTGTACAGTGAGGACTGAACGTCTATCATTGAAATCCTTTGGGAGTGCAGAAGTTTTGGATCAGTATGAAATATATTTTTCCTCTTAAATTAGGTCTGTGTGACCTTATGATCAGGTTGGATAGGAAATATAATTTACAGTGGGCCTTGGGAATTTTAATGGTGGAAATCATTATCACCACTTATATTTGGGTGTGGCCCATTTGATATACATGGGGCCCATTGGTGTGGCCGTCCGTTGAGGCTCATCTTGGTATATATATAAGGCCCATGTGATTAGGCCCATCTTAATGTATTTGTGGCCCGTCCATCGAAGCCCAATGGGATGTACATAAGGCCCATTGTAATGTGATTCCACCATGGGTTATGTGTTGACTTTTATAGTGGGCTATACCTTGGGAGCAATGGTGGTTTGACGCCCACATTTTAAGTACAATGTTGGTTAAATGTAAGCATTGTAACTCTCCTTAGGGCCGATTGATAGGCCCATACTTGTTGTGTGTAGGCCGTCTAGGCCCATTTGCATTGTAAGGATAGTTCATTACTTTATAACATGCTTAGTATAATTTCATGACTCATGCCATACGCATCATATGTATGATTGATATGAGTAGTGACTGATCATTGCATATGCTATTGGGCAGATTATTTATGAGACTTATTGATAGGAGTTACCCACATGAGTGCATAGTACGCGCGAGATTGTTGCATAACTGTACGGTGTGACTCATGCTTCACACATATGTGTGACTTGATCATTGTACGCCCTAGCGATATCAGGGCTGTGGCTCTACAGGCACATCATGGATGGCCATATCGGATACCAGAAATACTTGGTTCTAGTACTGTGGACACTTATGATGTCCTTGGGTGAACGTCATAGAACCTTTTTAGTACCAGGAGATGCTCTAACGTCTAGACCGAGTGGATGCACGAGCGCCCGAGTGCCGAATACCATTAAGCTGCGTCTCTCACTGTGTCGTGGTCGGTAGGAATGAGGTGTGGCCTTATCTGCCCGAGTGAGGGGGTTATAAGCTAAGCTGAGTTTACCAGCTCGCAAATGAGTCCGCTATTGATGAGCCGGGTAGGTATTGGCAGACTACTGATGAGGCAGATAGTATGGTCTCTTCCACTTACTGGGTTGTGCTACTAAGGAGGTGGTAGTCAATGTGAAGTGTATTAGACCCCGGTGATATCCCAGAGAGAAACTGTACTGATATGTGTACTTGATGAGGACTGACATGCTTGCTTTGCATCTCACATATGACATTTGACTACATAGGCCTCGCATCACATGGTCTTGGTATGGCCGATAGCATTCATGCCTTGCATCACATAACTTTGGTACAACTGATAACATCATGAACTTACCGGCATATTTTCTCATTACTCTAATAATATACACTTAGCGCCTGCCTTACGCACACACTTACACCACCCTCTAAGCTTTTGTAAGCTTATGCACGACCGTTGCGTGCAGGTGTCGTTGGATCGCAGCAACGTTGAGGCAGGAGCGTGTAGCAGACTATTTTGGAGTTTTTGATCATCTTATATTTCTTTTCCTGCTTTGTACTTAAGTTTTTGATATAGTGGATATGTGGTGATGTTGTTTTGTGACTTGGTTATGCTCCATTACAAAAAAAAAAATCATACTGAAAATCCCCTTTGTAGGATCCCAGGATCGGAATCTGGCATACGAGTGCCGGGATCCGAGAATGGGGCACTACGGAGGCTATCGGCACCGGATTCGGCGATCGAAAATTTTGTGAGCCCGTTTTTCGAGTTTGGGGCGTGACAGACCTATAATTCCACCTTCAGGCCAACAATTGCTATAGTTTACAAAGTCTGAAGGATCTGCTTCTAAAGGTACACTTACCACTCATAAGTTTGAAAAAGGGAAGCTAAAGGAGTGGTTTGCAAAGCTTATTATCATTAATGAGCATCCATTTAAAATGGTAGAGAGTGAAATATTCACGGGATACAGTAAATTCCTTAATTCGCAGTTTGAGAAGGTCTCCCGTGTTACTGTGAAGAGGGAGTGCATGAAGATCTATGCGAGTGAGAAAATGAAGTTGAAAGTAGTTTTAGATTCGGTTTCAAGGATAAGTTTGACTTCTGATATGTGGACAGCGCGAAATCAAATAAAGGCATACATTTCATTGACTTCACACTATGTTGATGAAAATTAGAAACTTTATAAGAGAATATTGAACTTTCGCCACCTTCCACCTCCTCATTCCGGTTTGGTTATTTCAGATTGCATTTACAACTGTCTACGAGATTGAGACATTGAAAAAAAGGTCAGTTCATTAACTTTAGATAATGCTTCGATAAATGACAGTGTAATATCATTCTTACGTAACCAGTTCAAGGCAATCGACAATTTATTTTTTGGGGAAAAAATATTTCATGTTCGGTGTTGTGCACACATTCTGAACTTAGTTATACAAGAAGGGTTGAAATCAATTGACCAAATTATATAGAATGTGAGGGAGAGCATGAAGTACATAAGGGGCTCGCCGTCAAGATTGAGTATATGGAAGGACATCGTTTAACGTTTGAATTTGAAGTCTCCAAAAACGTTGAAGCTAGATGTATGCACATATTGAAATTTAACTTTTGAGATGTTGGATTTAGCCTTGGAATTGAAACTTATATTTTCAGAATATGCAGCACGTGATAGAACATATACTTAGTTGCCTGCTGAAGATGATTGGAGCAAAGTGAAAGAAGTTCGCATAATTTTGAAGGTTTTTTTTATAACTGTACGAAGATATTTTCTGGTACTAAGTTTCCTATAGCAAATATGTTTCTTGCAGCTATGTGGAAGATCAAGGATGCCCTGAAGAAAGCTGCTGGTGAAGGTCCATTTTTTTTTCAACTCATGACAGATGGTATGCAAATGAAGTTCGATAAGTACTAGGATGATTGTCATTTGTTAATGTCCTTAACTGTTGTTCTTGATCCTCGGTGTAAGATGAGTTATGTTAAGTATAACTTCATGAAGATTTATTCTAATGAAAAGGCAGCATTTGAAACCTCGAAGGTTTGTGACGCAATCGAAGCATTGTACAATACGTACACAACCACAGGGTCCATACCAAGTGTTAATGAAGTTATATCGCATACTGCTTCAAGCTTCGATGATGATTACATGTCTTTTTTAGCAAAAGAAAAATGAAACGAAAGAATTAGAGTTAGACATGTATCTCAAAGAGTCAGTCGTACTACGGCAAGATTCAGACTTCGATGTTTTAGAGTGGTGGAAAATGAGAGTTAGTGAAGAAAAATACATTGCACTATCGACAGTGGCACATGATATTTTGTCAGTTCCTATTTCAACCGTGACATCGGAATTTGCTTTAGCACAGAGAGTAGGGTCGTGAGCAAGATTAGAAGTTCTCTTACACCAGATACAGTGGAAGCATTAATTTGTACTTAAGATTGGTTACGTTCGAGTTTAGGAGGTTATGATATTGATGAGGAAGAGGAGGAAAATATTTTTCAAGCTGCGACACATGAAACAACAGCAACACATGAATGAAGTTAAATTAACATTTCTTGTTAATTTATTGGAACTTGCAAATGATGTAACGGGTACTCCTTTTTTTATGTTATGTTGATGGCTGTTATGCGTGCAATGCATTAATGACTCTTTTTTTTATATCCATAAATTGCTTTTATTTTATGTCGGTATTTCATTATTCCTAAAATACTTTTCCAACACAACATGTAGATATGTCTTCAAGGGAACCACTTGATTGACGTTTGAGACTATGGGTCCTTAGTCTATTCTCTAAAGTCTGGAAAGTTGAAGATTTTGTGTAATTTGTGTGGAGCCAAGTTTGTTAACAAAACTAATCGGCTCGCATTACACTTACCTTGTCGGGGTGGAGATGCAAAACCGTGTCCTAAAGCCTCAAAAGAAATCTAAGTTCTTTTCCAAGCAGTTCTTGATTCAAACAAAAAAATTTTCACTCCCCAATCCAAACTTTCTGAGGCAGAGGAGGAAGCTAAATTATTAGCATTGGAAGAAGAACAATTCCAACTTGCCTTAAAGCGTAGTATAGAAGAGGCTTTTACACATCAGTGATGTCCTCCAAGACCACATGATATCGAAGAAAGTTCAAGCTGCATGGGTAAAAAGAAGAAGAGTAAGAATTCAACTAAGTTTCTCTCCAGTCTTGGTGCGTTTTATAGGATGTTGGGAACTACGTATAAATATTCTCACAAAAAAGTTTGAAAAATCTAATTCAAACTATACAAGAGGAGGGCGATAAAAAGCTATCTCTACCTTCTGATTCAGGAGAGGTGAACGAGTACATATACGAAAATTTAGATAGCAGGTTAAGCTCAGCAGATGAATCTCTTCTACAATAGTCAGTAGTATCTTTAGTTTGTATTTGATGTTTTATTTTATACTTTGTTATATTATTAAATGTATGTAAATGTAGTAAAATTATAATTTTAACTCAATACTTTCGACTTCAGTTCCTTGCGACATTGTACAATCGTGAAAACTAAATACAAATTCAAATTCGAAAGCTCGAAACTCAGCTCGAAACTCGGCTCGAAAAACTAACTTGAACACGGCTCGAAAAACGTACTCGAACACGGCTCAAAAGCTCGAAACTGGCTTGAACTCGGCTCAAAAGCTCGAAACTAGCTCGAACTTGACTGGAAAAATGAATTCGAACACGGCTCAAATGCTCGAGCTCAAACTCGACTCGAAAGCTCGAAACTGGCTCGAACTCGGCTCAAACTCGTCCGATTGCTGACTGAGCTGAGCCTAGCTGGACATGCTAGCTCGATCACCGAGCTGAGCCCAGCTTGACTCAGTTTGACTCGATGTACACCCCTACTGCGAGATGCTTTAGCAGGAAATCCGTGTGCCGTCTGAAGCCGTGTTCTACACTCGACAATCCATTGAGAGTGCGGATTATGTACTACCCGACCACCACCTGGCTAGAGATGGACGGTCATGTCAGGGGCTTGGGCCCACCATGCTCTATATGTTTTATCCACACTGTCCATCTATTTGGACAGATTATTTTAGAGCATGAGCTCAAGAAAGAAGTAGATAGAAAGCTAAAGCGAACCATACCACATAAAGCAACTAGGATAGAATTCTTACCATTGAAAACTTCCTAGGCCCACTATAATGTTTATTTTCCATCCAACCTGTTCATAAGGTCACATAGACCTGTACCAAGGTAAAACATGAATATCAGCTTGATCCAAAACTCCCGTGGCTCCTAAAAAGTTTTCAACAGCAAGCTTTAAATCCCCACTGCTTCATCTAATGTGGTCCACTTGAGCCTTCAATCTGCTTCCTTTCTGGGCTCATGCTCTAAAACATTTATCAAAATATATGAATAACGTGGATGTGGTGATTGAACATTCACCGTTAAAGACTTCATATGCCTGTTGTAATGTTTATTTTCCATTCAACATGTTGATAAAGGAGGCATTACATGTCAAAGAAGGTACTCTCTCACGTTCCTTATCAAAGTAGGCATTACATGATGGATAGTCCCGAATGAAGGTGGGGCTTAAATGATGGACATTCCACATCAAAGGTGAGCCCCGCATGATGGATGACCTCATATTAATGTGGGCTCACATAATGAATGGTGTTAAGGGTCAAATATTGCATATTATCCCCATTTATATCTTGATTTTATGAATATGATAATGCTTAATGTTCTATTTTACTCATGTTTGTGTTGCAAGATGAATTTAAGAGCTTGGATTGAAAAGGGTGCTAAAAGCATGGATTTGAGCCTCAAGAATCACCAAGGAAAATGATGGATCTTAGGAGACCAAGATTGAAGAATTCACATGCTAAAGATCTAAGAAAACCAAGTGAGGAATGAAGAGAATAAAAAATTTGAAGTTAAGAAAAGGAATCCTGAAATTATCATGAAAAAGCATATTCTGAAACTCTGAGTCATTTTGTGAAATTGTGCAGAGTAAAGTCTATTTTGGAAAACTACGCAGAGTGAAGTCTATTTTAGCAACCTACGTAAATTTGAAGCGGTTTCTAGAGTTTTTCAACTAGGTGCGAAAGTTGGAGTTCCACAACTATAAATAGGACTCCTTAAGATGTTCCTAGGCATCTTCTAGGGTTTAAGGAGTGGAGCAAAATAGTGGAAAAGTCGTCGCCAAGAGTTTTTCTTCTTCTTTAGTTGTTTTCATGTTTTCTTCTAGGATTTTAAATCTAATCATGTTTATGGTTGGCTAAACCTCTTAGCTAGGGTTAAGACGTGAAGCTTGTAGCATGATGAGATGTTTTCTATTGCTTTTATTCATGTTTATATTGAATTCCATGGATTCTAATTTGATATTTAAGGAATACTTTCAGTTTTTAATGGTTTATTGTGATTCAAATTACAGTAGATCTGCAATAGTTTTGAGAATCTTCTTTTCCTGATTTGAGATTGTGAAATTAGTAAGTCATGTTGTTCAGCATCGTCCCTTGGGCATGGTAGGGTAATGGAATCCTTCCTAATCTTCACAATTCTCCTGCTTTAAGATTATGGGATTGGTAAATCCTGTTGTTTGCCATTGTCTCCTAGGCATGGTTTGGTGATGGAATCCCTACCAATTATTATAGTTCTCTTTCATTGAGAATTAGTTTAATGGAAGTTCAGATTTGATTTTATTGATATTTTCCAATTGGATAAGATAAGACTCCAATTCTAATTGTGTTACTTGAATCATTCACATCTTTTTCTAGTTCTACTTCTAGTCGCTTTTAGAATACTCACAAGATTAGTCCCTGTGGATTCGACCTTGGTCTCACCGAGGTTATTACTACATCACGACCCTACACTTGGGGTTGTGAACAGATGATCTACATTAAAAGTTGGCCCCTTATGATACATAGCCCGAATCCAAAGCATGTTGGTATAATGGACAAACTACTTCAAAGGTGGGGCCTACATGATGGACAATCTATATTAAAGGTTGGCTCCGCATGATGGGCAATGAATATTTAATGGGCCCCAAATTATGCACAGTCTACATCGAAGGTTGGCTTTTAATGATGAATGGCCTACATCCAAGGCAAGCCCTGCATGATGGATGAGCCAAATTGAATGTGGGGCTCACATGATGGACAATTAATATTGAAGGCGAGCCCTACATGATGGACGGTCCACATCAAAGGTGGGCTATAACGATAAGTGGCTCACATTAAGGTGGGCTTGTAGACACCCCACCTCAGGTTGATAAGCTGATAGAATTTGAATAGATGGATGGATAATCAAACCCTAACCCTAATCTTGGAATCCTAAAATCTAGGAACCCTAGTCCTAAACCCTAAACTCACTCCATCCAACCCAGTCAGCCTAACCCTAAACCCTAGGAACTTGAAACCCTAGAGCCTTGAGTCAACTCACTCAGTCAATCCATTGAGTCAACTTACCCAGTTAGCCTACCCAACCTCATAACCCAGTCAACTCAACTAGTTAAGCCCAAAACCAAGCTTGAACCCAAGTCCAATCGGAGAAATGATCGAAACCTCAAAGTAATAACCTTCACAGCAGAGCCTCCACACGCTTGAAGGATGTTTCCTACCAAAGAAGGGAGTCCAAGTGGGGACCAACGGTAGCCAGGTTGTCACCGGCCACGCGTGACACTCTCCCTCTTTCGGGTAGCATCCCTCAAGCATGTGGGTTTTTTTTTTCTCGAACCTTAAGCATGCGGTTAAGGTGCATTTACTTCGATGCCCATCTTCTTACCCAAAATTATCCTTTTACCACCTCATCCAACCCATAAGATGATACCATGTGGCAATTTCCAATCCTAGCCATTCAACTATATTTTGCCCCTAGGATTACCAAGAATTACTAGAAAACCGAGTTGGGAGACTATAAATAGCACATATCTCTTTCTCATTTTACACACACCAAGCATCAAAGAGCCTTCTCATTTTAGAGAGCTCACTCATTAGCCTTAGCCATCATTCCACCAAGGAAAGTGAGAGTGAGAGAGAGCCAAACCCTAGTCTAGCCTAGCCTATCTAGAGTCCAAGTCTCCTAAGCCACCTAAGTTCAAATCTGAGACACTCAATCTAGCCTTGCGACATTACTGTTCATCCTACTATCCAAACCTCTATCAGTTTCATCAAACCAGTGCATCATCGTCGTGCAACATTCATTCCATTCTCAACCGCCCTGCTCCTCATATACATTAGCGTCATAGTGCATTTTCATTATTTTCACGCATTTGACTAGCGGCGTATGCTCTGTGGTTTGTCGATATAATCAGATCTTGCCCATCAGAAACCTTAGCCAGTTAATTGTCATTTTACTATATATACTACATTCCATCGTTTTTTATCGCATCTGATTGGCGGGCGTATGCTCTAAGACCTAACGATATGATTGCAATAGGTCCATTAAAAACCTTAGCCGGTTGGCCGTCGTTTTATCATAAGCATCCATACATAATCCTATACATATACCCTGCACTTGATTATTTCGAACGTATGCTCTGTGGCTTGCCGATATAGTTAGAACATTTTCATCAGAAATTCAAATTGATTAATCACCACTACTATTGTATCGCATTACATTTTCTACACGCAAGAACTATTCCTTATTCTTCATAAATTAGTCAGATTTTATGAAGTAAACATCATACATCTATACGGGTAAAGTGGGTGCCCAAAACCTTCCCTCTTTGTAACTGAGGTCCATTACTCGGAATCTCTGGAACATAAGCTCACGAGTCATATTAGGGTTAAGAATCCTCGTGTTCTCAAACTTTAGTGTTTCTATGGGTTCTAACCGACTCTAGAATCGTAATAATTGGTTAGTAGCGACTCTGGTCAAATATAACACATTCATTGTTTTTAACAAAAGCCCTTGAGCGAGGCAACCAAGTGGAAAGAAGAGAGTAGATCTCTCATACCCTCGGGGAATCCTCTCCCTCCAACATCCACAGGGCCACACATGATGGACAATGTACATCAAAGGTCGACCCTAACAATGAGTGGCCAACATCCAAGCAGGGCCCACATGATGGACGACCCACATCAAAGGTGGGGCCCACATGATGGATGGTCCACAAGATGGGCAGTGGATATTGAAGGTGAACCCTATATGATGGACGATCCACAAGATGGGCAATGGATATTGAAGATGAACCCCACATGATGGACAATACCATTAATGATGGGCCCCACATAATGGATGACTAACATCAAAGGTGGGCCCTACATAATGGATGGTGAACATTAAATGTCAGCCCCGGTGATAAATGACTCACATCTAATGTGGGCTTTACATGGTGGATGACCCACATCAAAGATGGGGCTAAACAATGAACAATCACATCAAAGGTTAGCCCGACATGATGGATTGTAAATATGAGAGTCGGCCAAATAAACATGAGGGATAAATACTTATGTGATGTTGGAAAGAAAACATGATTTTCAACTCTTTAGTTGATAAGTGCGTGATTTGCCAAACAAGCTTTAATTAATAAATAGAAATCAAGATAAGCCACTTAAGGCATAAGTAGCTTATCTAAAGCAACTTACAATCCAATCACCCTTAAGGGTGTGTTTGGATATGATAAGTTACTCCTACCCCGGGTAGCTTATCTTAGTTTCTACTTAATTAGTATATAAGCATGTTTAGTAAAAAGCACATTGGGTTATTGAAACACCCAATTTGGTAACCCCATGATGGTGGCCACATTAATGTATGTGCTATATATATATTATATATATATATATAGTATATATATATATATATATATATATATATATATAATTATATATAATATATATATATATATACTCTGTCCGTTCATATTGCCAGCTCATTTTAGGTATTGGCCAAAAATTTGCCTAGATCCAATCCCAGGTGACTACATTGCAGGAAAAAATGGTCATTGGACACCCACCATTAAAAACTTCCTAGGGCCCACTGTATTGTTTATTTGCCATCCAACTTGTTGATAAGGTCATGTAGACTGGGGTGATGGAAAACACAAATATCAGTTTGATCCAAAGCTTTATAGCCCACGGTAAGTTTTTAATGGTAAGCATTCAATCATCATGTTCTATACGCGGTGTAGTCCACTTAAGATTTGAATCAGAGTCCAAAAATGAGCTAGCAAAACCGATAAAGCATAAAGATGATATTTGTGTTTTTGCCTTGCCCATACTTGTGTCACAGGGCCTTAGGAAGGTTTCAACGGTGAGCTTCATTATCCCGCCATTTCCTGTGGTGTGGTCCACCTGAGATAAGGGATTTTTCTATTTTTTACCACTGGCCATAAAATGATCTGGCAAAGTAGAGGGACAGTGCAGATCCAACAAATACATGAAGGTGTTCCCACGAGCTGGGCCATAGCCGGGCAGCGTGCAAACGGACGTTGCCAAAGCATGGTGCTCGTGGGCCCCCCGAAGTTTAGGATCGAGCTGATATTTGTGATATATATAAAAATCTTAGCCTGATACAAAACTTATCTGGCCATGCTAATATTTCAACGGTGGTTGTATAATCCCCACTATTTTATCTAGTAAGGTCCACTTGAGTGTTGAGTCCCAGTCATTTTTGGGCTAATGGCATAAAATGTGCCAGAAAAAAGGATGGACGGATTGGATTTGTCACAAACAAAATGGTAGGCCCCACCAACTTTACAGTGCTGGAACTTCCAGCGGATTAGGTGCAACGTTGTCAAGCACAACATTGTGGTAGACTATGAGGAGTTTCAACACCCGGTCAAGGGTTTTTGAGTATCCATAGCTGGTGAAATCCCACTAGGAGGGTGTAAGAAAAAAATAAAAATAAAATAAGCACAAAATTGTGCATCCCTAACTGTGGGGCTCACTTAATTTGATATATGTATTATATATTCATGCCATCCAACCATATTTTCAGTTCATTTTAAAATACTATTCAAAAAATAAAATAGGCATAGATCTCGAGCGGACCACACCATAGGAAACAGTGGTGATCAGTCATTCCAAAAGTTTTGTAAGCCACAAAAGTTTTGGATCAAGCTGATTTTATTATATTATTTACTTTCCCATAATCCAAGCTTTCGTAACTTTATCAATATGTCAAGTGACAAATAAACACTCCAGTTGGCCTTTGTTCAATATCAATTATTTCCTATTGCGTGGTTGCCCTAAGATTTTCTTTCTCCCTTTTTGGAATCTTCCTTTAACATGACCTGAATATACACACATATACTAAGGTGACCCCACGGTCAAGGACGCACCACATGATGATCGGGAGAAAATTTCACGTTCACACCATGGTAGGTCCCATGCCTTTTAATCCTTTTTTTAAATACGAGGCATTTAAAAGCAACGTGAAACAACCGTCTATTTCTTGAATTAATTAACACACACAAGAATGCTCACCCGACACATTAGTTCCCATAAGAACTTGTAAGAACTTTTTCAGAACTCATCTCCGTGATACGAGTGTAAAATCTAAGCCGTTCATGTGATGCAACACCCCATCAAACCTTATGGCCCAACTTTCACCCTAATCCAAAACTTTGGTAGGCCATGGCAAAGGAAAGTGATAAATCAAGGGAGGAATCTGTTTCAATTTTTCATGGCCTATTAAAATTTTGGACTAGGGTGAAATTTGGATATTAGGGGTTTCATGGGGTTCTGCATCATGCGGATGGTTCAGATTTTGCACTCATATTAAGGGAGATGAGTTATATATATATCCTGTTTATATATGGGTGTGTGTTTTTTTTTTTTCTTTCTTTCTTTCTTTAATTTTTTTTTTTTTTTAAATATTTTTCTGCGACATGGGGTTGCCTTGGACGACCTAATCCGTATATCAGGTTGGATAGCTTATGATGAGCCTAAAGAGATCTTAGTTGGACATGTTAGCTGGCATATAAACAACACAGTTGAGCCAGGAAGGTTTTAAAGGTATATATTATTATCATCACAATTTTTGGCCCACTTAAGACCTGAACCTACCTTAGATCGGGCCTCATGGCCTAAAATGAACTGGCGAAATGGATGGACAGAATATATATATATATATATATATATATATATATATATATATATATATATATATATATATATATATACAATACGCATCATGATGGAGCCCGCAAGTGGGCCTTATCAAACGTGTGGTTAAGAATAAACCTGAAATAGTTGGGTTTCAATCGTTTTCACATAAAAACAGCTTAGACCCTGCCATCTTTATGTAGAAATGGCAGAGGCCCGGCCATTTTCATGTGCAAACAACTTGGCCCTACACAATCGTTAGTCTAAGACACCCAGGGAACTTTCCAGCATCCACATCTGCAAGATAGACGATTAGAAAGGAAGATAGACAGTTAAAAACAAAGAAATTAAATAACAAAACACTCACCACTGCTGAACGGCTGGAATGCTCCGATCATCGAAAATCTCTGTCTCGCCTAGTTTTTCTCTCTGCCTCTAAACCCGAGTGTGGGTGCCCCTTTAAATAGATGGATTCGATTTGACACATAAGGGGGTAAAATATAAGATTTACCAAAGCAGTAGATAATTTGTGAAAATTAGGGATTATTCCCTGTTGCACATTTTGGCTTAATCCGACTCGATCTGACCTGACAGTGGTCTGACTGATATTATTTTACCCGTGTAGAATATAAAGATTAGGTTTTTTTGAACCCCGAGGTGTTTATAATGGACAAGAGAGTATTTTTAAAAGCCTAGGTGTATCTGTAATTCCAAAATAACATGTGTGCACTTCTAATAGACAAACCAACCGTTGGTTTTCATTTGTATCTCATGTGCTCTAGGGCGTGTTTGGGCAGTGGGATTAGAAGGGATTAGGTGGGATGGGATTCATCTGGTCCAGTGCCAATTCCCATCCATGTTTGGGAAGAATGGAAAAGTTTAGAATTAGATTAGATGGAATTGTATTGGGTTCGGTGCTAATTTCACTCAATTTTAGCAAGTTGTGTAGGTCCCACCATGATGTATGGGCTATATCCACACCGTCCACCCATTTATCGAGATTATTTTAGAGCATGGGCCAAAAAATCAGATAAATCTAAAGCTCAAGTGGACCCCACCATAGAAAGGAACGGGGATTGAATACTTACCGTTGAAAACTTCTTTGGGGCCACATAAGTTTTGGATCTACCTCATTTTTAGGCCCATGCCATAAAATGAGGTTACAAAACAAATTAACGGTTTAGATATAACACATGTATGTTATTCTCATTAATTTCAAATGATGGTGGGTATATCCATTCAATGCACACCGGATTACCAACACACTAGTAATTGGTTTATTTTCATGTTTGGATGGCCCATTTGATAGATATAAGTATGATAGACGGTCAAATAATGGGAAAAAAAGAAAGGGTTAGAATAGCTTGGTACGGGTCCTACAGGCGGGCCCATAGTAGGTGAGATTGTAGGCGCTTGTCAGTCGGCAGCCTACTGTTTGCCGCCCATAACTCCGACGACCCTCAGACTTGAATGAAACTCGATCTGAATCGTCCAACACTCTTTCAAAGCACCAGATAACAAAGAACAAGACTCAAAGAAGGGTTGTTAAGCAAGACCCTCGATCAAAATGGCAATCGATGTTCTAGGCTGTTAGAGTCAAATCCAAGCCGACCAAAGTCACTCCAAGGCAGTAAAGTATCAAAATGAAGGTTCAAGTGAACACATCAACCACCCAGAAGAAATCCAATCATTGATCAAGAAGATCATTTCATTAATTCAACAAATCCAAGCATACATAAGGGAAGGATTTTGACCATACCGCATGATTGTATGGTTAAATTCTCGAAAGCGATTCGACCTTTCAAATATTCCGAGAGTAGCCTTTTGACAAGTCTTGAGAAGTTTTTAAAACCAAATTATCGTTGTCCGTATGTTTTTTTTAGTGAATAAGAAGTTAGGTCGTTGTTAGGTCGTTTTTGGGTCATATTTAATGCTGAGAAAGTAACCTAGAAGAAGCTTTTTGGGCGTGGGCAAGACCCAACTCATGGGGCCCACATTGATGTTTGTGTATAATCCAAGCCACCCATTCTTTTTGCCGTGTCATTTTAGGGCAATGGCCTAAACAAAAGCTCATGTGGGCCACATAATATAAATAGTGGCAAATACTGTAGAAACTTTCCACGCTCACAGTGATGTTTGTTAGAAGTGGATACTGCCCAAATCGGGACTTTTTAGGAGCACGGCGAGCTGGCCGACAAGGTGGATGGAACGGATCACTCCATTGTAGGCCTCGATCCATGTTATTTAAAAATAATTAAGTTATTAATTACATCAACCTGACCACCATGACCCTTACCATGTTATAACCACGACCCATGTAGTCATCATCATCATCCTCATCTTTGTACTCCTGCTCCCACCGTTAGCAAGCAGAGCCATCACTGAGCCACTTGCACAACGATGATCACTATCACCTGGGTCATAAATATCATCGTGATGAAGTGTTTAGATAGAAACCATTGACTGCAGCAAGAAAATCGTCTGCGGGCACCTGCCTCCATAAATCTGGCTTGAGAGGTGTAAGCGTAACTGAATGGATGTTGTCATTTGTCAGAGAAGTCGCTCACCTAGATACATTTGTAAGTCTTTGGATCTGCAAGGAGGCGACACTGTCATGACCTGACAAGAGCTTTAGCCCCGAAAGGCCATATATACACAGCTACACAAGTGTAAGGCTGAAGATGAAACTGAGAAAAACCAGAGGTAGTCAGTCAACAAAGCATCAACAAAGTGTTAAAAATTTTCCAAGGTTAAGTACTCACATCTATCCAACTAAGACCATTAATAACGGCCCTCCAACATAGACTGCTGTCGGTTCTGTTGGCTGTATTAGCCAGAACTTCTCTTGGCTTTACAAAGCCTAAGATTTAAACTCACTGGACACGTGAAGAGAAGAGGAACTTTGCTATATGTTTTTATTGCTTACAAGCTGACTGAGTTGATTTCAAACGACTACAAGAGCTCCCTTATATAGACTTTTCCTACCAATGTGAAAAGACACAAATGCCCATTTAAAATACACTACAGGGGCATAGTAGTTGCTACCGTAACAAAAACCAAAATAAAATACTAAATAGCTTGCATCAGGAACCGAACAGTCGCATGGAAGAACTGAACGGTTGTATGGAGGAGAACGCCAGTTGCTGGAATCTTCTTTCAGCATTTACCGTCTTTGAGATTGCACCGTTTTGGTTTGGCCTTCCAACACTCCCCTTCGAACCAAACCGGCTTTATTCCGAGCATCGTTCTTAGTCGTTTGAATGCATCTGTCGGTAATGCCTTTGTGAAAATATCCGCCACCTGTTCCGTAGTATGACAATACTCTAATTTTATTATTTTCTGTTTTACGTGATCTCTCAGAAAATGATATCGGGTATCAATGTGTTTGCTTCTTCAATGCTGCACCGGATTTTTGGCTAGTTCAATTGCTGACTTGTTATCCACATATATGACTGTGGATCCTTCCTACAGATGCTTTAGCTCCTTTAGTAAGTTTCTCAACCAAATTCCTTCACAAACAGTGGACGATGTTGCTACGTACTCTGCTTCACATGTGGACAGGGCGACCACACTCTACTTCTTCGAATTCCATGTGAAAGCAGTCATTCTGAGATAGAATACATATCCAGTGGTGCTATTTCTTTCATTTTGGTCACTTCTCCAATCACTGTCTGAGTATCTATATAGCATTGCTTCATCATTGTATGGATAGAAAAGACCGAATTCCATTGTTCCTTTGACGTACATGCGGATTCTTTTTGCAGCTAGCCAGTGTGATTCTTTTGGTGCTTCCATGTACCTACTTAGAAGCCCAACACTGTAGACGATATTCGGCCTTGTGATTGTGAGGTACCTTAGTCATCCAATCAGACTCTTGAGCATAGTCGAGTCAACACTTCTTCCTTCTCCGTCCTTTGTCAGTTTTAAGCCCGTTGCTACAAGCGTGTTTACGACATTGCAATTGACCATCTTGAACTTTTCAAGCAATTCCTTGGCATACTTCTTCTGAGATATATAAATGCCACCATTTTGTTGCTTCACTTTAATGCCCAGAAAAAAGTACATGAGACCTCCATCAGTCATCTCGAACTCCTTAAACATGGCCTTCTTAAATTCATCAAACATCGGTTGACTATTTCCTGTAAACAGTAAATCATCAACATATAGGCATGCTATAAGCATATCACCATGAACATTCTTCTTGATGTAAACTGCATGCTCATATGGACATTAGGCGAAACCGTTCTCTTGAAGATAGTTGTCGATGTGTGCATTCCAAGCACGTGGAGCTTGCTTCAACCCATAGAGGGCTTTCTTTAGTTGATACACCTTGCGTTCCTCCCCTTGCATAACAAAGCCTTCAGGTTGGTCAACATAGACCTCTTCTTCCAGAATTCCATTTAAGAATGCAGATTTCACATCCAGTTGGTAGATCATCCAACTGTAATGGGCTGCAAGGGAGATAATCATCCTCATAATGTCAAGGCGAGCAACAGGAGCGAAGACTTCTTCATAGTCCACCCCGTACTTCTGTTTATAGCCCTTTGCTACGAGCCTTGCCTTGTAGCGATCAATCTCACCATCAGCATTTCGCTTGATCTTGTACACCTATTTGACGCCAATAGTTTTCTGGCCTTCAGGAAGCGTAGTCAGCTCTCATGTGTCATTTTTCTCAATGACATGAATTTCTTCTTTCATAGCGATTCTCCAACATTCTTCTTTTATGGCCTCCTGAAATGTCAGAGGCTCATGATCTGCATACAGGCAGAAAAGATTGACTTTTTCAGTTTGCTCATATATGTCGCTCAAGCTTTTCATTTTTATGGGTGTTATGGGTGAGGACGAGCTGACCGAATTTTGACTTGATTGAGTACTTTCAGGAGTGATGGAATATACTCCGAAACTTCTGTGAACTGATGATGCGGCCGAAGAACGTATTGCGGGCGTTTACTCTTGTCGGCCATGCCTTTCTTCATGTTCTTGTATTTCGACTTGAATATCTTTGGTTGATTCTTCATCGTTCCATTTCCAAGCTTCTTTTTCACTAAAGATTGGTTAGTGGATTGTAGAGCTTGTAGACTTTAGATGTTTCACTGTAGCCAATGAAGATGCATTTTTTTGCCACGATCATCAAGCTTCTTCTTCTCGCTTCTGGAACTTGAGCGTAGGCAACACACCCAAAGATCCTTAGGTGCGCCACGCTCGGTTTGTAGTCACTCCATGCCTCCTGTGGTGTCATGTTCTGACGCTCTTGGTTGGACATCGATTGAGCAGGTAGGCAGTACATGCAACTGCCTCTGCCTAGAAGCTCTTTGGCAGGCCTTTCTCCTTCAACATGGTCCTCGTTATGTCGAGGATTGTGCTGTTCTTCCGTTTTGCAATTCCATTTTGTTGTGACGTGTAAGCTGCAGTATGTTATTGCTTAATGCCATGTTCTCTGCAAAAATCTCGAAATGCATTTGAGGTGTACTCTCCACTTCTGTCAGATCTGAGTACTTTAATTTTATGACCACTTTTAATTTCAACATGAGCTTTTTGAAAATTTTAAAGATAATGAAAGCGGAAGATTTTTCTTTAATGCAATACACCCAAAGTCTTCTGTTGTAATCATCAATGAAGGTAATAAAGTATTTATTACCTCCAAGAGAGGGTGTTTCAAGTGGTCCGCAAATATCAGTGTGAACTAACTGAAGTGGTTCTTTTGCTCTTCTAGACACTCCACTTGGAAAGGAGTTCCTTTATTGCTTGCCGAGTGTGCACGCCTCACACACATGTTCTAGAGCTTCAATAGCCGGCAAGCCATGCACCATGCTTGATGATGATAAGAGTTTGAGGCCATTGAAATAGAGATGCCCAAAACGAAGATGCCATCTCAATGAATCATTCTTCACGAGTCCATAGAAACACTTCTCAGCCTTAGTGTTAATATGGAGCGGAAACATGCGATTCTTCGCCATTTGGACTTGAGCCACAAGTTTCCTGTGAGTATCTCTTATGGAGAGAGAATAGTTCTCCATGTGTATGACATACCCCTTCTCAAGGAGTTGGTTGATACTAAGGATGTTATTTTTCATGTTTGGTACGTAATACACATTAGAGATGTAATTTGGCTCGCCATTCTTCTGATAGATTTTAACTTTTTCTTTGCCTATCACGGGTACCTTTGATGAGTTGTCAAAACTCATGTTGCCACAAACTCCTTCTGTGAGTTCCACGAACAATTCTTTGTTACCAGTCATGTGGTTGCTTGCACCCGTGCCGAGATACCATACATCTGGTCGTTCGCATGCCTTTTCTTATGCGAGGAGTGTAGAGTCTTCTTGTTCATGGTGTGATGCTTCAGTATAGTTGGATCGTTCATCTTGATCCGCTTTGCTCCAACACTCAGAGGCATAATGGCCGAATTTCTTGCAATTGTGCCATTGAATGTTCTTTGTGTTTCCACGACCACGTATGAACCGGCCTCTACCATTTCCTCTTCCACAGAAACTGGTAAACTTTTGTTGATTTTGTTGATGGCTTGGATGATATCCACGCCCTCTGCCTTTTGCACGATTACTAGTGTCACGACCGCCTCGTTGTGTATGTCCATTCTTTTGTTCTTTTAGAGTCAACTTAGACTCTAAGGCATGTTCAAGCATTGAACCAACATTCTTTTGCATTCGTTGCTCATGCACTTGCAACGATCCCATCAGTTCTTCAATGGACAATTTTTCCAAGTCCTTTGATTCTTCGATCGCCACAACCACGTGCTCAAACTTGGTTGTGAGAGATCGCATTAGCTTTTCAATGACACGTATATCTTCAACTTTTTCACCATTTCTTTTTAAATTGTTAATAATAACAATTAGACGTGAGAAGTAGTCAGAAATACTTTCACCTTCCTTCATGTGCGCCGCTTCAAATTCGGCTCTTAGTGTTTGAAGGTGATCTCGCTTCACTCGATCAATACCCTTGAAGATGGTGCCAAGAGTATCTCAAGCTTACTTGCTTGATGTTGCTTCGGCAATCTTTTCAAAGGTTGATTCATCCAACCCTTGATAGAGGAGGAACAAAGCTTTGTTATCTTTCTTCCTTTGATTTTTGAGAGCGGTCTTTTCTTCGTTGGTGAAGGCGGCTTCTTCATCCATGGGTTCTACATACCCATCGGTGACGATCTCCCATAGTTCTTGCAACCCGAACAACGCCTTCATTTGGATGCACCACTTTTCATAATTGTCCTTTAACAACTTAGGAACCTGTGGCTGGATTGTGCTGACCATCTTTTCTATTTTTTAGAGAATGAATGACTGATTTTTTTTTTTTTTTTTAATGAAGGAAGAGATGAAATAGAAAACAGATTTTTGGCTGAAAAACAAAACTGTTGAAGTCTGATATTTTTTTCTCGGCTGAAAAACCACTGGAATTTGTTTTTATTTTTATTTTTATTTTTATTTTTATTATTATTATTTTTTTTATTTTTTTTGAACAGATTTTTCTTTCCTTGCTGGAAAAAAATTGCTGGCAACGTCAAGTAGCGAAAAACTTGGCTTTTGCATTCTGAATTCTTTTTTCAAATAGATTTTCCTTCAGAGAAATCTGTACTTGGCTGGAAAGAAAAACTGAAAACTTTTTCTTGAAAATGAACTAGGCTCTGCAACAAATCTTTTCAAGATGCTACTCAAATATAGACCTGAAGATAAGGCAGCTAAGAAGGAAAGGCTTCTGAAACAAGCTGAAGCTGAAGGGAAGACTGTAGAGGCAAAGAAGCCTGAGAAGGTTGTGAATCCACTATTTGAAAAGCGTCCAAAGCAGTTCAGAATTGGTGGTGCATTACCACCGAAAAGGGATTTGCATAGATTTGTTAAATGGCCAAAGGTCGTTCGTATTCAAAGACAGAGGAGGATCCTGAAACAACGATTGAAGATCCCCCCAGCTCTGATACCAGTTTGTTGGCTGTATTAGCCAAAACTTCTCTTGGCTTTACAAAGCCTAAGATTTAAACTCATTGGACACGTGAAGAGAAGAGGAACTTTGCTATATTTTTTTATTGCTTACAAGCTGACTGAGTTGATTTCAAACGACTACAAGAGCTCCCTTATATAGACTTTTCCCACCAATGTGAAAAGACATAAATGCCCATTTAAAATACACTACAGGGGCATAGTATTTACTACAGTAACAAAAACCAAAATAAAATATTAAATAGCTTGCATCAGGAACCTAACAGTCGCATGGAGGAACCGAACGGTTGCATGGAGGAGAACGCCAGTTGCCGGAATCTTCTTTCAGCATTTACTGTCTTTGAGATTGCACCGTTTTGGTTTGGTCTTCCAACAGGTTCTCCTTTCACCACCACATGAAATGATAAGTTGGGGAATCTTGATCTTTAAGTTGTGATGCTAGATGTTGAAAGTTCTCGTAAAAATCTATACATTTACGTGAGAAAGTAAGGACAAGTGCATGGGCAAATAAGAAGTTGCCAACAAGAGAGTTTACCTCAACCGAAGGCTAGAAGCCCGTGAAAGACTCGGTGGTGTGGGAAACCTTGTCAAGACCATGGTAAAGTGAGCTAAGATGACCGCATTTCAGTTGTACGATGACGAAATATCCTCGATTAAGCGAACCAAGCACGCAACGGCTCGTTCCCATGGCAGAAATGGAACGAGCCTAAGGTGAAAAGGATCATATATAACGCGAGCCTTTTAAAGAGTAACTTCATTGGTGGCTGGGATAACATGACCAAAAGTGTTGGTGAGCCAGCGTAGTTTCAATTTCTCACTTTGGAACTCAGACAAAGGAGGAACAACACCAAGAAGACAAATCTAGTCCTCATTGGCTAGAGGAAGTAGATTCTCAATATTCAAGATCGGCGACCTTCCGAAAGGAAGCCCCATATGAATATACACATCCAATAGCATAATCCCCCACTCACCACAAGGCAATTGGAAGGTGTGAGTTTCGTCTCGCCCCCATTCACAAAGGGAATATTCAAGAAGCGGTTAGCAGTTGGGAATCTAAGGGTATAGATTCCGACAAAAGGAGAATGTTCCATGATAGCATCAATGAGTGGTTACTCACAGGGAAACCAGTTCCCCCAGACTTCACATGAACCCCTCCCTTTGATCTCAGGCAGCGGCATCTCAAGACCGACTGAAGCCGACAAATGCCCCCAGCCATAGGAATGAAGGCTAGATCGACAAGTCCCCCAGCAGCGGGATCGACACGGCCTCAGTTTCTTCTCAAAATAGCTACACACAAGCAGTTTAAGGTAAGCACCCCTTCCATCTTTCTCAAATTTCATCATGACTTTTCACATTGAAAGAGGACTCATGCGAACATTAAATCATAATCAAGTTGAAAACTCCAAGTGCATAACATGTGTACATGAGTTCTCTTTCAAGCCCCACAATAAGACCAAGAGGTTCTTAAAGGTGATGCAAGGCTACTAAACCTAACAAAGAAGGATGGGCTTTATTCAGAATACATTTTAGGGCAAGCCATCCCAAGGACCCATGAACAAAGAAGGCCCCCCAAACATACTCAATGTGAGAAGTTGGCTATATTTGGGCATTGATGGATCCACCTTGCAACTATGGAAAGTAACAAAGTGCCATACTACGAGTCTACATGTGGCACATTTGAAATCAAATATGACTTTGGTAAGAAATAAAATTGGAAAATATCCTTACCCTCCACTTGATTGGAAGATCATGGCCCAAAAGAAAAACAAAATCCATTTGAGTAGTCGAATGGCCAAAGAATGCCACACTAACTACATTGGTGTGAAGATGTCCAAAAGGGCCTACAAAGAACTTGCTAAGATTCATTTGAACATGTGTATCACCAAATCCCTTTTACAAACATACAGGTGGACTCTTAAAAGGCAAGTTAGGATCCAGTTGAGGATTAAAAATAACCAAGTCTCTATGATTAAAAGCCACATGGGCAAACAGGAAATCCATGGCCCACTCAAGTCTGAAAAGTGAATCAAAAAGACTTGGTCATTTAGTGCACATCCACATAAGCCCTAAAAGAAAATTTGCGCCCAATTAAGTATAAAAATAAAAAAGGAATTGGTTACTTTGCCCACAGGGGCTAAGGAGAAAATCAGGCCCACTTAAATTCAAAGTAAACGAAGGCGTGAGAAGACTCAGCCCATTTCAAAGAAATTTAGCAAAACAATCTGATGTGGGCCATCTCATCCTCATTGGGCCTAATCACCTTCAAGAAAGAAAAGAAAAAGGATAAAAGAGGAAGTGGAGAAAAGAGGACCACAACAAGTCTTGGGTCCACCAAATGCACATAGGGCCCTAGACCCTGCTTTGGGCCCACTTAATACAAGGTCAATCCAACTCGATGAAGTTCCTCATGCAAAAACAATGTACATGAAAAACTACACCTTACAAGCATGATTGGAGTGAAGAAGAATGAAAAGAATGGCAAAAGAAAAGAGAAACTTGAGCTTCCAAGCCACTTCTTGTGCACACCACAGCATGGTAATCTGAAGGGAAGCTCCCCCAAGCTCAATCACTCTTCCACCATGGCTAAAGTTCACCTTGGAGAAGGAGAAAGCATGTGAGAAAAGTGAAAGGAAGAGACAAACAAATGAGAGAAAGCAAGAAGAAATGAAGAAAGGAAATGCTTACCTTGATCAAAACTGGAAACAAGATCCTCCTTCATGCCCCAAGCTCCTATGAACACTAAAAACAAAAGAAAAAATAAAAGGAATAGTAAAAGAGAGAGAAGGAGAAAGAGAGAACTTAAGAGAAATTACGAGGGAAGAAACGTGCTGGAATAAGGAGCAAATGGCGGTGAAATTTATAGAATAAGGCAAAACCCCCCGTTATCCAGCACCCTGGAAAAACCGGGGTGCAAAAGATGTTTGGGCGGCACATTGTGTGCCACCTAGTACGTTCCAGATGATGCTCCCCTATTTCCAAAAGAGAGAGACCTTGGGAAGGTCTCTTGCAAGGGAATTTGGACGGTGTGTGAGGTGAAGTGAAGGAAGAGTGAAGAAGAGGGAAATGATGGAAATGGGATGAAAATTTTAAAATAATTTGTAAAACTACGTTCCATGAGAAATTGGGAAGAAATTGAAAGATGAATAGTGTAGAAAAGAGAATTTTTAAAATCTTTCAATAAAATAGGCATCGATCGTGACCGTTGATTCACGATCTAATAGACTATATCATTTAAAAAACTTTGTTAATAAAAATTGGCATCGCGGCTGTCGTTTCACGAGCTGATAGACTAGATCATTTTAAAATTTTGAAAAAAAAATTCAATATCGATCGTGACGATTGATTTATGATATGATAGACTGGATCAATTTAAAAAAAAAAATACGTCAATAAAAACTGACATTAATCATGACCATCGATTCGGGATCTAATGGACCAGATCACTTCAAATTTTCTAAAATATTCGATAAAAGTCGGTATCAATTGCAACAGTTGATTCGCGATCCGATGGACCGGATCACTTCAAAATTTTTAAAAAATCTTTCAATAAAACCGGCACAATCGCAGCCATTGATTCACGATCCGATGGATAAGATCATTTTAAAATTTTTATAAAATCTTTCAATAAAAACTGGCATCGATCGAAACCGTGGTTTTCTGTTCGATGGTCTGGATCACTTTAAAAATTCTTCAAAGAGAATAGATAAAAGCTTGGCCAACAACAACCACTGTTGATCCGATGGATAAGATCATTTTAAAATTTTTATAAAATCTTTCAATAAAAACTGGCATCCATCGAAACCGTGGTTTTCTGTTCGATGGTCTGGATCGCTTTAAAAATTCTTCAAAGAGAATAGATAAAAGCTTGGCCAACAACAACCACTGTTGGGCGAAATAACAATCCATATTATCCAAAAAGTCCCCAACGGAGCTCTGGCAGTAGTGAAAATCGAACCGAATGGTTCATACTCTTCTAAAACATCCCCAGGGAGTCATACATTAGCATTGAGACGATTGATCAGAATCTTGATCACGATTGCCTAACCGATCTTGATCATGATCTGTACACATGGAAAGAAGACTAGATTAATAGGCTTAATCATTATCCCAATGGTTCTAAACCTTGATCACAGCCGACCAACCATGAAAAGACGGATCGACCCCTTTTGCTTGTTTTTCTAATAAAAATCAACTCGAGGAACCCACAAATATCCCTAGTTGTGGCGACCAAGCAAGTAAGACTTATTTTCAAAGTCATTTGCAATAAAAACCCCTACGAAGTGTCACTCACTTGAGTGGGGCGACTTCTACAAAAAAAAAAAAAAAAAAAAAAAAATCCATTAAAAAAAAAAAAATTATAAATAGTACAGTGACGGGCTTCTATATATCTCTAGGTTTCCTCGAGGCTATTAGATTTGTATGCAAGGGAAGTGTAGACAATTTGAACTCCAGTGACAGATTGGTCATACCAAATGCTAAGGTAAAGGTAGATGATAAGCCAAACCTCAGTTAGAAGAAACCGTCTAAAATGGTGGAAAAGACGAATTACAACCTAAGTATCAAAATTAGCAAATTGCACGAAAAGAGGTCACCAACACATACCTAGTCTTAGATACTTGCGAAACTTGATTGAGACCAAGTCCACATAGTGAGTTCCCCATAAGGCCGTAGAAAGCATAGGGCAGCTAATCACTTTGATGACCAAGAACAAACATTTACTCTTATGGTGATTTGGAAAGCAACAATCATTCCATCTCCAGTCAGTATTGTCAAAGGTCGCAGAAAGCATAGGGGCTCTACTATACCGAGTTTTTCCAATGATAGTACCAATCAAGAGTGAAAAGGTTGCAATTGGTTACTTGTAATGGCGTAGAAAGTAAAGGGACGATCACAATGTTTTCCCCAAACTCTTATGATATGTGCGAGTTACCTACTTTCGATCAATCAACTAATACGGATACAAAAGCGGTTATTGAATCCAAAGTAGAAACCCTAAACCTACTTCAAACCTTAATGGAAACCCTAAACCTAATCCAAACCCTAAACCTAGTCTAGACCCTGAAACCTAGTAAAAACCAATCAACTCACTGATCCAACTCGATGAGTCAAGTCACCCAGTCAGCCTACCCCAGCTAATTCACCTTGTCAGAACAAACCCCAAAACTAACTCAAGCTCCAAGCCCAACCTGGGGTCTATTCAAAAGTTTAGAGATACTACAATTGGCACCAATAGAGACAAAACCCTCCACACACTTGAGGGAGCTCACCTGCCAAAGCGTGGAGTCCCGTGTGGCCTAAGCGGCACACTGTGTGCCAGCTGCCATGTGGTAAGCTCCCTACTTTAGCAAGGAACACAATACATGTGCATTTTCTCCCTTTTCCACCTTGATCTGTGTGCCCTGATGAATGGACTCTATATCCATCTCTTACACTCCAAATTACGGCCCATGCCATCCAATCCTACTGTTGAGATCTCGCCATGTGGCAATATCAAATCTCATCCATCCAAACCATCTTCAACCATGGACTTTACAAGAATTACAAGAAAACCAGGTAGGGAGGCAATAAATAACCCCTCCCCTTCACATTTGAATCATACAGAACCAAGCATAATCCAATAAATCCTTACCCATTCAGAAATCTCTTAATCATTCCTTAAGCCCCTTAGCCTAGCCATTCCATCCCTCCACCAAGGAGACGAGAAAGCCATATGAGAGATTCCAACGCAGGTCAAGCATAGCCTAGCCCAATCTATAACCTCCTAAGCCAAAAAGACCCTAATCCTAGCTGCTTAACTCAATCCCTGCAACACAACCTTCCAATCCTACCATCCAACTCTAAATCAGCTCCATCTAATCCCAACATTAACATTGTGCAACATCTTTCCCCTTCTCAACCCTCTGGTCATTTCATCCATAGCATTTCATACATAACATTCTCACCCAGTCAACTCGAGTGTATGCTTTGAGGCTTGCTGAGTTCCTCGGATCCTACCCATGAAAAACTCGAATCTACTAGTTATTCTGCTTGACAAATAAGTGAGTCAGGGCAAATTTATTTAGCCTAAGACACTACTTGGCAACAATGGTGCATTAAACACGACATTCTACACACATAGCATACATCAATGTGTAGGTACTAATTAATCCAACCATTAAAAGTTTGATAAATCTTGTAAAGTAGAGATCATACATTTGTATGAGCAGACTAGGTGCCTAACACCTTTCCTCTTTGTAACTATGGTTCCTTACTAAAAATCTTCAGTTGCAAATCAATAAGTCATCTTAGAGCAGGGAATCCTCAAATTCTCTATCTTAACATTTCTACATGATCTAGCTAACTGTGGAATCGAATTAATTGGCTAATGGTGACTCCAGTAAAATATAACCTCTTTACAATCACACCTGCAAGCGCTTCCAAATATTGATGTCACGTGAGTGTGATTCACCCAGGGTCCAGCGTCCATAGTGGGACCCAAAGGCGTCAGACTGTGATCAAGTTACGACTAACCTCCAACCCTATGCATGTGTGGACAACACAAGTGCGTGCATGAACCCGAAGCATAACCAACATGTAGACAACGTTCAACTAACGATGGAGGAAGAAACTTCTCAACCAGTTTCTTTGTTTGGAAACTCAATCAACCCACAAATCCATGTGAGGTCTCCTTCATCAAATCCACACAGTCCAACTCAGTAGATTTGAACCGTCTAAAATCTGCACTCGTGTGTGAGTATGAACCCAAATCAAAACCACCCACTACGTAAAGACCATTTGAAACAGAAACTCTTTTCATTTTCTAACCACAATCTATGCGAATCATTCAAGGATGATTTAAACTATCCATGGAGGAGAACATCAATGCAGATTCACGTTTAAGAAATAGAATGGATTTGGTTCCAGAAGGCGCATGAGAAAACAATTAGCGTTTGGTTTCAATTAGCATTATTCTCTCATGATCGAACACGGAGGCCCTGTTTGTTAAATTTGAAGTCTGAAGCCTGAATTCGAAGTTCGAATCTGAAATCGAAAAACTTGTTTGGTAACCGTCTGAAAGAAGGGTTAAAATCTAAAAATTAAGTATTGAATATCAAACAACCTACTTGTTAACAAACATCCGAAATGCCTAAAATCTGTTAATTTGACCCATTTCCCCTTTCCCATTGTAATAGTCGTGCTTGAATCCCTACCATTAAAAACTAATGGATTTCACCAGATTTTTTTTTTTTTTTTTTTCCATCCAATCATTTCATAAGGTCATATAGACCTAGATGAAGAGACCACATAAATATCATCTTGATCCAAATCTGGGCCCATAATAAATTTTTAATGGTCAGTTACCACTAGTTCTGTACTATGAGCCATCTAGGATTTGGATTTGCTTTTTTTTTTTTGGATCATGCCTTAAAATGAGCTTTCAATACAGATGGACAACGTGGATGTAGTCACATACATAAAGGTGGGCCTCGCAATCAAAAGTCCTACTCACCTTAGTGAATCCAGGGATGTAAATTGATTGTTGACAATGTTAGTATCCCGTAGCTACTAGACAATGCCATGTGGTCCCCACCATAATGTATGTGTTTTATCCATCCTGCCCATCCATTTTCCCAAATCTAGTGGAGATTGGGTATTACCCAAATAGGTCCTAACTCGAGATAGACGATCCGGTCAAGGGATTTGTGGGGCCGAACTTGATGTATATATTTTATCCACACCATCCATCCATTTTTTTTCATACCATTTTAGGGTATGCAACTAAAAATGAGCCAAATCTAAGGCTTAAGTGAGGTACACTACAAGAAACTGTTGGAATTGATAGCCTACTACTAAAAACTTCTCGGGGCTACATAAGGCTCTAATCAAGCTAATATTTGTGTTTTCCCTTCATCCAGGTCTGTGTGACCTTATGAAGAGGTTAGATGGAAAATAAATGTCACGGTGGACCTTAAGAAGGTTTCAAGGATATTTGTTCAATTCCCGATGCTCTCTATGGTGTGATCCACATGAGCTTTGTATGTGTCTCATTTTTTGGGTTCACGCTCTACAATGATTTAAAAAAGTTGATGGACGGTGTGGATCTAACACATAAATCATGGTGGGGCTAGAGAAGGTCCACACGCTAAACATTACGTTGTACATTCTATTCGGGAATCTCCATCGCGAGACAATTTTGGAAATAAAAGAAATGTTTTTAGAAGAATCCCATAGCACATTCTATGTTCCCCATTAAGCTAGACCTCCATGGTGGAAATTTTTTTGCAAAAATCATGTAGTGCATTCTGAATTCAGAGTAAACAAACAACACTTAAGGCGTAGCACTTTCAAGATTTTGCATTAACTTTTTTCAATGTTACCAAACAGACCCAAAGTCTCTACAAATCCATGAGGGGTGTCTTTCTCAGATCATCACCATCCATCTGATGAAATCTCAACCATTCGAATTGGGATCTCACAGATCCATATGTAAAAGAAAAATAACTGCATACAAAGCCTCTTTCTTGGCTGATTTATAATGAACGAGATTTAAAGGAACCCAATCCAGGAACTCAATCCAAACCATTCGATTGTTGTCTGGATGATCCTAAGAATCCGAACGCAGAGTAAAAAACAAGAACCAACGTTGTTCCTTTCGGGATTCTCGACTTCTTGTGGCAATGCGTGAAACTTAAGCACAACTCATTTTCTTGAATCCACTGGTTGAAACCTCCCGAAGCTTTGATTTCTAAGCCCTACAAGCTCCTAATAACCCATCTAAACCATCCACTAGCCTTAGAATGAAGAAAGATGCACTAGGAGAGAAAACGTCATTGAAGCTTAATTGTCTTCCTCACAAAAATGTTGCAACCATACAATATTGTTAAAGCACGATCACACAATCTGAGATGTCATCAAATGGTTTAGTGGAGCATCATCCAACCCATGAAATCCAATCTAGATTCAAAGCCCTGTGGGGATACATGAAGCCAAACAACACAGCGTGAGTTGCACACTGGTTGCACATGACTCAACTCGACACAAGTTTCATTGTGAGTTCTACTACTCAGAGTTTCAGAACATTTGAAGTTTTATAAAACCCTTTAGACAGAGGTCGAATAGGATAACAACAAAAGAGAGAGAGAAACTAAAAGATCATCAGAAAATGTCAAATTGGAGAAACCTAATCCAAGTGGGATGTGAAACACACTCCTCTCACACGCCCACTCATTTTTATAAAAGGGGTGTATGTCCCCTTCTCCACTCACAACCCATGCCCTTTCCAAATGTCCAAGGGAGAGAGAGAGAGAGAGAGAGAGAGAGAGAGAGAGACATCGAAGCCTAGATGCCCATCCCTCTTTCTTCTCCACATGTGTGGTGTCTCCCTCTTACTTACTCAAGCGATGTCGTGATTCATATAAAAGTTTTCTTACATCGAGATCTACTTAGGGTTTCGATCTAAGGATAAGATGAGGGATTCCTTTAAGCCTACACTAATTTGAGTTAATATGATTTATCTTATTTTTGCATACTTTCATATTACTGTGATTTTCCATGCAATTGATTGATGGATCGTTATGATTATTTATCCTTTTGGGAATTATGGTTAAGGTATGATTTTAATTATGCGTGATTTTTATAAGTTCATACGGTGTGATGGATACAAGCCTTGTCCTTTGCCAATTTTGAGAGTGACGCGTGCTTCCACTCTATATTGAGTTGGCCTTTTGCTTCTCTCCCCTTATTCTTATTGAGTTAGCCTATTTACTACTCTTCTCTTTTATTGAGATAGCTTAATGCTACTTTTTTTTTCCTTTATTAGGTTAGCCTTGTACTACCTCCTTTATGGTTTGGATATGTGTCTTGGAATTCCAAAACTCTTATGGTTCAACTTATTTCTCTATTAATGCAAGTGATGTATCATAGGCCTCATATATATAGTAGTTCATATAAATTATAGTGGACGTAATGCATTTCGGGTAGCTGCCTTCTTGGTCGGCACGTAATCTCGTTGGTTGGGTAGTGGTGCACAATCGATGTAAGTAAACTGCCATACGTGTTACAACACTTCTCGGGATCGGATGTCACAAATAGTTGCTCCATGAACAAATTGTGTCACTTAAATCTTCCAATCGAGTTGTTGTGTCGCCTTGAGATGTTCGTATAAATCCATGATAATGTTAGACAAGCCAGCGAATCTCTGTAGTGTGAAAATATTGGGCGAGCTGGATTTTCTATGAATTATATTCCGCATTGTGATGATCACTACATATGACGGACCGCACACACTTTACTAGGCATGCATATATATAATTATATATATATATATATATATATATATATATATATATATATATATATATATATTGGTTACACATACTAATATCACTCGTATTGGTGGAGTACGAGATGTATCAGAACCCTCACATTATTTTTATGAATCTTATGAATTATTGTTAATCTTAAAGGACGACCATCATTATGAGTAGGGCATTGACCCTCTCCAACCATACAGATGATGCAGTGATGTACAAATTAAAGATACAGATGACGATCTCTCTATGGAAGATTATTCTAAAATAAAGGAGGAGATAGCTTTATGTTTAGTTTTATTTATTTTCTACTGCACACCGTGAATAATGTAATAAGCTCCAATTGGGAGGGCATTAATAATTTAGTTGAACTCTTTTTACTCTAATGGAATATAAATACCATTGATTTTACTCCCGTGAAAGGTTACCTTCGTGAATGTAACTAAATGTGATATAAATGAAAAAAAAAAAAAAAAAAAACAAGGTGTGATTTTAAAGCATCCAATCTTTACATTATTAACACCCGAAATTCTCGAGCACGAGTATATACTCGGGTTGCGAAAAAATTTGGGGCATTACAATACCTGATAACCAACTATATGTTTACTAAGTGCAAAAGGAACTAGGGCCGATATTCCAGTACGATGTATAATATACATCCCTTCTTTCATGGCTTTTCTCCAACTTAGATGTGTCAGTGCATCATGGTGGAATTTTGGGACAATCTCACCTGACAGGACTAAATATAGGAATAGGTAGAATTTTTTACATAATGGTATAAAACAAAATTTAAGAGAATGGTTAATGCATAAGAATTTTAAAAATTGTCGTGAATGTTTACCTTTTGAAGAGCAATTTATAAAACTTTCTGGCCTAGATGAAGATGGTGCAAGAACCTCAACAAAAGATATTGTTGGAAAGTGTGAAATTTATTTCTTTCAACTTAGGTAGATGGAGTAAAAGTCCCTAACGTAGGTAATGGTCAAGGATTTTCTTTAGGATGATCTGACAATAACTCACTCTCACCCATTGGTTTAAGACAAAAATGGAGTATCATAAAAAATTGTTATATTATAACCGATAAGAACTCAATCAAACATTGGATTAAAGCACTTATACCCATTTTATGTGCGCGAGTAATCGAGGAAAATATATTTGAGAACTTGAGTATCTAACTTGTCTATCTTCGTGTTATCTTTTGAAAAAAGTAGTGCCTCTAAACTGTAACACCCCGTACTTTTCATTACTCGGGTGTTATCATGAAGACCTAACTTAGTGCATGCACAAACCTGACTCATTTAAGTGTCCACTTCATTCTAACATAAATCGGATCATTATGAACCCTCTCCGTCCATAGATTAAGCCATTCAACCCTTGATTTACAAGAAGGACTATTACGTCATCAATGAATCCACATTGAAGCGTAAAAGAGCTAATTTTGGAACCCAATAGGGATAAAATGTCAACTAAAGCTTTGTTAGATTGAATGAGTCGTATGAACTAAGTTTTGGGAACCAGGGCGTCGGATCCACCATCCATTAGTCATTGGTGTCTGATTAGATAAAATCCCCATCCTAATGTAATAGATTGACTATTCAATCTCATATTAGCTATTAAATTCTGTGTAATTAGTCCTAGAACCCTAAATCATCGAGAAATTCGTTCTATGGAATGATTCGACCATCAAATCTTCATATATCGTAGGTTAACCATAAATTTAGGGATCGTGACCATATATTTCAGAAATCAACCGCTTAAAACTCACCCAGATGGACTTTAGAACCCCCTAAGACTATTAATAATCACATGAAGCTTATCTGACCGTTAAATTAATGGAAATTAACACAGAAAGACCATAATCCCATTAACCTGGTCCACCCGAGTTTATGATTTTCCTCATCTTTAGTCAAATACCATTTCATGGACCGTAAAGCCCGTTGGACGGAGTAGATTTCTCAAAACATCCCTATGGGCCCCACATTCAGGGGTGCGTGTGCACAAACTACGCATAGCCACGGTGTAGGCTTGACCCGATGAAAACAGAAAAAGGAGATTTTTCTCCTTACTTTCCCGCCAGGATTCCATTTAAATGGACATCATCCGTTTTGGCTCGTCATGGCCCACCCTCATGATCCATCATTAAGATTTGAACCATTCATCTGGTTCGGAGGGTCAGTCTGACCAAAACCCTAGTCCTTCCACTCATTGAAACTCACGTGTTTGCACACAGATTCGATCACAAGTAACTAAGATTCGAATGTACATTGGACATTTGATCCAGATTGGGCCACTATTCTAGTACGTACCAGATATCTGAGCCGTTCATCGTGTCAAGCATACGATTCTGACCAAAACCCAAGGAATTTTCCATAATATCACACACGTGTACACGTGCTGGTTCAAGCTCAAACTAAGCGTGCGACTATTTTGCAGAAAGTGGAAGCTTGTTTCTCGGGTGAGCTGGTAACCCGAGCCAGCTCGATCCCTTCGATCTCGACCGTAAGATACTTGAATCTCAACCATCCAGCCCTCATCACACGGATTATGGTTTTCCCAACAAACTTCTGCTAGCGTGGAAGATTCTCTCCACTCCTTGTGTTAGAACAATCCCAACCGTTAATTGCTTATGGAAGCCTCGTTAGAGGATCTCGGACATTGAGGTTAGGGCGTCAGGGGATCCTATATAGTAACAGTGATATTTCATACGATATCCCAAGCCGGCGCGAGTCATTTCGGACGGAACCAATGAACTAAAGAGAAAACACTAAACATGGCCCTCCCACATCACAAGATGGGTCCCACGAGCTCTTTAGGACAAATCAAGACCCTTCAAACGCCTCAAATCGAAGGATGACCCACTAAACCAAGAATCACCATTACCAACCGAGTCATCTCCTTCGTTGGCTGAAAGAACCCACATATGGTAATGGACCCCATCTCCCGATCAGAGCCATCCATCTGATGGACCATGGTTCCAGAAGTGCATCCATAACCTCATATCATAATCATGCTAACATGACTCGGTTATATTATCACAAAATAACTTATTTTAACAAACAAAAACTGTAACTAATCCCTTGATTAGTTACAATTTGAATCCTCTAAAAGCCTACTAATACCAGCCTACTAAAGGCTGCCTTTTAGGGCAACCTTTCTAAAAAGAAAAAAAGGAAAGTTAGAAAGAGAACGAGAAAAGGTAGGAGGCTGTACCGTTTCTGGAGCCACACCACTCCGAGTCCTCTCGTCTGAGTTTACATGAGATAGGGCGAGTTCTGTCAAGCCCAACTACTAGACATAGCTGCAGAAAGAAAGGAGAAAGCAAGAAAAGAAAGTAGAAGGAGAAGAAAGGAAAGGAGGAGAAGAAGGAGAAAGGAGAGAGCGTTGTCCATCTATACCGCGCTGAGTCACTCGAGTAGTTTCAAATCGCTGTAAATCGGGCTGAGTTCATCAAGTCTAGTTGCTAGACATCCGCAATAGAGAAGCAGGAGAAGAAGAGAAGGGGAGTATCACCGGTCCATTCCTCGGATCACTGCTTAGTCAAATGGATTCGATTAGTTGAGTCGAAACGGTTCAGCTCTAATGTTCATGGCTGGACTTCCAACAGAGAGAGTGAGAGGAAGTGAGAGCAAGAAGAAGTGAGGGAGAAATGAGAGAGGGAGTGGAGAGGTTGTTGTACTGATGTCAAACCGGCTTGACTCACCAGAGTTGTTGTCAAGTCAAGCTCGTGACTCGTTGGTTCGAGTCGCTACCAAGTCGGGGCTCGAATCCAGGCTTGGGTCTTATCCGTGTGATGTAGAAATCCTAGTAAAGAAAGAGAGAGAAAGAAGAAGAATATGAGAGAAAGAAGAAAGAAAGAAATAAGTAGTGAGAAGAGTAAAACCCATTGCACTGCTTGTTAAGGGTCGAATATTGCATATTAGACCCCAGTTATTACATGATTTTATGAACATGATACTGTTTAACGCCCGATTTTAATTGTGTTTATGATGCAAGGTGAATTTAGGAGCCTGAACTGAAAAAGCGTACTAAAAGCATGGATTTAATGCTTTAAAATCACCAAGGCAAGGTATGGACCCCAGGGGACCGAGATTGAAGAAATAACACACCAAAAATCTGAGAAAATCGAGAAACTGAAGCTCAAGTGGCCCGAAATGGTCCAAAATGCAAGATCATAAGGTTTCCACCATAAGTTCAGCTTGAAACTTCATGCATGGCCAAAGGACCGTAAATTAACCGTACACACCAAAATTCAGCCATCGGATCCCTGTGAAAGTGGCTGAACGGACAGATCAGCCCACAAATCGTCAATCTGGGCCCCACTTGATTCTGAATATACTTCAATTTTGGTCGAAACCCTTAAAGGAGGAGGTGGTAGAATGGATGGACGGAGCAGATTTCTCACATGCATCACTGTGGGGCCCATTTGCCATGAATGAGAGTGCACACTAGCTGTACACTCACATTGCATCGAGACCAATGAAAGTAAAACTGCGTTTGACTGAGCATTCCTCTCTAAATCAAATTCCTTCCAGTGTCCGCACAGGGACTTGCGGACAGATCTTTGTGGGCCACCACCCTACATCAACGGTCTGATCCGGACCGTCCATGAGTCTCACACGGCCCCTCTCACTCATGCCTAGGTGACAGAATTGAAGACGATGGCGATCGATTTTTAACCGTTCAAACGCAGGATGGACAACGGAGTAAAAGATTCTGTGGGCCACACCGAATCTAATATGAAATTATTCATCTCCAATTGGTTTTTCGACGCGCATTCAATGGACGGACTGGATTTCTTAGAGAATCCCGATATGGGCCCCACAAATCATTAGCGCACGTCTCTTGGGCGAGCCCTGTTTTACGATTGGATCTGACGATCCAGGTCGGCCACCACGGATGGCTCTGCATAAAGATCCAAACTGTTCATGTGGTCGGCCGTCCAAAACCGTCCAAAGGGACGTTTTCTTTTTGGGAAGGAAGAAAGTGGGACGAGCGCAGACGGGTTTCCAGTCTTGCTGCGAAAGAAGCTGCGAAAGAGGAGTGCGTAAACTCTGATTATGCACGTTCCTAGTTTTTCCACCAACTCTATCTATAGTCACCGCCTCTCCACTCGACTGACACCATTTTCCTATAAAAAGGAGGGAGAAAGATGTGGAGATCATCATCAATCCAAGGGTTGGACGTCAGAGAGAGAGAAGGATTAGAAGTGTGGTTTTCTTTTTCTTTTTATTTTATTTTTTTATTTTGTTTTGTTTTTGTTTAAGGGATCTAGACCATTCATGTTGGGCTAAGCCTCTTAGATAGGGCTAAGAGGTGAAGCTTGTAGTGTGATTAGGATGGTTGCTTTGTTTTGATTCATGTCTTGTTGAGCCTTATAGATTTTAATTTGATTATTAAGGTATGCTTTTAGTTTTTAATGGTTTGTTGTGACTTAAATTACAATGAATCTGTGATAGATTTAAGTATGTTCTTTCTATTATTGAGATTGTGAAATTACTATGACCTGTTGTTCACCATTGTCTCATGGGCATGGTAGGGTGACGGAATCCTTCATAACCTTCACAATTCTCTTATGATTGGTTGTGAGATTGGTAAATTACTGTTGTTTGTCATCGTCTCCTGGGCATGGTTAGGTGACGGAATCACTTTCGAATCTTCACCAATCTTATCTGTTGATGATTAGATCCATGAGAAGTTCAGAGATCTGACAAATCTCTTCTACCAAGTGGATAAGATAGGACTCTGATTCCAGTTGTGTCCTTGAATCAATACAAGGTAACTTCCCAATTGTTACAAGTGGATCCTTGACATCCTAGTTCCCTTCCTCTGAATTCTCTAAGTTTTAGATAAATATTTCATCATTATTCCCTCAATTATATTCGGTTTAGATTTCATTTTAGTCTAGTTCTAGTTCTGGTTAGTTTCATATAACGTACAGGTTTCAGTCCCTGTGGATTCGACCTCGGTCTCACCGAGTTTATTACTATATCACAACCCTATACTTAGGGAGTGAACAAGTTTTTGGCGCCGTTGCCGGGGACTGACGGTTACATTTTCTGAGATTAACTAGTTTTGGGATTGGTTTAAGATTAGGTTAGGATTAGGTTTTTCTTTTTTCTGATTTTTAAAAACTAACTTTCCTGTTTTATAGGATTTTGAGATAGACTTTCTAAATTAGTAATCTCTTTCTAGTTTTTCTGTTTTTCTATTTTTAGAAATTTTCTAATTCTATGATTTCTTTTATTTTTAGAATCTAACTTACTTTCTAATTCTAGGTTTAAAACCTTCCTTTAGAAACTTTCTATTTTTTAGAAACTAACCTATTTTGTTTTGTTTTTTAGGTTTTAACTTAGGAATCTCTAATCTGGTAACTTCTTTCTAACTTCTCCTCTTACTTTCCATACTGTTGTAGGATCTTTTCCTTCATTTTTTAAGGATTAGATTCAGAATTAAGGTTTCACCATGAACGAACAAGAGTCGCTAGAGTGGGCATGTGAGTATGGTAATCTATTTCTAGAAAACGGGAGGTTCAATGAAAATGTGTTAGATGCTTATGCTTGGAAACAACCTAAGTCTAATTTTTTTTTTCTGAAACCATGATTGAGAACTGATCGGAATATAATTCTCCACCGATTAAGAAGTCTATACGCGATCATATGAGGGAGAATAATTACACCCCACCGATTAACAAAACAGTACGTGAGTGTTGGGGTTATCATAACTATGGGAGTGAGAATTATTATCACCCATCCGATAAAAAGAAAACAATGCATGATTATATTATGAGTGATAATATGTATTACCAACCATCAGATTCTCTCACCTATGATCCATATGACTATAATCAGTGGAAACATCAAAATTGGGGAAATGAACCAACAACATGTTATAATGATTATTCTGTTGGATCCTCTACCTTCGAGATCCAACCAGAAACGATCTAAGATGATTCATTTCAGCGTAACATGGCCTATCTTGCCAAAATTAGAAAATCGTTGGAAGCGCTTAATTTGTGCCTTGATAAGGTAGAGGAGGCTCATTCATCCCAGCCACAATTCATTCCAGAAATAAAATGTGAGGAAAGTGATCCTAACTCGCTTTTAAAGAACTCTGGAATTACAAATGAGGAGTTGGAGTCCATTAATGAGCATATGGTTCAATTTCCCGATGAGTCGATCTCGATGACGGTCTAAATGAATGGTCAAGAGACGTGGGTATCTTTCAAATACAGTGATGATGACACACTCCCTCACATGACACACAGGATTTCAACAATGAGGTAAAGGTTAATTTATTCGAACCTGAACCTAATCCAGGAATGGAATGTGAGGAAAGTGATCCCATCCCAAGTGTGTACTACTAGACAAAATTTGACAATGATGCGTATTGGGATGACTATTATGAATGTGTAGCCCAAATTTCCCTAGAATCAATCTCAAGTTTGGTCCAGGTCAATGATCAAGGACGTACACGAAGTGGTCGGTCATAATGAGTCACTCCTCTCACCTGACATGTCTGATTTAAGGGTGGAGGATGAGCCTGTTGAGGGTCAAATATTGCATATTAAACCCCAGTTGTTACCTAATTTTACGAGCATGATACCGTTTATTGCCCTGCTTTAATCGTGTTTGTGACGCAAGGTGTATTTAAGAGCATGGACTGGAAAAAGGGTACTAAAAGCATGGATTAATGCTCTGAAGTCACCAAGGCAAGGAATGGACCTAAGGGAAACAAGATCGAGGAAATTACATGCCAAAAATTAAAGGAAATCAAGCCGCTCACGTTAAACGAGTCTGAAAGTCAGCAAGAATGCAAGATCACAGGGTTTCCACCATCCGTTCGGTTCGAAACTTTATATCTGGCCTAAGGACCATAAATTAATCGTATGTGTCGAATTTCAACCATTGAATCCTTGTGGAAGTGGCCCAACGGATAGATTAGCCACCAAATCTTTGACCTGGTGCCCACCTGATATCTGGATATGCTTCAATTTTGGCTTCAACTCCTTAAGTTAGATGGAGAGATGAATGGACGGTGTGGATATCCTAAAAGACAGATCAGTGGGTACCACCTAGAAAGCATGTGCGCATCTTGTACGTGAAACCACGGTGCATCGGATTAAGAAAGTCGGTCAGCACATGCTGACCACTCCTGCTCTAAGGCAGCTTGCTGCTGCGTAACGGACGGACTGCGTCCTTTTTGCAAAAGCCAGTGGGCACCATCATGGCCCACGGGGACGATCTGATCCGTCTATCTTTTGTAGAGGAGCTCGGGACGGTCAAAACCATGTTGACCTCGTACACCCTTGCACGAGTACGTGCCTGCTACAATGGCCACAAGAAGACCATTCTATTACTTTCAAAGCGGTTACAACAGGTTTAATTCCATGGGCCGCGTCAAAATCAGATCATGAACACGGTTTCTTGGGCCAAGATTCCAAGGGGAATCCAATGGACGGAGTGGATTTTCTCGTCTGCACTGAATATGGGCCCCATTGTTAATGCAAAACCGGATTTCTGCAAAAAGTCACTCGCATTAGATAATCCGAAAAAACCGGACGTTCCAACTTGCTATATGACCCACCTATGGATCAAGGTGTTGATCTGAACCATCTAGAAACCTGCAAGATGGGTTTCAGCCACACCCAAGAAGTCGGATTGGATGGACTAGATGGCCAACCACTCCAAATCCAGTTTTGACGCAAGTGTTCTCCATAGTTTCGCCACACCAAAAATAGAATCCGCGAGAACGTTTTATGGAAGGTCTTACGCACTCCAGAAACCGGCCTTTCCACTGTCGTCCCTACCTATAAGAAAGAGAGAGAGAGAGAGAGAGAGAGAGAGAGAGAGAGAGAGAGAGAGAGAGGAATGTGAGAGGCATCCAAAGTTGGGAATGTGCACAAGAGAGTTGGTTTTTTCGGGTTTTTTTTTTAAATTTCTTTTGAGTACTTCCTTTGCATTATAGGGTTTGTGAATTTGAGAATCTTGTTGTTCACCATCATCTCCTAGGCATGGTTGGATGACAGAATCCTTCCTAACATTCATACATCTCTCGGATTGGCTGTGGATTGGTTTAATTATGTTGTTTGCTTTGTTTCATGGACATGGTTTTGTGATGGAATTCATTCTAATTTACATCTGTCTTATCTCTTGAAAACTAGATTAAAAGAAGTTCAGATTTGATTTTCATGGTATATATTCCAACTGGATGAAGATGGGACTCGAAGTCCAGTTGAGTTCATGAATCAAGCGTAGATCTCCCTTATCTCCACAAGTGGATCCTTGGCACCCTAGTTCCCTACCTCTGATTTCTACAAGTTTTAGATTAATATTTCATTATTATTCCCTCACATTTTCTCGGTTTATATTTAATCTCATTCTAGTTCTAATTCTGGTTAGTTTTAGATTACGTACAGGTTTCAGTCCCTGTGGATTCGACCTCGGTCTTACCGAGTTTATTACTACATCACAACCCTATACTTGGGGTATGAACAAGTTTTTGGCGCCGTTGCTGGGGATTGACGGTTACGTTTTTCTGAAATTGACTAGTTTTAGAATTAGATTAAGATTAGGATTTTCTATCTTTAGGTTTAGATTTTTTCTGATTTTTATAAACTAACCTGTTTTCCTGTTTTGTAGGACCTTGACATACACATTCTAAATTGGTAATCTCTTTCTAATTTTCTAGTCTTTTTGTTTTCTATTTTAGATTAGGTTTTATCTTTAGAAACTTTCTAATTCTAGAATTTTTTCTAATTTAGAAACTAACTTTCTTTCTAATTTAGGTTAAAAATTTTCCTAATTTATTTTTAGAAACTTTCTATTTTCCTTTTTAGAAAAGTTTCCTTTATTAGAAACTAGTTTACTTTCTATTTTAGGATCTCCTACTATTTCTAGACTTTCTATCTATAGAAACTAACTTGGTTTGTTTTGTTTTGCAGGTTCTTAATTTAGGACTTCTAATTTGGTAACTTCCTTCCAACTCTTTTCTCTTATTTTCTAGATTTGTATTTCTTCCTTTCTCTTAGGTTTAGGTTTAGAATTTAAATTGAGGGCTGCGAGTGTTTCATGCCTAAGTGGGTTCGTGACAACACTCTATGTCTCAAGGAGGATTGGTTGAGGGGTTATCTATCCATCGTAGGATTAGACACCACTTGAGATCCTTAGAGTTAACTGAGGTTATGGCCGCAAATCAACCTCTTCTACCCCAACCTAGGGTGGAGGACATCCAGGTTGAGAATGAGGTGCATCAAGCACCCCCGCCTCGTACTTTATGAGATTATTTACAACAAGCGGGGGTGAGCATGTCCTCATGCATGGTTTTTCCAGAAAATACGGGACACATAAATATCAAGCCAGGGGTGATCCAACTCCTTCCAAAATTTCATGGGCTCGAATATGAAAATTCGTATCTACACTTGAAAGAGTTCAATGAAATCATAGCCACTTTATACTTTCCTAACGTGTCTGAGGACACGGTTAGGCTGAAACTCTTTCCCTTTTCTTTAAAAGAGAAAGCCAAGATGTGGTTACATTCACTATGTCCCCGATTTATTGGCACATGGAATAACATGACAAGGGAGTTCATAAAGAAATTTTTTTCATATCACAAAACGAACACCCTTAGAAAGTCAATCATGAACTTCGCCCAAAAGGATGATGAAAAAATCTTTCAATGTTGGGAGCGGTTCAAGGATCTTGTCAGCTCATGCCCACAACACGGATTTGAAACGTGGCACATTACACACTTTTTCTATGATGGGCTGACATCTTCCATGCGCCAATTGGTCGAGACAATGTGCAATGGAGAATTTATGAATAAAAATGTAGATGATGTGTGAGATTACTTGGATAGACTTGTTGAAAACACACAATCATGAGACACATACCCAAAATTAAATACCACTTCTAGGCCCACTCAATCAAAGGAAATAAACAGAGTATACCTTCTGAAAGAGGATGATGATCTCAATTATAAAGTGGCTAATCTCATAAAGAAATTCGAGGCCATGGAATCAAGGAAGGATAAGGGTAAGAAAGTTATTTACGGTATTTGTGGTTGTAATAGTCACACAACTAAAAATTATCCAACTATATTTGCCTTTCAAGAGGTATTGACTGAGTAATCCAATGCTGTAAATAATTACCAAAGGCCTTTCAATGGACCCACTTCTAATACGTACAATCCTAGTTGGAGAAATCATTCAAACTTCAGTTGGAGGAATAGACAAACTGTTACCCCTCAAGGTTTCTTCAATCAAATTCCAAATCAAGGGAAACCTCAAGAGGATCCAGTTCTAAAACGCATTTAAGACCAAGAGCTATTCAACCAAGATATTAGATCAGCAATAGGATCACTTACATCATCCATTCAAAGGATAGAGTCACATAAAATGATTGGCAGAAAGGAGTTGCTTCCTGCTCAACCTCTCCCCAATCCCAAACCGCAATATGATTTAAGTGATCCAAGCTCTTCAGATCAGATGGAGCAGACTAAATTATCGCCCTCTTAGGAGTGGGAAGACCATTGACAAAACTATTCCGGTTAGGGCTGAAAAGCCTAAGGACCCGGAAGAGGATAACAATGATAGAACTAGCATTGCTCCACAAGAATTAGAACCGAAACCTCGAGGGAAGCCGATTGTTCCATTCCCCCAACGGTTGATTGCACCAAAACCTCTCTCTAACTCTCAGGATATTCTAGAGGTGTTGAAACAAGTGAAGGTCAATATTCCTCTACTTGATGCCATAAAACAAATACCTTCATATGTCAAATTTCTGAAGGACTTGTGCACGACCAAAGACGGCAGAATATTCAAAAGAAAATCTTCTCGACTGAGAAAGTGAGTGCCATCCTAAAGCAAGATGTACCGTAGAAATTCAAAGATCCAGGTAGCCCAACCATATCATGTGTAATCGGGGACTATCGAATTGATCATGCACTTCTTGACTTAGGAGCGAGCGTCAATCTGATTCCCTACTCGGTATACAAACAGTTAAGTTTGGGTGAATTAAAACTCACCCTAACCACACTACTACTTTCTGATCGCTCTGTTTGTGTACCAAGAGGGATAATTGAGGATGTGTTGGTCCAGGTCAACAGATTTTACTACCCTGTAGATTTTATCATCTTGGATACCGAACTCATCAGTAACATGAGCACTCAGATTCCCATCATTCTTGGTCGCCCATTCCTTGCCACTTCAAACGCAATTATCAATTGCAAGAATAGTGTCATGACTATGTCTTTCGGGAATATGACATTGGAGTCAAACATATTTTTCATTACAGGCAGACAATTAGAGGATGATGACGATTTCCACGACATTAACATGATCGACTCTTTCGTAGAAAATAGGACACCTTTGACCTTATCCTCTGACCCTCTAGAGATGTTCCTAGCCCACTCCCATGATTTTAATGATGACATGATTAGGGACATGGGTGACATGCTTGATACTGCGCCGATATTTGAAGTTAATCGGTGGAGGCCACAAATTGAAGAGTTGCCCCAAACCGATGCAATGCCTCTACCGTCTAACCTCAAAGCACCGAAGCTTGACCTAAAACCTTTACCCTTTGATTTGGAATATGCCTATTTAGGTCAAGAAGAGACATACCCAGTGGTGATTTCATCCCACCTTGAGAACAAACAAGATAGTATGCTCATTTCTATTCTCGAAGAAGATAAAGGAGTTATTGGACATATCATCACAGATCTCGATAGGATGAATGAACTTCTTTCAACTGAATGTTTTGACTTTTTGGATGATTATTTGGCACACTTTGCAGATTCAAACGATCCCATGATACAAGAAATAGTGGATGCCTCGCGAGACAATACCTCAGTAGTTGTCATGGACCGAGAGGACCCTTATTCTAAAGTACCTCCTCCCCCAGATCCTGAATATTTACCATTAAAGGAGGAGGAGCTGAAAATTGAACTAAAGAGTGAAACTTCGGTGTGTGTTGAGACTACACCACCACTACAAATTTTTCTAAATTTCATTTACTTATAGTCTCTGATTCATCATGGTGTACTAACTCCAAAAAATTTTCTTCCACGGGAGAATCGTATATACTTTGGACACTTCAGACGATTAAAAGAAAACTTTATGCTAAGGTTCCTCAATTTCTCTGGACATTCACGCTCCAGGGCATCCAAGCCTACTACAAAATGGGCTTTTGGATGATCTTGTTAAAAAACCTTCTTAGAAATTTACTAAGATACTGGCCGACAGAAGAACCTGGATGCATGATTGAGTAGATTTTTCGTGGTTTCACAGTTGAGGATTAGAATTTACTGCTTTCATAGGACTAGGGTAGTTTGTTTTATGTTGTTCTAGGTTAGTTGGTTTTATGCCATTAGGTTAGTTTATTTTTGTTGGTTTCTCTCTTGCGCTAACTTGCTTTCATGCTGAGATCTTTGTGGAAAAACCTCTTAATTCCTTTGTCTAGGTACTATCTTTCCATTACTCCTCTTTTACTTTCGTTGTCTTGTGTGCACTGCATGCTTACTTCTTTTACATTGAGGACAATATAGATTTTAGGTTGGGAGTGGGCGATTAGGTCACCTAATCAGTGTTTTCCTCAGTCTTGAGCAAAAATTGTGAATTTTTTTTGACCTAATCAGTGTTTTTCTCAGTCTTGAGCAAAAATTGTGAATTTTTTCTGACCTAATCAGTGTTTTTCTCAGTCTTGAGCAAAATTTGTGAAAATTTTTTTAAATTTTTCTGGAAATTCGTGTGAATTCGAAGTGATTTTGACAATCATCATTGATTTAGAATTATAAGATATGGAGTGTTGTGATTTAGGTCTCTTGGATTTAGCTTTCTGATAGATTCCATGGTTGAGTTTGAATTATCAATCCATGATTAGAAGTTTTTAAACATTGATGAGTCATGATTTCACATGTCACATCTCGCTTACATATTGAATTTCAGTTTTGATATTGAAGGAATAACTTGGTAATCTCTAAGCATGAAAGGAACCAACTAGAGAAAATTAAAAGGGTTGGGCGAATGGTCTTCACCATAGGTTTGCTCCCTATAGGTGAAGGTTCGATTCTCCAAGGTTGACATTCGGAAAGGGATGGGCGACTGGTTTTCACCATAGGTTTGCTCCCTATAGGTGAAGATTTGATTTCCCTCCTTGGCGTTACTTTTAATGAAAAAATAAAAAACTGGAAGAATGAAAGAATGATCTATGAGTTTTGGGTTAAGTTTTGGTTGTTATGAATGGTCTTGTTGGTTACCAATGATACCATGAAATTGACGATTGGATCTCTTAATGATGATAAGCCAAGATTATACTATACACCCATGGAACTCAATGTTTAAATTTTTTTTTCTAATTAATGGATTAATACTTTGAACATGATAATGAAGTTTACCATGCGCTTGAGTCCAGGAGAAAGTAATGCCCAACAATCATGAATCTTAGAATTTTAGTATCTGAATTGTTTTTCAAAAATTACTCGAGTTTATAAAAATTGTCCTGTAATTCTCAACTTATTTTTTGCATACTTTGCTCGGGACTAGCAAAATGTTGGTTGAGAGTTGTGTTGAGGGTCAAATATTGCATATTAGACCCCAGTTATTACCTGATTTTACGAGCATGATACCGTTTAACGCCCTGTTTTAATCGTGTTTGTGATGCAAGGTGTATTTAAGAGCATGGACTGGAAAAAGGGTACTAAAAGCATGGACTTAACGCTCTAAAGTCACCAAGGCAAGGAATGGACCCCAGGGGACTAAGATCGAGGAAATTACATGCCGAAAGTCAAAGGAAATCAAGCCGCTCACGTTAAACGAGTCTGAAAGTCAGCCAGAATGCAAGATCACAAGGTTTCCACCATCCGTTCGGCTCGAAACTTTATATCTGGCCTGAGGACCATAAATTAACCATATATGTCTAATTTCAGCCACAGGATCCTTGTGGAAGTGGCCCAACGAACAGATTAGCCACCAAATCTTTGATCTGGGGCCCACCTGATATCTGGATATGCTTCAATTTTGGTTTCAGGCCCTTAAGTTAGATGGAGAGATGAATGGACGGTGTGGATTTCCTAAAAGACAGATCAGTGGGTACCACCTAGGAAGCATGTGCGCATCTTGCACGTGAAACCACGGTGCATCGGATTAAGAAAGTCGGTCAGCACATGCTGACCAGACTCTTGCTCTAAGGCAGCTTGCTTCCGTGTAACGGATGGACCATGTCCTTTTTGCGAAAGCCGGTGGGCTACCATCATGTTATCTTGTAGAGGAGCTCGGGACGATCAAAACCATGTTGATCGTCTGAACTATGTTGTAGAGGAGCCGAGCCGTCTATCTTGTAGAGGAGCTCGGGACGGTCAAAACCATGTTGATCTCATACACCCTTGTAGAGGACGATCCGAGCCGAGCCGTCTATCTTGTAGAGGAGCTCGGGACGATCAAAACCATGTTGATCTCATACACCCTTGTTGATCTCATACACCCTTGTAGAGGACGATCTGAGCCGAGCCGAGCCTTGTAGAGGACGATCCGAGCCGAGCCGTCTATCTTGTAGAGGAGCTCGGGACGGTCAAAACCATGTTGATCTCATACACCCATGTTGATCTCATACACCCTTGTAGAGGACGATCCGAGGACGATCTCATACACCCTTGTAGAGGACGATCCGAGCCGAGCCATGTTGATCTCATACACCCTTGTAGAGGACGATCTCTCTCTCTCTCATACACCCTTGTAGAGGACGATCTCATACACCCTTGTAGAGGACAATCTGAGCCGAGCCATGTTGATCTCATACACCCTTGTAGAGGACGATCCGAGGACGATCCGAGCCAAGCCGAGCCTTGTAGAGGACGATCCGAGCCGAGCCATCTATCTTGTAGAGGAGCTCGGGATGGTCAAAACCATGTTGATCAGATACACCCTTGTAGAGGACGATCCGAGCCGAGCCGTCTATCTTGTAGAGGAGCTCGGGACGGTTAAAACCATGTTGATCTCATACACCCACGGGGACGATCCGAGCCGTCTATCTTGTAGAGGAGCTCGGGACGGTTAAAACCATGTTGATCTCATACACCCTTGCATGAGTACGTGCCTTCTACAATGGCCACCAGAAGACCATTTCGTTACGTTCAAAGCAGTTACAACATGTTTAATTTCATGGGCCGCGTCAAACTGAGATCAGGAACACAGTTTCTTGGGCCAAGATTCCAAGGGGAATCTAATTGACGGAGTGGATTTTCCCGTTTGCACTGAATATGGGCCCCACTGTTAATGTAAAACCGGATTTCTACAAAAAGTCACTCGCATCAAACAATCCGGAAAAACCTACTGCAAAACGGGCTTTTGGATGATCTTGTTGAAAAACCTTCTGAGAAATTCCATGGGCCGCGTTAAACTCAGATCAGGAACATGGTTTCTTGGGCCAAGATTCCAAGGGGAATCCAATGGACGGAGTGAATTTTCCCTTACAACTGACCCTTCTAACTCTTGTGAAACATGTTTGGACGATTCTCCTGAATTGCATGATGATATGATTCGGGAAATGGAGAGTTGCTCGATACAACTCTAGAATTTGAAACCACCCAGTTGAGGTCATCTGAACTATCGAGTTTTGACAATTCAATGCCTCTTTTGAGTAGTATCAATGAACAAAGTTCGCACATCAATGCTTCGTCTACTGACCCTCAATTTGTCTACGCAGGGCTGGAGCAAGAGAGCATACCTCCATCTACTTTTAAAGACGATGTAATCCTTGGGCAGATCATCACAAGAATCAATATAGAGAACAAGTCACTCTCAGCCGAATTCCATAACTCTTTAGATGATTGATTAACACACTTTGCAGATTCAAACGATCCCATGTCAAAAGACATAGTGGATGCCTCGCAAGACAATACCTTGGTAGATGTCATGAACCGAGAGAACCCTTATTCTGAAGCCTCTTCTTCCCAAGATCCTAAATGTCTACCATTAAAGGAGAAGTGACAATGGAACCGAAGTCTGGAACTTCAAATCTGTTGAGACTACATCACTTCTTGAGAAATTTTTTTGAACTTTATTTACTTATAGTCTTTGATTCACCATGGGATACTAAAGTTGAAACTTCTTCTGTCACAGGTGAATTATATATACTTTGGATACCTCAAGTAATTCAACGAAATTTTTTATGAGGTACATAAGTTTCTCTGGAAAGTCAAGGCTATTGCAAAAATGGCTTTTGGATAATCCTGTTGAGGAACTTACTGAGAAACTTATCAAGATACTGGCCGAAAGAGGAACCTTGCGGCATGATTGAGTAGTTTTTCTCTGCTTTCATAGGACTAGGGTAGTTTGCTTTATGTTGTTCTAAGTTAGACGATTTTATGTCATTAGGTTAGTTTGCTTCCTGCATTATTTTAGGATAGTTTGAGTTAGTTGTTTATACTCTCATGCTAACCCGCTCTCATGCTGAGATCTCTATGGAAAATTCTCTCTTGATTCATTGACCAGGTACTATCTCTCCATCACTTCTCCTTTACTTTCATCGTCCCATGTGTATTGCACGCTCATATCTTTTACATTGAGGACAATGTAGATTTTAGGTTAGGGTGGGAGATTAGGTTACCTAATCAATGTTTTCTTGGTCATGAACAAAAATTGTGAAAGTTTTTGTAGAATTTATTGTGAATTCGAAGTGATTTTGACGACCATCTTGGATGTAGAATTACAAGATAAGTGATGTTGGTAATTTATGACTCTTGAATTCAGTTAGTTGTTAGATTTCACAGTTATGTTTGAATTGTTAATCCATTATTAGAAGTTGTAAACATTGATTAAGTCATGAATTCACAGGACACATCTCGCTTGCACATTAAGGTTTTAGTTCGATATTGAATTGTAGCTTGGTGATCATTAAGCATTAAGGAACCAACCTAGGGAATTGTCCATCTTATTCAATACGAAGAATATAAAAAAGACAAAGAAGTTTTTGAAAAAAAAAAGAGAGAAAAAAAAGAATGAAAGAATGAAAGAAAAAGAATACCCAGCTAAAAAACAGTTGTCATCAAGAAAGGGTTAAGTGTATGATCTTCACCATAGGTCTACTCCCCACAGGTGCAGATTTGATTCCCTCCCCCTCGATGGAAAAATCAAAAGCTGGAAGAATGAAAAAAAAAAAAAAAGAACTGTAAGGGAAGTTCTGCTTTTGGTTGTCCTGAATGCTCATTCTATCATCAATGTATCATGAAAATTGACAATTGGATCTCTTAATGATGGTAAGCCGAGATTACACTATACACTCATGGAACTCAATGTTTAGAATTTTTCTGATTAATGGATTAATACTTTGAACTTGACTATGAAGTTTACTGTGCGCTTGAGGCCAGGAGAAAATAATGCCCAACATTCATGAATCTTAGAATTCTCGTATCTGAATTATTTTGCAAACTTCACTCGAGTATATAGAAATTCCTGTAGTTCTCAACTTATTTTTTGCATACTTTGCTCGGGACTAGCAAAATGTTGGTTGGGGGTTGTGTTGAGGGTCGAATATTGCATATTAGACCCCAGTTATTACATGATTTTATGAACATGATACTGTTTAACACCTGATTTTAATCGCGTTAATGAAGCAAAGTGAATTTAGGAGCCTCAACTGAAAAAGGGTACTAAAAGCATGAATTTAATTCTTTAAAATCACCAAGGCAAGGGATGGACCCCAGGGGACTGAGATCGAAGAAATTACACGCCGAAAATTCGAGAAACTGAAGCTCAAGTGGCCCGAAATTGGTCCAGAATGCAAGATCATAAGGTTCCCACCATCCGTTCGGCTCAAAACTTCATGCATGGCTAGAGGACCATAAATTAACCATACACGTCAAAATTTAGCCATCGGATCCCTGTGAAAGTGGCCGAACGGACAGATCAGCCTACAAATCATCAATCTGGGGCCCACTTGATATCTGAATATACTTCAATTTTGGTCTAAACCCCTTAAAGGAGGTGGTAAAATGGATGGACGGAGCAGATTTCTCACATGCATCACTGTGGGGCCCATTTGCTTGAATGAGAGTGCACACTAGTTGTGCACTCACATTGCACCGAGACCAACGAAGTAGTCAAACTGCGTTTGATCGAGCATTCCCTCTTTAAATCAAATTCCTTCCAGCGTCCGCACAGGGACTTGCAGACGGATCTTTGTGGGCCACCACCGTACATCAACGGTCCAATCCGGACCATCCATGAGTCCCACACGGCCCCTCTCACTCACGCCTATGTGACAGAATTGAATAAGACAATGGCGATAGGTTTTTAACCGTTCAAACGCAGGATAGATGGTAGTGTAAAAGATTCTGTGGGCCACACCGAATCTAATATGAAATCATTCATCTCCAACTGGTTTTTCGACGCACATTCAATGGACGGACTGGATTTCTCAGAGAATCCCGATGATGGGCCCCACAAATCATCAGCGCACGTCTCTTGCGCAAGCCCTGTTTTGTGATTAGATCTGATGATCCAGGTTGGCCACCAGGATGGCTCTGCATAAAGATCCAAACCGTTCATGAGGTCGGTCATCAAAAACCATCCAAAGGGATGTTTTCTTTTTGGGAAGGAAGAAAGTGGGACGAGCGCAGACGGGTTTCCAGTCTTGCTGTGAAAGAAGCTGCGAAAGAGGAGTGTGTAAACTCTGATTATGCACATTCCCAGTTTTTCCACCGACTCCAGCTATAGTCACCGCCTCTCCACTTGACCGACACTGTTATCCTATAAAAAGGAGGAGAAAGACGTGGAGATCATCATCAATCCGAGGGTTGGACGTCAAAGAGAGAGAAGGATTAGAAGTGTGGTTTTCTTTTTCTTTTTATTTTATTTTATTTTTTATTTTATTTTGTTTTTATTTAAGGGATCTAGCCCATTCATGTCGGGCTAAGCCTCTTAGCTAGGGCTAAGAAGTGAAGCTTGTAGTGTGATTAGGATGGTTGCTTTGTTTTGATTCATGTCTTGTTGAACCTTATGGATTATAGTTTGATTATTAAGGTATGCTTTTAGTTTTTAATGGTTTGTTGTGACTTAAATTATAATGGATCTGCGATAGCTTTAAGTATGTTCTTTCCATTATTGAGATTGTGAAATTAGTAAGACCTGTTGTTCACCATTGTCTCATGGGCATGGTAGGGTGATGGAATCCTTTCTAACCTTCACAAGTCTCTTATGATTAGCTGTGAGATTGGTAAATTGTTATTGTTTGTCATCGTCTCCTGGGCATGGTTAGGTGACGGAATCACTTCCAAATCTTCACCAATCTTATCTGTTGATGATTAGATCCATGAGAAGTTCAGAGATCTGACAAATCTCTTCTACCAACTAGATAAGATAGGACTCTGATTCCAGTTGTGTCCTTGAATCAATATAAGGTAACTTTCCAATTGCTACTAGTGGATCCTTGGCACCCTAGTTCCCTTCCTTTGAATTCTCTAAGTTTTAGATAAATATTTCATCATTATTCCCTCAATTACATTCGATTTAGATTTCATCTTAGTCTAGTTCTAGTTCTGGTTAGTTTTATATATTGTACAACTTTCAATCCTTGTGGATTCGACCTCGGTCTCACCGAGTTTATTACTATATCATAACCCTATATGTGGGCAATGAACACTGCTAGGCTGCTGAGTCGACTCAGTCCAGCTCTAATCAAGTCCTGGACTAAGTAGTAGTCGAGTATAGGTGTTGTTAGACGGGGCAACCAAAAGAGAAAGATAAAGAAAGAGGAGGAGGACAAGAAGATTTGGGGGAGAGGTACTGCAACTAGTTCAATTGGTGCCGCTGAGTCAACTCGGTGAGTTTCATTGACTTCAACCCAACTCTAACTCATTCTTGGGAAGATTTCAATCCAGCAACTCAAAATGGTCTTACTAGAAGGATCTCAGCTTCACCAGATTATAACCTGAATGTAAGATAAGTCGAATTAGGCGATCCAATCCGAAGGTGAGACGTCACCCTTTTTGCTTTCTGCATTCGTTGAATTCCATGTTAGTTACGTTTAGTATGTAATGAAATCCTTAGAATATAATATAACATGCAAGGTCTTGTTAACTTGATTCTATTGCCATTAATCCTGCTTTATTTAAATGAATTGTGTGTGTTTACATTTACTTTTAATATTCATGATATAAGTCTTGGAATCATGATAAATTCTTTTATTACATCTTGTGAAGGATCATGTTACAATATTCTTGTCTTAGTTAGAGAATTAAAATTACTAATAGAATATATATACATATATGCTAGCATTCTATACTTGTGCGATCTTGTCCAATCTAAAAATAGAAGGGTTATAGAGAATTATATCAAAGTGGGATCAAATTCATGATTCGAGATTGAAAGTTTTGCCAAGGACCTTAAGGTTGGATGGTGACCACAATTTAAGGAACGTTGTTGACAAATCTAAGAGATGTGCGTGGACATCATGGTGCATAACATCCACACATAACATATGAGCTTTATCTAATGCTTGATATAAACCACATTCTGCTAGGTTTACTAAGAATTCTATTATTTTAATTTAACCCTCAGGTCGAGTGCATTCATACCACTATGGGTCGGTCTCTTTACATGAGGCCTTTTTGGGTTTTTAGGACCTCCTTGTGTGTATCTTGAATACTTTTCTAGGAGGTTAAATTATCATGGGCGCTCTCACTACATGGTCTTTTCCAAGTAGTCAATCTACAGTACGTGACCCCTTCTTTTGATAGCTGGATGTGCATCCTCAGGTTTGTGATTTTAGACATACATTCATAAATTCATGTATATGTTCATATGATATTACTCTCATTATAAATTACTAAGTTGGTTTAAACTATATTGGAATACTCTGATATGCATGAAATCTTTGAGGGAAATTTTCATTGAGTTATCACTCACCCTATCGTGCGGTTGTACCAAATAGATGCAGGTTTATTGATGGAGGAATACCCCCCAGTAGGGATCCCAGATGTGACTGATGAGGAGTGTGTGAAATTTTAGTTTACACCGCTAATACTGAAGAATGAATCTGAGTTAAGGTCCTAGAGGGGGGTGAATAGGACTTTTCAATTATTGTTATCTATTTAACGTCTTGATTGCCTAACATAAATAGTCGTTCAATTTTAACAAAGTTAGGCAAAATACCTCTAATGGCTTTCAAACCAGTTAGAGGTTCCAATCACAAAGGCTGTGAGACCCGTATCCTAGCCCGAACTGTTACGTAGGCCTCCGCGGTCCTCCCGGTCAAATTTCGGTGACCCGCGATCTGTTATCGGTGTTTGCGCGCGATCTTGAGTTGTGTCCCGTATATCAAAGTCAGCTCGACTCGAAACTTGTACCCTTGTGACCGTGCCGACGCTGCGCTTCCTACGCTGCATCTCGAACGCCGAGGCGATACCCGGGTCAGGAGATGTGGGCTCGCGTTCAGTTCGAGGAAACGCCGTGCGTTGTAATCCCAAGAGAACATGTCAAATCAATCAATTAATCATGTCAAAGTACAACACCCATCCTCAAGTACAACCACCCCCTTCCTTAAAGTCAACTCTCTCTCTCTCCACCCATCAAGTACACCCATCACACCCCATCACTTACCCATCCCTCTCTCTCTCTTACAACCTCTCTCTCTCATCTCTCTCTCCCTCATTCTCCAAGCAACCGTCCATGGCTTCCATGAGAGAGCTTGGTGTGGCCCACTTCCTACCACCCAATCCCACCATCCAAAGTCCATCTCGACCGTTAAAATCCATTCCTTAGAGCTCTAGATCATGTTGGTGGAAGGAGGAGTCCAAGATCCAACGGTGGGTGTTCATATTACCTCTTCTTTTGATTTACGGCCCACATATGGTGAGACCCATCTTGATGTATGATTGGTATAAAAAAGGGGCCATAGTGGCGAGGTCCCTTTGTTACTCCTATTTCTTTATCTCTCTCTTTCTTTCCTTTTTTTTTTTTGGAGATGATGTGGCCCACCTAATCAGTAAAACCATGCCATCCAGCAGTCCATCTGGACATTCTGGGCTAAGTTTGACTAGCTCGTAAATGGGTCCGCTATCGACGTGTCGGGTAGATATTGGCCGATTACTGGTCAGGCGGATAGTGAGGACTCTTCCACTTGCATGGTTGCGCATCCAGTGGGCGGCAATTGCATATAGAGTGTATTAGACCCCGGTGATGATCCCAGAGATATACAGTACTGATACATGGATTTATTGAGTAGGAGTTGCATACTCATTCATTCATTCATTCACTATCCACTTGGGCCGGTGGTCGCAACTAATGGTTGTGTACCTTCGAAATGACAAGGATTTTAGTTGGGGTGCATGACTAACCTGAGGTCAGGGGTTTACTACATTGAGTCTGGCTATTTAAATTAGGTATAGGACCGGTTTGGATAGAAGTCCCTTGTGATGGACCCTATAGCCTGCGATACTACGTACTATCATCCCGACTTCACACTCCTGCATGGTCATTCGCATCGCATATTGCATTGCATCCTTGGCATCTGATATTTGGCTCTCTATGACTCCTCATTTGCATAGCTGATCTGTATTGCGTATCTGATATTATATGACTCGTGGACTTACCAGTATGTTTTCGCTTACTCTGATATCGTATGATTCATGATCTTGCTAGCATTTTCGATATTGTATGATTATTACATTGTATTAATACTTGACACTTACCTTATGCACACACTTACACCACCCTTTAAGCTTTCTATAAGTATTTCCCTTTCAGCATTGTATTCAAATGTTTATATTAGTGGATATGTGATGATGTTGTTGCCTTTGTGATTTGGGTAAACTTGTAGTTATGCTTATTATGAGATAAAAGTACGTCGGAAATCCTCCTTATAGGATCCCAGGATCGGAATCTGGTGTATTGACGCTAGGATCCGAGAATGGGGTACTACGGAGGCTTTCGGAACCGGATTCGACGATCAAAAATTTTGTGAGCCCGGTTTTCGAGTTTGGGGTGTGACAGAAGATTATATCAGAGCATGACTTAGGAATACCTGAAGATAACATCACATATCTGCTAATAGCTACCCTACACTCTACGATTATTGACAACTTAGAATGATTATATCCTCGAGTTCGAATAACTTAGAGATTTTCTAATATATCTCCCTACCGTCGAGATTATGAGGCTGCATAGTATTCCTATTTCGATCGTTTCTGATCCGAGATCTGAGGTTCAGTAAGGGTCACCATTCTGTTGAGGAGACGTTTTAGGAGCTTAAGGTTGAGATTAAAGAACGCTATCTCCATTGTTTATATATTGATTATGCCTTGTATATGTTTATATCAATGCTTCCTCTTCCCTTGCCTTGTCCTGCGTGATAGTAAATTTTGAGAAATTTTTTTTATGGGTGGGGAGAACTGTGAGACCTGTATCCTAGCCCGTACTATTCCGTAGGCCTCCGCAGTCCTCCCGGTTGAATTTCGGTGACCCGCTATCTGTTATCGGCATTTGCGCGCGATCTTGAGTTGTGTCCCGTATATCAGAGTCGGCTCGACTCAAAACTTGTACCCTTGCAACTGCGCCATTGTTGCGGTTCCAACGTCGAGTCTCGCGCGCCGAGGCGATACCCGGTCCACGAGATGTGGGCCCGCGTTCAGTTCGAGGAAATGCCGCGTGTTTCAATCCCAAGAGAACATATCAAATCAATCGATCAATCATGTCAAAGTACAACACCCATCCCCAAGTACAACCACCCCCTTCCCTAAAGTCATCACTCTCTCTCTCCACCCATCAAGTACACCCATCACTCACTCACCCATCCCTCTCTCTCTTACAACCTCTCTCTCTCATCTCTCTCTCCCTCATTCTCCAAGCAACCGTCATGGCTTCCATGAGAGAACTTGGTGTGGTCCACCTTTCTACCACCCAATCCCATTATCCAAAGTCCATCTCAACTGTTAAAATCCATTCCTTGAAGCTCTAGATCGTGTTGGTGGAAGGAGGAGTCCAAGATCCAATAGTGGGTGTTCATAGTACCTCTTCTTTTGATTTACGGCCCACATATGGTGGGACCTATCTTGATGTATGATTGGTATCAAAGAGGGGCCATAGTGGCGGGGTCCCTCCGTTACTCCGATTTCTCTATCTCTATCATTCTTTACCTTTTTTTTTTTTGGAGATGATGTGGCCCACCTGATCAGTAAACCCATGCCATCCAGCCATCCATCTGGACGTGCTAGGTAAGGCCGATCTTGATGTATGGATTTTATCAACACCGTCCATTTGATGGTGGACCCATCCATGTGGGTTGCACCTTGATCTTTATATGTTATCCACCCTGTCCATGCATGGGACGTGGGGCCCACTTTGATGACGCGCTGACCGCAGTACGTGGGGCCCACTTCATGATGTATGTTTGGGGACCACACCGTCCATCTGTAGGACGTCAGCAAGATCCGTGGAGACCACCTTGATATGTGTCTCATCCATCCGTCCAGCTGGGATGGTGGAGCCCACCTAATGCATGTATTTTATCCAGCCATCCAGCTGGGACGGTGGACCACACCATGTTGTATTTGTTTCATCCACACCGTCCAGACCATCTGGACGGTGCTGGATCGGTTTGGACGGTGCCAGGCCCGCCTGCAGCGTGCAGGACCACCTTGATGTATTTGTTGCATATCCTCTCCATCCATCTACCCAGATCAGTGGGTACCCACATGATTTATGTATTTGATCAATCCGTCCATCCATTTTGTTGTGGCCCACCCCACACGTGTGGGATGGGACCCACCTTGATGGTGTGCAGTATATCCACACCGTCCATTTGCCCAGGATGGTGGGACCCTCAGGATGCATGTGTTTAATGCATATGTTTTATGCATGCCATCTGTCCAACGTCTAAGGTCTAGACGCTGGAAGTTTACTTTCAAAACAAAATAAATAATAAACAATATTATATTATATTATATTATACTACATATATGTATGTGGTGGGCCCCATGTGGGACCCACAAGGGGTATGTGTTTATACACACAGTCCAGCGTCCAGACCTGGACACTGGACCTCTTTCAATAAAAAAATAAAATAAAATATTATATTATATTAGATGTATATATACATATATGTATGTGGTGGGCCCCATGTGGGACCCACCTGCTGGATGGATTGGCCGAGGTACTGCACACCAACTATATAGCTGTGTACTGAGGTCAGCATTTCTGTGGGCCCATCACGATGTATGTGTTAGATCCAAACCATCCGTCCATCGTGGACCCACCTTTGATGTGTTTTAGACCCAAGTCGTCCACCTGTTTTGCCATGTGGGCCACTCCGTGATGTATTTATTTCATCCACACCGTCTAGATGTGCTGGACAGTGTTGGACAATGTTTGGACAGTGTTGGCGTACATGGACAATGTTTGGACAGTGCTGATCACATTAGTGAGCCATGTACCCCTATGATAGTGTATAGTGATACACATGTTGTACCTGCCACTACTGAAATGATTTTGGATGTAATTCAAGCTCCCACTTAAGGCCCACCTTGATGTATTTTGTGGCCCATTCATCAGGCCCACCTTGATGTATTTTGTGGCCCATTCATCAGGCCCACCTTGATGTATTTTGTGGCCCATTCATCAGGCCCACTTTAATGTATTTTGTGGCCCATTCGAGAGGTCCACTTTGATATACTTGTGGCCCATCTGTGAGGCCCACCTTGATATATTTGTAGCCCATCTATGAGGCCCATTAGTGCGGCCCATTGATGTAGCCCACTTGATGTGTATGCGGCCCATTAGTGCGGCCTATTGATGCAACCCACTTGATGTGTATGAGGCCCATGTGCAGGGCCCACCTATGATGTATACTAGGCCCATGTGTAAGGCCCACCTATTGTGTATTTGAAGCCCATGGGTTGTGCCCATTGTGATGTATTCGAGGCTCGTGGGCAAGGCCTGATGTGATGTGTTTATGACCCATATGATGAGGCCCATTGAGATGTATTTTCTGGCACATGTGATGCGGCCCATTGAGATGTATTTTCTGGCACATGTGATGCAGCCCATAGTGATGTATATGCGGCCCATGAGTGAGGCCCGATGTGATGTATTTATGACCCATGTGTCGAGGCCCATTGTGACGTATATGCGGTCCATGACCGAGGCCCAATGTGATGCATATGTGGCCCTTGAGTGAGGCTCATGGTGATATATATAGGTCCCTGTGTGAGGCTATGGGTCCACTATATGTCTGGCCCTATAAGGGCCACTCCTTGGGAGCAATGTTGGTTAAATGTCTACATTGATGAGCGATGATGGTTAAATGTCCACATTGTGACCTTCCCTTAGGCCATTTGTTAGGCCGATTACCGATTTTGATTGTCGAGGCCGATTTCAATTGTCGAAGCCGATTTCGATTGTCGAGGCCGATTGTTAAGACCAATTCCAATTGTCGAGTCCAATTCTAATTATCGAGGCCGATTGCTGGGGCCGATTCTGATTGTCGAGGCCTATTCCGATGTCGGCCGATTATTGATGCCGATTATGAGTATGTGACAGCATAACATCATGATACATGCCCATTCGCATCATCTGCATGTTTGTTATGAGATCTAGTTGACCATTGCATATGTCATTGGACATATTGTTATGAGACTCCCTGATAGGCGAAGATTGTTTCACATGAGCACACGGTATGCGTAGGATTAATGCATTACTGGATTGTATGACTCATGCATCTTGCATTGTGTGTTGTGATTACTGTACGCCCTAACAACATAAGGGTCGTAGCCTCCACGGGCATATCATGGATGGCTGGATGGGACAACGGAAATCTGTAACTAGCATCAAGCCGCTATAGATGGCCTTACGTGAAAATTCCTAAACCCTCTTGGTACCAGAGGACGCCCCAACATCAAGATCGAGTGGATATATATGAGCGCATGAGAGCCGTATACCAGTAAGCTGCGTCTCCCACTGTGTCATTGTCGGTTGGGAGGGGGTGTGGCCTTACCCTCCTGAGGGAGGGGAGGGGACATAGCTAGGAGGTTTGACTAGCTCGTAAATAGGTCCGCTATCGACGTGCCGGGTAGATATTGGCTGACTACTGGTCAGGCGGATAGTGAGGTCTCTTCCACTTGCATGGTTGCGCATCTAGTGGGCGGCGATTGCATGTAGAGTATACTAGACCCTGGTGATGATCCCAGAGATGTACAGTACTGATACGTGAATTTATTGAGTAAGAGTTGCATACTCATTCATTCACTATCCATTTAGGCTGGTAGTGCGCAACTAATTGTTGTGTACCTTCGCAATGACAAGGATTTCGGTTGGGGCGTGCGACGTCTAACCTGAGGTCAGGGGTTTACCACATTGAGTCTGGCTATTCAAATTAAGTATGGAACTGGTTTGGATAGAAGTCCCTTGTGATGGACCCCATAACCTGCGATACTACATACTATCATCCCGACTTCACACTCCTGCATGGTCATTCGCATCGCATATTACATTGCATCTTTGGCATTTGATATTTGGCTCTCTATGACTCCTCATTTGTATAGCTAATCTGTATTGCATACTCTGATATTGTATGACTCGTGAACTGACTAGTATGTTTCCACTTACTCTGATATCGTATGATTCATGATCTTGCCAGTATTTCTGATATTGTATGATTATGGCATTGTATTGAATACTTGACACTTACCTTGTGCACACACTTACACCACCCTCTAAGCTTTTTATAAGCTTATGCATGATAGAGCCGTGCAGGTGGCGTTAGGTCGCAGTAGCGTCGACCTTGGAGCGTGCAACGGACTTCTGGAGTTTTGATTTCGATATATGTATTTCCCTTTCAGCATTGTATTCAAATGTTTATATTAGTGGATATGTGATGATGTTGTTGCTTTTGTAATTTGGGTAAACTTGTGATTATGCTTATTACGAGATAAAAGTACATTAGAAAATCCTCCTTGTAGGATCCCAGGATTGGAATCTGGCGTATGGACACTAGAAGCCGAGAATGGGGTACTACGGAGGCTGTCTGCACCGAATTCGGCGATCGGGAATTTTATGAGCCCGGTTTCCTAGTTTGGGGCATGACAAAGGCTATAAAGGCTATTCAGAATATAACGACTAGCCTAGTGTTGTGTGCTTATGTGTGGAATGTGCTTCCTATCAATGAATCGCATCCATTTAATCATGTATACTAAATTAAACATTCAAGCATATATAAGCATGATTAAACAGATGCGCAAATAACAATTCTAAATACAAGTATTTATAGTGGTTTGGCTACGTGACTACTCCACTCCCGGCATCCACACTCAATCCCAAAGTGCACTGGATTTCACTATCAATGGTTTTAAACAGGTTCACCAATAACCTTTACAGTCCTGCACTAAGGACACAATTTATGCTCTCCATAAGTACAAAGGTCCTACGCTTAGAACCCACGTTTAGGCCTACCGACTAAGGTCCCACTCTAGGCACCTACCGTTTAGGCCCACCGGCCAAGGTCCCACACAAGGCACATACGTTTAGGCCAACCGGCTAAGGTCCCACACAAGGAACCTACTTTTAGGCCCACCAACTAAGGTCTCACACAAGGTACCTACTTTTAGGCCTACCGGTCAAGGTCCCACACCAGGAACCTAACCGAGTTTGTTGATAGCAAACTCTTAGCCTTAATCCTACACGAGGAAAGAGAATAAACTTTTAAACTCTTAAAATAACACTTACTTGTCGAATTGAGTTCTCTCTTGTAGATCTTCGCGCTCTCATGCTTGAATTAGCTTCCCGGTGCTCCCCCGATCACATAACTTGGATTTACTTGTTTGCTCGGCTTCATGATTAAGAACCTTGAATAAGATGTACCTAAAAAAGTGACCAAGGTTATGGGAGTTGGTTGAATCTCCTATCTAGGATAATGAATGGATTTCTTATGAGATTCAACCTATGGATGTTCTAGAATATCAAAGAACCAAGGATATTCCTATTAGTTTGGTCTTTGTACTTTATAGAAGGCACGAGTTCATGTTCTTCATTGATAGGAGCTTTAAATGCTCATACGAGTGAAAGATCACAATGAAGAGAACATGAAACTCATATGGATAAAGTCTAAATGGGTTAGGATAAGCTTGGGATACATTAGAGACTCTATGGTGCCTATTTCCACTAATTTTCCAAGTTTCTATAAGCCGCTTTTATAGACAAAAGCTTCCAATGGATAGAAAACGACTATAAAATGGCTAGTTTACGGTGCTACCAAAGTCATCTTTGGTATCACCGAACTTGCTTTGATGGTACCGAAATACCATTTAGTAGTACCAAATTAATTCCTCAAATTGCTGATCAAAATATATCCCTTTGGGTGACACTAATTTTTGTTCATAGGTGGCAGTCGGTGTCACCGAATTATCCAGTCGGTGATACCAAATTATAGTCTTGATGTTGTTGGACAGTTTTGAGTCCATTCGGTAACTGAAGTTATCTTCGATGATACCGAAAGTGTCATCAGTGACACCTTCTTCCTACCAAAAGTGGACAAATTTTCTTGTTTGTTCTTTTAATCATTTAACAACTTGGGATATACAGAAGCCAACACTATAGGATATAAAATATGGACTTGGGATTGGCTCAGAATAGATGACTAAAGTAGGTATTTCTATTTGAATTGAGATCATCTATTTGCAAGGTTAATTTTGCAGAAGTAGTTCTTTGTCTTCAATATGGCTTTGATGCTTCTGATCCAATTGCGTCACCAGTCTTCACTTGCCAAGAACTCATCCGACTACAAGACACAACTAGTCACGTAATTGAAAAACATGGGTGCAAATAAGTGCACTAACAGTCTAGCGAGGAAGGATATCATGCCAGTGTAGGTGAGCTGTTTGAGCTTAACTAGTAGTTATGATTTACATGCTTTCACTATTAGAACATTATGTTTTTAATTCCACGGATTGTAATTAAAATTCCTTGTTGAGGGATTTCATTTTGTTGACTTTTACATGCATTAAACTTCTTCGTTAATGTTCTTGACATTTATGGCTTATATAGTAGTTGTCTTACTTTATGTAATGGGATTTGGCATTAATTAAATGTATGTAGTATACTTCTTAACGTAGTACTCAGGTTCTCATTCGCGAGTGACTCCCCTTGGGTTATGAGAACCAGGGTGTTACATAAACACATGTGCAAGTAAAGAAAAAGGAGAACTATTAGGGAATACTATAAAATATGATGTTTAACCTAAAGAGCAACTGAAGGTTGCCAGTTGATTAAATGACAGGCTGTGAGGATAGCATGACTTCATAAATATTTGGGGACATTCATGTAAGTAAAAAAAGAACTTGCTATTTTAAAAGAATGCCTTTTTTTTTTTTTCTCTTAGTTCACTCCCAACCAATCATTTTCTTATTTTAAGATCCTAAAACATGAATGATAAATTGCTATTGAATAATTCAAAGTTTTAATTAATTGACTAACAAAAAGCAGACTCATAAGAAATCTCAAAACATGGAAATTAAAAGTTAAGAAGTATTAGCACTAGGTGAAACAGTGACTTTACCAAGAATATTAAACACGAAACCATTAGTAAGAAAAACTGGAATATAATGAAATAAAGTATCTATGGAGGAGAAAAAGCGACACAATATCTATCATATCATGGTTGCCCCAAAATTAATTATCGAAGGTGACTTACCGGTGGATATAATTAAAGCATTACTTGAGTCAACAAGAGATGTCGATGAAATAAAAAGAGGTTTTACAGACGGTTTTTAACTGAGTTTCTCAAGTTTGACATGAAATATCATCACACAATCATCTGAGCCTTTTGAGCTGCCCCCAAATCTTTAAGTGTTCGAGAAGTCAGCGGAAAAAAAATTTGAAACCCCCCCCCCCCCCCCGCCCCCACCCCCCCCCCCCCCCCCACCCCCCCCCCACCCCCCCCCCCCCCCCCCCCCCCCCCCCCCCCAAAAAAAAAAAAAAAAAAAAAAAAAATACAAACCAGAGTGCATGATAACAAAAATCCTGACAACGGAACCAAATGAACCCAACTAGTCTAGCAATATAACGATAAATAACAACACCAATGGAAATTAAAAATCCAAAAAAGAAGGTGAAGAAGAAGAAGAAAGAAAGAAAGAAAAAGAAAATGCAAAGAGCATGCAATAATGGTGTGGGAAGCATTGGTGTTTCAACAATAATCAATACAACAACAAGCAACATAGACCATTGTCTTGCAACAACTACAGAACACTAACATTAAGAAATCAACTCAACACATCATCAATTGTTGCCAATCACATAACAGTTTCCTAAGATATTCTAAGCACACTTTTCACAATAACATGAGGATAAACACTTCTAATATGTATATAAAAAAAATTAAAAAAATTAAAAAGAAGCAAAAGAACAAAGCATCAATGACGTTGAACACAAACTCAGAAAGTAATCAATGCTAGTCATTAGTACACAACAATAGCCCAACTAGCAAGCGGATCACACTAATCCGGCGAGGAAAGAAAATAACGACTGGAGATTATGACATCAAAGAGATATAGCAAAACCCAAATGGTTCTAAGGAAAAACAGGAGGAGAACGGAGATCCCCTTACTGAATAAAAAAAAGTTGACCAGGACAAACCCAACACGATTGCTCCTCTGCATATCTGATGTAGTAGGCATCTAGGGTTGGGTCAATGCTCTAATACAATAAAATATGTCGTGTATAGAAGCGTCTTAGAGATGTGTGGGCAGTGACCCACTACCAGTAGTGGTGAAAGAAGAACAAAGAAAAAGAAGAAGAGGAAGGAGAGAGAGAGAGAGAGAGAGAGGAGAGAGAGAAGAGAGAGAAGAGAGAGAGAGAGACGTAGGGAAGGACGTGATCAGGTCGATCATCATCTTCCTTGATTGAGAAACACTTAGAATCCACAAGGCACTCTTAGATTCATAAGAGAAATTTTTTAAATCCATGAGAAATAATAAAAGTTTCTAAAGAATTTTGATTAATAGTTGATGAAAAAAATGAGTTTTACATGCTTAAATAACTTTAAAATGTAATCAAAAGAGGCCTAATCGAATTAGGAAACAATTTTTAAAAATGTGTAAATTTCTACATTTGTCGACCTACCATCGACCGATCGAATGGGCTCCAAAACATCTAGAGACGAACTAAAATTCTGTGAATTTTGACCTATCGACCCATTTGGTCGACATGTCAAACGTGGCCTTCGACCTGTTAACCAGATCTGTCAACCTATCAAAATAGGCAAAAATTGTCTAACAACAATTTTGGAATTTCTGGCAGAATTTCGACCTGTCGACTAAATTTGTTGACCGATCAAACTATGCTGATTTTTTAACTCTTCTTTGGGATTTTCTTTACAATTATTAATTCATATCCTACGAGAGAGAGAGAGAGAGAGAGAGAGAGAGAGAGAGAGAGAGAGAGAGAGAGATCTAACATGAGGGAGAAATTGAGCAGAGAAGAGGAGGGTTTATTCTCCTTCTTCTTAAATGGTAATCCTCCCTCTCCCTCCTTTTACTTAGAATACTCAAATCTTGTGTAAAGAGTGTACATTAAACTAGGTCTATGCTCAAAATGAGAGAAATGATGGGGATTTTCTCCTCATTGCTGGTTTCGATGAAATCGAACTAGTTTCCATATCATCGATAATTGTCAGATTTTTCACTGCTGGTCGTTGGACAGTTTTTGTCCTGTTTCGATATCATCGATGGACTTTAGATGATATTGAAGGCTGTCATCGAGAGACCTTCGATGACATCGATAATTGTCGAAATTTTCACCCCTGGTCGCTGGACAGTTTTGGTCCTGTTTCGATATCATCGAAGGACCGTCGATGATATCGAAGGCTGTCATTGAGAGACCTTCGATATCATCGAAGAGTTACGCAGATGCGATTGCGGAAACGCCGATTCTACCTCTTTCTATTCTTATATAAAGGGGTGTATGCGGGATTGGGGTGTATTTTAGGGATTTCTAAGGTTTCTTAAAAGTTTTCCAGGAGGGCTTTGGGCTATCAAAGGTGAGAGAGAGAGAGAGAGAGAGAGAGAGAGAGAGAGAGAAAGCTTGTGGAATGGAGATTCTGCTCATAGAGGTAATCTACTTCGCAGTCCACGTCTCAGCACTTCTACATCCTCATGATTGGTGAGATCTCTCTATTTTTCTTTTGTTCTCTTATTGTTTATCCACTCCTGCGTGAGTGAAGAAGGTTTGATCCAAGCGGTGTGTGCTTGTGATCGGTTGTAACGTTCTACTTTATAGTGGATTGTTGATTTGGACGAGGTCCCATGGTTTTTACCTCTTTGAGGGTTTTCCACGTAAAAATCTCTGGTGTCGTGTGGTTTGTGCTTTGATTTATTTCATTGCTTTATTATTTCATAATTCTGGTTTGTTTCGGGAGGGTAGATCCTAAGGTTTTGTGCAAGGCCCCCAACAAAGTGGTATCAAAGCTGAGTTCATTGAACGGGTAGGATCAGTTTTGAATTATGGAAGGTGGCTCATCAAGGATGATCAGCCTCGATGGTTCTAACTAAACCATATGGAAGTTAAGATAGAGGATTTGTTTTATTGCAAGGACTCATATTCTCCAATTTTAGGCATATCAACAAAATCCAAGATATGTCTGATGATGATTGGAAGAAGATGGACCGAAAGGCAGTGGGGTTTATTAGACAATGGTGGGACGATTCCGTATTCCACCATGTGTCTACAGAGACCTCAGCCGCTAGCTTATGGCTGAAATTAGAAGGGCTGTATGAGAGGAAGACAGCCGGTAATAAGATTTTTTCAGATAAGGTGACTTGTGAATCTCAAGTTTAAAGATAGTGGTTTTGTGGCCGAGCACATGAATGAGGTCAGCAATATAGTGAACCAGCTCTTCGCTATGAAGCAGCTCTTCGCTATGAAGATAGTCCTAGATGATGAATTGCAGGCTTTGCTATTGCTTAGTTCATTTCCTGACAGTTGGGAGACATTGGTGGTGCTTCTAAGTAACTCCGCGCCAGACGGAAAGGTATCCATGGAATAGGTAACCAGTTGTCTCTTTAATGAGGAGACGAGTAGGAAGTCTCAGGGGTCTACTCAGCAAGAGGCCCTTGTGACACAGGAACGGGGGAGAGGAAAGAACAGGAAGGGCGGGAAGGCTCGAGAAAAATTAAGAGGCAAGTCGAGTAACAGAAAGGATGTTGATTGCTGGAATTGTGGCAAGAAGGGCCATTACAAGCATGAATGTTGTGGTAAGAAGAACGACAAGAAAGGAAAAGGTAAGGGGAAGGAAGTTGAATCAGATTCTGCTGCGGTCGCTTCAGATGGCGACGTTGTAGTTATTCTTTCAGCGGATCACGATATATGTCTCACAGCTACGAGTCAGGACACACGACTGGGTGATAGACTCGGGAGCCTCTTTTCAGCGACTCCACGCAGGGACTTCTTCACAAGGTGCAAGTCAGGTGACTTTGGGACCATGAAGATGGGAAATTCTGGTGTATCGATGATCATAGGAGTCGGTGATATTTGTGTGAAGACTGATGTGGGCTGTACATTGGTTCTCAAGGATGTGAGGCATATCCCAGACCTTCGCCTTAACTTGATGTCAATGGGAAGGTTGGATGATGATGGCTATGAAAGCCAGTTTGCTAGTGGGCGCTGGAAGCTCATCAAGGGTTCGTTAATCATAGCTAGAGGAAAGAAGTGTTGCACCCTTTACAAGACAAGTGTCAGTGTGTGCAAGGGTGGGTTAAACGCAACGGAAGATTCAGCTATCGACATGTGGCATAGGCTCTAGGCCACATGAGTGAAAAAAGGCTTCAGGTACTAGCAAAGAAGCGGCTTATTCCAGACGTGATAGGTACACCTCTCAAAACCCGTCTTAATTGTTTAGTAGGGAAACAACATAGAATTTTATTTATTAAATCTACTTCTTATGTTAATAAAGTGCATGCATTAGATTTGGTTTATTCTAATATTTGTGGTCCTATAAGGACAAAAACCTTGAGTGGGGTATTGTATTTTGTCACTTTTATAGATGATGCATCTAGGAGGGTTTGGGTTTATGCTTTGAAATCCAAGGACAAGGTCTTTGGTGTGTTTAAATTGTTTCATACTATGATCGAGAGAGAGATAGGTAGATCATTGAAGTGCATCCGCACAGACAATGGTGGTAAATACGTTGACGACTTTCATGAGTATTGTAAGTCCCTGGGTATACGGCATGAACAGACGGTTCCTAAGACCCCCCAGCATAATGGTATAGCTGCGAGAATGAATCGCATCATTGTAGAGAGAATCAGATGCATGTTATCCCATGCGAAGTTGCCCAAGACATTCTGGAGAGAATCAATGTACATGGTGGTGTATTTGATAAATAGGTCTCCATCAGCCCCGTTGAATGGAGAAGTACCTGAGAAGGTGTTGACTGGACAGGATCCATCATATAGTCATCTCAGGGTGTTTGGATGCAGGGCATCCGTTCACGTACTAAAGGATGAGAAGTCTAAGCTCGATATGAAGATCAGGCAGTGTGTGTTCTTAGGGTACGGTGATGAAAAGTTCGGTTACAGATTGTGGGATCCAACCGAGAAAAAGCTCGTCAGGAGCAAAGATGTGATTTTCTTTGAAGATCAGTGTATAGAAGACATTGGTAAGTCAGAGAACAACCAGCCTAGTTCAGGTGAGCTAGAGGATATGGATCCGTTTATTCCTCCTGTGGTGCTTGATGACGGGGGAGTACAGTAAGGTGCAGAGGACAAGGGAGTTCCTTCAGAAGATGGACCAGGGGATCAACCCCCACTTGATCCACCTGTTGAGCCACAGGTGAGGAGGTCATCTAGGGACAGACAGCTGTCGAAGAGGTACTCCCGCATAAGTACATTATGCTCACTGATGGGGAAGAGCCAGAATATTATTCTGAGGCCCTAGCCGATGAGCATAAGGGGGAGTGGTTGAAAGCTATACAAGAGGAGATGGAATCCTTACATAAGAACCACACCTATGATATGGTGAAATTGCCTAAGGGCAAGAAAGCTTTGAGCAACAAGTGGGTGTTCAGAAAGAAGGTTGAGCAGAAAAATTCGCAGACAAGGTTCAAGGCCAGACTTGTGGTGAAAGGTTTTGGTCAGAGGAAAGGTATAGACTTCGAAGAGATATTCCTACCAGTGGTGGAGATGACATCCATACGGGTATTGCTTGGGTTGGCGGCTAGCATGAATCTGGAAATATAGCAGTTAGATGTTAAAACTACCTTTCTCCATGGTGACCTGGAAGAAGAGATCTATATGCACCAACCAGAGGGGTTGGAAGTCAAGGGCAAAGAACATATAGTGTGTAGGCTGAGGAAGAGCTTGTATGGAATGAAACAAGCTCCACGGCAATGGTACAAGAAGTTTAACTCATTTATGTTGAAGCATGGGTATGACAGAACGGAGTCGGATCACTGTGTGTTCACACATAAGTTCTCAGATGGTGATTTCTTAGTTCTACTATCATACGTTGATGACATGCTCATCATAAGAAAAGATATCAAGAAGATCGATAGACTGAAACAGGAGTTGGGCAAGTAGTTTGCGATGAAGGACTTGCGCCCGGCTAAACAGATCCTAGGAATGGAGATAACCCGTGACAGAATCAGCAGGAAGCTTTAGTTGTCACAAGAGCAGTATATTGAGAAAGTCCTATAGCAGTTCAATATGAATGCAGTAAAGCTGGTCAGTACTCCACTAGATGGTTACTTTAAATTGAGCGATAGATAATGTCACAAAATGAAGACAGAGGTGGATGAGATATAGAAGATACCCTACGCGTTAGTAGTAGGAAGTTTGATATATGCTATGGTGTGTACACGCTCAGACATAGCATATGTGGTTGGTGTTGTCAGCCGGTATCTTGTCAATCCTGGCAAAGAGCATTGGGCAGCAGTGAAGTAGATACTGCGATATCTAAGAGGCTCATCCAGGTTGAGCCTATGCTATGGTGACGAAAAACCTGTGTTAGAGGGCTACACAGATATAGATATGACAAGTGACATAGACTACAAGAAGTCTACATCGGGGTTCATGTTCACGTTTGCAGGGGGAGCGGTCTCCTGGCAGAGAAAGCTACAAAAGGTCGTAGTATTGTCGACGATAGAGGCCGAGTACATTGCAGTCACAGAGACACATAAAGAGATGCTTTGGATGAAGAGGTTCCTACAGGAACTTAGCCTGAAGCAGGAGCAATACGTGGTCTATTGTGGTAGCCAAAGTGCTATACACTTGAGCAAGAATCCAAGTCAGCACTCCAAGTTGAAGCACATAGAGATTCGATATCACTGGATCAGGGATACTTTGGAATAGAAGGTGTTACAACTTGAGAAGGTCCACACGGACAATAATGGGTCAAACATGATGACCAAGGCTTTGCTCAAGGGCAAGTTTGAGGTTTGTAAAAACAGGGCTGGCTTGAAGAAGATGGATTCCTCCTGAGTAGAAAAGGGGGGAGATTTGATGAGAATTTTCTCCTCATTGCTGGTTTTAATGAAATCGAACCAGTTTCAATATCATCGATAATTGTCAGATTTTTCACTGCTGGTTGCTGGACAGTTTTTGTCCTGTTTCAATATCATCGATGGACTTTAGATGATATCGAAGGCTGTCATCGAGAGTCAGAATTTTCACCCCTAGTCGCTGGACCGTTTTGGTCCTGATTCGATATCATCGAAGGACCATCGATGATATCGAAGGCTGTCATCGAGAGACCTTCGATATCATTGAAGAGTTACATGGATGCGATTGCGGAAATGCCGATTCTATGGATTTTATTTCCTATTTAGATTCTACCTCTTTCTATTCTTATATAAAGGGGTGTATGCGGGATTGGGGTGTATTCTAGGGTATTCTAAGGTTTCCTAAAGGTTTTCTAGGAGGGCTTAGGGCTATCAAAGGTGAGAGGAGAGAGAGAAAGAGAGAGAGAGGAAGCTTGTGGAAGGGAGATTCTGCTCGTAGAGGTGATCTACTTCGCAGTCCACTTCTCAGTGCTTTCACGTCCTCGTAATCGGTGAGATCTCTCCGTTTTTCTTTTGTTCTCTTATTGTTTATCCACTCCTGCGTGAGTGAAGAAGGTTTGATCCAAGCGGTGTGTGCTTGTGATCGATTGTAACGTTCTGCTTTATAGTGGATTGTTGATCTGGACGAGGTCCTGTGGTTTTTACCTCTTTGAGGGTTTTCCACGTAAAATTCTCTGGTGTCGTGTGGTTTATGCTTTGATTTATTTCATTGCTTTATTATTTCATAATTCTGGTTTGTTTTGGGAGGCTAGATTCTAAGATTTTGTGCAAGGCCCCCAACAAGAAAACCCAAGGCCCAACAAACATAACACATGTTTTCAACAATCAACATGCAAGATTAATAGAAAAGACTACGTCAAGATGTATGATTGTGAGATATTTTGTGGCACCACCTATCCTACAATACCGCAATGGATTATCAACATGTTATTTAGTAAGATATGGATCAGCTATGTTTTGCAATTAGGTTCATGCAAAATATGTTTGCATATAAATTGTATGAATTTACTATTCTTCAACTAAAGGAGAGTAGTAAGTTTTAGATTGAGTATAACTTTTGATCTTTGAGTTATAGGGAGTCATGCCCAAAATGAAAAGGGCTTAGAAAATTCAGTAGAGTAACATGGTTAGGCCAAATTGGACACTTAATATTTTTGGCTGAAAACACATGAAGTCTAGTAGGAATGGAGACCATCTATAAATAGTGTTTACTATTTATATTAAGTCACGTTTTTAGGGTGTTTGAGTTGGAGTTTGAATCTAAAACTTTGTCTAAAATTTTGTCCTAGGTTTGAGCTCATCATTTAAAGAATTGTAATTTTGTTTTTATTATCAATTGATTTATTTTTTATTTTATTAGAATTTATTTATATTTTATCTCTGGCAAATTCGAGGAAACTCTACTGGGAATTCAGAGAGCTCCATGGATTAATTCGAAGTAGTTATTCCCTGAGGAAGACGATGATCGACCTCATCACGTCCCTCCCTACATCACCCACCTTCAATGACCCACAGCTCAAAAGATCCAACTGCCTTGAAGTTCAAAAATCAGTTTGATCCATCAACAAAGTACGGTCATTAACAATTTAAAGCAGAAAAAAGTATATTGATAGATTAAAAAAAGGCTAAAAGAGATCCAATCACCACAACTTTTGATCAGTGGCCCATCAATGATATGGTCTAACAATTGGTCGGTCCAGATTGATCAACTGTATTCTCCAATTTTATACTTTACTAGGCTGACACCATTTACAAAATGATGTTGGGGCACACTCATCAACCCATACGAGAAATTCTACGATCCATTCCCAATGGCCGGTATGCAAACTAGGATTCGCAACAATGGATTGTTGACTCACCTGAGTTCACTCAGACCCTTTCAGCATTGAAAATATGCCCACCTCAACTGAGTCTGAACTTGACTCGGCACCAAACGACTCGGTGAGTTGTCAGCTCTTCAATCCACAATCAACAAAACCAAAGCTGGGATAATTTTATGATGATGATGATTATGATACTTGGCTCTTAAGTCTTTAAAAGTGGGGCCCATGGTTAGGTGCTCCAGACCATTGTATGGTGGGCCCCTAAATGGATGCCTGCTCCACCACAATTTCCTAGAGTGGAAGATCCTAGCCCTCTAATATGTGGTGCATAATGTGAACCATTGTTGCATTTTTCTTAAACCATCTATTTGTATGTTGATGGTTGTAGGGTTATGAGTACTGTTCATGGTCCACCCACATTGGGGCACATCAAATTAATGGTGTGGACCACTGAGAAGTGGGTCACACAGTTTAAAGTCTTAGCTTGAAAAAGTTATATATTTCATACTTAAATAATTGATCCATTGGAGGCTTTCAAATTTAAGAGTCATTGGGAGATGTTTCAGTTTCATGAGCTAAAGTAGGGGTGGCAATGGGATGGGTTGACCCATGGGTCAACTGGCCCGATCCACATGTGAGGTGGGTTCAGGCCAAGCTAAATTTATATTGGGCTGTGCTTGGGGTTAGAAAATGTGATCATTTTAAGTGGATTGGGCTCGAGTTGAACCTTACCCAATCCGACCGGTCCATATATCTTACGAATGGGCTAGGCCAGGCGACCTGACCTGATTAGGCCCAAAATCATAAACAAATTAATATACATGATTTACACATGTTTGTATGTCTCGTAATCCATTCTTAAACCCAAGTATGGTTGTTCTAGGAGTGGGTTGGGTCCGTCAAGCTGAACCTGATAACGCTTAAATGGGTTCGATCAGTTCAGGCTTGGGCGTGATTCATGTGAGGTGGGTCAAGCCACAGGTAATGGGTCAGGTCGGGTTTGGGCTGGAATTCTTGGCCTACTTAGTAAATGGTGGGGATCGGGCTGCGCAACGAACCGAACAAAAATGGGTGGGCTCAAGCTATACAATAAAACATTTTGAAAACGCCCAGCCCCACCAATTCAAAAATCAGGCTCCATACCAATCTATGACTGTCCAATCAACAACTTAACTAATGAGAGCCACATGATCGGTACAAGTTATGAACAATGTCTCATGAGTCTGCAATTTTATGTGGTGGATCTAACATGGATCCATCCAAAGAGGATGATGGGCCCAAAGTGGAGAATATTGATGAATAGATCTTACAAGCACAAAAGTCAGTGTTTTCACTTTGTACAAGTGGGGGCCATGGTTTAGTGAACCTGGCCATTGGCTTGTTGGGCCCCATGTGGATGGACCATGCTCGAAAATCAGGACAGAAGATCCTTTCCAACATTCTTGGACCTCCATCGCAAGGTCCATGTATGATCGGCCCAAGGGTTCAAGGGTCTGAATCACTGAGCCATGGGCCCAACTTGTGCAAAAAAAACAAAAACCATTGTTAAGTAGCATTTAACGCCTATTTAGATGGGGGAAGCTCGGACCGATCTTGTGGCTCTCCGTTCCTTCTCTCAAATGCTACCTTTGGGTGCTCAATTGGATTGGATTGCAATAATTCAATTCAATAAAGCAGAGATGTATACAATGTTGGGCTTCAAATGCAACCCAAATATATCTAATTGCAATTAGGGGCTAGATTAATTTCTTCACAGAATTGAACTATTGCGGTCCAGTTGGACCGAAAGTCCAGCTGCATGTAAATCAGCTTAGCCACTGTGTTGTATGGGTTGTGCGGTTTTTCAGTTCTTAGTAGGAGCATAAATGGGCTGGACCAGGTTGAGGAGAGTAAAAATTCAATGCCCAACACAATAAATTGAAATTTTTGGGCCCTGGCCCACCAAGCGCGGCCCATTTGGATTGCTAATCACCCAACTAGGCAAGCCCATTTCTGATGTCATATAGTTTAAGCACAGTAGCATGGAATGATGAATATCTAAATTTAGCGGCGATTACTTCAAGGGCTCATATGAGAATCTCAATGGGCCAGGCCTAGTTTTTTGGCCAAGATGAGGTAGCAAAGAAAAAAATTCACCTAAAATGAAGAAGAGTTTTGCTCGAGTGCATACTGAGGTATTCCAATAGGATATGTACCCTTTGAATCTGGGACTGGTTAAGGAATCTAGTTAAGGTAACTTGCAAAAGACTATTAGCTAATCAGACCATAGTTTCTAACTGTAGGACCAAACATGGATTTTTATTTTTATTTTTCTCCTAAATCATAGCCTTCCAATTTTATTATTGGTGGACCCCACACGATGGCATCATTAAGGAAATCTTAATTTTTGTCATAATCCTATATCATGCTAACAATTTGGACCAATTGTTTGAGATTCACATTCGAAAGGTGGCCCACAAAATAAGTGATGAAAATGCTCTTGTATTAATTTTCTCTTGGTTGGAGAGAACTTGTACTCGAGTTAAAATCCTAGATTGAAGCTTCCCTTTCCATCCATGTATTTTGATGTACTCTCTTGTATCTCTTTCTTCTTCTTCTTGCCTTTTCTTTTCTCTCTTTCATGTTGCATTGTATCAATTTTTTTGTAGTTGACTACAACTATTCCTGAATTATGATCCATCAAATCTAATCCTAAATAATTCTCAATTCACTGACTTTGTTATCTTAAATGACTCCTTTCAACTTCTAAAGAAGTTGTTCCTAATAAAATTATTGTATGCCCATCCTTGAGAAATTCCCAGCAACGTCCACACAAATAGATCAGAAATCGACATGAATCTTCTTATTTCTAACATGGGTTTAAGGCGGTTTCAAATTTCGTTGCACGGGATTATTTGATTATAAGATCATATGCTTCTTCACCAATAATCATTCAAAACCAGTTACGAACTATTTCATTGCCATAAAACAATTGGAATCTGAATTTTTTACAGCTCTGAAATTCTTAACCTTCAAATATTCATAGCCAATAGGCGGCCACACTAAATCTAAGCTTCTTTTCGTGAAAATAAAAATGTGAGGATTGGAAATCTGGATAAGCATTTCTTGTTCTTAGCAATTCCTCACTATATGATGTGGTTCACATGAGTTTTGGAGTGGCACAATGGTTGTCCATTCATCCTAACGGGGCTTATACTCTAAGTTTCCATCCATCTGTCAAATTACTTAAATTCTCCTTAGCTCCTAATCTAATTATAGGTCTTAAAAATAATAATAATTGATATGTTTATTTTTAATATTAACATATAATAACGGCATTTTCTTTGACCATTGGCATGATCGAACCATTGATCTTCATTAAAAGTATGTTTTGACTCTTATGATCATCTTCGAGATAAGTAGAGCCGAAGCTTTCATATTTCATGTTTTCCTAATCTAACCTTTTGTCTTAAATATCAGATCTAATTATTCCACATCAATGTCGACCTAATCGGGTTATTTATCTTTAATATCATTCTAATTAGATGATTTTTAGTGACATTTTAAAGGAGTTCCATTGAGTTTGAAAGGCTTCAATCCACTTCAACAAACCGTTAGTGCATTTATTTGTGCACTTATTTGTCAATAACGTGGGTCCGTGTGTCAGTGAGTCGGTTGAGCCCTAATGAGCTAAAAACCATAAACACAAGAGGACATGAAGTATCAAGGAGTGAAGAACATGTAAATTATAAAGTGCTTTAGTGACCCTAACCTTAGACCCAAAACGATTTAACCTCTAGATGATCTATTCTCAAATATGTAAAATTTTAATTGATCATCTCATAGCCGTAGGAACCTTAATTGATCACACTTATATAGACTTTAGAGGTGTAAAGTTGTTGTAAATCAAACAACCCAAAACAACAGTTGTCGAGTGGATCTCGATCATACTGACAATATGTCGATGAGACTCGATCGAATCGAAGACCAGCTCGATTCCATTGAAGAAACATCAACAACTAAACTGATTAATTCTTTATTTTTTTGATGGGATCAAAGGACAGTTCGATTCTATCGAAGGACTTTTGATCCTATCAAAGGCCTTTCGATTTTATCAACAGATTCATTAACTAGCCGTTTTATAGTCGTTGTAATAAGATTTTTATATAATGTGTTAATTCACTTATTTATGTACCTTATTTTTCAATCACATGAGTCCATTGTGTCATGTATTCGGTTGAACCCGTAGAAGCTAAAAATCGAAGACACAAGTGGAAGTGGAGCATCAAGGAGCAAGGAACATGTTTATGAGGTACCTTGGTGACCCTAACTCTTAACCCAAAACAACGTAAACCTCTAGATGATCTTAAACCTAATAGGTAAACCTTTTATTAACCATCCCTTATGTTATATGAGTCTAAGTTGATCATCATTATATTGGCTTTAGAGGTCCGGTGTTGCTGGAAAAACTACACAATTTCAGCAACCCTCGGTCTCAGTACACCCACATTCGGTCCGATCGAAAAATGACTAAAACAGGACAGTGTGCTTGTGCAGAAATTCGAGTAATTCGGCTGCAACCAAGTGCCACTTTAAATCTCACCGAAGACTATTTTCGATGCAACTGAAAGTATCCAAGTCTATCCAATGACTTTTCTATCTAACTTTGTGCCACCGAAGACTAGTCGTTTCTGATCATTAAAACTTGATTCCCATATAAAGAAGATCTGATCTTCGGGCATTTTAGAGCGTTTTTTAATGCAATTGAAGCTTAGGTGAATCCCCAATCATATCCCACATCCTGAGCCTCATATATTATTATATTTGATTCATCTTTTTGAACTTTACCACTCCAATTAGGATTTCAACCTCAATGTTAATGTAACGCCCCAGTTTTTGGAATTCGAGTATATGACTCGTTCTCCAAAAACCCGAGTGTTAGCCTATAAAATTCAGTGTAAATTTGAACCGCTTATCGTTAATCAAAGTTAATAGCAACGAAGTTAGAGTAAACCATGCATTGAATGAAAACATTCCAACCATAATAAAAATATCCAAATGTAGCGCCCATACAGGACTTATACAATCTCAAATACAAAGTTCATTAATTTGAAAACATAACATTTATCATCTAACGATGAAGTTCAATATGGACCGCAGTGACCCCGTCTAACTCCTCAACTACCCAATATGCTCAAGCAACCCAGTGAACAACATCGGATCGCTCTACACTTGCATCAACTGTTACGGTTTGATAGCGTCAATGGCTATCGCAGTGAGGAGCACCCTCTAAGAATGCGTACTCATCATTCATAAACCAGCATAAATCATAAGTCATGAGAATAGAAATGTTCAACAGGGCAATTCATAATTGTGAGCATACGTTTAAAAATTTAGTCAATCAACATAACCTCATCGTAAGCAAATATAATAACAATCGCAAGAGGATGTGTCCGGGTAGTCGAAATAATCAATCCACAAAATCCATGAAATGACTAGAAAATCTAGCATTAAACCTCTACTTCACCTGGAAGTCAAATAATACGTGAACACCGCAAGATGGCTAGAAAATTGCTAAGCGAACACCCGCTCCACCCAGAAATCATGGTACGACTGAACACCGCAAGATGAAGAGATAAGCAACATACAAACCCTAAATCACCCAAAAATCATATCGTACGTGAACACCGTAAGATGGCTAGGAAATCGCTAAACGAACACCCACTCCACCCAGAAATCATATCGCATGTGAACACCACAAGATGGCTAGAAAATCGCTAAGCGAACACTCGCTCCACCCAAAAATCACCATACGATTGATCACCGTAAAATGAAGAGAGAATCAACTAGCCACAAAGGGCACCAATGTTCTATCAAGGCCACCAAGGAAAAATTAACGGTCCACGTCACATGGATTAATTATGCGGTCCAATCCATGAAAGGTAAAGTGTGGTCCAAGCTATCTAAGGTAGGTGTGTGATCAAGCCCGTATAAGTCAAATAGAGCCCGCAAGATGGTAAGTCCTTAACATGTTATATTCAATCCATAAGATAATCACAAACAACAACATTTGGTTAATTACCAAACTCTACAACATGTGGCAACCGAATCATTCATGTTGCTAGCATTAAATAGACACAACATTCATACGTTACATGAGCCAATCATGCACCATATTAGCATATTCATGTAATGAAATAAGTAAACTAAATAATTTAGAGTTAATAAGTACATAGAATTAAAGCATCATTTTGAGGGTCAAATATTGCTTATTAGACCCCAATTATTACCTGATTTTACGAACATGATACTGTTTAACGGCCTATTTTAATCGTGTTTATGTTGCAAGGTGAATTTAGGAGCCTAGACTGAAAAATGGTACTAAAAGCATGGATTTAACGCTCATAAATCACCAAGGCAAGGGACGGACCCTAGGGGACCGAGATCGAAGAATTTACACGCGAGAGATCTGAGAAAATCACACCACTCACGTTAAACGGGCCTGAAAATCGTCCAGAATGAAAGATCAGGGTTCCCACCATCGGTTTGGCTCAAAACTTTATATATGGCCTGAGGACTATAAATTAATTGTACATGTCAAATTTCAGGCATTGAATCTTTGTGGAAGTGGCCCAACGGGTAGATCAGCCCATAAAACACTGATCTGGGTCCCACCTGATACCTGAATATGCTTCAACTTTGGGATCAACCTTGAATTGGCAAGACAAAGCGAATGGACGGTATAGATTTCCCCACTGACAGTTCGATGGACCCTACCTGTGAAGAAGGTGCACACCTTGCAAATGCTACTGACGTGTACTGAGTCAACAAAGTCGGTCAGCGCACGTTGACCGACTCTTACTCGAACACAACAGAGAGTTCTCTCTCTGTTTCGCAATGGATGAACCACGTCTGTCTCGAGAGAGGTTGTGGGCCACCATCATGGCCCAAGAAGATGATCTGAGCCGTCCATCTTATAGAAGAGCTCGGCCTAGTCAAAACCATGTTGACCACGTGCGCCCAAGCATGCACATGTGCTTGCTACAGCGTCACAAGAGGTCCCAATTTGCTGCGTTCAAACCATCGCAGCGGGTTTAACTTTGAGGGCCACACCGAACTCGGATCAAGAACGTACCGTATTGGGCCAAAATTCAGACGTCGATCCAATATATGGAGTAGATTTCCTCGCCAGCAACAAATGTGGACCCCACTACGTCCATCACAACTGGCGGTGCGCAATCTGCGAAGTCCGAGAAATCCGGCGATATGGTGCGTTGCGCATTAAACCCAGACATCAAACTGATGATCCAAACTGTCCAACTTGAGGAGATGACGATTTCGACCGTACCTGTGAAGTCAGAATTCATGGAATGGACGACCCTTCATCCCGAATTTAGTTTAAACGCGAGATGTTTGTGCATTTTTTCTGCGTAAAACAGAGATTGCGTTGTCCATTTTTTGGCAAATTGCAATGCGTAAGAGAAGTCGGTTCTCTGACTCCAACAAACCTACGGTCATCAATCCTATAAAGAGGAGAAAAACAAAGGAGAAAAGGCATCAGATTAGCCGTGGAGGCGTGGAGTGAAAGTAAGAGAAGGAGAGAGAGAGAGAGAGAGAGCTGGCTGCTAGGGAGTTTTCTCCCTCTTTCTTCTAGTCTTTCTCTTCCTTTTCCTTTTATGTTTTTAAGAGATTTTACCTAGATCATGTCTGGCTAAACCTCTTAGATAAGGCTAGGAGGTGAAGCTTGTAGTATGATGGGCCGATTTCTATGTTTTTTATTCAAGTTACGATGAACCGACTTTGATTAGGATTTGATTTTAAGGAATATTCATAGTTTTTAATGGTTTGTTGTGACTTAAATTACAATAGATCTGCGATAGCTTTGAGTATGTTCTTTTCATTATAGGGTTTGTGAATTTGGTAACCCTGTTGTTCACCATCGTCTCCTGGGCATGGTTGGAGATGGAATCCTTCATAACACTCATACATCCCTCAGATTGGTTGTGGATTGGTTAAATTCTGTTGTTTGTTTTGTCTCATGGGCATGGTTTTGTGATGGAATCAATTCTAATTCTCATACATATATATCTTCTCTTGAAAACTGGATCAAAGGAAGTTCATATTTGTTTTTAATGAAATATCTTCCAACTGGATGAAGATAGGACTCTGATTCTAGTTGTGTTTGTGAATCAAGCATAGATCTCCCTGATCTCTACAAGTGGATCCTCTGAAAACCATAGTTTCCTACCTTTGAATTTTACAAGTTTTAGTTAAATAAATTCACAATTATTCCCTTAATCTTCTCTGATTTAGATTACATCTTCGCCTAGTTCTAATTCAAGTTACTTTTAGATTACATACAAGATTTAGTCCCTGTGGATTCGACCTCGGTCTTACCGAGATTATTACTACATCACAACCCTATACTTGGGGTGTAAACAAGTTTTTGGCACCGTTGCCGGGGATTGACGGTTACGTTTTTATGGGATTAGTTAGTTCTAGAATTAGGTTAAGATTGTGTTTTTTTTTTAATTTCTAAAAACTAACCTAATTTTTCTGTTTTGTAGGACCTTGACATAAAATTTCTAAATTGGTAATCTCTTTCTGATTTTCTAGTTTTTCTATTTTTTTTATTTCTAGATTAGGATTTGTTTTATATTCTTAGGAATTTTCCTGATTTGTTTTATAGGACTTCTTTTACTTTTAGAAACTAACTTCCTAATTGTCACGCCCCAGACTCAATAACCGGACTCACAAGGAACCCGATGGCCGGTTCTGCCTGTCACAGCCTTCGTAGAACCCCATTCTCGGCTCCTGAAGCAGGTTCTGATCCTAAGATCCTACAAGGAGGATTTCCATAACAGTATAATCATTTTCAATATGAGCATACCCAAGATCACAGTAAGTATATCTGAGAACAACAAAGGCACACATCATACAATCCACTAAGAATTTGAACTTTTACAAGTTTTCATAAGGTCTAAAAGGACATACATAAGATAATAGGAGAAAGGAAGGAAGGTCTGCAACACCAGGGTCCTCAAGCTCGACTCTACTCCAAGCTCTACCGCTACAATGCCTGTCTAGGATCTCCTGCACGCATCAATCGTGCATAAGCTTATAGAAGCTTAGAGGGTGGCGAAAGTGTGTGACAATAGTGCACAGAAGAATAATAAGAGGTACAGGAAGGGAAAGTGCTCAATGACAATATCACCAGCCTTGCCAAGGCTTGTCATGAATACGATGTGATGAGTACTGGGCGCCTTACTAAGGCGATACATAAAGGGGGCTTATATAGCCGATGCGAATGCAGTGCAAGTAATGCCAGTGCTCATAACCAACTCACATATCAAGTATATTCCAATCATAAGGAAATCACCGGGGTCCATTACACTGCTGGATGACTTCTGCTCTCCAGACCCGCACAGTCAAACGAGCATAAGAGACCTTACTACCCGCCTATGGACAGTCAATCACCAACAAGGCCCGACGGCAGCGAACCCATTTACGAGCTGGTCAGACTCAGCCTAGCAATGTCTCCTCACACCAGGCAGGTAAGGCCACACCCCTACCCAACCGACTACACGATAGTGGGAGTCGCGGCCTAGCGGTATAAGACCCTCGTGTGCTCATAGTTTCTACTCGGTCACGACGTTGGGGCAGATCCTTGGTACCATGGAAGTTTTGGAAATTTCATCCATAGGCATCCTATGCACCCGGTATGCTTAAGTAATATTTTTGGTGTCCACACATACGGCCATCCACGAACGTCCCTGTGGAGGCAAGGCCCTGGTGAAGCAATGGTGGTATCATCATGAAATGCGATACCAATGCATGAGTCACACATACAGATCATGCATAAGCTTTAGGCACTCAATGTGCACAAGGGGAGAAACTCCATCCCTCTATGACCACCACACAATGCAATCAATTCACACAGATGATGCATATGGGTCACAATGATGTAAGTGCGCTACCTGTAGAATATATATATTCATCCTTCCCAAGGAGGGACAAGGTCTAGATACATAAATAGGTACTCTAAGGAGAAGTGAAGTCTTCTAGTGGAGGCCTAATACTTTAGGGTGACCCACAAGCTAAGAGAGTCAATAAGTCTTAATGGAGGAAACGGTCCTAACAAGGTCTAAGTTGGGCCTTCAACCACCTATAAGGACCCTATGGGTCTACTTTAGGGCCACCAAAGAGGACATCTAACCTCAATTGGGTCTCAAAAGGTAGCCCGCTACGCATATAAAGTAAGATCCAAGGCCCAAACAATCCATGGCCTAATGGGCTATACACAAAGCCCAACTCATAGGCAATATGGTGGGCCCTCAAGCAAGGTTTGGGCTCAACCATAAAGGTCATAAACCCACATATTGTGGTGGCCCTCATGGGCAGCCCAGTAGTTCAACCATGTAGGCAAATTTCATACTTAACACAAGTGAGTTGGGCCTCACATCTTAACCCAAGTACATAATTAATTTGGTGGGCAACCAAGGGCCCAACTACTTGCATATTATGGCCCACAAACCCATCACAATAGGTAGAAGAGTATAGGCCCAAAGGTCAACGGGCCTATCTAGAAAGTTCCAATCCAAAAGGCCTAAGGAACTAGCAATTAACCACATATAATTATCCACTACAAACCCAACTTGGGTGGGCCTCAGATGAGCACTAATTAAACCCAAAAATATTGAAGGAAAATGGCAAGATAACTGATTAAATCATCCTCAAATCTGGTGGGCCATATTGTGTTCACTCCCCAAGTGCAGGGTTGTGATGTAGTAATAAACTCGGTGAGACTGAGGTCGAATCCCAAGGGACTGAAACCTGTACGTAATCTGAAATTAAGCAGGACTAGAACTAGGCTAAGATGAAATCTAAATCGAATGAATTTAAGGGAATAATGGTGAAATATTTAATCTAAAACTTAAAGAATTCAGAGAAATGAAACTAGGGATTCAGAGGATCCACTTGTAGAGATCAGGGAGATCTTATGCCTGCATCAAAAAATCAACTGGACTTAGAGTCCCATCTTTATCCAGTTGAAGAATGTAACCATGGAAATCAAATTGAACTTACTTGATATAGTTTTCAAAGAGATGAAAGGTATATGAATTAGAATGGATTCCATCATTAAACCATGCCCGGGAGACAAAGTAAACAATAGAATTAAACTAATTACCAACCAATCAACAATGCATGAAGGTTAGGAAGGGTACCATCATCCGACCATGCCCAGGAGACGATGGTGAACAACAGGGCTTCCTGACGTCAGACACATAAAAAGGAAAAGAACATGCTCAAAGCCATCACAGACCCATTGTAATTTTAGTCACAACAGACGATTAATAACTAAAAACATACCCTTAATTAAATTAAAATCAACATCAATTCAGTGTAAACAAAAAACTCAAGCAAATAGTTCTCCCATCATGCTACAAGCTTCACCTCTTAGCCCTATCTAAGAGGTTCAGCCCAACATGAATGGGCTGGATCCCTTAAACAAAACAAAATAAAAATAAAAATAAAAGAAAAGAAAACAAACTCTACTCTCTGTCTCACGTTCCAACCGAAGCCAACCCCTCTGTCTCCCGTTCTCTCTCTCACTTATGGGATGTTTCAGTCGGTGGCTGGAAGTGCGTAAGAGGCTCTTACGCACTCCATGTTGCAGTAGGAGACAGATAGACTTACGCTGATATTCTTTGGGGGCTCATTCTAGAGTTCAGACAGGAGATCCACTTCGTTCACCAACTTCTCCTCGAAATTTTTGGGGAGACAACTGGTTTTGGATGTCAGTCGATTCAGCTCAGGGAAGAATTCATTCCGTCGTCCATCCTTCTTTTGATCACGATTAACAAATGATCACACGCATGGAGAGAAAAGGACACCTAGGCTTGAACAATAGGGCCCTTATACTTCTAATGGACGGCCCAAATTAGACCGATGGGCCCTGATGGTGGCCCACTGAGATCAACCGCAGGCTCTGCTGTGAAACAGAGCCCGCGCAGACGTGCGCTGTGATGGTCGGTGGGTCCTATATTACAATGATGGAAAAATCCACACCGTCCATTAGATTCAAGACGAAAAAACGTCCACGAATGGCGAGATTGGATTGACTTCGAAGTGGTCCACACGATCTCCTCATTTCACCGTTAATCTTGTGTTTAACCACGATCCAAGTGCGTGCACGTGCATGGGGCAAAAAGAAAAGCTTAGAGATGGTTTTGGCCACCCTCCGGAGCGAATGGATGGTCCCGATTATCGATCAGGGCAATGACTGGGTCCCACTAGCTAAAACCGGGCGGACGCTGTCCGTCCGCTGGTTCCACCGCGAGAAGGGTCGGGTCAGCGGTTGCTGACCGACTTTCGAATTTTTGGTGCACGCCCGGTGCACTTGCGCACCTTGCACATGCACTGTATGTATGGGTCCCACGGAGATGTTTGTGAGAAATCTTCTCCGTCCATCCGTTTCCCCATCCAAGTTAAAGCGTTGACAACGAAATTGAAGTATATCTAGATATTAGGCGGGCCCTAAATCAGGATTTTATGGGGCTGATCTGTCCTTTGGGCCACTTCCACAACGATCCAAGATCTGAAACTCAACGTGTACGGTACATTTATGGTCTTCATGCCATGTATGACGTTTCGAGCTGAATGGATAGTTGGAACCATGTGATCTTACATTCTGGACCAATTTTGGGCCACTTGAACTTCAGTTTCTTGATTTTCTCGGATCTCTGACGTGTAAATCCGTCGATCTTGGTCCCCTAGAGTCCGTCCCTTGCCTTGGTGTCTTCAGAGTGTTAAATCTATGCCTTTAGCATCCTTTTGCAGTCCAAGATCGTAAATACACCTTGCATCACAAACACAATTAAATTGAGCCGTTAAACAGTACCATGTTGTAAATATAGGCAATAACTGGGGTCTTATATGCAATATTTGACCCTCAACATGCTGCCTCAAAACAAACATTTATGGGCAGCAACATTGGGCCCATTGCTGAATTTTCAACCCACCCGTTTTCTGGGCTTGTTGGAGTCCAACAATAAATTAATATATAGCATATTTATTTTCTGATGACCCACACACATTACTGTGGGTCCCACCAGATGAGAGGGGTAAGTTACAACACATATTTCAAGTGGGCTATGCCACCGGAATGTAGGCCTAACAGCCCAAGGCAAGGACGTCCCAAGGGTGGGACGACCCAAGCTATGGAGGGCCTGGCCATTACACTAAGGTGGGCTCCTCACGCTCCAAGTGGACCCCACATGGGACGTCCACCTAGGGTGCACCACACACACTCATGGGCCCCACAAAATGGAAGGACGACATGGTGGAAAAATATACATCATGGTGGGCCTGACCAAGGGCGATCAGCCCATGGTGGGCGTCCACCAGTGTAACATCCCGAAAAATCGAGGGTCGAGCATAGCTCAACTCTCGACTTTCCAGAACATCACTTATGCAACATAGATAATGATGATTGAATATTGTCTATATTAGTGCATTGAACATGAGCGAGATTAAGCCAAAACAGAATATCATACTCCACAGACGGTTAAATTGCAAGTGGAAGACTATGATAGATAGATAACATATATAAACTATGGTGAGTCTCCAGAGTGTGATAATGTTACCAGGTTAAGGAATTACAAGTATAATTTCAAAATATACCAAAGGTGTAGTGTCATCTAGTCAACATCCCTGTAACCCTGTAGATCAAGGCACGGCTCACATGAAGCCGTCAGAAAATAACATATGCCAGAAAGTGTCCTCATCGTCGCAGAGGTCTGGCTCCGCCTCACAAGCATCGCCAACACCTGCAGCTACAACAGGGCCTGGTTGGTATTTAAAAACACCGTCCCGTAACGTGGGAGTGAGTAGCTAACTCAGTGGAACAATAAAGCATAGGTTAACATGTTATCGACTTAGTCAAGCAGTAATGATAAAGCAGTACAATCAAACACTCCTAACTACTCTTATTAATGCAAGTATGGATGCATTCATGATGTATGCCCTCACCGACATACTCCCTCATGCGACACCCTCTTCGTTCGCGGCATGCTTTCATCCCTCAGTGCTCCACATCTTTCAGGCACATGCAATGCATGATGAGCATGATTACCGAGTTGTTATTAGTCCATTTCAAACAGCAGGATTGGGAAACTAAGGTACCTCCCTTGTATCATTCCCAAACATGATCCATTCTAGGGTCGTCAGTCCTAGACAATCTCATACGATGGTGTGTTTCTAGGTCGCTGCAAGGGCTGCCAGGGCTGTTACACAGAATCGTTACACCACTCCCCCATCACCCTTTTAATGGTTCATCACTATACAGATACAGGCCTAGTTCATACTCTATACACTGCGGCCAAACCCATCGTCTCACCGCAATTCAGAGTATGCTCGAGGTCACTATAAAGGGCTGTCAGGGCTGTTACACGGAATCGTTGCACCACTCCCCCATCACCTTATCAATGTAGGCCGACAACACGAATATAGTGTCCCATACCACCATAATCGGCTCACGAGCCTGGTTGCTCACTGGTCACTACGGGGAGGCACGTGGCCCCAACGTAGGCCGACAGCTCGACCACGGTGTCCCATACCACCATGCCCGGCTCATGAGTCTTAGCGGATCGAGGTACCATGATTAAAAAGGATTTCACTGGTAAGTTTGGTACCCTAGGTTTAAGCAGTGGTGACCAAACATGGTGAACATACATTAGACAGATCGGGTTACTTGACGAGCTCTACTAGCTCGAGCGCACAACAAGTTGAACGATATGAAGCGCATAAGCACTTCGTGTGGCCAACCACTATCGCCAACCGAAGTACGACTCAGGTTCGTCGAACACATCTCACATGGCAAATGAATCTCAACCACGAATTCAATCCCGTTACCGATTGCCTGGACTATAATCATAGCCCCAAACACAATCAATTACAGATAGATAAAACAGTAATGGATCAAGATTCAAATCATACAATCAAGTCTGGTATTATCCGTTTAGGGCTGCCAGGGCTGTTGCACGGAATCGTTACACCACTCCCCCATCACCCATGACGAATCATACAACGTAAATATGAATTTAAACATATGCATTACATAGATAAAATCATAGAAGCAGTTGAGCATGTTATGAAGCACAACACAAGCATGAGTCTGTACATATTCAATTCCTAATCACACAACTATCCAAGGAAATCATACACATAGTTAAAAGAGTTGAGAATCATATCTCAACACCCTTATACATTACAATTTACCAACTACTACTCATCCAAACTTTTTAATAACCACTTAGACTACATACACCAACATACATGTCATATGTTGATCACATAGGTATAAGGCCAAATCCTTTCACTAGGGAGTTACCCCAATCATAACACGAGTACACGCATGACGGATAGTCATGGAAAGTAGGAATCCAAGTTCCATATTCATTTGAACATTTTCACAAACACTTGGGCTACACATTTCAACATATATAGCGTATAGTGGCCGTGACGTGATTCAGGGCAAATCCTTTCATCAAAGGGGTATCGCCAATACAACAATCATGTATCCATGATAATTAGTCATGGCGAGCACGAATGAGAATTCTATACTCATTCAGTCATTTTCACAAACACTTAGAATACACTATTACAACATACATGGTGTATGTTAGAAAAACATGTATTAGGGTTATCCTTTCGCCAAGCAAGTATTTTACGCATATATAATATATTTATACAACAAATAATCATGGCAACCACATCTCAAAAAAAAAAAATATATATATATATATATATATATATATATATATATATATATATACGGTACTTTCTACAATACAGTATTTCTATATACATAGTGTATATTAGTAAAACAGGTATTTGGGCGAATCCTTTCGCCAAATAAGTATTTTATCCATATATCGTATATTCATACAACAAATAATCATGTCAAACACATTTCCAAAATTTATACGTATACGGTATTTTCTACGAATACCTAGAATATGTAAAATTCCATAATCTACATCTTTAATCGAAACAGAAAACAGAAAGCACTTTGTACATGTGCAATTGCATGCAGATCATGAATCTATCATTATCTGACATTGAAAGCGTTGAAAACCATAACCTATACACCTAAAGTCCGCACCTTTTGTCGTAAAATCGTAACGGATCCGATAGGTTTGCTAAGCTTCCGTATTCGGCAGTTTGGCAACCTATAAAACGAAATAGGTTAGCTATTTCAAAACCTACAACTATCAAAACCCTAAAACAGATTAGGGTTAGGGTTTCTTACCTAGAAACGGAGCCAGAATCACCGGGAAAGCGATAAGAACGGAGTGGTGGAGCATGGATAGCAGCAGGAAGAGTGGCAGGAGAATCTCCCACAACTCCCACACTTTTCTCTCTTTCTCTCTCTCTTTAGGGTTTCTCTCAAATTCGTATGGCTGCCATGAGAGAGGGTTTAAAAACTAAAAACTAACCGAAATAGACTCCAGGTCAAAGTATACTTAGGTTATACCAAAGCGGGACTTTTCCAGCTCAACAGAGGACTTCTGGCAGCCCTCCTTGAGCCAAAGGTCAGACTTAAGCTCACCAACACTGGATCTACGTACTATTAAGTTTTCGTTTCGGTCGGGATTCCAGATCACACGTGGCGGACCAGTTTCAGTTCAACAGTCAGCGGATCTCGATCGGAGATTCCGAGTACATGTAAATGTGTATGAAATTTCTCCTGATCCGAGGGTGTAATTTAGTCTGATTCTGACGGTCTGGTTGCTTAAAACTGATCCGCAAGCGACACGTGCCAGATTACTATTCAAGATATTTTTTTTAAATTAATTTCACATTTCTCACACTCTTCACTCCGAGCTTAAGCGAATAGCGCTGGGACACTATCTGGATTTGATTTTCGATATGGTTGTCAAGCCCAGTAAGGTGGTCCTAATTCCTTAACTTCGTGTTAATCGGACTTCCGACGTGCGGTCCAGATCTGATACGGAGTTTCGAGATGCTCCCGAAAGCAGCCGAGTAATGAGATTGATCCTAGATTTTAGGGTAACCTAGCGTCAATGATTTTACAAGTTTTGGGTCTTGCAGATCGTATTTAAAGTGATTGGTGCTAATTTCACAGGTACTCTAGTTTCACACTAGCTAATTCTCGCCTAATTTCTAAAGGATTTAGTCCTGTATGATTTTTATCTGAGGTGGTACCTGGGCCTTTGTAGTTTGTATATAAAGTGATCCAAGTTATACTACTTAGCTAGTTTAGGATAGTGTCGAGGATGAAAGTACTTTGAAAAATTGAAAGATCAAGGTGGTGAAGGGTGGGATTTGTGAAGAAAATGGTTTGAAAAGGGATTTGAGGCTTTAATTGAGTGTTTGAGAAGTTAAACCTGTGTTAGGATTGACCCATCGCCTAAGGACGTCTAATTCCAGGTTGGGAAAAATCTGGGCTGTTACAACCAGCTGGACATCCATCATAGACTGCTGGTCCAGCCACATGGGCCCACAATTATGGCCCCAAGGTCCTCTGAAACATTGTAAGATAGGCCCCACAGACATGCATAAAGGCTCCAATGGGTTGGGCCCAGTAAGTTCCATAGTTGCAAAGAAGACAGTAAGGTTAGAATAAAAATCTGCTACATACATGTTGCTATCCTGAATTTGGGTCATCCAAATGGGTAGGTTCTGGGCGTCCAAAATTCTTGAAATTTAGACCCAAGGTCCCTCATCAAGCCTACAACAAGCTGGGATCTAGAAAAATGGCCTACCATCAGAGAAAGTATTTTTAAATTTTAGTTTTTATGGGAGTATGCTGTTGGACTGCACAATAGAAATTTGTGGCAATCCAATATGTTGGCCCACCCTTTTGAATGGCCAAATGGGGTCGGTTGGGGCTGAAATTTGGTATGATTGTAGGTGGTTCATGTAGCTACAAGAATCATATATTAAATAGTATCAGTCTTCCCACCAAATAATCAGAAATCAGGCCCCAAGGTGGCCCAAAAATCTGTACAGACAGTTCTGGACAACAACAATACATTGTAATAAAATAATTACAAACACTAATTAAAAGGGGATTTAATCCCAAAAAATTGTGGGCTGGACCACCCTAGTGGGCCACACAAATATCCACACCATCCCACCACCCAAAACACCTTTGCATATACCCCAATTAGTTGGATTTTGGAGCCACATGTCATAGGGTGGGATGCCATGGGCGTCCTCCCTTTTGGATGACTGGATTTTTATTGGTCCACAAGGTGGGCCACACACCATGATTAGAAAATGCAAATAAGAGAAATGAGAGAAAGAAGGATGATTCAGCTATAGGGAAAGGGCTCCGCCTCTATTGAGCCCTTCCAAGAACAATCCCACCACACATCATACATTAATATACATGCACAAGATGAATCTCACACATGCATGGCCAAAAATTAAAATGGATGATTGGGATACCATTCCCACCATGATCATAAGATCTAGATGACCTTATTATGCAATGAAATCAAGGGATCCACCATGATGGGGTCCATAGAGAAAAACCTCATGCATGGGACATGCATGCATAAGGTGGGTCAGTTGGCCACACTTATGGGGACGCGTGGGATCTCCACCATTGATTGGTGGGTCCTACACTTCCCCCATGAAAGAAATGAAAGATTTATACTATAGAAATCAGATCCTACATTCTAGAGGAGCACCCACCTCAAAGATGATCACCAAACTTCCACACTAAGATTCTCTAGCATGAAGGAAAATGGATCAATGGTGGAGATGAGATTTCAAAGGTTAGATGGTAGAGGATTTAGGAAGAAGGGGGCTGGAGAAGAGAGAAAAATGGACGTTGGATAGGGAGGAATTGCTTGTTTTAGGAAGAAAATGAGAGGAAAGGAAAGATAAGGAGAGAGAGAAAAGTCATCATGAGTTTGTAAGAAAGTAATGATGCCTATGGGACGAGATTACTATGTTATAGGTTTTAGACTAGGCTTGGGTAGTGAATTGAGTGGGTGATGTTATTCAATAGACTTGTGTAGTGTGTGTGTGGTGTGCATGGGGAATTGTGCCATGGAGGTGGTCCACAAGCATTTGCACAAAAGTGGGCCACATGATCAAGGACATATTATGTAATGCTCATAACTTTTGATCCATAAGTCGGATGGACGCACAAGACGCGTCGTTGGAACCGCAACGACGATGCGAACAAGATGGCATAGGTCTCGAGCCGATCCGAGTCGGGTCAATGTGACCAAACTTGAGGATGACTGCAAACACTATCCAAGGGTCGTGGGTCACCGGGATTTGACCAGTAAGACCGTGGGACCATGAGAAATGAAATGCATGCCTACACACATGCACACGTAAGAACTCGGGTCGGGTCTTACAACCCTCCCCACCAACAAAGAAATTTCGTCATCAAAATTGACAAAACCGAAACAACAAAATGCATAAACATCATATATATATATATACCTCAATCATTAATCGCAAGAGGAAGGCAATACAAGTAATTAATCATCGAACAAATGGGGATAACGCTATCTAATCTTGGCATCGCGTTCCCAAGACGCCTCGGCCTCCGAATGATGACCCCATTGCACCTTCACCAAGGGAATTACTTTAGTCCTGAGGATCTGGTCCTTCCGATCAAGAATACGAATCGGTTGCTCAATGTAGGAAGCATCCTCACGGACCTCGAGTGGCTGCCAATCAATCACAGGAATAGTGTCCGCCACCCACATTTCTACAACATAGAAACATAGAATACGTCATGGATCGTGGACAACTCAGGAGGTAAGGCATGCCTGTAAGCCACAGCGCCCACGCGCTCAGTAATTTCAAAAGGTCCAATAAATCTCGGGGCGAGCTTGCCCTTCATACCAAAATGAACCACGCCTTTCATAGGCGAAACCTTGAGATATACCATGTCCCCAACTGCGAACTCGAGGGGTCGACGCCGACGATCAACAAAACTCTTCTGCCGGCTCTGAGCTGTACGCATCCTCTGCCTAATAACATCAATAGCCTCTGACGTTTGCTGCACGAGCTCGGGACCTAAGAGACAACGCTCTCCAATCTCGGTCCAACAACTAGGAGATTTGCACGGTCTGTCAGAAAGTGCCTCAAAAGGATCCATGCCGATAGTCGCCTGATAGCTGTTGTTGTATGCGAACTTGGCGAGGCGCAAATACTCATCTCAACTGCCAGCAAAGTCAATCACGCAAGCTCTGAGCATATCTTCAAAGATCTGGTTGACCCTTTCGGTCTGCCCATCCGTCTGCGGATGATAAGCGGTGCTGAGACGCAAAGTGACCCCCAACGCCTGTTGGAAACTCCTCCAAAATTGAGACGTAAATCTGGAGTCTCGGTCTGAAACGATCGAAATTAGGGTGCCGTGCAGTCTCACTATCTCCTCAATGAACACCTTTGCAAGTCGGTCCATAGACCAGGAAGTACGTACTGGAATGAAATGTAACGACTTCATCAGACGATCGACGATAACCCAGATGGTATCATGACCGCGCTGAGTCCTCGACAAACCTGCGATGAAGTCCATCGATACGTGCTCCCACTTCCACGCTGGAAAGCTCAACAGCTACAAGGGACCAGGGGGTCTCTGATGATCGGCTTTGACACGCTGGCATGTGTCACACTCGGCCACAAAACTCATAATTTGGCGCTTCATCCCTTGCCAAAAATACTGCCTCCTCATGTCACGATACATCTTCATGGAGCCCCGGTGAATAGTAAGTCTTGATCGGTGTGCCTTGGTCATCAGATCACGATGCAACTCTAGCACGTCCGGGACACACAATCAGCCTCTGAAGCATAATCCACCATCAGAACTAATCTGCTAGTCTGACTGCTCCACAAATGCTGCCTCTGCCCGGTACTCCTGAAGTGACTCATCCGTCTGCTGAGCCTCGATCACCCTAGCCACCAAAGAGGGTTGAATCGATAAGCTCGAAAGCCGAACAATGGAAGACTGCATACCAAACTCAAAGTCAAACTCTGAAACATCCTCGAGCATCTGTCATTCACGCACCATCATTTGATCCACCAGGCCTCGTGGCTGACGGCTGAGCCCTTTCACCACCACGTTTGCTTACCCCGGTGGTACTTAAGGTCAAAATCATAGTCCTTTAACAACTCCATCCATCGCCTCTAACGTAGGTTCAACTTGGACTGCGAAAATAGATACTTCAAGCTCTTATGATCCGAGAAGAGCTCGAACCTGACCCCATATAGATAATGCCTCCACACTTTCAGTGTGAAGAGAACCGCTGCAAGCTCTAAATCATGGGTGGGGTAGTTTAGCTCATGGACCTTGAGCTGGCGTGAGGCGTACGCCATTGGCTTCCCGTGCTGCATCAGTACAGTACCCAAGCCAACTTTAGAGGCATCAATGAAAACAACAAAACCCTCACTCCCATCAGGAAGAGTGAGAACATGAGCAGACGTGAGGCGGTCCTTCAACTCCATAAATGCCTCCTCACATGGGTCACTCTAGACGAACTCAACGCCCTTCCACGTCAACCGAGTCAGCGGTGCAGCAATACGAGAGAAACCCTCGATAAACCATCGGTAATATCCCGCTAGACCAAGGAAGCTATGGATCTCGAACGCGTTCGTGGGCTGGCCCCACTGATGCACTGCATCAACTTTCGAGGGGTCCACAGCGACACACTCCCTCGTCACTACGTGACCAAGGAACTTCACCTCATCCTGCCAAAACTCACACTTCTCCAGCTTCGCATACAGCTGGTGGGCACGGAGGGTCTCCAGTACAATCTGCAAGTGCTCAACATGGTCCTCCTGGGTCCTCGAATACACAAGAATATCATCAATGAATTGTAACGCCCCGAACTTTTCGATGCTCGGGCATCGAAAGTCCTCGAGCGTTACCATAAGATTCAATGTGACATATACATGTGTACGATACCAATCCAACTATTCTAGCCTTACATCCTTGCCCTGACATAAACATAACCGTTGGGGATGATCTTCATCCATAAATCAAGCCATCTGACCGTTGAATTTCAAGACAAGCTCACCCATCACATGATTTCACGTAAGTACTTCCCTTAGATGACGTGACGAATAATTCCTATCCATAATGATTTAGATATATGTTCTTTAGTAAGAACTGCTTAGAAACGTATTTACAACCATATAGAGTCATTAGATTTTTCAAAACTCATAGATCGGCGGTAATTACGAAATTGCCACTAACCTGGACCCCTAACACTAGATCACATGGTTCCCACGGTCCGTTTCATGCGAAATTTTACACCTCGTGGATCGCCACTAATGTCGCTAGGAAGCACATGTACCCTTAAAATCAACCCTACCACAAATTGTAAAATTATATGGTCAGATACAAGTTTTATACGTTCCTTATGGTTAAGACCATAACCTAGAGTTCGGATAACCTAGTTTTAGGGTTTCATCTTAGGGTTTAGTTATAGGCTTAGATTTTCAGGGTTTGAACCCTAGTTGGTGTGAATTTGATTTTAGTGTTACTTTAATATTATAAAGCATTTACTAATATTAGCGTTATGGTTAACATTGGTTAACAATCATTATAATGATAATTAATATCATGATCTACTATTTATGATAAAATACATTAGTACTTTATAATGATACCATTTTAATTTATTGTATATGATAACTATCATTAGAATAAATAATTTACCACTGGCTATGCATCCTAATCCTAATATTGATGGAAACGGTGACAATGTTAATTTAATAATTATATAAAATAATAATTTGTTAATATTAGTGTTATAATCACTGTTAGCTAATGTAGCAAAATAATCATCATAATGGTAACGAATGGTATGATATATTATAAACGATAATGTCTATGAATGATAGATAAATGCTAATATCTAACATTTAATGGTCGTAATTTGCTTATAATAGTTAATATTAGCATACACAACATGTTAGTGGTTAACAAAATTATTAATCTCAAAAACTATAGTAACACCAATTTATGATAATAAATTAACAACTTATTTTGAAAGAGGAAACTAACTCACATTAGTTGACTCAGTTCGAGTACAACGAGTCATCGACGAGTTAACTCGATCTCAGACTGAGTCAACTCAGTGACTCACCCTCCTCATTCTCTTCTTCTTCTTCTTCCCCTTTCTTTCCTTCTCTCTGACTCTCTCTTTCTACCCACATGCTGGAGGTCCAGTGGTACCCCAGACGACTAGCCTCAACCCATCAGTGAGTCGGGCAGCCCGCTCAGACTCAGCCTCAGCCACGGGTGGGGCGGTAGCCGCATCCTCATCCTTTCTTTCTCTCTCTCTCTTCTTTCTTCCTCTTTTCTCACTTCTTTTTTTTTCTCCTTTCTTCTCGTTTTTCCCTGCTACAGAGTCCAGCCATCTCCGGACTGTAACACCTAGGCTGGACGTGCCCCGAAAAGCACCAGCAACGGTGGAAAAGAAGCTCACCGTCAATGGCAGACTCTCACCCGTTGCTCCTTTCTTCATTCCGTCAGCATGGGATGGTTCAGATGGGTCCCACAGAGCTCGTGGATGTAGGAAAACGAAGGTTTCATGGCGTTTACTCGATGGGTTCAAAGGGAGAAAGAAACAGTTGTTTTTCTTGGGTTGCAGTAGGAATGGTGGTAGGGTCTGTTTGAGCTCAATCCCAGCCCATCTTATGGTGTTTCTGGCCCTACCTAGACTGTTGGATTGAACCCAAACGGTCAGGATTCATTCTATTTGAAACTGCCTCGAGTACAGCTAGTAAAACTAAAACCGCCTGTGGTTTCGCTTTACTGTGGGTAGAAAACCTAGGGGCGTTTGAAATGGGCGGTTACGATGGTCCGAAATGAATGGCCGAGATTAGGAGTCTCCACTTCACGCGGATGGCAACAGACAGTTTCCAGTTTTGGATTTTTTTTTGTGTTTTTGGGGCTGCTTGAGCCAGTTGTTGTGTGAACACACGTGTGCAAGGGCTTGCACGAGAGGCATGGTTCTGGTTAGGCCCTTGCCGTTCGCACGATGGACGGTCTGGATTATCAAGGTGGGGCTCGGACGGTGGGCCACAGACACCACAAACGGTCAACCGACCGTCAGTCGCTGAAAGGAGAGAGAGAGAGAGAGAGAGAGAGATTCTTTCTTTTCCAAGAAGACGCGGGTCAGCGCTAGATAAGGCAGCTTGCACGGTTCCGTGCACCGCGAGTGCACCACCCCTGGTGCACATTCCACTCATTTGTGGGGTCTGTCATGATGTTTGGGTAAAATCCACACCATCCATTCTATTTCTTGGTCCCAACCAGGGCCTCTTACCAAAAATCAGGAAGATCTAAGCTTTAGGTGGGGCCACAACATGATTTGTAATCGTATAGTAGGTTCTCGTCAATCTAGTAGTCGGATTATTTCAAAGTTGGACGCCAACGGTTAAAAGGTCAGAGGGGCTAAAATATGAAACTTATCTAAGTACTAGGTGGGTCATATGTTAATCAACGTGGACGGACTGTATTCCCATTGAAACAGGATGTCATTTATGTACATGGATTTCACGTGAATTCGTGGCTTGCATGCACAGTTGAAAAAAAAATCAGGTGGGGCCCATAGTGATGTTTGTTAAGAAATCTACTCCGTTCACCGTCTTTGGCACGTCGTGCAAACCCATGGTCCCAAATTTGAAATAGATCTGAACTTCAGGTGGGCCGCATGATCTTGCCAAGAAACAATAATTCTCACCGTTAAAAAAATTTCAATTGTAACTCTCGTAGTCAACGGTGCCATACATGTTATCATATTTACGATTCTACCATTTTTTTTTCAAAACTTCTGCCATCCGTAACTCATGAGTCTACCGTCCAAATGTGATAAAATTTGACAGTTGGTCTTTATCCTTCACGCTCTTTCCGTCGCCCAAATTTGAGCTATGATCTCTTAAGGATGACTAAGATTCTCCTTTAATGGCTAATATATTTTAAAATTCTAAAATAACATTTGTACTCCTTTGATCGACAAGTTACCGGACAGTTGGGACCTACACCCTAAGATTTTCATGATAATCAGTTTGTCATGATGTTTACATGGCCCGTTTGGCGGATCCAAACATGATGGGTGGTCATATTACTTGTTAATAATAAGAGGACTTGATGGTTAACACTCTAGTCATGTATGTCAGTAGATGTATGGTCAGTTTCGTAAATGGATGGTCATCAGGTGTGTTTCTGGAGTGATTATGGGTATGACACATATATTGTTGGATTTGAGTGACTTGTTCATATGAGTAAGTTTCTCGGATTGAAATTCTAATGGTAGGTTAAGCATATCCATATGGGGTGAACAAGATGGACGGGTCAGAATCTTGACCTGGTAAGTGTATGAACGGATGTAGAGGTCAAGTAGCTGATTTACTATGATCTAAGGGCTAAAATTTAACGTGTATGGTTAATTTATGATAATTAGGCCTGGTGCTGCATAAATACGGCGGGCGCATTGGTCAGTCCGAACGACATGACCAGGAACTCGAAGTGACCATAGCGTGTCCGGAAAGCCGTCTTCGGAATGTCCTCCTCTCGGACCCGAATCTGATGGTAACCGGAGCACAAGTCTATCTTGAAAAAATATTGTACACCCTGCAACTGGTCAAACAGATCATCAATACTGGGAAGTGGGTATTGGTTCTTGATGGTGACTTTGTTGAGCTCACGATTGTCCATACAGAGCTGCAACGAGCCATCCTTCTTCTTCACAAACAATACCAGGGCTCTCCAAGGTGAATTGTGATGCCCCGGTCCCTACTCCAATGTGGGCGGGCGTGATGTGGGTGGGGCTGAGTGCCTGGGCGAGCTACTGTTGCAGGTGACTATGGACAGAACTCTGTTCCACATCGCTTGGACTGTTGTTCAAAGTCCCGACTATATGTGGAGGCTCTCCCTTAACTATTGTGACGTGTTTTAAAGTCGTGCGGGGGAGACCCCAAAGTGTACAATATCACAATGGTGGGGCGGGTCGTCTCTTACAAATGGTATCAGAACCGAGGACGGCTCTGCCCACGTCAGGGGATATTGTGACTCTCCGTCACTGTTGCACATGTAGGCGGGCACACGTGGGCCGACGCTGATGTGGGTGGGGCCTAAGGGCTTGGGCGAGCTACCAGTGGTTGGCAGGCTACTATGTATGCATTGAGAGGTTGAACTTGTCCCACATCGGAAGCGTTGTCCGAAGTAATGGTGGTTATATGTGTGGTCCGGACCTTCCTTGTACGAGGCCTTTTGGGGGCGACCCCGAGAACAAAACCGTGCAGGCTGTGCCTACAACAGACAATATCATACAATGTTGGTCAGGCCGTTACATCTCGAGAATTTCAAAATACATTGTTACTGGACTTTGAGCCGAACTTTCTCTAGGCTAGTTGAACTTTTCAGATTTAAGACATTTGTTAACAACAATCTCTACCATGTCTTTAATCTTCAAACGTGTAGCTTCTTGCCATCTTCTCTTATCTCTACATTTCATCATAGCTTTAATCAATACTTCTCGTGCACACTCTATCCTTCTTTTACGCCATTGTCAAGCCTAGAGAAGTTATACAGAACTTGAACTTCTTTATTGGAATGACTTTGGTGATCATGTCTGCCCAATTCACGCTAGTATGAATCTTCTCCAGTGTTACGCCTCATTCCTCAGGCACATGTCGGATAAATTGGTGACGAACATTAATGTGTTTAGTACGTGAGTGATTAACATAATTTTTAGCCAAATTGATAGTGCTCTCACTATCACAATTAACCGGCAAGGCCTTCTGCTGAAGTCCCAACTGATTTATCATGTCTCTTAATCAAACACCTTCCTTAAACGCTTCCGTCACTGCCATATATTCTGCTTCGGCCATGAAAAGAGCCACCACAGACTGAAGCTTCGACATTCAAATAATTGCTCCACCCGCTAGTACAAACAAGTAACCAGAAGTTGACTTTCTAGAATCCACACTGCCTACATAGTCTGAATCCACATAGCCTGTCAACTTTGTCCATGTCTTCTCAAAAGTTAAGAAGTAGTCTTTCGTACCTCGAATGTATCGAAGTAGCCATTTCTCCACTTCCCAATGTTGCTTGCTGAGGTTTGACATGTATCTGCTCATAACACCGACTACCGGTGAAATATTTGGTCTTGTATAAACCATAACATACATTAAACTGCCAACTACATTCGAATAAGGCACATGAAACATAATATGTTTTTCCTCAATTGATGTAGGACATTGTTTTGAGAAAAGCTTGAAGTGAACCGCATGGAGAACGCTCACCGGCTTTGCCTGGTCTATCCTATATTTGATCAACACATTTTCAAGGTATTCTTCCTGTAATAACTAAAGTCTACTCCTCTTCCTGTCTCTATGAATATCTATGCCGAGAACCCTCTTTGCAGCCCTCAGATCTTTCATCTCGAATATCCCTGATAACTGAGTCTTCGGTATATTGATTTCAGACATATAATGACAGGCGATCAACATATATCAACAGACAATACTAAGATGATGAATTTTTCATCACTCAGTGTCTTGTAATAGACACAGTGATCGTATTCACTACAAGTAAATTCCTGACTCAACATGAAATAAATAAATTTTTTATACTACTACCTAGGTGACTGTTTCAGGCCGTACAACAACTTCATTAACGTGAAAACTTTTTTTTCTCTCTCTTTAACTTTGTAGCCCTCTGGTTGCTTCATGTAGATCTGTTCTTCCAACTCCTCGTGTAGGAATGAAGTCTTAACATTCATTTGTTCTAGCTCGAGATCATATTGGGCAACCAGCGCCAACACGAATCTGATGGATACTTGCTTAACCACTAGCGCGAATATCTCTGTGAAGTCGATTCCTTCTCTTTGAGTATACCCCTTCGCTACCAGCCTCGCTTTGTATCTATCTTGTTTCTTTTTGAATAATTACTCGCATCAGATCATTTTTTGGCCCACTAGAAGCTCCACCAGCTCCCATGTATGGTTTTTGTGCAACGAGTCCATCTCATTATCCATAGTCACCTTTCACTTTTCTGCATCAGGCTCATAAATAGCCTCCAGAATAGTTGACGGGTCCCCCTCATTTGTAGTGAGAGCATATACGATATTAGAGGCATCTCTGTATCTTGCCGGTAACCTGCGATCACGCGATAGCTTCCTTCTCATAGGTGGCTGCTCCACCTGCTCATGTACCACTGTCTGCGCATCTGACCCTGTCTAAGTATCATCTGTGTCAATCTGGACGTCTACGATCAACCTTTCTGGTTCCTCTTGCTCCACTTGATCATTCTTGTGGAATATGGAGCTTTCATCGAATCTAACGTCACGGCTAGTGATGACCTTGCGTGTGACCTTGTCGAATAACCTGTAACCTTTCACACCTATACCATAACCAACAAAGATATACTTTTTTGCTATTTGGTCTAGCTTATCTCTCTCAACTGACGGTACATGAGAGTAAGCGTCATAACCAAATATGCACAAATCTGAGTAGTCCAGCTTATGACCACTTCATACTTCCTCTAGGATTTTACATTTAATTACCGTAGATAGGGACCGGTTCACTAAATAGAAAACCGTATTAACGGCTTCCGTCCATAGGTTATTTACCCAACGCAACATTACTTAACATACATCTGACCATCTCCAAAAGAGTCCGATTTATTCGCTTAGCCACACTTTTTTGTTCGGTCATGTGGCGCAATGTGTTGTGCCTAATGATCCCTTTATCTTTGCAATATTCATTAAATTCAGTAGAAGTAAAATTTTCACCATCGTCAGTCCTTAAAACCTTTATTTTTTGCCCTGAATGTTTTTCCATCATTGTCTTCCATTGTTTGAATATGGTGAAAACTTCAGATTTATGTTTCATGAAGTAAACTCAAACTTTCCTGGAGTAGTCGTCAATGAATAAAACAAACCATGATGACCCTCCAATAGAAACTTCTGGCGAAGGCCCCCATACGTCAGAGTGCACATAATTAAGCACTCCCTTACATACATATTTTCTAGATTTAAAAGATAATATACATTGTTTACCATATATACAATTCTCGCATATATCTAAATCAGAATTCTTAAAAGTTGGAATCAAACAACGATCAGATAGTACCTTCATGCCCCGCTCGCTCATGTGGCCCAGACGAGCATGCCACATACATGCAACTGTGGAATTTGCAACAGCTGCTGTTGCTCCACCCACTGAAGTGCTTCCGATCAATCTGTAAAGGTTTTCATACCTTTGTGCTCTCATAACTACGAGTACCCCCTTTAAAACTTTAAGGACACCATCAATACCAGTGAACTTCCACCCTATGGCCTCGAGTGCACCGAGAGAAATCAGACTTTTTTTTATATCAGGAACGTGCCTAACATCAGTCAAGGTATGCTCCATCCCATCAAACATCTTGATGCTCACTGTACCAATAGCCACAACATTGCAGGCATTGTCATTGCCCATAAAGACCTATCCACCATCGCATTCCTTATAACTGGCGAACCAACTCCGATGAGGAGTCATGTGATATGATGCTCCTGTGTCAAGGATCCACTCATCTCTAAGATTGTCATGTAAGTGTCCGACCATAGACATAGACAAAACATCACCTCCAATTATCTCTTCATCAGATGTGACAACATTGGCCTCCCTAGAAGAAGCCTCTGAATTTTCTTTCTTCACTTTTTAATTTGTGCAATCCTTCTTCACGTGTCTAGTCATCCCACAGTTCCAACACTTTAATTTTCCTTTGCCCTTGCCCTTGGATTTGGATCTATGTCTTGAGGACCCTGTACCTCGCTCAGTATTTCTGCCTCTCGTAATTAATGCATCGGAAAATATCCTCATACCACTGTTTAGCTTTCTCATGTCCTTCCCTTGAAGGGCTAAGATAACGGTGTCGACACTTAGGATTTTATTTACGGTGCACATTGAGTCCCTGAATGACTCATACGATGCCGGAAGAGAATTCAGCAACATACATACTTGTTCCTCATCTTTAATCACTTTCTCCACATCTAGTAGTTTGCAAACTAATTTATTAAAGTTGCTGATGTGAGCCTCCAGGTCTCCACCCTCTGCCTTCTTGAAGGCATACCACTGTAGATTTAAGTGTAGGCGATTTTCAGAGAATTTTTTCGCATAGATATCCTCTAACTTCGCTCATAAGCTAGCCACAATTTTCTCCCTCAAAACATTATAGAGAACCTCATCCGTGAGACATAAACGGATGGAAGATAAAACATTCATATCAAGAATATTCCAGTCTTTGTCATTCATTATCGATTTTCGCTCCTCAAGAGCCTTAGCTTCGTCTTACTTAGTTAATAGACTAATTATCTTAATATTCCATAACTCAAAATTATTTTTGCCTGAGTACTTCTCAATATCGAACTTGGCGTTTTTCATTGATGTTAATCCTACAGATTCAGATTTGTGCCCCAACAATAGCTTTGATACCACTTGTTGGGGATTGTACTGCGGAATCACATAAAGATGGATCAGGATAGCAATCTAAGAGCACCAAGCAAACACAAGAGAACACAAAGATTTAATATGGAAAACCCTTTCGGAAAAAAACCACCACACAAAGCGACAAATGTTCACTATGAAAGCAGAAATTACAAAGAGAAAAAACTTACCTGATTCAAACTAGCTTGAATCTCAACCTTGCTACACTCTTTGCAAACCCTAGAACCCTTTTAGAAACCCTTTAAATATTTTTGAATATTTTATAAAGGCCCTATGAACTCCTATTTATAGCTTAAGAAACCCTACTTTCGCACCAACTTTGGAATAGACCGGAAACCGCCTCAAATTTACGCAGTCTGCGTAACCTTCGACTAGTCAAGCCAAAGTTTGGGCTAGTCGAGGGTGCCCTTCAACTAACAAGCCAGAGCTTGGGCTAGTCGAAGGGGCCCTTCAACTAGTCGAGCCTGTCCTTCAACTGGTCGAAGATCTTGGGAATTCCAAAATACATTGTTGTTGGACTTTGAGCCAAACTTTCTCTGGGCTAGATGAACTTTTCAGATTTAAGACATCTATTAACAACACAAAAGGGCTCCGTGACTTGAGCAATAGCGTTTAAATGGGTGTCAAGATTGGGGTTTAAGGTTCAAATGTAGGAGGTGATTGCATTTGGGGGTTTTGGAGACCATTGTGTTGCATCTAGGCGTATAGAGTGTGGCTGGTGGAGGTCATAGGTGGTGGTGCAGGTGCTGCATCGGGGCATATGTGGGCTGCAGGTGGTGGGGTTTCAAGAGGGTTGTAAGTGTTGTTGGCCATTGAAGGATGTAGATGGAGAGCGAGTGTGGGTGATGGTGGGATTTTACAGGTGATGGGGTTTTAGCAAGATTGGGACATGCCATCGAAAAATGAGGGACGAATTATGGGAATCTGAATAGGACAATGGCAGAAACCGACAACAGAGATGATGCTAATTGGCATGCAAACGAACCACCCTTGTATCAAGGGCTCTGATACCATGTGAAGGGTAAGAACCGGAATACCTTTCCTTTTATTTATTTATTTTTTTTTTTTTATTATTATTATTATTTTTTTACGCGCACACACACACCCCCACACACTCACACCGTAGTGGAATTTCACCACCTATGGGTACTCGAACCCTTGACCCAGTGTTGAAACTCCTGAGAGTCTACCACCGGAGCAAGAGTAAGGACCCTAAGAACCTATTTCATTGATAATAAAAGGTATTAATACACAATATTCAAGTTATACATGGTAATTTTCTAGTTATACAAAATAACTATACAATTTGTATAATATGCAGTACAATTTGTATAAAATGAGGCCCACTATGTGGATGGTTACATTGAATAATATATGATCCATGTGTAACAATTTTTAGTTCATGTATGCTTTGTACAATATTCGCATTGAGTATAGAGCTTTGTTATGAATTATTACATGCAAGCCGGCGTTGTTAAGGCATAAGGGCCGTGTTTGGACACCACCAAATAAATTACTTTTTCTACCTATACAACAATAGATAAGTAAGTTTGGTTTATGATCAATTATGAGTAGCTTTTTTTTATTTAAAGTTACCTAATCACTTTAGTTTACCAAGTTAAAAACATTAAGATAAATTACTTGAGGCATAAGTAACTTCAGCAACTTAAGATCCAAATACTCCCTAAATGTTAACTTTTAGGGGTTATACATCTTTATCCTTATTTCTGTATGCACAACTTTGTATTGGATCCGGCCTCATCAAATAAGATTCAATCTTGGATCCTCGCTCTTGCTCGGGTGGTAGACTCTCGGGAGTTTCAACACCCGGTCAAGAGTTCGAGCACCCATAGTTGATGAAAGCCCACTAAGGCGTGAGTGTGAGTGTGTGGGGGTGTGTGTGCATGTGTAAATAAAAATAAAAAATTAAAAAAAAAATGTTATTTGACTTTTCAGTTTTACCGAGTCCAAGGCCTGGGTAATTGACAGCCCAAAGGTCGTTTTCATGCAAGATAGTGACAGCAGTTGGTTGTAGTGGCTTGAAAATGCCCACGGTAGAAATTTCTCACCTCTCTTGATTTTCTAAGTGGGCTGGTAGACAATCATATAACTATTTTATCTTTACCTTATTTTATTTTTTTAAGATAAACTGCAGGTTGAATTTAAGGCCATAGATTTTCTATTTAAGTACAAACTCTCTCTGTACATTGCATATGCAAGTTTGAAAATTTGCTTACTCGAGTAGTTGAAACTCACCTGAGCCGAATCAACCCTATGTTGACTTGTGCAATCGTATAGCATATTGAGCAAAACTTTTTGCGTCCTACTGTGATGTATGTGTCCTATCCATGCAGTCCATATATTTTATCTGATCATTTTAGAGTATGAGCCCAAAATACAAGCATATCAAAAGCTCAAGTGGACCACACCACATGAAACAGTGGGGATAATGGCATCAACCTGTCGAAACCTTCTAGGGTCCATAGTCATGCTTACTTGTCATCTAACCTATTCATAAGGTCAAAAATATATTTTCATAAGGTCACAAAGATACGGATGAAGGGAAAAAAAATAATAAAAAAAAAAAAACAAATATCAGCTTGATCCAAAACTTTGTGTGGCCTCTAAGAATCTTTCAACCATAGCCATTCAATTCCCACTGTTTCCTCCAGTGTCGTCTACTTTACCTTTAGATATAATTCAATTTTGGGCTCATGCTCTAAAATGATATGATAAAGAGGATGTACGGAGTGGATATGACACAAACATCACCGTGGACCCCACAAAATTTGCTCAGTAAGTAATCCGCGTTTTAAGAAATGTTCAGTTCTCGTACAATGTTGTATGTGAATTTTTCACATAAGATGCTTTTGTATTTTCTTCTAATGTACGACGTAGGTAGATTATTCAAACCATGAAAATGGTGGTCCATACCATGATGATCGCCTGAAGAAATTTTTTTTTAGAACAGTCCACTCATTAGGCAGGCTCAATCTGTAATGGACCATCTCCAAATAAAGTCAAACAAACATCAACTTTGATGGGTTTTTTTTTTTTTTTTTTTTTTAAATTCCAAAATTATCCAATCCAAGGATTAAAAATGTCTAACCGGTTTTAAATTTGAGATATGGACCGTTCAAGATCGTGCCTATCTGATGAATGTGAACCGTTGGTGTAGCTCTCATTTTAACTTACTGGTTGTGGGCACAGATTGAAAGGTTAGGGTTGTCCTATTGAGTAGATTATTCAGGACACGGTCCATCAAGATGGCTTGCACCAGACCAACAATCTGGATCGTTGAACCATAGGCCGACGTGTCCAAACTAAAAAACCAAGCATCCTGTACATATCCTCGGTCGAGGATCATACGCACAAGGGAAGGGATCATGTGATCTGATATGATCCTTGACCGAGGTTCTGCCCAGTGTACTCTGGTTTTACGTTTGTACAAGTGCGGATCATGACTAAGTGATCCAGACCATTGATCTGCTACATTCCTTTGGATCAATCTTGGGTCTCTTTTCAGTTAATTGTGTACCGTTGATTAATTTAACATCCATTTTCTGGCCACAAATTGAAGGGATAAAAGTTGTCCTGTCGAGGATATTTTTGAGGTACAATGATTAAATTATGGAATCTGACAGATCAACGGTGGAGATCACTGAACAAAGAGCCCCACTTGGATAAAGTTAAAACCCGAGTGAGTTGTGGGTATCCTCAGGGTCACGACCAGTGAGTCAACTCAGCACTAACACGGAAAGTCAAAGATGATTTTTCTGGTCAAAGTCATGGGACCATCATTGAAAGGTTTGAAAAGTCATGCACATGAACATGCACTTGCACTTTGAAGTGGGTGGTAATGCATGCTTGTGTTGACTATAGCATGCACATGATGGTGGAGAATCCATGGGTTTTGTTTCTTTCCTATTATCAACACCAAAAAAGCATGGCATTGTACCTTCTATATGTCTTTTATCATTGCCAAAAGCCCTTGCTCATTTTCTTCCCATGCATGAGGCTGTCCATGGGTTGTGTAATGGTGTACCAGAACTGCGGCCAATAGAAGCAATGCTGCAGAAAAAGAACACACCCTTCCTTTTTTATTAAGGGCCTATCAGAGTACTTAGTGGTATTAAAGGTCCTAACGAGTCCTTAGTGCTATCTCACTTTGTTACACTAACCTTAAATCACTTGAGAAGAAGTCCAGACGGTTCAATCATATTCGTTTCTCTCCTTTTGCTTTCAAGCAAGAAAGAAGAGCTTTTTCGCTCCAGGTTGAGATCTCTACCCTTTGGTCTCTTCATTACCTTTGCTACGGATGGCTTAGATGCTTTCGATCAGACAACTAAAGAAACATATGGATTTTAAGTTGGGGTTCAATAACAATGTTTGGGGCGTAAGATAACAATGTTGGGGGCGTAAGAGAATCATGTTCGAGAAACTTAGTTCTTAGGATCCAAGCTTTAGGCTGGGTTTAATGTAAGTCTTAAATGTACATTAAGTAGCAAGTTGATATTATAATATTTTAGGTATGTTAGTTATGGGTTTTGCTAATGCGTATGAAACATAGATTGTGGAATTGAAATGACTATGCAATGCATTAGAGATTAAGATCGATGAAATGGAACACAATTCTTACCTAGCTAGGATGTCATCGTTGTAGAACTGATGTAACGTTGTAGTCTTATGCACTTTACATCCTTCATGAAAGCACCGAGATTAAAATAGAAGCTTCAATTGTGTATAGGCTTGAGGACCCAACCCTGCTTTTATAGTATATAGGATTGAGGATTTGAAACCCATTGAAACTCTTCCCCTTAAAGCTCCACATAAAGTTGTCGATCTTATTCAACTAGAACATTATGCGTGTGACATATTTATAACACACCACCATTTACACGATTTTTGATGAATTGCACCTTTGTGGGATTCACTGGTATGCCCTATCACATTATCCAACCCTTGACCATTAATCAAAAAGACCCACCTCACATAATTCTCATATTGTGCCCATGAGAATAAATCTTTTAAATGGCACACAGGGTGACTTATCATTGATCTAAACCATTCATCCATTCATTCATACAACTAGGAGTAAGCCATGGTGTAAGAATCACACTACTTATATGATCTTAATCCTTTGAATGAGACCAATTTGTTAAAACTCACCATTGTTTAGGAGTCATAAATCACATGGTCAAAATTATTAAATCAAAGTGTTACTTTAGAATCATAAGAAATATAAAGTGGAATCTATCTACCAGATGTTTTAAGGTGATGATTCTAAATATTTTGTTTTTTGAGTCAATCTTTAGCGATCATTTTCATGCTATTGATGGAAGATTAGGATCACCCTATTCGCATTTTATTTTATTTTTACATGGCTTGCTTTTAGTTACATAAATGAATGAATAGTTCAATTGATAATAGATCGCCCCATGTGCCATTTAAAAGGTTTGGCGACGTTGCTAATGTGGCTATGAAGGTGGGGACATTAGCAATACATACATTAGTCATATTAATTTATATATCTCTACCATATAGATCCAACAAATTAATAGTCACAAGGAAAGAATATTTTAAAACCGAAATGGGATGTGTTTAGGGGTAGCAATGGGCCAAGTCGACCCAAGGGTCACCTAACCCAACTCATATGTTAGGAAATCCAATCGGGTGGTATTGATCCATTTGCTAATTGGATCAAGATGGCTTACCTTTAGTCCCCAGATTCCATTCTTAAACTCAAGCGTGGCCATGAGTCAAGTACTGGTCAAGCTAGATCCAATTAAATGGATTGGTATGGGACAAGTCGACGTTGGGTTTGGTGAATGGATCATGGGCTTAGTTCAGCCCAGAATTCTTGGCTCATTTACTGAATGGGCTGAACATATATATATATATATATTAGGTAGCCCACTATTTCCTAGTATGGCCCACTTGACTTATGTGTGAGGCTAATTCATGGTCAAAAATCCAAAATAGCCTCCGACCACAATGAAGAAATTTACTATCTTCATGCATAAAAATAATAAATTACTAAAGGAGGGAGTAGAACATATAGATGGAAAGCATTACATTAGGGCCCACAAAGACTACACTACAAGTTATCATAGTGTCAACACTGGGATCATTTCCTTAATATATATATATATATATAATATATATATAATCTTAATTATTTTTATATTATCTAATTAGGTGACCCAGCACACCTAATTCTTAAATAGATCAAAATTGGATTCGGTTCCATTTAAATCAGTTGGTCCTTTAGATACATACTGGAAAATCCTATTCAGTACAGAAGCTACCGATTTCAAGTTCTAACTCAGTAAACTCATGAGATTCTCAATTAATCTCTTGAGTTAAATCGAGAAATGAAAACAAAAATTAACTACAATCCATTCTACTGTCGCTAAAAAAGTTACTGCATGTGGGCTTATAATCACTCACAGGAGAGAAATGAGTAACCTGGAAATGGCTGAGCCAGCCATGATGGGGTTTTGATCAGGTCCCAGCAGCCAAGGGCTGATTAGGCCTGAGCAGAATTAGTAAACTGGCCAATCTTGAGATCCATGATTGAAAATATTTTATATTGGGCCTGGTATGACTGGGCCCACCCTTATATATAAGCATAGCTGATATGGCTTGGGCCCAAGTTGGTAATTCGGGCCTTTTTGATACAAGGATTAGACCCAATTAAAAAGATGAAGAAAATGTTTGGACCATTATACCAAAAAATGATTATAGATAAGATGATTTTGATCAATGGATGTTGGCCCATCTGTGTCATGGTATATCAATTGGTTGGCGTTGATTGAGCGATGCTGGCCGGTATGGATTATAGTTTCGATCAATGGATGTTGGCCCATCTGTGTCATCCAGACTGTTGATCTGACCAGACCCACCTTGGATGGAAGAGTGCCCCAAAAAATCATAATATCAGAAGATTCTGACTCTCTGATCAGTGCCTACAAACATACCATTGAGAAAAATTCAGCAATATGGTCTAAGAGGAAATGCAAAGATTGAATAGCCAGGATCTTCCAATTTAGATGATTTTGGGAGCACCCACATCCAAATGGGGCCCATCAGATCAGAGACTAGCTCAGCATAACATGCAGCAAATGCACAGTTTGGGTCCAAAGGATCTCCAAGGTTGGAAGAGCTAATTGTTCCAATATCTGGCCATTTTTCAGTTGAATATGGACAGATGATATTTGCAGGCCTCCAAATGAAGGGATATGATTTTCCCAACTTGGATATCTTTGAAGCATGATCCATTTACAGTGGGGCCACCATATGAACAGTCTAGATCACTGAACCATTGACCACACTAATGCAAACTGAAAAGTCAAAGATACCATACAAGTGGTATGGATGATCCTGTCTTACGAAATGGGCCACACCATCCTGAATTTTGATCAGTGCATGGCGTGGAACATAAATACAAAATGTCGGCCAAAATTGCATGAGGTCATGTTTGCATGTGGTGGATGGAATGGAGGTTTGACCCAAATGATGCAACTCAATGCTACAACGGGTTGGTGGGTGGAAAGGGTTGTATGTTAGTGTGGATGATTTGACCAAAATGATGCAACAGCTTTTATGCAGCTGTTGTGTTTGTAGGAAAAGAAAAATGGGGGAATGATTCTACCATGCATGGATGACAATGATTGCTTTTTCTAGGAATTTATGGGCTGGAGACCACCATCCCACTCCATTTCTATCATTCTTTACTTTATTTACAACAAAAGAAAAGGAAAATGATCAGTCATGTGTGATTTTTGCATGGCTTGTGAAGCGGGTGGCTGGAATCAATGGAGGGTCCAGATCAATTGATTGGAGTGTCCGCTTATATAGATACAATGCTTGTTGAACTTCCATTTCTTTCTTGCACATAACAAAGGCCCTGGAATTGCCACAGGATTGGCGAAAGTCACTATTTTCAAATATCTCATCATGCCTTTTCTTTTCTTTTCTTTTCTTTTTTCTTTTTTTTTTTTTTTTTTTTTTTGGTTTTTTCAATATTTTTTTTTATTTATTATTTTTTTTTTTTCTAGTCAGGATTTGCCAAATCTTTGGATTTCTTAAATCTTCACCCTATTAAATCTATGAATTTGGGCAAATCCAAGTGCCCCAAAAGACTAGAGGGGCGTTTGGCGCAGGGAAATAGGTAGGATTAGGTGAGATAGAATTGCATTTGGTCTTGTGCAAATTCCATCCAGATTTTGGGTATGATGAGAAAGGTTGGGATTAGGTGGGATGGAATTGCATTTGGTGCCATGTGGGGTTTCCATGGATTTTGAAATACACTACCATGAGGGGCCCACATTGACGGATGAGTTTATCCATGCTGTCCATCCATATACACCATATACACGTGACATTGTGGTATATATGTGTACAAGTGAACGACATCCATTGTGAATTTGGTCCGCTGATTACAATTTTATGGTCTACCGAATAGGATTTTGCTTAATCCGATATTTTACCGGAGTAAGAATTTTATCCCAAACATGAAATTGGATGGCTAAAATACCATGATATTTCCATACATGCAATCATTGTGCAATAATGATCTTAATCCTATCTAATACAATTCAATACCATTTTATTCCACAGACCAAACAAGCCCTAAAGACTTTATACATCAATATAATGAGAGAATTTTTTATAAAGCAATAACAGTTATTCCACCGCCATAAATGCTCCAAAATCTACAGACCAAACACGCCAAATTCAAATGCGATGCAAATCCATGAATTTGACAAAGTTCTTGAATTTACAAAGTTATTTTTTTTTTCATTTCACTTATACCAAACTGGCTTTACTAGAATTACTTTCCACAAAGAAAATATGAAAAAAAAAAAAAAAAAAAAAAAAAAAAAAAAAAAAAAAAAAAGCATGGTACTTTCTAATGTGGACCCCACATTGTTTGATAATCAACGTTGCTAAACACCCATGTGGTAGCTCAGTAGTAATGTTGATCTTGACGGTGGGGGCCACCTTATGTACTACTCAATTATCCCACACACATGCCAAGCGAAGGCGTGTGCTGCATGTCGAGGGCATGTGGGGTTAACAAAGATCCACTCAATAATCAATTTCTTTAGCGGCATTGGTTTGCATGGCAGCTAGAAAATTCACTTCAATATCAACATTAATTTCTCTTCTTTCTTGCTTTTCCAGTAGATAAGTGAATCTTGAAAGTTACTAAGAAATCTTGATTTTCACCATCACTTTTGCTTGACCCTTGTCCTTGCTTTATTTGGGAAATGATCTCCACAAACAATCGTGCAAGCTATTATTGTAAACCACGATCAAAACATCAGATTGACGTTAAAGGCATGCTTGCTATGTTATTGAGGTAAATTACATTGAAAATGCAAGAAGAATTACTTTGATGCTGTTTAAAGATGATGTCCTTAGGACTAAAAATAAGGAAAAACTCAAAGTTTTTTCATTAGAAACTACTTTTGGAGTTGACATCTAATGTTATGAATAAATCTAAGGTCGTCACCAGTGATAACCATATCATCATTTGTGGTAACGAATAGTAGGAAATAAATAAATAAAGTCATGCTTTATTGTTGGAACTAAATTTCTCAAATCAGGCTCTAGCCGCTATTGCGTCCAGCTCCATAATTTTATTTTAGAAAAGCGTTTTTCTTTATTTTTCCACTTGCCATACAATAAAATAGTTTCGAGAGATGCTCCATTGTTCTCAACAGTGCTATAAGTTGTAGTGCTCCTAGTTGCATTGGGACACTTCGATTATCCAATCGATTGATCCAGACTATCCATTAGGACTAACATATGTTTCGAGGATACCATGCATGTGTCATACAAATCAAATTATCTTAACCATCTAAACAATGACTTCTAATATGGATGGCCAAGATCATTTGTATAAAAATAGGACCAGCTATCCCCAATTGCATTTTAGAACACAAAAATAAAAAAATTAAAAATTAAAAAAAAAAATGTCGTCTAATGCTAGTAGCTAGGATCAATATGCTCTTCTAGCCTTCTACTTGCATTGTTAGAAAATGAAAAGAGGAGAAATAATAAAAGAGAAGAAAATGATGATGGATTTTCTTCTTAAGTTGTACTCTTTTTTTTTTTAATGCTTAGAAAATGAACCTCTCCTAACTTTGTTATAGAATTCCAATTAAATCATCTTCAATGCGCATTCATACATTTTCTCATGATTTTGGACAGTTTTTAATAGCTACAAATTTCTAACAACTCTCACATCCTCCCTAGGCAACTTAAACCATATAACATACACTTAATGCATGCACCACAAACTTAAAGTCTAATGACAATATGCATTTAATTTACTAATAGTACTAATTTCTGCACATGCATCAAACATGTATCAAACAATCCATGTATATCATATATGCATATAAAGTGCATTAATTCAACACTCCTATTTGTGAGATAAATAAATAAACCAATGCAAAAAAAAAAAAAAAAAAAAAAAAAAAAAAAAAAAAAAAAAAAAAAAAAAAAAAAAAAAACAGAGAGAGAGAGAGAGAGAGAGAGAGAGAGAGAGAGAGAGAGAGAGAAAACATCAAGGATTTATGTGGTTTGGTGTTAGAACACTAATTCTAAAAAAGATTACAGCCCTAGAAATATTTTAGCTTTAAAATTTTGAAATAGATTTTTTTGCATAACCCCAATTCAACCTTATAAACAATATTTATACCCCATAGGCTCCATTTGGATCATATCTATAATTGTCACTATTCCATTTTACAAAATACAACACATCTATAACAAAACTCTTAATGAACTTTTTGAATTATTTCCAACATCTCTTAAATATAAGAGAACCTTTATTCAGAGAGTGCCTAATTAAAGATGCCAATCATTAATTTGTTCTTTCATCTAACAATATTTTACATGCTCAATCTATCCACTCTTAACTTCACAAATGAAGTGGTGCTTGGTGGTGATGTGCTTCATCTTGTTGTGATATTGTAGATTTTTTTCGAATCCATTCGATTAACATGTTGTCGAATATATAATAGATTTTTTTTTTTTGTTCAGATTTAATTTCCAAATCTTTGGATTTCTTAAATCTGATTTAATTTCCAAATCTTTGGATTTCTTAAATCTGCACCTTGTTAAATCTATGGATTTGGGCAAATACAAGTCCTCATAAAGGCTAAAGACTTTACAAATCAACACAATGAGAGATTTTTTTTAGAAGCAATAAAAGTTATTCTACCGCCATAAATGCTCCAAAATCCATGGACCCATGGCTTGATTCCAAACAACAGATTTTGAAATTTGCCAATCCAAAATGCAATACAAATCCATGAAATTAACAAGTTCTCAAATTTACAAAATTCATTTTCTCATTTCACTAATACCAAACAGGGCCTTACTAGAATTACATTCAAGAAAGAAAATGTGAAGGAAAAAAAAACATGTTACTTTCTAATATGGACCCAGCATCGTTTGATAATCAACATTGCTAAATGCCTATGTGGTAGCTCAGTAGTTGCATTGATCTTCATGGTGGGGTTATGCACTGCTCAGATATGCCAAGTGAAAGTGTCTGCTGCATGTAGAGGACATATGGAATTAATAAAGCTCCACTCAATAACCAATTTCTTTACCGGCATTCGTTTGCATACTAGCTCGAAAATTTACTTCAACATCAACATTAATTTCTCTTGTTTCTAGCTTTTCCAATAGTTCAGTGAATCTTGAAAGTTACTGAGAAATTTTGATTTTTACCGTCGCTTTTCCTTGATTCTTGTCCTTGCTTTATTTGGAAAATGATCTCAACGAAACAATCGTACGTACAAGCTATAATTGTAAAACACAATCGAAACATAAGATTGAGGTTAAAAGGCATGTTTGATATGTTATTAATTACATTGGTGCTATTTAAAGATGATGTCCTTAGGACTGAAAATAAGAAAAGAATTCCAAGGTTTTTCATTAGAAACTACTTTTTGGAGTTGACGTTTAATGTTATGAAGAGCCATCACCAGTGATAACCATTACCATTCGTGGTAACTAGAGGTACGAACGAAATAAATAAAGTCATGCTTTTTTCTTCTTTTTTCTTCTTTTTTTTTTTTTTCTGGAAGTAAATTTCTCAAAGCAGGCAATAGCGACTATATGTGGCCCACTATTAGTATAATCTTACTTTAGAAAATTATTTTTCTTTCTTTCTCCACTTAGCCTACGATAAAATATTTATGGGAGATTAACGCAGAACGTAAAGATGGATGTGATGATGAGATCAATCACTATCTTCTTTAGGGGATAATCATTCCAAATCCACAGAGCTTCTATGGACTCCTCACGGAATTCCTCAAATCCACGAAGGAAGACAAGAAAATAGAAATAAATTTTAATAAAATTAAAAATAAATTGATTGATAATAAAAATGAATTTATAATTCTAAAAATAGTGATATCAAACCTAGTAAGAAGTTTCAGGATCAAACTCCAATTCAAACTCCCTAGAAAACGTGACTTACTATAAATAGTAAACTATTTATAAACCGTCATGATTTCTACTAGGCTTCATGGTTTTCGGCCAAAAATAGTAAGGGTCTGTTTCATTTTTTAATTCATTGTAAATGCCCTGTAAATACCAGCTTATTACAATTTCACCCTGTTTGGAAACAGATAGGTACTTTTGCTTGGGAAAACGGTCCAAAAGGATTAACTTAAATTTGTAGGCCCCACCATGATGTATATGACATATCGGCGTCATCCATTTGCTTTACCATGACATTTTGAGGCATGAGCCGAAAAATGAGGCAAATCCAACATTGAAGTGGCCCACACCAAAGTAAACAATGGCCCCAAGAAGTTTTTAACAGTGGGTGTTTGATTACCTTTTTCCTGTGGTGTGGTCCACTTGAAATTTAAATCTGGCTCATTTTTTGGGTCATGCCCTAAATTCGGTTGGCATAACGGATGGACGGTGTGGATAATCCACATACATCACGGTGGGCCCCACAAATATTTAGCAATATCCTTGATTTTAATGTTTTTAAAAAAAAAAGTAACAGTTAAATCAATCCTCAAAAACAATGCGGTAATTACCTATGGAAATAATCATTACCTATTTACAATGTAATTACGTTTACATTAGAAAATCAAACAGGTCCTAAGTGTCCAATTTGTCCTAACCATGTTATTCTCTTAATTTTTCTAAGCCCTTTTCATGTTGGGCACAACTCCTAAAGCTCAGAGGATCAAGAGTTATGATCGAATTAAAATTTACTATAAATAGTAAAAATGAAATTAAAATGAACTTTTGACCGTCGATTTGATGGAATCACACAAATTTCACGTGGGCAACCCAACGTAGTCAGGTTGGTTGGCTAAAGTAGCTTTACCTATCCAAAATCATATATAATACATCAAATAACTCATTCCGATTTGCGAGACACGCCTACTTTAGGGTTCTAACGGTCCTAATCGCATTTGCTTCCGAACGAGCCTTCTCTGGTCCATGATGGATATTTGCCTATAATTCTTTTTTCTTTTTTTCTTTTTTTTTTTCTTTTTTTAAGGAATGTTAGGCAATCCTGACCATTGTATCCCTAGGTTAAAAAGAGGACCACAATAAAATTAAGTCCATATGTAGGATGGATTTGATCATCAGATCACTCTTATTTTACAAAGGTAGCCCTTGAAATGTGCACTAAACTTAATAGTTTGTTTAGATCGATTGATTGCACTATCCAGGTTATCCAATGCAACTAGGAGCACTATGACTTGTAGTGGTCTGAGAGCATTGAAGTATTTCTCAACATTTATATACTTAATGCTTTTAATTAACCTAACGATGTGGGATGTGACACAGAGACATTCCTAGCATGGTTGGACCAAAAGAAGGTAAACCGTAAATTGGTTGTAACTTTTGATTCAGTTATCGTTACAAGGCGTGCAACCTATCAATCTTTATTAAAACGGGTCATTCGAGGTGATTCGACCCACAACGTGGGTCGTTTCTCTTTGTTTCACAAGAAAATGCACTCTTTCAGCTCAAAAATGAAATTTTAAGGAAAAAATACTAATTTTAGTAATTTTTTTTTTTTTTTTAATATTTTCTTATTTTTAGAGGTTTAGATTTTCTTCTTTTTTAGAAAAAAAAATGTAATCATGTTAAGACTCTTCCAGCAAAAGTTTATTTGAAATTTTTTATTTTTTTAGAAATTATGCTTTAGAAGAGTTTTATTAGAATTGGGATTTTTATTAGAGTTAGAATTTTACTATTTTTGGTAATTACGAATTTTAGGGAGTTTTAGTTGAAGTTTGATTCTGAAACTTCTTCCAAGGTATGGTACCACTATTTAAAGGGTTGTAAATTCATTTTTATCATCAATCAATCAATTTTTGAATTTCTAGATTTTATTTCTATTTTCTTATTTTCTCTAGTGGATTCAATGATCTCTATGAAGAGTCCAGAGCAGCTACGTGGATTCTAAGTAGTAATCCCCTTGAGGAAGACGGTGATCGACCTTATCACGTCCATCCCTGCGTCAATTAGTATTAGAGCGAGGACTCCCCTTGGACCAATGGCAAATAATAAAGGAATAAACCAAAATCCCATGAACAATCATCTAGAGATTCGTTATCTTTTAGAAAGAGTGGAAGCTTTCCACCAATAGAGTCAGTTGACCATGCAAGGGCTACAAGCAACCCTCGACCGTATTACAGATGCGCTAATTCTCCCGTTGCAAATCTATCTCTACCACAGAGCACCACCCGATGATGATGAATCGTAGGCCACCACTTAGATCTTGAGGAATCTGTTATACATGCCAAAGGTAAAGATAGATTTACAATGGCATGACATCTTTTGAACGAGCTGCACTGTAAACCAAAAGATCTGTAATGTGATCATCAATGTCATGAGTAGTGAGAATCTCGTGTCGAAAACAATGGTGGAAAGGCTACAAATGAAAACAGAAAGGCACCCATCCCTGTACACAATTCGATGGATCAAGGAGGCCCATAAAACAGAGGTAACCAAACAATGTACTGTCTCATTTTCAATTAGTAAAAATTATTATGATCAAGTACTTTGTGACGTGGTCAAAATGGAAGCTTGTCACATGTTACTTGGTCGACCATGACAATATAATGTTAATGCTACGCATAGAGATCTAGATAACGTATTTATATTTATTAAAGATGGTAGAAATTTTATCATCATTCATATGGGAATGGAGAACCAACCCAAGACTTCTAAAATTGAGGAACGGTTTCTCATAACCAAACATGATTTCATTAAATAATTTGAGGAGATGGGAGATGTAGATGCATTAGTTGAAAAGAAAAAAATATATAAAGCCCAGAAACAACCCAGAGGATTTGAAACCAATGTTGCAAGACTTTAAGGCGATTGTGCTCGATGAACTCCCTAAGGAGTTGCCTCCCATACGAGATATAATAAACCACTTTGATCTTGTCTCAGGGGCAAGTCTGCCTAATTCCCTACATTATAAGAAAGAATGCAAGATCTTATAGGCACAAGTGAAGGAACTGATCCATACTAGTCAAGTCAAGGAGATCATGAGTACATGTATTGTGTCAGGTCAAGAGCCTATTGCAAAGTACATGGAAAATGCTGATAAACATCGACGCTAGAAATTATTTGAGTATCATGAGCGAAGTCCCTTGAGTAACTCGATGATGAGTTTTTGCAAGTGGATGGGTTTAATGTAGGACGTGGCACAAAGACATTCTTAGCATGGTTAGACCAAAAGAATGTGAACTGTAAATTGGCTATAACTTTTGATCTAGGTATCATTATGGGGCGCACGACCTATCAATCTTTACTGAAACAAGCCATTCGAGGTGAACTAACTCACAAAGTAGGTCGCGTTTGTTCGTTTTGCCAAAAAACGCATGCTTTCAGCTCAAAAAAATGAAATTTTAAGGAAAAATTACTATTTTTAGTAATTCTGATTTTTTTAATATTTTCTTATTTTTGGAGTTTTAGATTTTCTTATTTTTTAGAAGCAATTTATAATCATGCTAGGACTCTTCTAAAAAAGTTTATTTGGAATTTTTTATTTTTAGAAATGAAGCTTTATAAGAGTTTTACTAGATTTAGGATTTTTATTAGAGTTGGAATTTTACTATTTTTGGTAATTACGAATTTTAGGGAGTCTAAGTTGGAGTCTGATTTTGAAACTTCTTCCAAGGTTTGACATCACTATTTAAAGGGTTGTAAATTCGTTTTTATCATCAATTAATCAATTTTTGAATTTCTAGAATTTATTTATATTTTCCTATTGTCCCTCGTGGATTCAAGGTATCTCCGTGAGGAGTCCAGAGAAGCTCCGCGGATCCGGAGTAGTTATCCCCTTGAGGAAGACAATGATCGACCTCATCGTGTCCATCCCCGCATCACCTAAATACCTCAAATTGACAACATCTATAAAAAGAGAAATGACCCTTTACAACAGTTTGATGCGACCTCTACAGATTTTCATATCATTTATATCAACATGTCACATATATAGGATATCCCATTCATGAAAAAGGTGGGACAACCCATGATGGTCACCTGGTGCAAAAATCAGGCCGGATGCACTCATGGAGCAAGAATTGTCAAAATCAAGGGTTAGGCAATGGAATGACTTCTCCTACTGCTGTGTCCACTCAATGAATTGATCAGGGTGATTTCACACAGGGAGACCATCAAGGCATAGCCCACCTTTTGCACGGGTTAGATATTTTTGACATGTGACATGTTAGTGGGAAAAAATCAATGGATGTGAGAGTTCACATAGAACCACTATATGTGATCTTCTCAATATTTCGTGTACCAGGAGAAAATTTTAGTAACATTTAAATTATCAATTTAACATAGGTGGAATCCAGGTTTTGAGGCCATTGGTTTATTGGACCAAGAAGCACAACCACAGTTGTCGCCAATTGTCTTTTAATAAAAATAGTCTAATGTTAGCAGCTAGATTTATAGGCTCTAGCCTTCTGCTTGAATTGTTAGAGAATGGAAAAGGAGAGAACTGATAAAAGAGAAGAAGATGATGGAATTTCTTCTTAAGTCGTACTCTTTTTTCATGCTTACAAAATGAGCCTCTCCAATGTTGAGATTTTATCTCCTATTATGTCAATAAGCCAATAGAAAGTGATCATTTTATCTATCGGCTGGTAGATACAGTCATGCCACTGAACGGCGGGTTGATTTCGACCATTAAACCAAATGGCTGCCTGATTCAACAGTTGGACCAATCGGCTAATAGAAATCAACTGTTGCTAAGTTTTAGTCGGCCAGATCATACCACTAAACCTTTCGGCCATGAGAACGATTAGTTCGACCCAATGTAACCATTGTGACTGTTTGACTGGCAAATCACAACCATTGTGTAGGTTCGATCGTCAGAATCTAACTGTCATGAGAAATGGTTACTTCTGTCTTTTTTTATTTAGTTGCATCTATTCTTTATTTAGTCACAATCAAGAACAAGTTCCTGCTCCCGAGGATCGATGATTTGTTTAATCAGTTGCAGGGTGCACAGTTTTTTTCGAAGATTGACCTGCATTCTAGTTATCATCATATTCGGGTCCGAGATGAGGATATCGCGAAGACAGCCTTCAGGACTCACTATGGTCATTTTGAGTTCTAGGTCATGTCCTTCGGACTGACCAATGCGCCCGCAGTGTTCATACAGTTGATGAACGAGGTCTTTCGTCCATATCTCGATCAGTTTGTTGTGGTGTTCATCAACGACATTCTGATATATTCGAGGACTCATGAGGAGCATAAGCGGCATCTGGAGATTACATTGTAGACCCTCCGTGCACACTAGCTTTACGCGAAGCTGGAGAAGTGCGAGTTCTGGTAGGAGGAAGTGAAGTTCCTTGGTCACGTGGTGACGAGGCAGGGTGTCGCAATGGACCCTTCGAAGATTGATGTCGCGAGTCAGTGGGGCCATCCCACGAACGCATCCGAGATCCATAGTTTCTTTGGTTTTGCGGCTACTATCGACGTTTCATTGAGGGATTCTCTCGTATTGCAGCCCCGTTGACCCGGAAGAGTGTCGAGTTCGTTTGGAACAACACTTGTGAGTAGGCATTTATAGAGCTAATGACCACCTCACGTCCACTCCTATCCTCACTCTCCCTCTAGGAGTGATGGATTTGTTGTATTTACCGATGTCTCGCGAGTTGACTTGAGTGTTGTCCTGATGCAGCACGGGAAGCTGGTGGCTTATGCGTCTCGCCAGCTCAAGGTCAATGAGCTGAACTACCCCACACATGATTTGAAATGGCAGCAGTTATCTTTGCCCTGAAGGTATGGAGGCACTACCTCTATAAGGTGAGGTTCGAGCTCTTCTCTGACCACAAGAGCTTGAAGTATCTGTTCTCTCAGTCCGAGCTGAACATGAGGCAGAGGCGTTGGATGGAGCTCCTGAAGGACTATGATTTTGATCTTCAGTACCACCCAGGCAAGGCGAACGTGGTGGTGAATGCCCTTAGCGTCAGCCACGAGGCTTGAAGGCACACATGGTGATTCAGGAGTGGAGGATGCTTGAGGATGTGTCAGCTTTTAACTTCGAGATCGATTTGCAGTCTTCTATTGTACAATTATCGAGCCTGTCAATTCAACCATCTCTTATTGTAAGGGTGATCGAGGCTCAACAGGCAGATGAGTCAGTGTAGGATTACCAAGTAGAGGCAGCATCTGAGAATCAGACAGATTGTCAGATTAGTTCTAATGGTGGACTTCGCTTCTGAGGCCAATTATGTGTCCCGGATTGTCCTGAGTTACGCCGAGATCTTATGACTGATGCACATCGATCGCGGTTCTCTATCCACCCTAGCTCGACGAAGATGTATCGCGATATGAGGCATCAGTATTATTAGTTGGGGATGAAGCGCCAGATAGCCAGTTTTGTGGCAGAGTGTGACACATGCCGGCATGTCAAGGACGATCATCAGAGACCCCTAGTCTATTGCAGTCGTTGAGCGTCCCGATGTGAAAGTGGGAGCACGTATCTACCGATTTTGTCATGGAAACGTCATAACTCCATTTGAGTTGTCGTGGATCGCCTGACAAAATCGGCACATTTTTTACGATTAGTGAGACCTGGCATGTGGACCAGCTCGCCAAGCTGTTTATTGATGAGATCGTGAGACTGCACGGTGTTCCAGTTTTGATCGTTTCAAACTGAGACCCGAGGTTCACGTCTCAGTTTTGGAGAAGCTTTCAGAGAGCGATGGGGACTGATTTGCAGATCAGCATCGCGTATCATCTACAGACCGATAGTCAAACCGAGGGTCAACCAGATCCTTAAGGATATACTTCGGGCCTGCGCGATTGATTTCTCGGGTAGTTGGGATGAGCACCTGAGATTGGCTGAGTTTGCGTACAAATCAGGCGACCATTAGCATGGCTTCTTTTGAGGCATTATACGGCAGACCATGCAGATCTCCGAGTTGTTGGACTTAGGTTAGAGAGCGGCGTCTCCTAGGTCCCGAGCTTGTCCAGCAGACGTCAGAAGCTATCGATATCATCAGGCAGATGATGCGCATAACTTAAAGCCGACAGAAGAGTTTTGTTGATCGTCGACGTCATCCCTTAGAGTTTGTCGTTGGGGACTATGTGTATCTTAAGGTCTCATCCATGAAGGGTGTGGTTCGTTTTGGAGTAAAGGGCAAGCTTGCCCCGAGATTCATAGGACCTTTCGAGCTTACTAGGCGCGTTGGCACCGTGGCATATCGGCTTACCTTGTCATCTCAGTTATCTGGCGTACACAACATTTTCCACGTTTCTATGTCGAGGAAGTGTGAGTCAGACATCATTACCGTTATTGATTGGCAGTCGTTGGAGGTTCGTGAGGACGCTTCTTACATTAAGCAATCAGTTCGTGTCCTCGATCGAAAGGAACAAGTCCTCCGGACCAAGGTCATTCCCTTGGTAAAGGTGCAGTGGGGCCATCATAGTGTGGATGAGGCGTCTTGGGAGTGCGAGGTGGAGATTCGAGAGCGCTATCCCTATTTTTTCGATGTTTGATTGTATGTTATATTGTGTTTTGATTATATATGATGTTATGTTTTATATTCCCTTATGAGTTATGGTTAGCTGCTATGGTAGTACAAATATTGAGGATGAAATTTTATTAGGTGGGGAGAGCTATAAGACCCATATCCTAGTCCGTACTGTTCCGTCGACTCCCACGATCCTTTCCGTCGAATTCCGGCAACCTGCGATATATAATTGATATTTGCACGCGATCCTAAGTCATCCTGTAGATTTGAGTTGGCATAATTCGAGACTTGTACCATTGCGACCACCCCGTCGTCGCGGTTCCAACGCCCCGTCTTGCATACCGATCCGATACCCTGGCCGAGAGATGTGGGCCCGTATTCAGTTTGAAGAAAACACCGCGTGTTTGCAATCCCAAAAGAATCTCTACAACCCATCCTATCAATCAATCAATCAATGCTTTCTTTCTCCTCAAGTCAAGCAACCACTAAGTCAACTCTCTCTCACTCTCCTCTTACACACCCATACATGTCAAGTACACTTCACCTCACATCCATCACCCATCACTCTCTCTCCTTACAACCCTCTCTCTCTCTCTCATTTCTCAAACAAGAAAATTCCAAGAAAGAGGTGCACGTCCATGGTTTTCCAAGAGAGAAAGTGAGATGTGTGTGGCCCACTTCCCACCCCAAAATCATTCATCCTGGCTATTCATTTCTCATCATCTTTCATCAAAGAGAGGCACAAAGAGATCAGCGTTCCAACGGACCAAGAAGATCGAACGGTGGGTGTTTCTATAGGCCTAGATTTCTTGTTTTGATGATGGGCCAAGTGAGACCTACCGATCGATGGTATAGATCTCACTTTGGACTCTAGATGTGGCCGATGACCCACCTTGATTCCCTTGATTATTCCATGATGGGGCCATTATCCATGGACCCCATCATGATGTTTATTTTCCTTGCATAAATAGGGTTAACTAGACCTTGCATTTCGGTGGGGGAAGGATCTTCACCGTTGATTTTGATTGGTGGACCCATATGAAATGGGACCCACCTGATGTATGCTGTAAATCATACAAGGGAGGGTCCATAGTGTCGGGGCCTCCATCATCACGTGTCTCTCTCTCTCTCTCTCTCTCTCTCTCTCTCTCTCTCTCTCTCTCATCTCTCTCTCTCTCTCTCCTCCTTTATTTTGTGGCCCACTTAATGAATATGTGATGTCCCAACCATCCATCAAATGGACCCCATGGCTATCCAAGCCATGTGGGCCCTACCCTCTGGATGATGGGAACAAATATCAGATTTATCCAAATCAGGTGGGTCACGTCCATGTGGGACCCACCTTGACGAACTGTATATTCACGCCGTCCGTCCAACGTCCAGGGACGCTGGGCGTGGGTTCACAACAGCAACAAAAAAAAGAAGATTTTTTTAAGGCTTTTGGGTGGGCCACCCATGCAGGCCCCACCTTGACGTATAAATCTGATCCACGCCGTCCATTCTATTTTTCAACTCATTTTAGGCATTAAGTCAAAAAATGAAGCTAATCCGATTTTCTAGTGGGCCATAGCATAACAAACAATGTTTTCTATCGTTGAAATCCACCTGATGTTTTTACACACCAAAATACCTCGAATATTGGGCTTGATGGGTCTGTCTTGAGCCATGGAATCCAACGGCTGGGTCGGATTCCCTTGATGCAAGCCCCACCTGTGAAAAACCATAGGAAAACAACTTTTTTTTAAAAAATAAAAATCAAAGAAGTAGCAGCAGCGCCTGCTTCTGCTGACCGTCTTGAGGACGCGCAGGGCGTCCTGCGCTCTGGCGTGAACAGGCAGGGACCCACGTCCTAGCCGTGGGCCCCACTGTGAGGTGTGTTGGAACATCAACACCGTGCATTTGGTAGGCCCCTTAGAGCAGTGGGCCCCTCCCGAAAATCAGCCGTATACATAGCTCAGGTGGCCCACGTTATAGGAAACAGTGTTGATTGAACGTCTGCCATTGAAACCCTTTTGGGTATCACAGAAGCTTTGGATCAATATGAAATTTATTTTTACTCTTCATTTAGGTCTCTGTGACCTTACCAACAAATTGGATGACAAATAAATGTTATGGTGGGCCTCACATGGAACCCACCAATGATGCATGTGTTTTATTCACACCGTCCACGGTAGTGGACGGTGGAACCCACCATGGTGTATGTGTTTTGTCCACACCGTCCACAGCAGTGGACGATGGGACCCACCCAATGATGTATGTGTTCTTTCCACACCGTCCACACCACTGGACGGTTGGACCCCCAATGATGTAGGTGTTCTCTCCACACCGTCCATCCTTATGGGACCCACCATGATGCATGTGTTGCATCCAAACTGTCCAACCATTTTGGAAAGCTCATTTTAAGGCCTGAGTTCAAAAATGAGACAGATCCAGTATCAAGTGGACTACACAGCAAAAGTAGTGGGGATTGAGTGTCTGCCATTGAAACCTTGGTTGTCACAGAAGTTTTGGATCATTAGGAAATTTGTTTTTCCTCTTAATTCAGGTCTGTGTGACCTTATGATCAGATTGGGTAGAAAATAAATGTTATGGCGGGCCTTGAGAATTTAATGGTGGAAATCATTATCACCACTGTTATTTGGAGTGCGGTCCGGTTGATCTTTTAATATGATTCATATATATATATAATATATATATATATATATATATATTATATAATATATATATATATATATATATATATAGACACACACACACACAACACGCACATCTTGATTTATTTATGGTCATCCATTGAGGCCCACCCTAGTATATATATAAGGCCCATGTGATTAGGCCCACTTGGTATATATATGAGGCTCATATGATTAGGCCCATCTTGACTTAGTTATGGCCCATCCGTTGAGGTCCACCTTGATATATATGAGACCCATGTTATGAGGCCCATTTGATGTATTGGAGGCCCATGGGTCGAGGTCCAATGGGATGTACATAAGGCCCATTGCAATGTGTGATCCTACCATGGTCTATGTAACGATGTTTATGGCGGGCTATGCCTTGGGAGCAATGATGGTTTGACACCCACATTGTAAGTACAATGTTGGTAAAATGTCCGTATTGTAACTCTCCCTAGAGTCCATTGATAGGCCCATACTTGTTGATAGTTCATCACTTTATAACATGCTTACTATAATTCCATGACTCAGGTCATACGCATCATATGTATGCTTGATATAAATAGTGACTGATCATAGCATATGTCATTGGGCAGATTATTTATGGGACTCACTGATAGGAGTTACCCACATGAGCGCATGGTATGTGCGAGATTGTTACATGACTGGACAGTGTGCTTCATGCATCTTGCATTTGTGTGACTTGATCATTGTACACCATATCGACATCAGGGTCGTGGCTCCACAGGCACATCGTGGATAGCCGTATCGGATACCAGAAATACTTTGTTCTAGCACTCTAGGTACTTAAGATGTCCTTGGGTGAGAGTCTCAGAACCTTTTTGGTACTAGGAGATGCTCCAACGCCTATACCGAGTGGATACATGAGTTCTCGAGTGTCGAATACCAGTAGGTCGCATCTCCCATTGTGTCATAGTCGGTTGGAAGGGGGTGTGGCCTTATCTGCCCGAGTGAGGGGGCTGTAAGCTCGGATGAGTTTGACCAGCTAGCAAATGAGTCCGTTATCAACGAGTTAGGTAGGTATTGGCAGACTACTGGTCAGGTGAATAGTGAGGTCTATTCCGCTCGTCGGGTTGTGCGACTAGGGAGGCGACAGTCAGTGTGGAGTGTATTAGACCCCGGTAATATCCCAGAGAGGAACCGTACTGATATGTATACTTGATGAGGACTGGCATGCTTGTTTTGCATATTGCATATGACATTTGGCTACATAAGTCTTGCATTGCATGTCCTTGGTATTGCCGATAGCATTCATGTCTTGCATCACATAACCTTGGTACGGCTGGTTGTATTCATGGACTTACTCGCATATTTTCGCATTACTCTGATATTGTATACTTGGCACTTGCCGTGCGCACACACTTACACCACTCTGTAAGCTTTTGTGATCTTATACACGACCATTGCGTGCAAGTGTTGTTGGATCGCAGCAGCGCTGAAGCAGAAGCCCGCAACAGATTATTTTGGAGTTTTTTGATCGCCCTGTATTTCCCTTTCCGCATTGTACTTAAAGTTTTTGTTATAGTGGATATGTGGTGATGTTGTTTTGTGATTTGGTTATATTTGTAGTTATGCTCCATTAAAAAAATTATACTGAAAATCCTCCTTGTAGGATCCCAAGATCAGAATCTGGCATACGAGTATCGGGATCCGAGAATGGGGCACTACGGAGGCTGTTAGCACTGGATTTGGCGATCAGGAATTTTGTGAGCCCGGTTTCCGAGTTTGGAGCGTGACATCCCGACTCTTAAGCGATTCTACGGTTCCTAACCGGCCATAGATTTTATTCTTCATTTGGCTAGTGGCGACTCCAAATCAAATACATGTTTACACCCAAGTCAATAGCACACATTGGCCATAGTAACAAAATCAATAAGAAAGCCAACAAAGTAAGGGCACCGCCACGCTCATGCGGGCATGTGGGGGGAGATGTGGGTATGAGCCAAGTGCCAAAAAGATTAAACTCTTTAGGCATAACTTATACGGCTATGAGCCAAGTTCTAAAAATGATTAAGCTCTTTGGGTTGATACGGTGCGCATGTGTAGGGTATGAATTAGAGATTTGAACCCTAATTTCCCAAAGAAAAAAGTATCTCCTCTTAGTCCATATGAATAATTTTAAAAAAGCTTTCATCTATAATAAATTTATTTATATTTATAAAAAAAATTTATGAAAAAACATAGAGATTGTATTTCTTTTATTATTTGGTTAGATTGGGATCACTTCATCTCTTTTACTTTGCTCCGTAGGTTGATTCTCAAATGAAAATGGAAGACCTTTGACTTTGTGATTCAACATTTGAAACATGTCGGTGGCTCTTCCCACTCCTCCAACAGTGTATATCCGTGAACCATTGCTTACGTAGCATAAGCCAAAAATTACATGGAGATAATGATAGTAACCATCTGATTTTCTCTTCTAATTTTGACTAATCACTATTTTAGTTTTAGATAGATGAAGAAAAATTGGATGGCTAGGATTTCTTGATCAGGTTGATTTCACAGACATGATTCATCCACAATGTTCCCAACAATATGAATGGTCTGGATAAATATGAACATGGCTGACACATGCAAAGAAGATGGGCCACCACAGTTTTAAAAATAATGGTGAATTATTATTGGACACAACCTCCTTTTTCTACTTTGGCTAATAAATATGGTATTGGGTACAGTTAAATTACCAAAAGTAGAAAGAAAAGATGTATCTATCAACAGAGGGGTTGAAATATCTAACTCCCTCGAAGGGAGAAAGAGAGACAAAAGAAAAGGTGGCAGAGTCCTATCTATCGTAGGGTAGCTTGCCCTTCTGTGGGAGCATCCAGACCCGACATAACAAAACAAAAGGAGATAGGCCCGATTCCGGATTCGCTCTCAGTCTGGGCCACACATAATCTATTTCCATGTATAATCCACCTGTTTCTATGTAAAACACCTGTTGTTATTGTGGGGTTGGTTAGACTAGTGTCATAGTTCACCACCATTTTAAAATGATGGTGAGCTCTAAACCATACACATGACATTGTTGTGCAGCAATCTAGACCGTACAATTGAAAATCCAGTTATGGATGGAGCACAGCAACCTCTAATTGTGTGGTTGAGATTAGCAAAATTCAATGTTTTAATTTTGACCATCTATTTTATGGATATTAATAGATGCTTACGATTTCTTGGTCAATGTGATTTTAGATATATAATACATCTGAAGTGTGTCCCACAATTTGGATGGTCTGGATTGTAGTATACGAATGACACAAGAACTCGCCAATCCCTTTTTAAAACGGTGGTAAAATGTTGTTATCATGGAGTTGCTTAGACTAGTGTCATAGTTCACCACCATTTTAAAATGATGGTGATCTCTCAGTTATACACATGACATTGTTGTGCAGCAATCTAGACCGTCCAATTGAAAACCCAGTTATGGATGGAGCACAGTAACCTCTAGTTGTGTGGTTGAGATTAGTAAAACTCAATGTTTTTAATTTTGACCACATATTTAATGGACATTAAATAGATGGTTATGATTTATTAGTGAATGTGATTTTCGATATATATTACATCTGAAGTGTGTCCCACAATTTGGATGGTCTAGATTGTAGTATATGAATGACACAAGAACTCGCCAATCCCTTTTTAAAACAGTGGTTAGCTGTTGTAAAAGAAAGTCCAGTACATTATCTTGTAGGGTGGAGACTAGAGAGAGGGAAGGAGACGTGAAAGGAATAGTACGAGCGTATGTTTCAGAGTCAGACAGGGCAGACGAGACGGCCACAATAATGAGGTTAGAAAACATTAATACTCTTCAGGAGTACGAATATCCGTTCTCACGCGTATATTAATTATACATTTTTGCAATATATATTCCAATCTAAAACCGTTCATAAAGTGGGCCCCACTTGATATTTAGTGCCATTACCCTTGAAAGTGTGATTTTTAACTGAACAGGTGGTGGAGTCTATGGTCCAACTTCTAGAACCTCCTGACCGTTCATTCGATCTCGGATTTGTTTATTCTGTATGATATTTGGGATGTCCCATCTACGACATGGCCCAATATTTGAACGGTTTTGATGGATTTGGTTACATGTTTGCCACGTGTGCTGTTGCAGTTTTGAAATGCAACCCTGCATTTAAAAGGTCCACCATGGAAAGAATGGTGGCTGGAATTGCAGAAGTGTCATATGATACGTGTGCACCGCATCTTTACAAAGTACACACGAGTTCTCACTTCTGACTAGTGAGACCTAATTATGATAATCCAGACCGTTGGTTTGTTGATTACACGGTAGATAAACCATCCCAAAAAAATACAAAGATTGATAGATTTCATCCACCAATATCATGACCTTTTGATCTGATTGTAGAACAGTGTGCTAGTACTCTTCTCAACCGTCTATTTTTCGTATCAAGTAGATCCAAGGATTGCCTGAAAATGGGCCTCACTTGTCAGAGAGGAGAAGCCGTGTATAAATAGAGGTGGGCCACGGAGCATATAATTCAATACTGCAATGCATGAGAGTCTCATTGAGATGAGCTGGCGAGTGGAGAAATGGTGTAAGGAGTGGAGCGGTCGGAATGGAAGGAGAGAGCGATAGAACGAATCAGGAGTGGCAGTTCTCGTGACTTTATTTATTTTTGGATTGCTTTCTTCACATTTCTTTGAGGCCTACTTAAGTAGTTCGCTCATAGATAGTCCTGATGGGCCCCATCCCACCTACTGCTGGTATGTCTGGCAAGTGGTAGCACAAATGACAGTAGGCCCACCAACTTCTAGAGGTGGGCCCAATGCTTGTACGTGTGGCAACGTGTCACGTGTGTAGCCTGGTGGGGCTGAAAGTGGGCATGCAGTCTCTCAAAATCTAAGATTGAGCATTGAGCAGAGGCCATTGGTGTTTTTCATTCTAACTGTGTAGTTTTTCTTTTCATGTGAGTGTGGTCCGTGTGATAAGTGGATTAGCCTTATTTATGGGTCTGGGTACGTTTACGGTCTGGCACAAATGATGATCGGTTCGGATCTCGTACCGGTGGGTCAGGTTGGCATGTGTACTGAGGTTCACCTATTCAATCTTTCGTGGTGCGAATTGCCTAATTATTCCCGGGTATATTTTTTTCTTCTTGGATTAGATTGATTGACAGGAGAAGTGATGATCTAAGGCATGTTTTGCAACATCGCGTACGTGTACATTAATCATCGCCATCGTCAAAGAAACCCATATTTTAGACGGTCTGGATTATTCTACGTATGGATTTGCTAGCTGCGATCATTTCATAAATGGTGGTAAACTCAGACCAACTATTTCAATTTAATATCAGAGACAAGCAACCTAGAACGGATTGGCTACTCCCCCTGCCACTATCCAATGGCTAATGGTCGGTGCTCTGTGGGCCACAACATGATGTATGTGTTTCATCTATGCCGTCCATATATTTTTTTAAATCATTTTATAGTATGATACCAAAAATGAAATATATCCCAATCTCATTTGGACCACATTACAGGAAACAGTGTTGATTGAACTTCGACCATTAAAAACTTTTTGGGGGCATAAAAGTTTTGGATCAAGCTGATCTATGTTTTTTCCCTTCATCTAGGTCTATATGACCTAATCAACAGATTGGATGTCAAATAAACGGGACGGTGGACTTTAGGAGGATTTTAATGGTGGATATCCAATTACTATTGTTTTCCTGTGGTGTGGTCCACCTGAGATTCATATCCCCTCATTTTTTTAGATCAAGCACTAAAATGGTATGTAAAAATGGATGAACGGCATGGATAAAAGACATACTTCATAGTGGGGCCCGCAGAGCACCGACCATAGCCACCGGGCTGGTGGCAGGGGGAGTATCCAATCACGCAACCAACCTCGTCCGAATCAATGTCGCGGCTCTTATCCAGCCATGCGATCTGAGGTGGGCCATGCAATTGGGTGGCGCATCTGAAGATCCAGACCGTCTATTTGTCTTGGCATAAATTTGGATGGAACATCATATGAATATCACACTGAGTAGTTAATTCTACCTTTGAGTCATTAATTGCTTTTCATACGTTCCGTTGAAACAAAACGATCAGTTGTCCACATCAGACCGGCAAAATTTTAATAAGATGACATTTCACACGTACGGTGGAAACCAAACGGTCAGTTGTCCACACCTGACGGGCAAAAATTTTAATAAGATCGTCCAGTCAATTTGATTTTAAGACCATGTCAATCCATCATGCGACGCATTAGCTGGACAATCCGAATCGTGGGCCTATTAAATGTACGGTTGAGATGGAGCCACACACATCACCGTCCAAGTTGGTGCCAAACCAATATGACCTGCAATCTTAAATGGAAATACCTAACCATGCAGACCTACAACATGTGCGTATTTGAAAGGTAGAGAACATATGACACGTGTCCACATCCAAACTGTTCATTTTAATGGGCAGCGTTGTAGATGGCCCACATACACAAAAATAATTATCAAGCGATCCTAATTACACGGATTAGGATGGTTCGCCAATACAAGATTTGGGCCTGGGAAAATCCATAGATGGGCCAACCGATGGTTGGAGATGAATGGGAAAGATGAAAAACCGATAATCTGATTCTGATTCTTGAGTGTGGGTGAATGGTATTGTATTGATGGCTATCCACTGCAGAGTAATATTGATGAACGGTTGGGATCTAATATCCGCTGCCATGCATATTATGTGGTTGAGAGGAGAATGTGTACCATTTACGCGTTACATTTATTTTTGTGTTTGACAAGGAACAGTGGGAAGCGGCCATATGTAAATGTTATAAGCTCCGTATTCAAAAAAATATTTTTTGATATTATTTTTGGAAATAACGAACCATTGCATGCCACGTGGCCACAGCTCTCGGTAAGGCCATCTCTTACTGTACTTTTAAAATGAATTGTTTTTTTTCCTCATATGCATTTAGGAGATTAATTGCGCTCACAAAGATTCTGAAAATCTGAAGTTGGAATCGATACCTACGTAAATTCAGCTGCGGTTCGTACTAAAATCAATCAATGATCAACATGGAACGATTTAGGACCCGATCCCTAGAATAATCGAAATTAAGAGGATGGGAGAGATTAATGAAAAATTTGATTCGACATGAGATAGGAAATGGTGAGAAGAACAATGGAGATAGCTCTGTACGAGCTACTTTTATGAAACGGCATCCTAAACAATCTGACCCTCTAAAACTTCGATGAGAAGGTAGTGAGAGTTCAAGGTTATGTAGAAACTAGTTTGATTAAATTATAAGATTGATGATCATGATCGATTTGAAGTCTGAGATCAATGATAAATGTTCTATTGTTTAATGTATTTTTAGATGCAACATCATCTAAAAGGCCATTTATGCGAAGATACCGGAGCCAATAATCTTTCTTAAAAAGGATCAACTATGTAAAAGTGGAGACCACCCTATTGGAGATCATGTTATAAGTGTGATGGATCCAAGATCGGTAAGAAAATTCAACAACAATTTAGCCACCTTGACAACCTATAAAAGTAGTACACGAAGAAGAGCTCAATGCCACATTAAATATAATTCATTTATTTTTTATATCTATCTTTAATTATTCTAGCATGGCCTAATCTAGTCTAGTCTTAATATAAATCATTACTGTCAAACACCACCAATATAATACCATATGATTATATTAAATATTTAAAATTTCAAGTTGTTGAATATTGAATAACTGAATTCTTATTATGTTATCATTTTTCAGATCATTTTCTTTTTATAATCAAATCATCACCTTTGATCATCTATTCTTACAAATAGACTAGATATTTATCTCTCGTTTATTTATTTAGATTATTTATTTTAATATTCTATCAATTATAATGAACCATATATTTAAATATTAATAAAATCGATATTATTAAAAAAAAATTTTATTTATGTCTAATCTTGAGCTAAAAAGAACTAACTTTTGATCATTAATCACAACCGATAGTTGACTCAATGGTTAGATTTCCAAATCTGATTCAACACATTCATTTCGACAGCACAGGACACCATCATTCAATCAAACATTGGGTGAAGTATGACTCTGATACACCTGACACATGCATTATAATCATACGACAGAATCTAGATACAAATCCACGATCACAAATGTAACCTAGTATTTGATTGAATTGTGCCAATAATATTAACCTAATTTACTCATGTGTGTACAGATCCAAGCCGTCCATCAAACGGGTACGCCAATAAAAATCAAACGGGTACCCCAATAAAGATGCCATGAACCAAGTTCGATCGTACCTGATGGCTGTGTCAATGTCAGAGAAACCGATGCAGACGAAAGTGATGGTTCACCACCATTTTCTTTAAGTTCCATACGGCAATCTGACCTGCGAAAACAATGAGCCCTCTGTTGATCGAATCTAATACAAAATCCGTACTAGTCAGCTGATCTTAGCCGTCAGTTTAACTCAATGAATCAGGACCTTTGACCACTTCAGTTTTGAACGTCCATTTGATACCGTGGATCAGGATGAAGCGGATCGTATGATCATTCTATGCTCCATTCAAGATCCCTGCGGTTTAACATGCGTGTGTAACGTGTACGGTGGATGAGACACCCCAACTTAAAAATCATAAGAACTTTGATACTCGGGCTGAGTTTAATGGATGATACGCAGGTACTTAAAATTGCATGTGCCATACAACTAATTAAAATTAACTGTCCAAATTATGGATCTCAGCCTTAAATGTATCATTTAACTAAAAAAATTAAGATTACTTGACCACGTGACTTTGGCATTGATTAGACGGTTAACAGTGAAACGAACACAATGATCGGATGCGGATTCGGTGGATCTGGGAACACGGCTGTCAGTGGTCCGTGATTGTGAGGCCCACCGTGATATATTTATTTTTTATATCCACACCGTTCATCTGTGTTTCCAGATCATTTTAAGGCATGAGACAGAAAATTATGTAGTTCGCATTCTCAGATGGACCACAACACAGGAAATAGTGGTGATTAAACGCCCACCATTAAAACTTCCTGGAGGCGACAGAAGTTTTCAAGCTTATATTTGTGTATTCCCTTCACCCCGGTTTTTGTGACCTTATCAACAGGTTGGATGATAAATAAACATTACGGTGGGCCTTTGGAAGTTTTCAATTGCAGCCATTCCATCACCACTGCTTATTGTGGTGTGGTCCACAAGAGATTTTGATCTTCTTCGTTTTCGGGATCGGTAGCTAAAATAATATGAAAAAATAGATGGATGGCGTTGATATAAAAAAGATAATCACGGTGGACCCCGAAATCACAGATCCACTGACCTCGGTGGTACCCGGATCCACAGAATCCGGGTCCACAGTCAAGCTATTTTAACAGACAAACGTACAGTAATCAGACTTTAGGACTGTTTAATAAATATAATTTTGTGGAGTTCCACGAATTAGTCGGTTTACTTTGAGTAATGTATGGCAGATAGGAAATTTCTGGGCGCCCGCTTATCAAGCTGCATTGGTTGCCAATATTAAAGAAAAAATATTTAAAAAAATAAAAATAAAATCCCCCATAAACAATGACTCAGATTCGGTAGTGACCAGTATCGAGACCAGTGCTGTGGGCCATCACCATAATGTATATGATTTATCCATGCCGTGCATCCGTTTTTAAAGTTCATTTTAGGTTATTAGCCCAAAAACGATGCAGATCTTAATCTCGAATGGACCCCACCATGGGAAACAATGGTGATTGAATGCACAACATTAAAAACTTCATAGTGGGTACTGTAATTCATATTTTCCATCCAATCCGTTAATAAGCTCACAAAGACCTGGATGATGGTAAAAAAACAAATATCTGATTCACCCGAAACTTTTGTGACTCTAAGAATCTTTTAATGATAAGCAGTTCAGTCATCATTGTTTCCTTCGCTGTGGTAGGGGAGATATCTATGCCTCCTTAGTTTTGTGCTGATACTGTGAAATTATCAGAAAAAATAGATGAAAGGGCATGTATAAAACACAAACATTATTGTGGGGCTCACAGCACCGACTAATACCAACCTCTGTACCTGACGGGTCACTACCTAATCCCCCCTTAAAAATAGTGGACCCGAATTGGGTACTACCAGGAGTAATTGGCTGGTGTACCATACACCACCGACATGGGTGGTGTGTTGATGTCACCAAGTTATGTGGGTCCCATATTGAGTTATACGTTGTATCCAAACCGTCCGCCCACTTCGGACGCTCGTTTTAAGGCTTGAACCAAAAATTAAGAAAGATACAAAGATCAAATGGACCACACTACAAAAGAAATGAGGGGTTAAACGTCTACCATTGAAACCATTTTACGGGTCACATAAATTTTGAATCAATATCGTATGCCTTTCCTCTTCAACAAGGTTCTTGTGACCTTATCAACAGATTAGATGGAAAATAAACATTGTAGCAGGCGCATGAATGTTTTAATGATGAGAATCATTGTCCCATTATTATTTGTGGTGTTGCCTACTTGAGATTTCGATATGGCTCATTTTTTATATCAAGAAATAAAATAATCTGGCCAAAACTCTGGCCAGGTCCCACCGTGATGCATGAGTTTATCCACCCCACCTATCCATTTTTTTTTTTCATATTGTTTTAGCTACTAACAAAAAAACGTGTCAGATCCAAGTCTCAAGTGGACCCCACTAGAAGAAGACAGGTGATAAACGCTCCCACCGTTGAAACATCCCTAGAGCCCATTGTAACGTTTAACTTGCTTACAAGGTAACCTAAGACCCGGATGAATGCATCACACAAATATCATGTTGATCCAAAACTTATGCGCTTCCCAATAAGCTTTTAACGGTGGGCGTTTAATCCTAATGTGGTGCACTTGAGACTTAGATCTGCCTCATTTTTTAACTTCTACCCGAAAATTATATGGAAAATGGATGTACGGTGCGGATAAAACCATAAATCACGGTGGGCCCGTCAACGCCCCCAACGGGAAGGGGTATTACCGACGCGGATTGTGTACTACAGCGTGAGTACCGAGCTGGGTACTGACAGTAATACGCGAGCATCGTGATGTATATATCCGGAATAGCTAGTGTATTGACCTTAGCAAGTTCTGTGGTCCCATCAGGTATGTATCATATCCAAACCGTCTATCCATTTTGAGAGCTCCTAGTAAGACTTGAAGCATAAAATAAGACATATCTAATGATCAAGTCGACCACGCTGCAAAAAGTAGTGGGGGATTGAACGCCTACCATTGAAACCTTTTTGGGGGTCGTGGAAGTTTTGGATCGGTATGAAATTTGTTTTTCCTCTTCATTTAGGTCTCTATGACCTTATTAACAGATTGGATGAAAAATAAATATTATGGTGGGACCTATAATTTTTTTTAACAGTGAAAATCCTTATCTCAACTTCTATGTGTGGTGTAGTCCATTGATATTTGGATACGATTCTTTTTTGGATAATGCCTTAAAATGACCTCGAACAATGAATGAACGGTGTGGATATAATAAATATATAATTATAGGGCATGTAACTTTGATTTACTTTGAACTCTTATTATAACTTAGAGCTCGTACAATACTGTGGAAGCCATCATGACGAATATATCCTATCCACGCCTTCCAACCCTATTTTTAAGATAGATCCAAATCTCTTATAAACCACACAACAAGAAAGAAGGGTGATTGAACCATTATCATTAAAAACTTATAAAGGGCCACAAAATTCAAATTTTCTTCATCCAGGTGCAAGTGACCTAATCGACAGGGTGGATGGCAAATAACTATAAAATGAGCCTAAGGAAGGTTTTAATGGTGAGCATTCAATCGCCATTGTTTTCTATGGTGTTGTCCACTTGAGATTTTGATCTCCATTATTTTTTATTTTTTCCTATAATGATATTATGAAAAATTATATAAACGGCTTAGATAATACAAATATATATCATGAGGGCCAACAGAGAAGTGTCAGTAGCCACCTGGCTACTGACGCTGTCAGTACGCAATCCGCGTCCGGGTAGTACGTACCCAATCCGCGTCCAAAAATAGTTGAGAACAATATCCACCACACCTTGTGACACCTGTCGCACATCCTGAAGTGGCAGGTTTCTTAGACATCTGATCCGTGCATAAGGTGGGCCCTGTGATGAAGATGAGCTGATAAATGAATTAGGTCGGTCAGGATCATCAATCAGGCCAACAAACATGAAAAATATTGGACGGCTTAAAAAGAACTTGCCAACGGTCCATATTCAACAACGAGTGTGGACACCTGTATCAACCGTTATTTTTGTACGTCATACATCAGATGGTTGAAACCGTCTAATCTCCTTTATTTTCAAGATATGTTCTATCCACCTGATGGCCCATCAAATCAACAGTTCATTTCAACACATGCTTCCCACGTGCATGTAAATCAATCAGCGAGATGTGTGTATCAAGCTCTCTCGGTGTTACAACTAGCAGCATCTAATACCGTATAAGTAAATCCAGCACATGCAAAAATATTACGATTTCGTTGAGAGGTTTGATCGAATACATCTCTACGTACTGGAATGTGATACGTCGAGATTGTAGCATTTGAATCTGGGCTGTATTCCAATGATCCAGACCGTTTCTATGATATTTCTCACCTTTTTAAGGTGGATAGAAAATAAATAAAGTCTTGATATTTGATTATTTCAACCATGTCAATTTTAGATGATTAGGGTAGAAAATGAACCGTCAGTATAAATTTTGTAAAATTTAAAAACTTAATATGAAATATTTTTCTTTAATCCTCCATAAAGGAGATAAACCATCAAATAAACGGTTTGGATCATTTAAAAAATCTCAATTCTAATGGATTAAGTCCCGACGTATCATATTTCAATACGTCGTGATGTATTCTATCAAACCTCTCCGTCGGAGACATGGTCAGCGTAACCATTGACCTACTGTCCAAAAACGAATATAAAAAAGAGGGGTTGTTCGCTACTCTGCATGAGTATGTTAGTTCATACACATGCATCTAGAAGTTATATATTTGGCTGCATTAAACTCAAATCCAGCCATTCGTACAGTGGTTCCTGCTATAGAAAAGATCATGGTCCCAAAATAGGAATCCTTGAATGATTTTTAACTGCTGATTAATGGACCGAACATGTTTCGTCATAACCATCTATATCGAATTTCATTAATGGGATGGTTACCAACTTATTCAAAGTGAAAAATTATGTTTATGTTGAAGTGGGGCAAAAACTATGGATGGTTTGATATCTGCCACATATGCATGAGTATCAAGCATCACAATCTGCCGGAGTATAAAAAAATTTCTTATTTCGAGGTTTCATTCGGAATAAATAATAAAGGTTATGCAATGGAATCCAGCACCTATCCTTTCATCGAACCGAAAATCCCGCAACAATTGCGGTGTTATCGAAACGAAGCCTTCTCAAGCTACTCGCACGAGTAATGTCTCTCTGCACGTGTGGTCAGATTCAGACAATTCACAAAGTGGGCCCCACCATCACTGCAGCAATAAATAGGAAAGTTTGACAAAATAAAAAATAAAAAACAAGTGGGCCACATGATATGAGTATCAAATGTTGACCATTGGCTAATTTTATTTTATTTTTCTCTAACCATCTATTTTTCTTGGTACATGAGCTGCCACCACCCGATCATATGGCCCACCTGATTTTGTGGCCAGAGCTCATACAACGTGGAGACCACGTGATAAACCGTCCTGAGTCCACACATGGCTAATTGTGTCGGGTTTTTCCAATCAATTACCATTCAAGTTTTTTGGGGCTTCATTAATATATATCAACCTGTGTGTTCAAGATTGCACATGCATGCCAATCTGGACCGTCCATAACGTAGGCCATGCTAGCCAATCCGGACCGTCCACAACATAGGCCGTGCTATTAGTATCTAATGGGGGACCTGGATTGCCAGCTCTGTTCATCCATTCCCCAACTCATTTTAAGGCATGAGCCTAAAAATGAGGCAAATCAAAATCTCAAGTGGACCGCATTATAGCAAACAATAATGATTGAACGACCACCGGTAAAATTTTTGAGAGTTAAAGTCTCGATCAAGGTGGTATTTGTGTTTTCCCTTCATTCGTTCGGGCTTTCGTGACCTAATTAACAAGTTGAGTGGCAAACAAGCATTACAATGGACCTTAGGAAGTTTCTAATGGTGACCATAGTTTCATCCTCTTAAGATGTAGATTTGCCTCATTTTTAGGTTCATGCCCTAACTAATGATCTAAATTGGATGGACAATATGAATAAAACATGTACATTGGGGTGGCCGAACACACATTATTTTAGGAGAGTGCTAGTAGGCAATTTGCGATGAGTCAATCCCATCTTGATTGACCCAAGTTGAAATTTGGGTTAGGTTAGGTTGGGATTAGGTTGAAAATCTTCACATCAACCTATATTGAATTGTGGCTTGGGTTGGCAGGTCGGGCACCTGATCAAATCAGAATACAAAACACACACAAGAGACATGACTAAAATGCATGATACAAATATCAAATTATAGCCTCCCAAGAAAACAAGGTTCATATTGGAACCATTCATACTTTAGACTCTTCTAATGGGTTGTTTTATGTTTAGAATAATCTCTTTTAATATCAGTAATTTTCTATCCATTTTTATTTTCCTTACGTAGAGGTATCATTTTCATTATTATAAAATCACAAGAGACCATGTTGTAAAAACAATGACATATTTCAACGGCGATTACAAAAATATACAAAATTGGTGAGAGATGTGTAGAGGGATTAGTAGAGACTATTATAAATACACATGAATTTATTTAAATAGTTATATATAGTAAGTATTTTATACTCTAACAATTATGCATAAGAACTATTGGAGAAAGAGTTATTGGAATGCATATCTAATGGCACTTATACATGCTGACGTATCCATATTTACATATCCTTCAAGGAAAGTTTGGACATCTCTCAAATGATTCATCATAGTCATTAACTATTGCTCCGGCCTATCGAAGGATAAGCTGGCCCTCTAGCAATCAACAACCCCCTTAATTTTAGGGATGTGATATTGTAAAATTGATTAAACATTTTTTCAATTTTGCATGAAAATCTATACTTATTGTTTTTTTTACAGGTGGTTATTGTAAATTCTAATTTACCAATGTAACTTTAATAATTACACATATTACTTTAGAGATGGGCGTTATTTGATGGTTAAATGTTGAATTTTATGTATTAATTTACTAGTTAAAAATATTTTATATGGAATTGGAAAATTTGATTAACCTTTTAACTCGTTAGAACATATCCTTATCCTATGCATAAAATAGGATGACACATACACACGTGCGGAATGTAATTTTCATCTGAAAGCAATTTCTATCTGCCACATGCCATGCTTGTATAACATCCTACCCGTTCAAATTTGGCCACAACATGATTCACATATTCGGCCTACATTGGCTGTCCATTGATTATGAAAATGTGGACCACCTGATAATGGGATCAGCCTGATTTTCACAAAAGGTGAATTTTACAGTGGGACACACCTCTTGTACGGATCAGATGTTCCAAAGAAATAGTTGTATATGAAAGTTCACATGGAGAGGTTTTATATGATCATCCCTCAAGAAAGCTAAACTAACCATCGAATCCTGCCCCCCACATACTTACAAATGTCTTTATAATGGTTCATTTTCTACAACTAATTGGATGGTTAGGATCATCCTATCAGTGTCCAGAAAGGGACCCAAATCAGTCCACGTCTCTTTCTCTCTCTATTACAGAGCCTCTTTATTTTGGTAGCTCATGAGGTTGTTTTCATGGGCCCAGCTTGGTCTGTGTGCCGTTACATTCCTGCCCGCCAACGCAAACGCAGGATCAAAAACCTAAAATAAAAAATAAAAAATAAAATAATAATAATATAAAAAGACAGGCGTGCCCTTCCTACCCAAAATATAACTCTTCCTTCACGCTCTTCTCAGACTCTCTCTTCCTCTTTCTGCAGAAAGAGAGAAACAAAGAAAGAAAGAAAGAGAAAGAGAGAGATGCCTCTGCTTTTGAGGCTTTTCTCATTCCTCTCCTTCTCCATCTCTGCTTCTTCTTTCATATCATGAACAAAACCCATCCTCTCTTCTTCTCAGAAGAAGATGACCCAACATCACCACCAACCGTCTCCTCTCTTCCTCCTCGATGCTCTCTACTGCCAAGAAGAGCATTGGGAGGAGGAGGATGAAGAAGAAGATGAACAGAACAGCTATAACAGCAGCTATAGCGAAGAAACCCAACCATCTCCTCTGTTATTCCTGCTACAGCAAGACCTCTTTTGGGATGATGATGATCTCCTTTCTCTCCTCTCCAAAGAACAAGAAACCCATCTTCATCTCTCTCCTTCCTATCTCGATTCAGACCCTTGTCTCGCTTCTGCTCGCAGAGAGGCTGTTGATTGGATGCTCAGAGTCAATGCTCACTACGGTTTCACACCTCTAGCTGCTGTTCTGTCCGTCGATTATCTTGATAGGTTTCTGTCCAGCCTCCATTTCCAAAAGGACAAGCCATGGATGACACAGCTCGCTGCTGTTGCTTGTCTTTCTCTAGCTGCAAAAGTAGAAGAAACCCAAGTCCCCCTTCTCTTGGATTTGCAGGTAAAAAAAAAAAACTCCAATTTCTTGCTTTTTTGGGGGATTTCTATAGCGTTTTGATGATTTCGAGATAAAAATCTAATTGGTTTTTTCTATTTCTTTTTTAATTTATTTAAGGTGGAAGATTCTAAGTATGTATTTGAAGCGAAGACGATTCAGAGAATGGAATTGCTGGTCCTCTCGACCTTGAAATGGAGGATGAATCCTGTTACTCCGCTTTCATTCATCGATCATATCATTCGACGGCTTGGATTGAAGACCCACCTGCATTGGGAGTTTCTTAGGAGGTGTGAGCGGTTGATTCTCTCTGTCATTGCTGGTAAAGATTCAAAATCAGATGCTTTTTGGATTTCTTTCCAATGAAAATCTCAATTGATTTGTATTTATGTTTGGATAAGCAAATTCAAAGGGTGCTTCTTTCTTATGATTGCAGACTCGAGATTGGTATCTTATCTCCCATCTGTTTTCGCTGCTGCTACAATGCTGCATGTGATACATCAGCTAGAGCCCTGCAATCCTCTCGAATACGAGAACCAGCTGATGGGTGTCCTCAAAATCAATAAGGTACTAATCAATTTCTAATGCTAGATCCGAACCATTCATTGAAAGTGTCCTGCAGTGGATCGATCACCATCTAAAAATTTCATTAATGAGATGGGCCTTAACCGTACTATCAATAATCTAGAAATGAACGGTAGAAAAGAGTATTGGCCATTGTTGTGGTCCACCCATGGTGGGTCTTACCAATCCAGGTCGTAGATTATGTGGGCCCCATCCAATTTTAGTCGAATGTAACGAATAAGTTCTGAATTCTAAGATATTGTTTTAACAGGAGAAGGTAAGAGGCTGTTTTCAGAAGATAGCCGAATTGAATTCAAGCCCATCTGCTGGCTGTAAACGCAAGCATCCATCGACACCTACCAGCCCAAACGGCGTGATGGATTCATCAATCTTCAGCTGCGACAGCTCAAACGATTCGTGGGTGTTGTCAGTTCCATCTTCCCCAGAGCCAGCCTTCAAGAAGAGCAGACCTGAAGATCAGCAGTCAATGCAATTGCCGTCTCTTCACCGACCGTTTGTCGATGTCCTCAGCAGCAGCCCCTGAAACAATATCTCAATCTCTTCCTCTTCTGCATTATATATATATTTCCTTTATATTATATATATATATCCGTCGAGCTGCAAGAAAATTGCTTTCCATCTCTGCATTTCTTGCAGTTTCTCGATGATGGTGTTTGGGAAGAAGAACAGAGATGGCTGGCAGTTTTCTTAAGTATATGAAGAAACGAACTATTCTCATCTTTCTCTCTCTAGCTTGCTTGCTTTGTATTTGAACATATACACCATTACGTATTTGTATACGTGGAATTCTCTCTCTTAAATGGGATGGATGGTTATGTATGGTAAAGGAGGGATGTTTAACAAATGGTGGTGACTCTTAAAACACATGTGATCTAGTTGTTCACACTACTGTCCCAATCATGGATAGATCATAACCTAAACATTGCACCAAGAAGATAATACTAACCACTTGATTTTTTTTTACTACTTATTGTTTTAACATTAACCATGAATTTTGATAGCCATTAATTGGGTGGCTAGGATTGCTTGATAGTCATCAATTGGATGGCTAGGATTGCTTGATTGAAGCTATTCTAGATCTCTTTTTTTATTAGAGAGAGGGACGCAATAACAAGTTCTATCGTTTATCTTTCCAAGTTTGGATTTCTTTTCCTTTTATTCTTACCAACATGGGTTATTCAAATGAATAAATAAATAACAGGGCCACCAAAAATGAGATACGTATTTTTTATATATAGTATTTCTAACTGATATTCATATGTTATACATGTATTTATACACAGACCCATATGCGGTATACACTCGCATTTATAAATGGCCATATTTGATACAATACAAATCATCCATATATACAAAGAGAACTATTTTCCATTAGTATGGAAAAGGTAAGTTTACTAAAAGAGCTAGGTACAATTTGGATGGTCCAGATTACCATTCATCGCTTCTCCATTTTAAAAAATGATGGTAAACTAACATTGTAATAAATCCATGACGCTTTAGAAATGGTAGAATCGAGAGGGAGAGAGAAAGTGAGAGGAGTGGAGGAAAATCGGGGGTTTTCACTTCTACCAGCTGGGACCGTTTTGGTAGTCCGCGAGAGAATGGGAAGTAGTAGACCCCAGACACTTTGGGGACCATCTTGGAAGTCTTTTGAAAAAAAATGCACCTGCAAGGCTACCTCGATACAAGGACTTTTGTTGCTACTACCCCTAGAGTGTGAACGTGCCTGTTTTAGTGGTTGATAAATAAGGAATGATCATTTACAATCCATAGATTGCACCTTTTTCCACATCAATGCCTGACATATGTGGGACATCTGGACGGTGCAGAAGGTGTGGCCCACCAAAGAAAGGTCAAATGATTCAAAATTAAGATGACCCATGTATCAGGTGGGCCAAATCAGGGCAAATCTGTATGTTGGTTTTCCACTGTTTTTAATGGTTTGTAGCATGGGATGAGTGGACCATCTTACAGATGGTATAGCTTGTGTTAGTATGATGGGTCTCCAAGTCATGAGTGATATAAAGTGGGAGCAGTAGATGAAGGGTGATGATCGAGGTTGGTGGGCCATTAGGGAAGTAGTGAGGAGCACCTGGTAGTATTACTTTTGTTTGCATGTGAAGGGTGGAGTAAGTTGTCGGCCACTGGGGTTTGGTGTATTTGGACTTTTGTAGTAAGGGGTTTGACCTCGTACGTAGAGCCCGTGATGAGAGTTAGAGTTGGAGAGAGAGAGAGAGAGAGAGAGAGAGAGAGAGGAAACCAACTCAAATAAAGTCTTCCCACCTCATCTACTTAAGTTAACATCATTAGCTATTCACTGCAACTACTGCTCTCCCTCTCTCTATCTACTAACCTTCTTTTGCAATTGCATGTGCTTCACATACGATCTTTCTTGATTTTTTGGGAAATATCCTCAATAATTCTCATTTTCTCAAAATATCCCTCGACTAATCTGAAATCTCAACCTATTTTAAGGAAAATGACCAAAATAGACTGCATTTTTTCTTTTGTAATTGCCTGTGCTTCACATGCTATCTTTCTTGATTTTTTTTTTTTTTTTTTTTTTTTTTAAAATATCCTCAATAATTCTCATTTTCTCAAAATATTCCTTGACTAATCTGAAATCTCAACCTATTTGCAAGAAAATGAACAAAATGGACTTTGCATTTTTTGTAATTTAGTGATGGGGTCCCTTATTGTGGGAACCCAGATGGTGTGTGTGACAGGAATATATGTCCAACAGGTGCACTGATGATGATTGGAGGTTGATCCAGTTGGATGTCATACACACCACATGGGCCCCACTATGTTAAACTACACTTAAAAAAAAAAAATTAAATTAATAAAAATAAAAAAATGAAGCATTTTGGTCACTTTCCCTTCAAAGCATTGTGACAAATATTTCCCAGCTTTAGAAAATTACTTGATAGCGCCCGAGATATCAATCATTTCTCTACAAGAAATTCATCAAATGATTTCCTGTAACAGTATTGTGAGATTTCAAAAACTAAGTACATTTTTAGTATTTTACAATTTTATCATAATAAAATTTAAAAGGGTGATTGCATTTTTTATTCATTTTTAACTGTCTAATAAATGTCCACTAATCTGGTAGTCAATTAGCTAATCAAGTAACCTTAATTTTTGGTCCTTGAGACATCTTGACAAAGGCTTCTAATTTGGACAATTTAATTTTAATTACGCAATTTCTAACAAATAAGTACCTGCATATCAACCATCACACTTCTCTAGATTACCAAAGCTCTCTCTTTGGAGAATTGAGACTATTCGTCTTTTGATAGAACTCTCCTCCTTTCTCTCTCTCTCTCCCCTTGCATGTGCTTTCTTTCCTTTTGGACCTACCTAATGATAATCTCTAATTGCTGATCTGTTTATCACTTCATGGGGATAAAAGTCGGGTACACCATCCTTACAAGAGACTTTATGGGTGTATTTTGGGTAATAATGGCATGCAGGCCACCTCATCTCTACCATCCATTTAACTACTTATCTAATTATTCTAGTGGGGCCTATAGTGAATTAGACCATGTCCCAAAAGATATTCTCACTTGGGGGACCATCTTTTTTGCCTATCCACAGTTGGGGTGACAAATTTCAATGGTCATGATCACATGCAAATGACCACTTTTTTGTATGGTGGTCACTTTTTCAAATAGAAGATTTGAGCATTGTGTCCAATAATGGTAGAGAGTTTTTTTTTTTTTTGTTAGCTTATTAGTACACCCACTGTCGGTTCACACTTCACTGTTAGCTACCCTTGCTAGGGAATAGATACCAAGACCCAGCGTTGAAACGAGGTATCTTCCACTCAATCTACCACTTGAGCTATGGATCAGGATGTAATAATGGTATAGAGTTGTTGGAATGTGGGGCCACTATGGTGTATGTATGGCATCTAGCCCATCCATCCTGCTTAAAATTTAGAGACCAAGAGAGATCTACTTGATCCAGTTGTCAAGTGGGCCACACCAAACAATACAATGGATGACCGCGTAAAAATCTGTTTTCTTGTTGTGACCCAACCGATGTTTGGATTAGACTCATTTTTAGGTCATCCCATTTTTCATGGTGCAGTGACCCAGTAGAATGGATTGGATGACATACAAACACTATAGAGGATGCATATACAACTAGTTGTAAAAAAGGAGTAAAAAGTTCAATTGCTCGAAGATAATTGTGTAAATAACGGATGGTCTCTTACATGGGAGAATCTGCAATGTATCTCTGAAACAGAAAAAGCATTTAATGAAAATAAAAGAAAAAAAGGACAGATGTACCTCAAATTGCTGTTTGAGTGATGAGATACGCGCAAATAGCTTTTGTTTTTTTTCTTTTTTTCAAAGAAAATTATTTGATACCTTAACAAGGTAGTAGGATGCTCTTCTTTTTTCTTTTTTCTTTTTTTCCTTAGGCACGCACACACACCGCCACACACTCATGCCTTAGTGGAATTTCACCACCTATGGGTACTCGGACCCTTGACCCGGTGTTGAAACTCCAGAGAGTCTACCACCCGAGCAAGAGTAGTAGGATGCTTGACATGTCACAGTCCCAAAATCAGATTATTCGAAAAATCACAACTTCTTGATTTATGGACACTTGTTTGTTGAACTTGGACTACTGAATAATTTTCATTTTTAACCATCCGAAGAATGCCCTGTTAATTAGGATACGTGAATCCAACAATGTGGCATGTCCAGCTCTACGTTGAGCTCACTAGAGAGTTGTAGGTGGACAACACAACTTTACTTTGGGGATTGGGGGTATAGCCCTCGGCCTAGAGGTCATTATATGATCAATGGGTTAAAATATTCAATCTAAGAGTGTTTTCTGGCATCTCCATCCAAAGAGAATCCTATCAAATAAGCTAGTTTTGTCATTGAAAAAGGCTCAAATCCAATGGAAGGCTCCTGATGTATCTTATTGTAATCCATTTGACTGGATTGGAGCAGATTTCTCACCCATTTTGAAAGTCATACAAAATGCACAATCGTGCGCATGTGAATGTGAACCTTTGATAGTATTTGTGGAAAGGAATTGGAAAAATTAATAATTATTGCTCACAAATTCTCATACTAGTTTGATTATGCTATAAACCCATATTAATTCGGTAAATGAACTTTATGAAAAACCCAGACAACAAGTACTTTGTATCTTGTGCGTGAGGAGCATTACTATAGATAAGGCTAACAATTAATTTTTTTTAAAAATCTGTTTAGAACATTGGATTAAATGGCGTGGAATTACATTAGATGGAATTAGCACCATTATTATACAATGATTACCATGGTATTCTGACTATCCAATCTCACGTTTGGATGAAGGCCTTTTAGGAAAGATATTATATCAAGTGAAACATGTGTTTAGTAGACCATAAAATTGTAATGAACGGACTGGATTCACATTTAATGCCGATTAACTAATCGCACATCCAATTGAATGTCATTTATAAAAGACAAATATAGATGCACAGTGTGGATAAAACACATGCATCGATGATGTAGAGCGGGTTGCAGACAATTTCATGGCCAAGATGGACTAGAGAAAGCCTGATTGAAGGCGGAAATGATTCGAACTATCAGAACCTTAAAACAGACATATCTAGCAAACCAAAATGAGTTATTCAATGTACCAAATATGATTTTGGGGTAAAAGAAGCTATTTTATCCAACTAACCCTGTTGTGCGGGGTTGCCCACACTAAATTTGCAAGATTCCATTAGATAGACTGTCAAAAATCCATTTTATTTTTATTTTTATTTTTACTATTTATAATGAGTTTTAGTTCGATTATATACATTTATTATTTTTAGCGGAAAACCATAAATTCTAGTAGAAATCATAGCCGTCTATAAATAATAAGTTTGTTATTTATAGTAAGTTATGATTTTTAAGGAGTTTGAATTTGAGTTTGATTTTGAAACTTTTTCTTAAGTTTGATATCATTATTTAATGAATTGTAGATTCATTTTTTTTATCAATTAAGTTATTTTCAATTTTTATTAGAATTTATGTATCTTTCCTCATAGATTCGAGGAATCTTTATGAGAAGTCCATAGAAGCTCCGTTATTTGGAGTAATTACCCCCTAAGGAAGACAGTGATCAACCTCATCACTTCTTTTCCTGCGTTAATCAAAATAGGGCTCACAGATGTAGTAAATTTCAAAATTAATTAGAAATCCTATGGTGCCTCTCATTGGGGCTAAGTGATATAATACTTAAATTAATTTAATCCTTTTGTCATTTCTAAACACTAAATGAAATTTGCATGGACCAAATACAATTTCATACCACCGAATCCCACATACCAAACAAGCCCTTAATTTCTTAAGGATCCAATCAAGATAAACAATGACAAATCTCATTCTCTACACTTTCTTGGCTAGAAATTGCTTAGGAGATTTTCAAATTTTGAGGTTTTCTCTAAAGATATTATCAGAAAAATCTTGCAAATGCTGAAAACATGGTATTTAATGTAAATTATCAGATAATTATAATTTACGCAAATATTTATATAACAATTAATTCCTTAATATTTTTATAATTTTAAAAGTTAATAACACAATATATCGTGATAAAAACGTGATATTCCAAACCTACCACGATTTTGAAAATCTCACAATGATATTCTCACGATATTATTGTGAGATTTTCATAATCTCGGTGTAGTTGTCACACAGTGAACATATTATTATTATTATTTATTTTCATATATTCCAGCTATCTAAATGGCTAAAACCCTCTCCAATCTCCATTGGGATTATATCTGAAAATTGGACCCGACAGGCAATTGGATAGCTGGTCTGAGTGTCGGGTCCCTTATCCAACTCCGACTAGAGTAGATTGCCCATCCATTGGTGGGCCAGCTGATGAAGGTTTCCAACCACCCTACGCTTACCCATTGTATATGTCAGATATGGGGTGATGTATGCTTTCTTCTAATCACTTGGCAGACCAGACAACAACTGGATTTTGGCTATCTAATCACACTTTCTTATATATGCTGCAAACTGGCATTAGATTTTCAAACATTGCTTTCCTTTATATGATGGGCCCATGTTTCAAATACCTGGACCGTTGATCTGAATGGCATCAACATGAATCAAGCATGACCCAAAAATCATCTATGAAGAACATTACTCTTTATCATGGTCCATCTAATGTCAGCCTTATAATATTAACGGTCTGGATCATCTATTCGTAAGACCCAATTGTAAAAAATGAAAACCTAAGGATGCTGTTGGTATACTCAGGCTAAGGATCATATATATAAATATACTTCCTGTAAAGGAAAATGTGACACTTTTGGACTCCAGCCAGCCAAACAACTTTTAAAACCCAAATAACAGAAAAGAAACCCCACCAATACCATAGACGACTAAAAGAGAGAGAGAAAGAGATCCGAATCATCTCAACCGTCCATTGATCAAAACCAAAAGTCTAATTGGATTTGAAATCCCAACATCTCTTTGATTTTGGGGGGTGTTTTTTTGTTCTACTTTCTATGAGATGTTGGGATTTTTCAACGGAACAGCTGAGACCTCCACAAGATCTGTGTGGCCCACTCAATAATTGTGGAATAATATGATGGCAAGTCTCCCTTTTTTAAGTTTTTTGTGTCTTTTTGACCGAGTCCTCAGACAGATATAGAAAGCAAAAGAAAATCAAATGCCACTAGGTAACTCGCATGGTTGCCCCTAATAATACCTCCTCGGATGTCCATATACCCTACATGGTGGGCCCCACTTCTCTTGTACCCTTCATCTGGAAGGTCCTCATCATAGCCTCCAAATGGGCGGTTGGAAAATATTTTTTTTTTAAAAAAATAAATAAAATCCAACGGTTTTGTATTCATGATTGTGCAGGGGGTGACATGTGACTTAATCCAAACCGTCCAAATCATTGGGTGGACGTGGATCGTTCATTTATCACACAATTCACACCAAAGGGATGATTCTATCTGGCTGATTTGTGGATATTAAAGGGGTGGTTGTGATGGAAAATAAAAAATAAAAAATAAAATAAAAATCAAACGGTTCAAATTCAACTCAGAAAGTCAAAATTCGGATCTATGCTCACCTTCAATGGGGTCCACAACTTCAACCATCTGGACTTACATGCATATATGCCACGTGTAACGGTGTAGTGATCATGCCTATGGATGGTCATAATATCTACTATAGAGTATCAGTGCTTTTCCGTGAAAATCTTCAAACTAGAACGTTTTCTCACAGCGGTTCATCTACAGTTGGCCCACCAAATGACCACTTCCAATACTAAGATGGGCCCCACCTATAGTCAATGTTATGCAGACCATAATTTTGGGTAGTCCTCCGAATTACTAAGATAATCGTCAAACAGAAAAATCAGCCTTTAGAAGAATTGGCGCCATTGGCTCTATTACTTTTTTTTTTTTTTTTTCCTCTTCTATTGGAGAGAAAATGCAACAGCTGTAAAGAGCCTAAAGACAACAAAAGGGACGGATTCTGATTTTCCGATTTTCCACCCCCCATTAAAATCCCTCTCTCTCTCTCTCTCTCTCTCTCTCTCAAAAGCTATACTGTTCAGATTGTGGGTCCCACTGTAGATAGGTCATAGTCCCAAAATCAGATCGACTGACCAATCTCAACTACCGATTCACGGATACTTGATTCGAATCGTTGGCTATTTTTTATTTTCTCAGTTATCTTAATAGTATATCTCCTTCACATGGCCCATCATCTCATGATCAACAAGTCAATCTACTGATTCAAATTCAAGAAAAAAATCAAAGGATGAGATTTGATTAGTTGTAATAGAGGCCCACCTTATGGGTCTGATTGTATTTTTTTAAAAAAATGGTGATCTTAAAATACTGAAGTTTTCATGGTATCAGAGCTAAGATCTGATCTGAGCCACTGATCAAATCTGATTCTTTGATCTCTTCTTTTGAATTTCATGAGAAGATGGGCCATGTGGGGGCAGATATGCTATTTCGTCTATTCAAAAATATAATAAAATTAGTACAATCAGCATCATCCATCTAAAATGTGAATCACCATTTGGACGGTTAATTTGAGTTGATTGCATGCCCTTGCACAGTTTTTAGTGCCTGTGTATCTACCACCCTGCAGTGTCAGAGTATCAAACTTTTTCCACTTATAAAACTTTGACTCGAGGGCATGTATAGTATACTCCGGTTTACATTTTTCTTCCATGTGGGGTCCATTGTAATACGATCGAGACCGTTGCTCTGTTAGACACCAACTAGAGTGGCCCACCCAAAAAAGAACCCACAAATTAGAGGTTTGTGACTACCGATCTGAAACCTTTCTGCATTTCTCTTCTTGACCATCTATTCACCGGCCACAAATACAATGGATATCATTCTCCTATCAAGGGAGACATTTGGGTCATGGTCCATCCACAGTGGTATCCTACTGAAGAGTGGTCTGGATCACTAAACCCGAGTATACAATGGATATCCTCGGATTGAGAACATCTCTCTGTCTCTCTCTCTCTCTCATGCCTGCATGCATGCAGGGTCTGTGCCAACTGCTTTCATATCTGTCACTGCGGATGCTGGCCCACCTGCATGCATGTGGCACGACACCAATTTAAACGGAGGGCTCGTATTAAATTCAACTACGCTCCTCATATTTTTATCATATTACATAGGTACATATATATCTGGGTTGGCGGGAATCCCAGCGTACATCATTCAAAGGGGAATGACATCAGTCCTTACAAGTTGTAGTTGTGGGGGACCATGGCCTCGACAATCAGTCTGTTATAATCAGCAGGTGGGCCACAAGTGTACAAAACGAATGAACGGTTGAGAGAAAATGACCGGTGGTCCAAATTTCTCATCTGTAACCCTATTTATAATCTGATCAGATTTCGATCAGATATGTCATCCATACATACAGTGAGGATAACATGATAAGCGGCTCCAATTTCCCACATCTGTGAGCCACGTGGGAGAGGGCACGTGTGCCTCATTTCTTCCATGTCCCCAGGTAGCTGGAACCAAGGGCCTTGATGCAATCTAGACATGAGGCCCACTATCATCTGGACAATGTTGTGGGCCCCTGATGATCGTATCATCAATCTGAGCGGTCCTGTACGTCTGTCGTTTTACTTGTGCATGGTTAATTTACGTCTTATGGTTGTGATGGGATTTATAGATATTTTAATTCTTTTATTATTATTATTATTATATTTAAATACATGATTTGGATTAAATTAGTTTTTTCTTTTCTTCGAGAAATGTAAATATTACATGTAATGCATGGAGAAATGTGTATGTATAATATATACGGACGCGGATTGGGTACTGCCCTTGCAGGTTCCGAGCTCGGAACAGGCAGGGCTCTGAGGGGCCCACCCTGATGTATGGTTTATATCCACACCGTCCATCCATTATTCCATGTCATTTTATGATACGAGGCCAAAAATGAGACAGATCCTAGGCTAAGATGGACCACACTACAGCAAGCAGCGGTGATAATGATACTCACTGTTGAAACCTTCCTAGGGCCTACCGTGATGTTTATTTGCCATCCAATCTGTTCATAACGTCAAATAGAGCTGGATGAATGGAAACCACGAATATCACCATTGATCAACACTTCCGAGACTCCCAAGAAGCTTTAATGATGCGTGATAAATCCCCACCGTATCGTCCACTTGAGTCGTGGGTCTACCTCATTTTTTCGATATATACCTAAAATAATATCACAAAATGGATGGACGGTGTGGATTAAACCCATACATTACGGTGGCCCTTCAAAGCCGTTCCAGTTCCGAGCTCGAGAGGGCAGTAGTACCCAATCCCCATCCTATACATACCCTATATACGCGTACATGTTTACTAGCTTAAGAACTTGGTGTTTTCTGTTTATTTTTCCTGTATTCCCTCTATATTTCCATTAAAATCCCAGAGCAAGCTTCTAACATTTACCATAGCATGCCAAAAGCACTTTCATGGACGCACCTCACTTCTCTCACACACGAACCCCTTGGACAGTAGTTGGCATGTCTCTTTTGGCTATTTTAGAGTTGGCTAAGATGCTCTTATAGCTAAACATGTAGAGAATAGTATAAATGGTTACAACAATGTTTTTAAATTCAAATATTTAAAAGAGAGAAAATGATGGAGGAGTCTCTTTGATTTGGCTCCTCAAATTGAGTAATCCATTATTAGCTATCAGGTTGGACATAAGTTGATGAAAACATGGGGTACTCAAGTTCTTCTTGAATAAATCAACCTTTGGATCTTTGGGCAATATAAATAGGACATTAACAGCCCTTCTTACAACTTTTTCCACGAACAAAATAGTAATCGATTTTCATATGTTTAGTACAAGCGTGAAAAATATGGGTGGTAGAGAGGGGTAATATCCGGAACAGTTAACTTGTTTTAGCAAACAGTGAAATGATATTTGGACAAACAAATCTCAAAAACCACTTGTGAAAGCTTGTCATCGAGGCAACTAGCCCAATTAAAATAAAGGAATGAATGTAAAGGAGTTCAGAATCTCAAACATTGATTGTGATGACCATGGGTACTAAATTGGACATGTGATATGTCTTAGATAGATTTAGTGTTGCTCTCATTCATTGAGTTTGTTGAGGAGAGATTCTTTTGATAGTCCTTGGAAGTTTAAGATTGGACATAGTGGTCATTGACTTGGGAGAGTCGTGGTCAATTGATCTCAATACCTTGTTAAACTACGACTATCACAAGTATGTGGGGACACACTTTTGGACATCAGATCATGAGATGTACGGTCATCTCGTGTGAGGGGATTGAATTATGTCAAGATGGGCGGTCTCCACCATCGGGAGCCGATTTGGTGTTGGTTTATGCTTTGTCTTTTACCTTAGCCTGCACAAGTGTCTGAGTGTGCCATGAATAAAGGATTCAGGTTCAGACCTTTGGTCACTTACATTGGTGGATCAAGATTAAGTCAATAGTATGGGGCCCATTAGCTTGGATTATATTCGTGAGATCGAGACTTGATGATGTATGGAAGATAATTTGATCCTTACACCGACGGATGTGTAAGGGTCACAATCTTGATTGATTGGCTTGAGCTCTTTCTACGAGGCTCATGCAGGGAGCAATAAAGTGGTTGTAACTAGGTACTTCCACCAAGATTTGTTGATTCTTTCATGGGTCAATAAAGGATCCATTGGTTTGCCTAAGAACTTGTTTATGGCTTTGATATGGATAGATCAGGAATTATTAAGTGGTTTTTTCAGCTAGACCCAACACTCTAAATATTTTAATCAAAATTTCAAAGTCTTTTAACCATTAAAACTGTTTTGAACGCACTTGATAACCTAATGACTTAGATTTGATGGTCCACTTTTGATTGGTAAGGGATATGATCATTATTGGATAATTCATGGTAGTAAAGGGATTAAATCATGAGTATATGCATAGATGATGCAGATTGATAGGATTCCTTTACAGTAAGTTATACCGAAGTTCATAGGTTGGCGAGGCACCATACTGGGTGCACTCCTGAAACCCTAATCCCTCCTTATTTATATGATCTTATCACAAAGGAGAGGTAAAGCTAGCCCTAGACGTCTCGACCCCATGGAACTTGTGAGTGTGAGATGATGGGGATTTTCTCCTCGTCGCTTGACCGATCGAGTGCCTTGCTCGACCAATCGAGGGTGGCGCTCGACCAGTCGGGTGGGGCTCAACTCAAAGTCCAGCGACCTATTGAATTAATTCTTCCGTGCTGCTCGACTAGTCGAGGAGTCTGCTCGAACAGTCGAGGTTACGTAGATTCATGTCCGGATTTTGTGCGGACTGCGTAAATTTGAGGTGGTTTTCGCCATGGTACGAAAGGGAATTGCCTAAACTATAAATAGGGGTTCCTAGGGCTTTTCTAAGTAATGCAAGAGGGTTTCCTAAAGCTTTACAAGGGTTTGTAAAAGGGTTTAGAGCTATCAAATGTGAGAGAGAGAGAGAGAAAGAGAGAGAGGAAGCTTGTGGAAGGGAGGTTATGCTCATAGAGGTGATCTATTGTGCACTTGATATCTCAGCGCTTCTACGTCCTCGTAATTGGTGAGATCTCTCCTTGTTTATCCGCTCCTACGTGAGTGAAAAAGGTTTGATCCAAGCAGTGTGTGCTTGTGATCGGTTATAACGTTCTACTTTATAGTGGATGGTTGATCTGGACGAGGTCCTGTGATTTTTTACCTCTTTGAGGGTTTTCCACGTAAAAATCTCTTGTGTTGTGTGGTTTATGCTTTGATTTATTTCATTGTTTTATTATCCCATAATTCTGGTGTTTTGGGAGGCTAGATCCTAAAGTTTTGTGTAAAGGCCCCCAATAAAGTGGTATCAAAGCTAAGTTCATTGAACGGAGTGGGATCGGTTCTGAATTATGGAAGGTGACTCATCAAGGATGATCAGCCTCAATGGTTCTAACTGGACCATATGGAAGGCTAAGATGGAGGACTTGCTTTATTGCAAGGACTTATATTCTTCAATTCAAGGCATATCAACAGAGTTAAAGGATATGATAGATGATGATTGGAAGAAATTGGACCGAAAGGCGGTGGAGTTTATTAGACAATAGTTGGACGATTCCGTATTCCACCATGTGTCTACGGAGACCTTAGCTGCTAGCTTATGGCTAAAACTGCAAGGGCTGTATGAGAGAAAGACAGTCGACAATAAGATTTTTCTAATAAGATGACTTGTGAATCTCAAGTTCAAAGATGGTGGTTTTGTAGCTGAGCACATGAATGAAGTCAGCAATATATTGAACCAGCTCTCTGCTATGAAGATGGTCTTGGACGATGAATTACAGGCTTTGCTATTGCTTAGCTCTTTGCCTAATAGTTGGGAGACATTGGTAATGTCTCTAAGTAACTCCGTGCCAGACGGCAAGGTATCCATGGAACAGGTAACTAGCTGTCTCTTCAATGCGGAGACAAGGAGGAAGTCTTAGGGGTCTACTCAGCAAGAGGCCCTTGTGACATAAGAACGAGGGTGAGAAAAGAACAGAAAGGGCGAGAAGGCCCGAGATAAATCAAGAGACAAGTCAAGTACCAGAAAGGACGTTGAATGCTGGAATTGTGGCAAGAATGATCACTATAAGCATGAATGTCGTAAGAATAAGAACGATAAGATGAATCAGACTCCACTACAATCGCTTCAGATGGCGACGTTGTAGTTATTCTTTCTGCAGATCATGATGTTTGTCTCATGACTATGAGTCAGGACACCGACTGAGTGATAGACTCGGGAGCCTCGTTTCATGCAACTCCATGTAGGGACTTCTTCACAAGCTACAAGTCAGGTGACTTTGGGACCGTGAAGATGGAAAATTCTGGCGTATCAAAAATCGTAGGGGTCGGTAATATTTGGGTGAAGACCGATGTGAGCTGCACATTGGTTCTCAAGGATGTGAGGTATATCCCAGACTTTCACCTCAACTTGATGTCGACTGGAAGGTTGGATGATGATGGCTATGAAAGTCGTTTTACTGGGCGTTGGAAGCTCATCAAGGGTTCGTTGATCGTAGTCAGAGGAAAGAAGTGTTGCACCTTGTACAAGGCAAGTGTCAGTGTGTGTAAGGGTGGGTTGAACGCAACGGAAGATTCACCTATTGACATGTGGCACAGGCGTCTATGTCACATGAGTGAAAAGGGGCTTCAAGTACTAGTGAAGAAGCGACTCCTTCCAGACGTGACAGGTATACCTCTCAAAACCTGTATTGATTGTTTATCAGGGAAACAACATAGAGTTTCATTTGTTAAAACTGCTTCTCATGTTAATAAAGTACATGCATTAGATTTGATTTATTCTGATGTTTGTGGTCCTATGAGGACAAAAAGCTTAGGTGGGACATTATATTTTGTCACTTTTATAGATGATGCATCTAAAAGGGTTTGAGTTTATGCTTTGAAAACCAAGGACGAGTTCTTTGGTGTGTATAAATTGTTTCATGCTATGGTCGAAAGAGAGATAGGCAGATCATTGAAGTGCATCCATACTGACAATGGTGGTGAATACATTGGTGACTTACATGAGTATTGTAAGTCCCTGGGTATACGGCATGAACAGACGGTTCCCAAGACCCCCCAGCATAATGGTGTGGCTGAGCGAATGAATTGCACCATTATAGAAAGAATCAGATACATGTTATCCCATGCGAAGTTGCCCAAGACGTTCTGGGGAGAAACAATACACATGACAGTGTATTTGATAAACAAGTATTCATCAACCCTGTTGTATCGAGAAATACCCGAGAAGGTGTAGATTGGACAGGATCCATCATATAGTCATCTTAGGGTATTTGGATGCAAGACATCCGTTCATGTACCAAAGGACGAGAGGTCCTAGCTCGATATGAAGATCAACAGTGTGTGTTCTTGGGGTACGGTGATGAAAAATCGGTTACAGATTGTGGGATCCGACCGAGAAGCTCGTCAGGTCGTCAGAGAGAGAGATGTAGTTTTCTTTGAAAATTAGTATATAAAAGACATTGGTAAGCCAGAGAAGAACCAACTTAGTTCAGGTGAGCTAGAGGACACAGATCCGATTATTCCTCCCGTGGTGCCTGATGACAGGGGAGTACAGAAAGGTGCAGAGGACGAGAGAGTTCCTATAGAAGATGGACAGGGGGAGCAACCCCCACTTGATCCACCTATTGAGCCACAGGTGAGGAGGTCATTTAGGGACAGACAGTCGTCCAAGAGGTACTCATCACATGAGTACATTATGCTTACTGATGGGGGAGAGCCAAAAGATTATTTTGAGGCCCAAGCCGATGAGCATAAGGGGGAGTGATTGAAAGCTATGAAAGAGGAAATGGAATCCTTGCATAAGAACCACACCTATGATATAGTGAAATTGCCTAAGGGCAAGAAATCTTTAAGCAACAAGTGGGTGTTCAGAAAGAAGGTTGAGCAAAAGAATTCACAGACGAGGTTCAAGGACAGACTTGTGGTGAAAGGGTTTGGTCAGAGAAAATGTATATACTTCGAGGAGATATTCTCACCAGTGGTGAAGATGACATCCATACGGGTGTTGCTTGGGTGGCGGCCAGCATGGATCTGGAGATAAGAGGATTAGATGTTAAAACTACCTTTCTCCATGGTGACCTGAAATAAGAGATCTACATGCACCAACTAGAGGGGTTCGAAGTCAAGGGCAAAGAGCATATGGTGTGTAGGCTGAGGAAGAGCTTGTATGGGCTGAAACAAACTCCATAACAATGGTACAAGAAGTTCGACTCATTCATGTTGAAGCATGGGTATGATATAATGGAGTCGGACCACTGTGTGTTCACGTGCAAGTTCTCAGAAGGTGATTTCTTAGTTCTGCTGTTATACATTGATGACATGCTCATCATGGGAAAAGACATCAAGAAGATCGACAAGTCGAAACAGGAGTTGGGCAAGTCGTTTGCGATGAAAGACTTGGGCCCGGCTAAACAGATCATAGGAATGGAGATAACCCATGACAGAAACAGTAGGAAGCTTTGGCTGTCACAAGAGCGGTATATTGAGAAAGTCCTAGAGAGGTTCAATATGAATGCAACGAAGCCGGTTAATACTCCACTAGATGGTCACTTCAGATTGAGCGACAGGCAGTGTCCCAAGATGAAGGCAGAGGTGGATGAGATACAGAAAATACCCTACGCGTCTGCAATAGGAAGTTTGATGTATGCTATGGTGTGTACACGCCCAGACATAGCATATGCAGTTGGTGGTGTCAGCCAGTATCTTGCTAATCCTGGCAAAGAACATTAGGCAGCGGTGAACTGGATACTGCGGTATCTAAGAGGCTCATCCAGGTTGAGCCCATGCTATGGTGACGAAAAACCTGTGTTAGAGGGCTACATAGATGCAGATATACAAGTGACATAGACTCCAGGAAGTCTACATTAGGGTTCATGTTTACGTTTGCAGGGGGAGTAGTCTCTTGGCAGAGCAAGCTACAGAAGGTCGTAGCATTGCCGACGACAGCGGCCGAGTACATTGCGGTCACAGAGGCATGTAAAGAAATGTTTTAGATGAAGAGGAGCAGCACATGGTCTATTGCGACAGTTAAAGTGTTATACACTTGAGCAAGAGTCCAAGTTAGTACTCCAAAGTCGAAACACATAGAGATTTGGTATCACTGGATTAGGGATACTTTGGAACAGAAGGTGTTACAGCTTGACAAGGTCCACACGGACGATAATGGGTCAGACATGATGATCAAGGCTTTGCTCAAGGGCAAGTTCGAGGTTTGTAGGAACCGGGCTAGCTTGAAGATGGTGAATCCCTCCTGAGTCGAAAAGGGAGAGATTTGATGAGAATTTTTTTCCTCGTTGCTCTACCGGTTGAGTGCCCTGCTCGACCAATCGAGGGTGGTGCTCGACCAGTCGGGTGGGGCTCAACTCAAAGTCCAGCGACCTATTGAATTAATTCTTCCGTGCTGCTCGACTAGTCGAGGGCTCTGCTCGACTAGTCGAGGTTACACAGATTCATGTCCGGATTTTGTGCAAACTGCGTAAATTTGAGGCGATTTTCACCATGGTGCGGAAGGGAGTTGCCTAAACTATAAATAGGGGTTCCTAGGGCTTTTTTATGTAATGCAAGAAGGTTTCCTAAAGCTTTACAAGGGTTTGTAAAAGGGTTTAGGGCTATCAAAGGTGTGAGAGAGAGAGAGAGAGAGAGAGAGAGGAAGCTTGTGGAAGGGAGGTTATGCTCATAGAGGTGATCTATTGGGCACTTGATATCTCATCACTTCTACGTCCTCGTAATCGGTGAGATTTCTCTGTTTTTCTTTTATTCTCTTATTGTTTATCCGCTCCTGTGTGAGTGAAGAAGGTTTGATCCAAGCGGTGTGTGCTTGTGATCGGTTGTAACGTTATACTTTATAGTGGATTGTTGATCTGGACGAGGTCCCGTGGTTTTTACCTCTTTGAGGATTTTCCACATAAAAATCTCTTGTGTTGTGTGGTTTATGCTTTGATTTATTTCATATCTTTATTATCCCATAATCTGGTGTTTTGGGAGGCAAGATACTAAGGTTTTGTGCAAAGGCCCCCAACATGAGAAAGTATATGAGAGAGTGGAGATCCACTCCATTATCTTCGATTATCCTCACATGTGGTTCACTTATGTGGATGGAATACATCTTTCCCGACACCTACTGGAGGATTAGACGTTGGGCTATTTCGATTATCCAATACTTTGATAATCAGGGAGAGATTACTTGGTTTAAGACATCAGCATCGACAAATTGGCATAATAGACATCTCTTTTATACACATTACATGAAGGTATGATCTCTACTACTTACACATTTTTATATTGTAAAAATTTTATGTTATTGGAACAAGGATTCTTGGTTAAGTCCCATGATAAAATTGTATTGTACCATATTCCACTCCATTAATTTGTACACTAGGGACTCGAAAGCATACACTTAAGTGATGATACTAAGCTTGTGATGCTTGCTTAAGGCCTATATATTTAACGTTTATGAAGACCATTTTTAATAAATTTCGTAAGAGCATATTTAAATATATAGAAAAATAAATAGAGTAATTGATGTTAATCGGGAAACACCATTTAAAAAAAGAAAACAATGAAATGACAAGTTATTTTCCTTGTTTTTAGCAAGATTTTTTTTTTTTTTTGAAAATTTCTACCCATTTTCAATTTTTTTTTTTTGAAAACAAAAGAATTTTCATGAAAATTTTTCTAAAAAATGAAAGTGACACATATGCATTGAACGTAGATTGTGCAAATGCATCGCATTTTCACATTGGCACACATGGGCTATTTTAAGATAGATGGTGGCATATGTATACATGAAAATTTCATGTTGGCATTTGTGGCACATGAAGACACATTTAATACAATACTACTGTAGGTTACATTAGAACATGCAAGGTGCTGAAAATATGAATGGCATAAGTTGCTCATGTAGCATATTGACACATGGAACACTCGAAGATGGGCAGCGGGCCATGTCCCATGTAATGGCATATTGGCACGTCTGTGGTGCTTTAAGATAGATGGTAGTGTGTGTGTGTGTGTGTGTGTGTGTGTGTGTGTGTGTGTGTGTGTGTGTGTGTGTGTGTGTGTGTGTGTGTGTGTGTGTGTGTGTGTGTGTGTGTATATATGCGCGGAAGGTGAGCCCTCAAGATCTGACGGTTTATACGATTTTGGAACCCTCGCAAAGCAGAAGAATAATGCTCCAACAGCCCGCCTATCTACTACTGGAGCAGATGAATCTATTCACACCTCTGATCCTACGGTATAAGTGGCCTCCGGATTGTGATCTATGGATTAGATCGTACCCAGGACAAACCAAAATGGATAGATTACTGTGCACACTATATCTCTCTCTGTATACTCTCGGTATGATTGATTCATGTTACGAGAGAGAGTCTCATCCTTTATATAGGAAGGCATGAAGTTTGGATGAGACCATATCATCCGATCTTATCCCTATCTCCTATCATAAATCAAATTCAAAGTTGAATTTGAAATATAACAGAAAAGGAAAAAGCCGGAAGAAGCCTAAACTTATGGGACACACAACCATCTGAGTGGTTTTCTCATGTAACTTAGGCAAGTACGGACAAGTGAAGTCCTCTTTGCAATGGATACATATATGCTTGTAATATGATGAGCTTTAGGATTGGCATACTGCTCATATACATGTGTGATTGTGTATATTTCCTGTATTTCTTGACTATAACATATACATATACATATACATGTGTGTGGATGTGATCTCCTTTATATCATTTTGTTCACTGTTGATCCAGATATCATTAGTGGTCGAAACGATCATTAACCATGATGATCAATGTTGATGATAGGATCAATCATCAATATTGAACATTAACGGTAATGATCAGATCCATCACTAACGGTCATGATCACAGGTGAAGATAAAACTCTCTTGATATCTTAGCACTTCATTTTCTTTCTGATGATGATGTTTATATGTGAGATATTATTTGGCTTATGTGTTTAGATCTAACCCCCCTAAATTTTTCATTGGAAAATATAAAACTTAGTGCTTAGATGCTCCCTATAAATAAAGGTTGTGCATAACCTGAGTGGGAGTTTATTCTCCTTCACCAAATGATGCATGCAACCAATAATGGAAGGTTACACGTTATACTAATTTATTCTTATAAAAGCATTAAACTCATCTTAAATAGAGAACTTGATTGTTCTACACCGCCCATTCGGGTATGTGGACTTTCAGATCTCGTTAAGATGTGTTGACTACTTTTATACTTTGAAAATTTGTATAACACGTAAAATGTTGATGATTAGAGTCAATACCTTAGATCATAACTAAATAGTGATACTTATACAATATAAAGATGGCCACCAAAGCGTTAATCGCTGAACAGCTGAAAGGACAACATTTCGATGGCAACAACTACGAAGACTGGTCCCACGAGGCGGGATGCCTTCTGGACGAGAACGACGTATCGCACACACTCGATGAAGTTCAAGAGGAACCCATATTGTCTGAAAAAAGGAATTTACAAGAACATAGGGTTGCGATGACTCGATATAATAAGTGGCGAAAACAAAATCGTTCAGCTCGTAATGTCCTTCTTAACACTATACACAAAGAACTCATACCTACGTATGAAGTGCATGATACTGCTAAGAAAATCTGGGAAGCACTAACAAATGCCTTGGGTAGAAGTCAGATGCGACAATTCGGGTTATGGAATTAGAATTCTAAGAGTATAGGATGCTAGTCGGCTGCCCCATCAAAGATTATATCTGTAAGATGGAGCAAATGATAGGTGCCCTTAGGAATGTTGGGTGTAAATTGACTGAAAATCAAAAGATTATAGCCATGCACTGTTCCTTGCCTGAATCTTGGGCTCAAATCAAAAGAATTTTGAATCATACTGATTCTATCACTACGTTCAGAGACTTTTGTGGCCACTTGGTACATAAGGTTGAAATGAATGCAATTCAGCCACGTACGGCCAAGGCCTTTATAGCAGAGAGCATAAGCGGAAAGCTAACAAGAAATGGTTCAAAGCTCACAAGAAGGCGAAAAAGAATAACCAAGAACAGAAGACCACAACACCTCCTTCAAATCTCGAGAAGGGGAATGGAAAGAAGAAGCAGAAAAAGACAAACGTAGTCTGCTTTGTCTGCGAAAATTTCAGCCATTATGCTCGGTAATGTGCCCATAAAAAAACGGTAATTCCTAAGTCACTAGATACTTTGTATGTAAACGTTTGTTCTGAGATCCTTTCTGTTGATACTATATCTAATGAGTGGATTTTGAATTTAGGCGCAACAAAGCACGTGACAGAAAGTCATCGAGGACTCGAGAAATTCCGACCTGTAGCCAAGGGAAGTTACAAGCTGTACATGGGCAATAACGGTGTTGAAAACATACTAGGGATTGGCGTTTTCCATCTCCGTATGCGGATAGGACGAACAATAATCCTCTGTGATACTCTTTATGCACCGGGGATATGTCAGAATTTAATTTTTGTTTCTAGGTTATTATTTGATGGTTTTGATATTCGATTTTCTAGAACAAGAGTTTCTTTGAGACTGAATAACCTCATCTTTGCATGAAAAAATTTAATTTCAAATTTATTTATTTTGGACGTAGATCGTGATAATGCCCATCTTACTTTATCTGCTATATCGAATGAAACTGTAGTATCTGAATCTCAAAAAAACGATACGCAAGGTTAGGTCACATAAGAAAGGATCGTATGACAAGACTAGTACATTCTAGTCTGTTAGACTCATTATCCAAAGTTTGATTGTCATTTTGTGAACATTGTGTGTTCGGGAAGACTTTGAAGAAACCATTTTCCAAAGCGGCTAGTCTAAGGGCACACTAGAGATAATCCATTCAGATATCTGTGGACTCTTTAATGTACATGCCAGAAATAGATGTCAATATTTTGTTACTTTCATTGACGATTATCGCGCTATGGATATGTGTATCTCATCTCACAAAAATCTGAGGCTTTGATTGTTTTCTTAAATATAAGACGGTAGAGGTAGAAAAATCAGCTTAAGAAAAATATTAAAATCCTTCGATCTAATAGAGGTGGCGAGTATACATCTGAAACGTTTAAATCATATCGTGAAAACGTTGGTATTGTTCGGCAGTACACAATGGCCTACACTCCACAACAAAACGGTGTTGCAGAGAGAAGGAATACGACACGATTGGACATAGTTAGATCGATGATGACACAAGTCAATCTCTCTATCACATTCTGGGGAGACGCACTGTTAACAGCCGTCTACGTCCTTAATAGAGTCTCATCCAAATCCATTCCTAAGACCCCATATGAGATGTGGTCTGGAAGGATTCCTTCTCTAACCAACCTATGCCCTTAGGGATATTTAGGATATGTTTTGCTACCTACTCTATATATAGGTAAACTTGATAGTAAAACCATTGAATATGTGTTCATTAGGTACCCTATGCATTCAAAGGGATACATTCTAGTTTATGAGGACCATGGATGATGGATTGAGATAGAATCCCGGGACGTGACCTTCGTTGAAGATAGATACCCAAGCCGAATGAAGCAAAAGGTTTCAATACAACTTTTTTAAATACCCGATGTATCTCAGGAGAGTGGGAGTTCTGCTTCTCTAGATGATAATGCTCTATAGTTCGTCAGGACAGGGGAGGACATCTCAACAGACTCTTGAGTTATGTCGAAGCGAAAGAAGATTGATTCCCCAAAGATACTTCAATATTGATGAATAAACATTCTCTTGTGTTGCAATTGATGATGATGAACCTGATTTGTATCAGGATGCATTATTATCTTCTAACTCGGCCGATTGGGTGAATGCTATGGAGATTGAAGAGATCGCTTCCATGGAGAAGAATAAAGTCTAGAAACTTGTTGATTTGTCTTCCAATCGCAAAGCGATAGGTAATAAATGGGTACTAAAGATCAAAAGAAAGGCAGATGGTAAGCGGACAAGTATAAAGTACGATTAGTTGCTAAAGGTTTTACATAAAAAGAAGGCATTGATTACGAGGAGACCCTTTTCAACCTGTTGCAATGTTTTCCTCAATCCGCATGATCATGTCAATTGTCGCAAGTTTAAACTTAGAGTTATGTAGAGATATACATGCATTCTTAAATGGTGACTTGGATGAAGAGATATACATGCAACAGCCCATGGGTTATGTAGATAAAAAGCATCCAAAGAAAGTCAGTAAGTCGTCGAAATCTATCTATGGGCTGAAGAAATCTTCAAGACAGTGGTACATAAGGTTCCACTTGGCCATCACCACTTTTGGATTCACGATGAGTGAAGAAGATCATTGTGTATACATGAAACGGTCTGGAAGATCTTTTTTGATACTATCTTTATATGTAGACAATATCCTGTTAGCTGGTCATGACATGCAATTGTTGATATTGACTAAAGATTGGCTATTCTCGAACTTTGAGATGAAAGACCTCAATGAAGCCAATTATTCTAGGATAAAATCATCAGGGATCATCCAAGGAAATTTTAGGTTTGTCTCAAGCAACCTATATACAAAAGATCTTAGAGCAGCTCCGGGATGAAAAATTCAAAACCGGGTTGAAACCCATATGGATAAAGCTACCAAGCTAGACAAGAAATCGTGTCCCCAGAATGAGGCCGATAAATTGGCTATGTCCTCAGTAGCTTATACAAGCACAGTAGGGAGCTTAATGTATGTTATGCTTTGCACCAGACCGGATATTAGATATGCAGTTGGCATAGTCAGCTGTATCAGAGTAACCCAGCAGTCTCATTGGCAAGCGTCAACGTATATATTCCGCTATCTCGAGAGGAACAAAGAGCCCAATGTGTGATTATAAGAAGGCACAAGCCTCAAGCCAAAGATATTCTGATGCTGCTTGGGGTAATGACACCGACAATGGAAAGTCTACTTCAGGGTATGTATTCTTACTCGGAGGAGAAGCTATCTCATGGTCGAGTAAGAAACAGACATCCACAGGCTCTTTCATCTATGGAGGCGAGTACTGCATGTTGTATTGCAGTTCAGGGTGTGTATGGGTTCGCAGATTTCTATTGAGTCCGGGTGTGTTTATACCGAGTGTGGTTAGCCTATATCGCTGAAGATAGACAAACTTCTGCCATTGACTTGACAAAGGATCCTAAAATACCACAAGAAATCCAAGCACATTGAGATCAAGTATCATTACGTCAGTGATCAAGTGAGAGATAAGAAGGTCGCCCTCAGCTACATTCCTACTAAGGAGATGATGGTTGATCCCATGACGAAACGTATAGCTAGATATCTATTTCAGGTTCACGTCAGGCAGATGAGAATGAGAAAAGCTTGACTGATGTACTTGTTTTGTAATACATTCGATCTTTCATTAATGAATAATATATTTCATTTATTCAGTATTGAACACTAATATAAATTAGGTAAGTAGATTATCAGCATTTACCTTGAGATCATGTAGCATTTTTATTTTTGTCGGCAGGCTGGTCACTCACTCACACGGGTTGACTAACCTTGAATGTACAAGAGAGGTACATTTGGGGCCATGTTTATACATTGAGGTATGAACTTCTCTTTATTTTGAACAATAAAGGATGAAGATATGAGTGAGTCGTATCCGCCTACAATCTTTTAAGATTGAAGATGAGACTAATAAGGTCGAATAACATAATCGCACCATTCTTTTTCATGTGATCAATGTTATGGCCTGAATTTAAAGCCAGGTTATGAGATTATGAGATGAGTTGTACCTCATATAGAATGACCTGCGTATTGTAGACCCGACATTCATCTAGTATTGTCTACTTTACGACGTAGATTACAGCCACGTGCTGGGACCTTTTACCTACAGATTGCTTTGATTCGATCTAATCATTACAATGTGCAAGTAGCAAGTCCCGTAGGTGACTCTTTGTGTCCTTAACTACTCTCCTCTTGTGTATATGAGGATGAGATTGAATGTCGCTACTTTAGTGTACAATGACGAAATGTCCTTGATTGGCCAAACTCAGTTCGCTAGGAAAACGGCTTGATTAATTCCAAATTACACATCTGGACGGGGAAGATCCCATGATAGCTACACCAAGTTTCTAGAACTTTAAATACGTACTTGAAGACTTATCCGCTGGCAGTATCAAGTTGTTTTTTAATAGACTTTTTCAAACAATATTTTTTCTTAAAAGCATATATATAAGTATTGCTTTAAATCGATTTTAGTCGAAGTTTGTGAAAAATCAAGTTTTCAGAATAACTCGATAAGTTGGATAAGTACGTATGTTGGCCGAGTACTCTAGATCGGGAGTTAACTCCATCCGGTGTGGTCATGCGGACTAGGACAGACATTACAAAGCTTGGGTTATTGAGTACTAGTTAAGTGGTCACTTAGTACTTAAGCACCTGTGAGAAAATTACGGTGATCCAGCTGGTCCCACGCCTCTGATTCTTTTGATCGCGATGTTTGGTCTTTAATTGTTATTAAGCGAGTTAAACGGGCAAATCTTTTGTGCCTATCCCACAATGTGATTGAGTGAGAGATGTTGGACGTAGGCCGGTGGGGCCCACTGGTGAGCAATCACTAGTGGGTGGGTCTCATAAGTTTAGGCTTCTTCCAGCTTTTTCTTTTTCTGTTATATTTCAAATTCAACTGTGAATTGGATTTAAGATATGAAATAGGGATAAGACCGAATGATATAGTCTCATCCAAACTCTCATGCCTTCCTATAAAATGGATGAGACTCTCTCTCGTTAAAAATATATCATAAGAAATACCGAGTGTATACGGAGAGAGATATAGTGTGCACAGTAGTCTGTCCATTTTGGCTTGTCCTTGGTACGATCTAATCCATAGGTTGTGATTCGGGGCCACTTATACCGTAGGATCAGAGGTGTGAATAAATCCATCTGCTCTAGTAGTAAATAGGCGGGCCATTGGAGAATTTATCTTCTGATTTGTGAGGGTTCCAAAACCCGTGTAGATCGGTAGATCTTGAGGGCTCACCTTCCTCGGTTCAGGATGGAAAATTCAAAAACTGTTGAAACCCCTATGGATAAAGCTATCAAGCTAGAAAGGAAATCGTGTCCCCAGATTGAAGCCGAGAAACTGGCTATGTCCTCAGTACCTTATGCAAGTGCAGTAGGGAGCTTAATGTATGTTATGCTTTGCATCAGACCGGATATTAGCTATGCGTTGGCATAGTCAGCCGTTATCAAAGTAACCTGGGATAGTCTCATTGGCAAGCCGTCAAACGTATATTTCGCTATCTCAGAGGAAAAAAAGACATAATGTTATGTTATGAGGGCACAAGCTTCGAGCTTAAAGGATATTCTGATGATGCTTGGCATATGTGGGGCATTCGAAGATATATACTTGCAAATGTAATGCACTAGATCGCCGCTAGTCGGTGTATAAGAGCTGGGTTGGTCACCTAACCCTTCTTTGGGTCGGGGCTTAACTATTAGCTTGGCCGCCATTGGGCTTGGGCCTCACATACACAGCCTGTTTAAACTTTGGGTTGGGTTGGGGCATCATCGACCAGATGTGGAAATTGATGACTAGTGCTAGTTTTCCCTTCGACGATATATACCATCAGTTCTTCATGACATTAATATGTGATGGCTAGGATCATCTGATTGTTGTGATTTTTGCACTATGTTCTGCCAAGACTGATTTGGAATGGTTGGACAGTCCAGATCAACTATTGAACTGTCCAAGTGTGAAATGCAACTAGTTGCACCACAGGCCTGTGGTACAACTACTTACCATTACATTGAAATATAACCAAGAAAAAGGCTCCGACATTCTAATACTGTTACCAACATATAAATGATGTAACATGATAATAGGAGCCGAGATTGATAAATGAAGAGATGCTAGGGTAGAGCTGGAAGTATGGGAATATGGTATAACCATTTCTCTATGCTACAAGTGACATGGTGATATGTATCTGGACGCTCCATCTAGTACACATCACTATCGATGGCTTATATTCTGTAAATCACACTGATCAGATTATCATAGCCATTCGTTTTCCTTTCTTTTCTTTGATTGTTAACAGTTTTTCTTCACAACCATGGTTTTATAAACCACTGAACATATGACTAGAGTCATCCGATCAATGTGTGTGTTGAACCATTTACAATCCATTGTGGGGCCCTCTAGATGGACGGTCCTGATTAACACATAATCTGTCAAATGTACTGTAGCTAGATTGTTCTACCATCTTCCGGTTCATCTACCGTAGTTCTTTTACAAGGAGGAATGACCATTCAGTGTATGAGTATCACGATATATAGTGGACCGAGTATTGTGTGGGGCCCACCGGCAGAAATAGACAAGAGTGCAATATTGGTCTCTCCTCGCGTGCCAGGTCTTGCAGGATTACTACAAGACCTAAAAGTTTCTGTCCCATGGTCCATGTCCAGGGTGGAAAATCATACAGTACATCTCGAAGAACCGGAACATAGTGCAGCCAAATCTCCACTACCGTACATTTGGTGGGGTCATACACCAATCACATCCATTCATCTATTGGATCTAATTATTCATATCATATTGGTTTTTAAAAAAATTCTATTGGACAACCATATCATCACTTCTGTAATGATTTTCCGCCGATGGATGTCTTCTGTTAACCCACTTTTCATTTGAAGGCCACTGATTGAATGGTGGGTTTTGAACCACTTGCTAATCAGAGTGAGGGGGATTATATGGACGGTCCAGATTCATACATAAATCTGCAACGTGTGTAGGATGAAGAGAGATCAACCGTACTTTGGTACAAACGGGTCCACTGTATCATTCCCGGATCCAGAGTTAATCGTCTAATGTTGGCAGCCTGCATGGTCCATGCACACGTTTTGAGTGATATACTGGCAAGATTGCCACAGTACTCTGCATGTGTGGTTGATTAATGGCCCGGACCCACTAATCAGAGGGAGTTACTTCATACTCAGGCAGAGTACCAGAACCATATGCATGCATCCAATAATTCCACACGTAGCATGGATGTAACTTGGAATCAAACCGTGTAAACCGTCCAAAAACTGTAGATGGGCCATGACTAAAAAATTGGATGAATCAGAGAATCCTAACGTCGGATTAGTGGGCATTTGTTCATTGAATCCGGGCCATTCGTTATTTTCATTCGAACAGTCTACTATTGCTCACCAACATGATAGTGAGGACTTGGGAGCATCATTTCATTGAATTTTCGGTTCATGACCAATATAAGTGGGCCCCATGATTTAAAAGTTTTAATTGAAGTCATATGCATGATGCATGTGGAATTTCTGAGTGCATGCATATGAAACATCACACTCTATATATCTATCATAGTTCCACTATTATTTCAAAGAGAAGTAGTGGCAGTGGGCCAGTTGGGCCGTTCTATTAATGACCTTTTATTCATGGGCCCCTTGGGCCCAAAATCCATCCCACATGGATCAGTCATGGGCCCAAACCAAAGGGACCAGATCAGCCCATTTCAAGCTGTAAGGAGCATCCTCATTATTTTTCTTTATGCTTACTGTTTTTCAAGGACTGATAAAACGAAACCCGTCGCGGGGAAGGTCGCCAAGGGGACTCGGCAACATGAGAGCTATAGATGTCAATGGGCCAGGCCCTGTCCAAGAAAACTCGAGATTTGTGTATAGGGCCCACCGACAAGCCCCACCAGACCATTTGAAAATCAGTGCCAAAAACAACCCAAGGCCCAGACCGTTGATAGCCCTAATGATCAGGTCGGCTGTACGCACCATACAAGCCCAATCAAGGCCTGAATTTTAAGACTCAGACTCGGTCTGACTTCATCCATACCAATACAATGAATCGTCTTGATGAGTCACCGCTTGCTCGGGCATGTCGGGCTCATTCATCCCAATTCAGCCAAGTCACGACGCAACTCAAGATTGGATGAGTTGGCCTAAGTCGTTGAGTCTTAAATCCATGATTGGGCCCATCTCTATCATTTCTTCTGTGGGCTTTTTATCTCTCCTTTCTTTTGTACAACTTAGTTTAAGAACTCTTTTTTAAAAAATAATAATTAATAAATAAATTTATCAAATGGTCTTTCTAGGAACC
>JAJHSJ010000012.1:21088967-21159268 GCA_021015155.1 Magnolia officinalis | reverse complement strand
GGCCGAGTTGACTCGCTGCCGAGTCAGTTGGTCAAGTTGGGCGTGGGCCGACTTAGGTTTGAGTCTTGTGAGACTCTAGAGAGAGTAGAAGTAGAAAGCAGAAGGAAGAAAGAAAAGAAAGTAGAAAGGAAAGAGTGGAGAGAAGAGAAGAGAGAAGAAGGGAGGAAGACCGAGTGACTCACCTGAGTCGACTCATCGAGTCAGCCCCTAAAACACACGAACTGGACTTGATTTAGATCAGTTCAGCCCTTGTAAGGTCAAAAATCCTATTGTGGTGGTACATTGTGTTCGATTCAAGTTGGGAGCCAAGTTTCAGCACCGAGTTGAGTTAACTCAATTTGGACAAGGCATGTTGAAGGAAGGGCGTTGCAATCTAATTAAACAAACGGATTAAAGTATGATCGAAATTGGATTCATGAACATTCGTGATCAATTCCAAATGCATAGGTAGTCGATTCGACTCTTGAAAGGTGAGGGATTTCCCCCATAGCTTCTTTCATCATTCATTTCCATGTTAACTTAATCCTCTAATGTAGAATCATAAATGTTGATTTCATCCTTCTTGCTCTTCGTTTGGGTTGATAGTCATGAACTCTTAATCCTATTACTCTAACTCCATATTTGTTAACCATGGTTATAGAATGTGTCCTAAAATTTCCATTTACCATTGGTTGAATATGCTCCTACTAATCATGACATGAAATAGAGATTTTCATATTAATCTAGTTATAAATCATATAGTGAAGAATTACCCTTATTGACTCTTGCAACCACTAGTTTTTATCTTAGTTTAAATTTAATTTTTAAAATTTGGTGAATATGAATTTGTTCCTGTCATTCCTTCTTAGTATTGATGTATATGAGTTAATGCTTTAGTTCCTATTCTATATAGATTATCCATGCATATAGAATTAACCTTGTACCTTCTATGGCACATATGCGATTGCTTAATATTGGTATAATTCTAGTAGTTATGACAGGAGCCTTTAAATTACATTTTATTTTATCTTATAAACCGTACAATGTGGAATACATGTTGAATGTCGTCTGCTGTAAGAAATGTTGAGTGAACCCTTAAATATTCCAAATTATTTAACTGTACTTGAGATGGATATGCCACATTGCAGGCCACCATTTGAGCTAAAGTAATTATAAGGATCCATGTTAAACTCTATATGATGTTTAAGAGTTACCAAGAACCACATGATTTGATTGTATATGATTTAAGGAGCTATTTTGCTAAATCTAAGAAAGTACATGAATACCATGGTGCAGACATCCAGATGAATATGAGCTTTTCCGAGTGCTCAATGTAAGCCACACTCTACTCGATTTACTGTCAGATCAGTTGAATGACTAGAGTATGTGCATTTGGGTCACTTTGGGCGCTCTTCTTTACAAGAGGCTTTTCCGTGATTTTAAGACCTCCTTGGGCGTATCTTGAATATTTTTCCAGGAGGTCAGACATCCTTGGGCGTACTCACTTACATGGCCTTTTCCAGGTAGTTAATCTACCGCGGGCGGTCTTTTCTTTGACAGCTGGATGTGCATCCCTAGATTTGTGACTTGAGCATACATACATTCATACATTCATGCAGATATTCATAGACTTGCCTTCTTTATGATATTACTATCTTATGAAATGAAAATTCTGGTTTAATCTACATGGAATGATTTGATATGCTTGAATCTTTGAGGGAAGTTCCCACTAAGTTTCACTCATCCAATCGTGCGGTTGCACCAAATAGACGTAGGTTTAATGACAGTGGAGACTCCTATGACGGGATCCCAGGGGTGGCTGAGGTGGAGTTTGGGGAGGAAGTACTCTATGTAAATGTAGTTGAGCTGGTGGAGCTCAATTGATATCTTAGAATTTTCCTTACTTTCGTATCTTAGACTTTAAGTTTTGTTTGAGTTGTAATAACAATTCCCCTGTTAAGGGATTCCATGTTGCTTTCAATTACTTGTATTAAACTTCCTTGTTGTTACTCTTGATATTTCAGTTTACATGGTAGTTGCCTTGTTTTATGTCATGAAATTTTCTAGTGATTAGATGAAAGTTGTTCACTTCATTGCATAATACTCGGATTCTCATACTCAAGCTATCGTCCTTGAGTTTTGAGAACCAGGGTGTTACACTAGGCCTATCGGACGTCTGTATGGTCTGCTACAGGCGCAACTCCATATGAGCTCACATACGAAATGGAAGCAGTACTGCCAGTCGAAATCAAAATCCCATCACTCCGGATATTGCTGGAAAGCCAAGTTAAGGAAGGCGAGTGGAAACTGCACCTGGCAGACGAAAAGCGCATGCATGCGCTAAACTACTTCTAATGCTACCAAGAAGGATTGCTCGGGCTTACAACAAGAGAGTCCAGAAGAGAAGTTTCAAAGTCGGCAACATGGTCATGAAGTGTATCTTGCCGCCGCACTTACCAGACCCTAAAGGAAAGTTCAAACCCTCATGGGATGGATCGCTGATCATTCGAGAAGTACTCCCAGGAAGCGCTCTTCGGCTCACCAGTCTGAAAGGAGAAGACCTTCCCGAGCTCATCAACGCCGATAACTTGAAAATCTATCACGGGTAACCATACCTAACCTTGTCAATGATTACAATTGCAAAGCTGTACAAAAAAAAATAATCCGCCATCTCTCCCATCAGAAACACCTGTCATTTTTCCCACATAAAAAAGGAAGAGAAAATAAAAGCACGAAAAAGAAAGAAAAAAAAAAGAGGAAGCAAAAAGAAAAAGAAGAGACAGGAAATCTCAAAAAGAAAACTTAGAAAGGAAGAAAATAAGTCTATCCCACATCTCCAAATAATCCAACCAAAAGCAGCTTACGATTGTACTCAAAGACAAGAATAGGAAGGTAGCTAGTTGGCCAGCTATGAAAGAAATCTCTCCATTCCTTCGATACTCCAAAAAAGGGGGGGGGGGGGGGGGGGGGGGGGGGGTAGGGGCGGGCATGCCTAAGCAAAAAGGGGCGAGGTGAAAACCCAAAAGGGAACCTCGAGTAAAAACAGTGGGCATTGTAGCAGACTTGGTGAAACACCTGAAAAGGCACTAAGGGTAAGAACAACACAGCTGCCAAGGGGCAAGCAAGATAAAAAAAAACCCGGGACGTAGTGAAAATTCGAAAGGACGCTACGGGCAAAAATGACAAGAAATAAAAATAAAAATAAAAGTACAGGTACAGAAGAAGCCGAGACAACAAACACCATAATGAGATACAAGGAAAGATCAACTTCAGATCAGTACTCTAACAAACTCTACTCAAATCCAAAGGACGCGATCTTGGATACCCTCTCAGGGAACCGAGATCTCAAACTACTATATGTGACATGGGCTGAGCCTAAGATTTTGATCCCAATCATCTAAAGCATAAATCCAAACACAAGCAAGCACTGGTAAATGTGACAAAAATAAAAATTTTCATTTCCTTAAAAGTCTTTTTACAAGTACATTGTTTTCTTTCTTCACAAAAAAACCAAAAACCAAAATAATTTTTTTATGCATACGGGACAAGCAGTTGATCAAAACCAGTAATCACAGGTAAGCTCCTATTTCTCGTACATCGACAATCTCTGCCTGAGCCTCTCTATCTCCATGCGCAGGTAAAAGGCCTCTCCCTCTCCAAGCGATGTGCCGCGAACATACTCTCATCATACCGTTATCCCACTGCCAATCGACGGGCCATATCCTCACATGCATGACGAAGGATAGTGATATCAGAGATTAGGTGACCATGTGTGGCAAGTAAGAAAGACAGATCAATGAAAGGCTGCTCCTCGAAGAATCATTAACACACGAGGAGGATGAAGCGGTGTGTCACCAACCATATCCCGATCAACAGACTCGTTCGCCAAATGCTAGCCTGGAACCTGACGATAAAGTGACTGCTCTGCCACTCATCGCTGGTACGGTACTGTGGCTAAGGGAGGAGCCCAAGACTCGAGGTCCAGAATTGTCGCATCTAAAGATTCTTGCCAGGAAATCTAGACTCGTCTATATAGAGCAGTCAAATCAGAAGGAAGAGAGGCATGTCCAAATCCAGAAAAGGAGAAGTCTGGAATATCCTGTCAGAAGCCAAACTGACGAGGGGAAACGAGTGGGATGGTAAGAGTAGTACCCCCGAAGACCTAATAACAACAAAAGAGTGCGAGCTGCGCTGCAAATCAATGGTGAGCGACAGAGCCAGGAAGCCTCCCCACTAATCTCCCACCCTCACAACTGTGAGAGCATACGATGATATAGCGACTCAGTGGCCTCAGCACCTGAAGGGAGGTTGTCAAGCAACAAGGACAACACATCACGAGACGAGAATCGGGCCACACAAATCAAAGGGTCATACAAAGATGCTCTCACAGCCATATCTGGAGAAAGGAACGTATCGAGCTTAAGTTGCAGCAAATAACAAAGCAGAGGAAAAGAAAGAGGACGAGAGCAACGAATACCTGAAGAAATGAGTAGCAACCTGAAGGATGCGATTGTGTCCAAGCGAGCACTCAGTCAGCCCCAAAAGAGCTCCGCTAGCACCATAGAAATGATACTCTTACAGTACAGAACGCTGCAGAATACGTCCAATAAAACCATTAACATTGACTGTCACCATCTCGAGAAAAGTAGCTCAGCCAAGACACAGAATATCAGGGCGTTCAAACACTGAAGCTGGCGATCAGACCCAGGGCCTCCTTGGGCAGTGGAACAATGATCGTACAAAAGCTCAAGAGAAAGCTCATCGGCCTGACCCTCTGCAGTAGGAAAAGCAGCTGGGAATCCAAACCAAGCAATCAGGTCAGCAGGACGAACTAGCTCAGATGAAGGTATGTAAGCCTCCCAACTAAAAGGAAGACCAGACAAGTGCGCAAACTCCTCTAGCGATGGGCCCAGCTCCAGATCATTGAAGGAAAACAGCTTCAATGCTGAAACTCAATCGTATGAAGCCGCACTCAACAGTCGCCAGTCGAGGCGAACTTGGTGAAAGTGAAGGACCTCTTGGAAGCCCAAAGAGCCCAGCTTGAAGATCTCGGACTCGGTCAAGCTCTCTATCCAAAGGTGCAGTCGCTCAGAATAGGTGCCGCATGGCTGCAATTGACACGCCCTCTACAATCTGGAACCTAGGATTCGTAGGCGAATCATCGAAGATGGGCATCCCCTCGTCTAGCAGGTCTATCTCATGGTGACTGAAGAAACCAGACTCACCCATCGCATCTCGCGGAGTATCCTGAAAAGCTGCAATAGGCGGGCCCGAGCCTCCAACGATCGCCACATCAGGAGCAGTCTGGAAAATAGATGCCCCAGAGAGCGGACGACTAAAGCCAGCTAAAGTATCCCAGTAGCTGATGGCACAGGTATCCTATGACTAAGGCATCTGCAAGGAGTACATCTCCGCCAGATCTAAACCGCTCGAACTGCTGAAGTAGGGTCCGCCACACATCCATACTCGATCCGTCTCATGCACACCATCCACCATCATCATACTATCATCCACACCGCCCATAATCATCGGTCCATCAACCAAACCATCCGTCACCATCATCGTACCATCCTCACCATCAAAACCATCCACCCTCGTCAAGCCAACATCTACAAACCCTGATGGCCCATCTAGTGTAGACCCATCAAACCCATCCAATCCAATCAACCCATCCTCATAACCACCATCAATGAAAGGAGGATCCATGCCATAAATAGATTTACCTCTTCCAAAGGGCCCATTACTTCCCCACCAACCTCCATCAATGCATCCATAATAGGTTCTCACCACCATAAAAAATGACCCACCACCCATCTCCTCTTCATTCATGGATCCACCCCCATCATGACCAGCCATAAAGGATAAAGAGGAGGAAAAGATAAGGAAGGAAAGGACAAAGAAAGGGGATAAAAGGGAAGGAAGGGAAGGTAAAGAGAATGATCGGACGGTCAGGGTGAAGAGGGAATATCCAGAAAGGGACTAGAGAATGTACAAAGAAGAAGAGGACTTGCTAGAAGAAAAGATGGACGGAGGCAGTAATCGAATTACCGCTAGCGGTACTCGGAGTACCGTTGCAGGTACTGTCATCTCTGAATCATTACAGCACCTGACAGGACAGGAAGAACTGGCAAAAGCTAGTGGGTGGTAGTTCGACTACCGCCCGGGGCCCACTTTCTGGCGAAATCAGTACAGGGCCCACTTCAGGGGGCCTAAACAGCGGGATACACATCCGGATGCCCGAAGAAGATTACAAAATGATAAAAGCAATCTAAGGAGGCGACATTAAGCAACTGAAAATTTTAAATAAACAAAGGATTACATAGCTAGTGATGCATGATCACATGATACAGTGGAACTAATCATCATCGGGGAGATAAGCATCTGTATCCTTGTGACGAAAGTGAGGCCCCAAAATCCCTCCTTCAGTAAAAGGGGCGTCGTCACCTGGAGCATAGCCAGACTGCAAAATAAGGCTGATACCGTACTGTTCGCACCAGGAATTGTACTCCCTCGCTGGATCAACAAAGGTGCTGGCATCAAAACCCTCCAAAGCAGCAGCCAACTCCCGCTCGGGCACCGACCTCCAATCAGAAGGACCAGACAGTGAACTAAGTGGAACTAGAGGACTACTACTCAGCTGCCAGAAGAGCCTCTCTCCGAGATACCACTTCGTCACACGAGGATCTTCTAGGATGCGGCGCCATCGTGAGGCCTGGAAAGCCTCTTGAGCTCTAGGGGTAAGTGCCGCATTCGATCGAAGGTACGCCTGGTCCGAAACTACAGGAAAAGGAAATGATTACGGGCAGAAAGCAGACAACACATGGGCAACACAGGGCAAGATAATCACTCACATCATCAGGCATAAGGGCATCTACATTCGACCTCCAGGCGAGATTGGAAAACATACGCGTACGGCTGCGGTTGTCTTTATACCACAGCATCATATGCGGAAAGGGAGGTGAATGATCAATCAAAGTGGGCGCTAGGTGGGAAAAATGATAAAAAAGCAAACCTGCGCAAAGCTGCAATCAGAAAAGGCATAACATGCTATTCCCAGGATGAATAATGTAGAAGGGAGATCTAAAATAAGTACCTCGATGACCAGATAAAAACCAGTCAAAGATCAGCTAATGCAGCGGCTGGCTTTGTCTAGCCCTTCATACAAATGGGCAAGAAGGGCTGCGTTTCAATTGTACGGCGTGGGAAAGGTGATATCAACCACAAACAATAGTAGACTGGAACTCACTAGCTCGTTCCCGTGACAGAAAATCATCGCCCCCATGGTGTACAAAATCAGAGCATGGGCTTTCATCACGGCCGCGGCCTCAGTCTAGGGGACGCGCCTAGCAAAGTTCGATGACAGCCAAAGCAGCCTGAATCGATGGCCAAAAAATCCTGAAGCATCCGACAACATCCCCAGCAGCTCCATCCAGTCATCATCAGAAGGTACCGGAAGATCCTCCTCAAAAGGAACAGATCCTCCGTCATATCGAAGACCCAACTGCATATATATATATATATATATATATATATATCATAAGGGTAATGCCCCACTCCCCAAAGGGCAAATGGAAGGTATGGGTCTCGGCGTGCCATCGTTCGATCAAGGCAGATAAAAGGGATATGTTCGTCTTAAACACGAAATAGGTTGGGAGTACGCTCCAACACCTCAAAAAACAGCGGTTGCGGATCATGAAACCAATCAGGCCAATGTGTCCTAACCCTCGTCCCCTCAAGATTGAAGGCGCGCTGCCTCTCGGGGTACATCAGAAAGGTGTCGGCTCTCTCGCGGTACATAACAAGGTTCAACCGATTGGCGAGAAGGACCAGCCTCATTCTTACCACGGCGAGACATGCTGCACAAACAAGGCTCACTAGTAAGTACCCTTCTCACCATAAGGTCAAAAGGCCCAAGCCCATTTTCAAAGGTCCAAACCCACTTTCAAGAGCCCACTTTCCAAGAGCCCACTTTCCAAAGCCCACTTCAAGAGCCCACTAATAAGGTCCATTTTCAAAGGTCCAAGCCCACTTTCAAGGCCCGTTCCAAGCCCATTCAAAGGCCCATTTCCAAGCCCATCTCAATGCCCATTTCCAAGCACATTTCAAAAAGCCCATCTCAAGGCCCATTTCAAGACCCATTCCAAAAGTCCATTCCAAAGCCCGTTTTAAAGGCCCGTTTTTAAAGCCCATTTCATAGACCACCATCCACACCCACATGTCCATAATTTAAGCCCACCTTCACAAATCCATTTTTAATAAATGTATCTGGCCGCATCAGGATCATGATGTGGGGCCCAATTGAAAAATCCCATCCATACGTCATCCATAAAAGTGACCAACCATCAAAATCTAGACCATCAAAGCACTCAAGTGGACCCTAAATCACCCATCCAACGGTCTAGATCATTCAAAAAAAAAAAAAACAAACAAGGAGAACAAAATAAAAAGGTTTTTCTAAATAAGAGGTGGGGCTCCTTTCTTATCACATCCCACTCTAGCATAACAAAACAAAAAATCTAGCCAATTCCTTGGCCTAAAAAAAAAAAAAAAACAATAAGCTAAGCCGGATTCAACGGTTGAGATCGAATCCAAATGGACTAACGGTCCTGATCATGACCCTCCCAAAATCCAAGAGAAGATCCAAACCCATCAATAGCTCTTCCAAATAAAAATGGTGGTCCAGCAAGAAGCCATTGATTAAGATTACCTGAAAATGAGGAAGAGAGAAAATACAAAAATGTAAGCCAAAAACCAACAAAAAACTCCACCAAAGAGCTTCCAGGGACCATAATGGAGTCCCTGGATGTCCAGGAGCCGATTTCAAATAAGGGAGGAGCCACCGTCCAGACCGGTGCACGGCTCTAACTAGCGGGCAAAACAACGGACCGACGGTAATCGGACTGCTGCCGGTGGCAGTCCGACTGCCGCCCCCGACCAAAAGCACATGGGACAGCGTGCTTGTCCCCCATGATAAAAAGAAGTAACCGGTCCTTCCTTTGGACCATTGGGTAAAAACCCAAGAAAAAAAATAAAAAAAATAAAAAGGTAAAGATTCTCTTGATTCCATCCCAAAATATCGCGAGAAATTCAAAATCTCACAATAAATTGAGAATCTCAAGAAAACACTATCCGAAAATTGCAGGAAAAATGTACAAAAATGCAAAAAATATATATTTAAAATAAAATGCCCCATTAATTTATTAGTGGAGGTTATCTACCAGTTCATAAAAAACCGAACGATCTCGACCATCCAGAAGATCGGATGAATCTTTCAAAAAAAAAAAAAAACCGAATGACGACGTCCACCTGCGAAATCGAATGGATATTTCCAAAAAATCCCAAAAAAATATATTTTTTCAAATAAAATCCCCAAGGAGTCTAGCTCTGAAGTGGATAGCTTCCAAAAAGTTTTTCAAAAAAGTAAAAAGAAAAAAACGCACGCGGCACGCAGTACACTAAGTAATCTTCCATATTCTCCAATTGTAGTTAGTGCAAATAGCTAAATAAGACTCGATCTCTCCCGATTTCCCCAAAGGATGATCGAATCCGTACATGATACATGTACGATTGGCCCGATCTCTATATCTGGACAGTCGTACGAATGCTAGTAGCAATGATTGGATCTATCTCTAGAAAGAATAATCAAACTCAAAGTGACAATAATCCATTGTAACCAAAGTATCAGAATCAGCAGACTGCATGACAAAAGATTACCTGCACATACCTAGTCTGAGCTGTTTGGAAAATTTGATCGAGTCCAAGTTGGAGTAGTGAGTTTCCTGTAAGGCTGCACCAACGTGCAGGGCAGCTAACCACTTTGACTATCAAATGGATCAAATACTCCTAGGGTGACGCGTAGCAAAGGAACGACAAACCAAACAGTACAGAAATCCTCGTAAAGCTGTGACAAATGTGCAAAGGGCCTTACTTTTTAGACTTATTCTCCAACGCTATCAACAATCTGACGTGAAAGGGTTGTGATTGGTTACCCGTAAATCCGCGACAAATACGCAGGGGACAATCACAACGTTTTCCTCAACCCTCGTGATATGTGCTAGTCATCTTTATTCCAGACAGTCAACTGACAATGATACAATGGTAGACAACAGATTTGAATCACTATCCTTTTTGACCGAAGGGTGGGGTGTTCACTCACTTTGATCTTCCGTTGCCTACAACCTCGGTCAAAGAGGGGCATCTGTAGACACCCTACCCAGGTTAGAATCTTGAGAAAGCTAAGACAAATCCAAGAACCATGATCATATCCTAAACCAAACCCTAATCCCAGCTTAAACCTAAACCTAACCCAAAACCATAACCCAAACCTCAAATCTCCAAACCGCAACCCAAAACCCTAATCCAAATTGTTCAATCCACATACAGCCCCCGCCTATACCCTATACCCTGACCTGAGCTCATTACCTAAACCCCTAACCCACCTATCTGAACTCCAAAAGTCTAAAAATGGAATTATCGGATGAACAAGTGAGCAAAACAAAACCACACTCTTGAGCCCAGCCCGAGCCCATACAGGGCGGTAGTCCAACTACCGTCGGCAGTAGGTTGACTACCGCCAGTGGTACTTAGAGTGCCGCCACTCGCGGCCCGCGTGTGAGTTTCTGGAGACAGCTGTCTCAGCATCCAAAAGTCAACTCTCCAAAAATTACCCCTCCGTCCGATCGTTTTTACCATTTTACCAACCATAAGAACTAATGGGAGAGTGCCATGTGGCGTTTCTCTCCCCTCAACCAACCATAACTTGCCACCTCATCTTTCACCCTTCCTAAACCCCATATTTACTAAAAGACCATTGGAGAAGGCTATAAAGAGCCCTCTCCTCTTCACATTCCATCATCCACTTCTCATTTCTAAAGCTAAGTGAGAGAGAGAGAGAGGGAGGAGAGAGGAGAGAGAGGGACGAGAGAGAGAGAGAGGAAGAGAGGATGAGAGAGAGAGAGGGAGGAAGAGAGCGGAGAGAGAGAGAGATGAAGAGAGAGAGAGAGAGAGAGAGGAGAGAGAGTGAGGAGGAGCTCCCAAGCCCCCAAATCTAGACTTTTCAACTATCCCCTTAGTCTAAACCCTACCTTTCCAACCATTCCAATCTCCAAATCTAGCCTGGATTGGTCATGGCTCAGTCCATGTCTTAGCCTACTCAAGATCAAGTCAAAGATCCATTCATTTTGCATATAAGCATTCATCATGACATCTATTCCCTTCTCAACCCCCCTGCTTCTCTAGATCTCTACTGAACATATGCTCTGTGACTTGCCGTATATTGGATCTTGTTACATCAAAAATTTCTAGTGATCTAATCCATTTTTATCTCTTTGTATAAGCATCATCACATCCGCCTTCTACACACGCCGTTGGACGTATGCTCTATGGCTTGTCGAAATCTCGGATCTTGCTACATCAGAAATCCACGTGTGCCTAATCCTACTTCAACCACATCATTCATCCCTTGAGATTTCCATATCACACCATGTAGAGACCTACATTTGTACGGACAAAGAGGGTGCCTAACACCTTCCCTCTTTGTAACTAAGGTTCCTTACCCATAGTCTCGGTTCGCCGACCAGGAGTCAATCTAAGGTAGGAGAGTCTTCAAATTTTTCTGACCTTACATATTCCGCGGGTTCTAGCCGACTGTAGGATTCTAAGATTAATTGGCTAGTGGAGACTCCAACATCCACAAATCAGCCTAATCACCCCCACTACCAAAAACATAACATATAAATCAGCGTGGGCGCCGATTTTTAGTGTCTATAGACACTAATCCTAAAGTTTAAAGGATGAAGAATAATACTTAAACTAAAATTTACAATAAATAGTAATTATATAAATAAAATGGATTTTTGACCATTAACCTTATGGAATCTCACAAAATAAATTGGTTATTTAGAAACTTGCGTGGAAAAACCACCACTAGACATCACAGCGGGTCGGTGGCGCGCTGCCGGTGCCCCGAAATTAGGTAGACCCTTGCTACAATTTTCTGCATTTTTCGACCGACTTCAAAAAGTCATATCTTCCTCAATATAACTCCGATTTAGGTGATTCAAAAGCCAGATTGAAGCTTGATAAGTCTAGTTTCATATAAAAATAATTAAAAAGTAAAATAAAAATTTTAATATAGTTAAATCTAGGTTGACGTGAAAACTATTCAAAAATTATTAATTCGGACAGCTGTTACTTCCAAAATTTTTAGAATTTTTCTAGAACTCAAAATCTAATGAAATTTGGTGGAGATAAAGTGGACTTGATGATGAACTACTAAAAAAATAATTAAAATAATATACTAACTGAAAGTGTCAAAAGGGACATAAAAGTACCCTAGGACCGTATTCTGTCATAATTAGGGCGAAATTTAGTTAAGTACTAAACTAAATAATTGGTGGAATTAGCTCGAACCACTATCTATACGAATGACAAGACCCCAAAACTATTAAAATCGCTAACTTAACATTACTTAAAAACCTAGGAGCAATCCCAAAACCCAGTTGCTCTCGAAAAAATATTGAGACTCCATGTTGGACCTGGACCGCACGTCGAAAGTCCGATGACCGCGAAACTTTAGGGTTATGACCACCTTATTGGGCTTGACAAACATTGCGAGATTCAAGACCAAATAATATCCAGAAATGCACAACTTGAGCCCTGAGTGAAGTGTGCGAGAAACGTGAATATCTTTTGAAAAGGCATTGAAACTTAAGTGAATTGGGCCATTCGCTTACGAGCGAAATTGAAGACTTCGGACCGTCAAATTCTGACCAAACTTCACCCATGGATCAGGAAAATTTTGCTGCACGAGTCCTATACTTGTGGCCTTGATCGAGTATGTTTGACTGTTGAACTGATATAGGTCCTCCACAGTCGATCCGCTAATTCGATTGGACCAAAATCGCATCCTGACTTAGATCCATGGTTAGGGAACTTGCTCCGTGCCGTAGGTGAGTAATGGACCTCCAGATGAGTCCCGTTTGCCAGAAACGGATACCCTTTGGCTATAACCTAAGTATATCATGGCCCTGGGGCCATCGACATCAGTTCTGGGCCTATATAATGCCCTTAAACCATCCCATTCTCATTCCATATGAAATTCTCTAACCCTAGGAGTGAGAGGAGAGAAAAGAAGAGAAAAGTGTGGGGAGAGAAGAGAAAGAGTGGGAGATCATTGTTGGGATTCACTCCCACTACTCCACGTGTTGATTCGCCTCCCTACCATCACTAATCGAACCGTCCCAACTACGATTTGGGTAAGAAATCCTAACCCTAATCTTGATTTAGGAATTCAAATAGAGTAATCGATGAAATAGCTAACCTATTTCAATGTTTAGGTACCCGTTGTTCTGTATTCGGAAACGTAGGATTCGAACCGAGTCCGAATCGAGTATTCCGACGAAAGGTGCGGACTATAAACGTTTAGGTTTTGGTTTTTAATGCTCTCAATGTCAGCTAATGATTTATGTCTGACTTGATTGTTGCCATATTGTTGTAGATGCGCTGATTCCTGTATAATATACATGTATGAACTAGGTTAGATAAAAGATGCATTTCATGTGTTTGTTGAAATGTTTGAATGAACATTTGACTGTGGTTTGAGCTTGCCGTGATTACAGATCTAGGGTTAATCATTATCACATATACGTTACTCTCTCCGTATAAGGAATTGTTAAAATATATGTTGTAACTAACCTAGTCTATGTATTTGGTATAGTGTAGTCTAAGTGTTTGTTGAATTGTCTGAATGAGAAATTGTTGATGATTTATACCTATTACGAGTATTAAAATAGTATTTTGCATTACCTTGTACGTATGTATAATTTATTTCATGTAGTCATATTTGCCTCTACGAAATTTATGGATAAAATGCAAGTGTTTGTTAACATGTTCAAGGTGTTTGATAAAATGCTCAAATGAAGTATTTACTTGGATGGTTTGTCAAATACTGAAATGCTTATCACATGTATTTATTTGCTGCATTTGAGTAAGATTGGGGCTACCGCGTAGCTCAGGTAATTGGTAACTTTTCCTATTCGGGTTGCTGAATTAGTCACGCCACATTTGGGAAAATCCGATGAATTCGGGTTGCACGAAGATTGTCGACAGTGGTTAGGCCACACGGGGTGCTTATGAACTCCACGTCGATTACATCAACGTGTGTCCGTACCAATCGAACTTCCTTAACAAGCCGATTGGCCTATTGTATGTTCACCATGTATGGACACTACTGCTTGAATCTAAGGTACCCCTTATCAAAGTAAAGACCCGTTTCAACCATGGTACCATGATCCGCTAAGACTCATGAACCGGGCATGGTGGTACGGGACACCGTGTTCGAGCTGTCAGCTACGCTGGGGTGACGAGCCTCCCCGTAGTGACTAGTGAGCAACCCAAACTCGTGAGTCGGGCATAGTGGTGGGGACACCGTGTTCGAGTTGTCGGCCTACATCGGCGCAGCCTAGCTGTGGTCCCAGCGCGTGTTGGGGTGAACCGTCTAATCAGGACCCCCTTCGAAAATAGCGCTCCAGTTGGTAGGGCGTTGGTGGTGTGACCTCGAGTATAAACTTTTGAATTTACCTATCGACTGCTTTTCATTAGGGGTGATGCCCTACAACTTGCCTATCGTATGTGATTAACTAGGATTAACGACCCTAGATGGATCCCGCTTGGGTAAATGATATAAAAGGGAGATACCTTTGAAATAGCGGTGATGACCGCTTTAGTTGAAGTAGGATTATGCCAGCCAATATGTCCTAGAGGGGGGTGAATAGGACTTTTTAAAGTTTTTATGGTTTATTTAAAATCCTATTACACTAATCCTAACAACATGCACATATTTAGATTACTCAAAAATAACTCTACTGGCTTCCAAGCCCGATAGAGGATCCAATCACAAACTATTTAAGAAGTGAACAATATACAAACTAGTTTATGATGGATATGACTGTGTATGTGTGTGAGGTGTGATCTCAGATACTTAAATATAAAAATATTAGAGTAAATCACACAAACAGAAGAATAGCAATCTCAAACACAGTTATTTTATAGTGGTTCGACTACTTGTCTATTCCACTCCCGGTAACCGCACTCAACCCTTGAGTGTACCGGATTTTACTAAGGAGGTTTCATAGCGGTTCACCTTAAACCTAAGGTTTTAAATCAGGCTCACCTTCAACCTTTACAACCTACACCGAGGTTGACTGTTTATGCTCTCACGAGCGAGGGTCAACACAACGCACCCACTTTTAGGCACACTGGCCAAGGATCTTCCATAAGACCCTAATAGAGGTTTCACTCGGATCACCTCGAACCTAAGGTTTTAGACAGGTTCACCTTCAACCGGATGTTTATGCTCTCCACAGAGCAAGGGTCTACACAACGCACCCACCACGTACACTTCTACCAGAGGCCTTTTACGAGGGTTTACAAGGGTGAAAAATACCTAAGACCCAATCCTAAAAAGGAATGATCACAAGTGTCCTTTGGACTCTAATAACTTACAAAAAAGTGGATGAGTCCCATTCAGCACATTGACGAAAATCTCCTCCTTGTTGATGAAGAATCTTCAGCTTCCTTGATCCACAACACAAATGATGTACCAATGCGAGGCTTCGGGTTAGGTCAAGGTTAAAACGGAATCCTACTCTATAAAATATTTTCCTATAAGGAAGATAGAGCGATTCCGATTATGCATTCAAGGCATCCCAGCTTAATGATTTGCCATTAAGGTAGTAGCTGGAGGATCCTTGAATGCGGAAGTTCATTCCCCAATCCACTCTATGGAATGTCAATGATGAGGGTGGATTGAAGGATGAACTTCCCTGAGAGAAAGGGCTTTAGGTATATGATCTAAAGTAAAACACACAAAAGCACTCTCTTCTTTCTCTCCTAGTAATAATAGACAAGCCCTCTATATATAGGTAAAAGGTTCCAATGGATATAAAATGGTTACATTTATGACAGAGTTCGATATCATCGAGCGGGTTTGATATCATCGAGCGTATACTCTCGATTGCATCAACTGGCCGCTCGATGACACAAACTCAATGTCATACGCTTTTGAAACCTTTTGCCAGCTGGCACTACGCCAAAATCGCTGTTTTGCGACGGACCAAATCCGTCGTAAAACCAAATAAACGACGGACTTCGTCCGTCGCTTGGTCCGTCGCTGTTTACTGGGTCGTTTTTGGTTTTACGACGGATTTTATCCGTCGTTTAATCTGCGACGGATAAGGTCCGTCGCATCATAACGACGGATAAAATCCGTCGTCAAAAATAAAAAAATCCGTCGGTAATATTCAAAAAATTAGTCGCCACTAAAAACATTAGCGACGGATAAGGTCCGTCGCTAATATGAGTAAGCGACGGACTACAAATCCGTCGTTGATTTTCAATGTTCAGAAATTAGCGACGGATTTGGTCCGTCGCTAAAATATCTGTAAATTTTAAAAAATACCAATATTTTAGTAATTATTATTTTTTTAATCTTGCACCTGATAGTCATTCAAAAAATAATTCACACTATTATTTGATAAGAATCCTATTCACAAAATTGGTAACAACTCAATTCAATAAAAAAAGGAAATGACCCAAGTGGCCCACTCCAACAAAAAAATGACTTAAACCCTCCTAACTAAACACTTATTACCCGAAACTTCAACTACTTGGTATCTTCTCTTGTTCAACCTTATTTTGAGCCCTTCCTACATACATTAGGAACAACGAAATTCAATCCAAGAAAAGAGTAGTTTAGTCAACCCTTCAGTTTTGCTAGATCATATTAGGACATTGACCCAACAATGATATAGATCCAAAACTCTAGTGGGCCACATGTCAAGAAAAGGTAAGGATTGAACTTCCACAGTTGAGATATCCATTTGACAAAAAAAGTTTTGGATCTTGCTAATTTTTTTTGGTTATAATTTCGGTTCATCCCAGTAGGAATGACCTCATGAATGACATGGATGAAAATTATACATCAGTGTCTGTATGACCTCATGAACATTTTGGATGGAAAATAAACATCATTGCAGGCCTGGGAATGTTTCAATGGTGGGCATTCAATATCCATTGTTTCCAGTGGTGTGGTCCACTTGCAATTTGAATCTGCTATATTTTTAGTAAGTTGCACTAAAATTACATGTAAAAACTGATGGACGGCCTGAATATACAGCATATATATCATGGTGGGCCATATGGTTTGAGAAACACTCGCGGCATGTGTTGCTGGGGTAACACCTAATCCACTTCTCACTGTTATCCAGATAAATTAACAATTTTATGGAAACAATAATGGTTTGACGGGCGTACACCCCTTTCAATTTTTGAAATGGCCCACTGTGATGTGTTCAATAGATCTACTCCAATCATTAGATGTGTAATGCCATGTTGGGCTCAAAGCCAAAAAAAAAAAAAAAGAGTCAAGCTAATCAATGATTTAAGTGGGTCATACCAATTGAAACAGTTGGAAGAGATATCCAACCTTCATTTTTACAAGGCCCACCATGATGAGAATGTAAAATCTACTCCAACCATTAGCTGCCACACCAAATGTTAGGCATCTTACCCAAAAATCAGTCTCATAAATAATTCAAGTGGGCCACACCAAGAGAAAGAGTTTGAAAGGTGGGCTTTCTATCTACACTTGTTCCAATTGTGTGGTTCACGTGAACCAGGGATAGGGCTGGTCTTTCTGCACCGGTTGTAACATGCAGTGACTCACCTAATGATTGGGTGGATTTCACAGTAATGCTACAATGGGGCCCACCAATACAAACAACTTCTTTTCATCAATTAGGTGGAAAGATTTATTAACATTAACTGCTCATTAAATGACACAGCTAGTTGGACCAATTTGAATTGTCCAACTAGTGTGTGAGCATTACTCTCTCTCTCTCTCTCTCTCTAGTTGTGTGTGAGCATTACTCTCTCTCTCTCTCTCTCTCTCTCTCTCTATATATATATATATATATAATGAAAATGTTATTTTTTCTTCTTCTCAACCAGTAGTTTTCATTTTTTTAAAAGTACTAAATCCTTTAAAAAAACTGTAATTTGCAGATGAACTACATTTTGTTCGTGAAATAGAAGAGAAAGGAAAGAAGAGACAAACCTTCTCTGAAATTTGTGGTTATCTCTGCATTTTTCTGTTTGGTTTGTTGCGGATTTCAGTTGTTCTAGATCCGACATAGCTTCAATGGCGGAACACCGAAATGGCAATGCAAAACCTTCTGACAAAAATGCTGCTGGGGCACCCAGTGCTTACACGATCAATCTTGATAACTTCCAAAAGAGGCTGAAAGTGTTCTATTAACAACCAAGGTAAAGTGTTCCGCCATTATCAATTAATAGAATTGATAGAAGAAAGATCAAATTGTAATATGTTTCTTCATTTGCTTACTATGCAGAAGTGTCATTTTTGAATGCTATTGTAAGCTCCTAATCATGGCTGGTCAAATGAAAACAAAACAATTATTCACTGACTAAAACCACAAGTTTAGAGGGAAAAGGAAAGGAAAAAAAAAGTCAAGGTATATACAGAGAATATAGAATCAGTACATACCACAAACCACACCAGCTCTTTCATTACAAGAGCTTTTATAAGATCGTGCTTCTTCAAAGTTTCATGGACTCTGGCTTGGACAAAAAGCAGAAACAAAAGAAATCAAAATACAGTTTTATGTGCATAAGTGCAGCATGTTTGCATCCTTAAAGAGTAAAAATAACATACTATGCAGGAATTCAACAGAGCTGAAGAATCAAGAATCATTGAAAATATATCCCAATAGTATGTCGCACTGGGCCATCAGCTGCTTGTCTGTTAATGAAAGGAAATCTCTAGTGGAGTTGTTACTGCTACTGCTATTAGCACTAGCACTAGCACATGTAGAGAAGGGCTTTACTCGGAAATCTCTGGTGGAGTTGTTACTGCTCCTGTTACTGCTCAAGCTTCAAGTGTAGGCTGTCAAGAACATGAGATTTACAGTGGATATAACGTCCAACCTGTTAAGTGCTTGTGACACCCAATCCTTCCAATAGGTTGGCAGTTTGAGCAGTAAAAGAGAGCCAACAACAATGTATGATTAGCAGTGGATAACACCCAACATTATGCATCAGAATTTTCTAAAACTTGCATGATTAGCAGCAGTTTGCTTCTTATCAACCGTTTAAAAATGACAAATGTAAAAGAGTGCCAACATCACAACCATCTTCAGAAGATTGCCGACACAGAATTTCTCTATGTAACAGATCAGATCCCGTGTTGACCCACACACCGTGTTGAACAACAGTTAAGACCAGAATAAGACTTTTGTCCAAGTGAGAGCATTCATGCTAAGCTTACATGCGCCTCTGCAGGCGTGAGAGGACACCTAACCAGAACATCATGTGGGCCCTGCTCTGTAGATGATTTGGACCACAAATCAGGCAGGCCACATGTATGTTGAATGTGGATTGTCATCAATTTCTTTATGAACCATGCAGTCTCTGTGTACATGAAGCCCGATTGATGCATGATGAGTTGAGGATGGAACGCCTGCAGAAGTGCAAGGGCTCAACATATATTGGATTCAAAACAATATAATATAGTCCTTGTTTTTGGAGTTGTGGGACAAACTGTTGGGTGGTTGAGGAACATGTTTGAGGATAAGTGCAGCTAAAATGAGAATCTTGTGTGGATTAGTGGCAAGACGGGGAAGGATAGAATTAATGGATGCATTTGAGGGAGCTTGGGAGATAGGAAACAAAACAAGGGATAATTAGACTTAGTTTGGTCATATGCAACAGACTATTATCTAGCTACACCTTTCAACAAACAATTATTTTCAAACTGAGCATGCTTAACTGAGAGACTGAATTTTTAAAACTAAAATGAGAAAGGACAAGATCTGATATGCTAACTGAACGGCTTCATATAGTCTGGGATCTCTGGATTCCTAATAGGGCTATCAATTATTATAGATTTGACATTGTAGACCTGAACAAAATTGAAAGAAGAGACAGAAAATACTAAGTTAATCTATTAAAAATGATAACCTTGATTTGGAGGTAAGCATGTTCATGGCATGATCTACTAAAAATGATAACCTTGATTTGAATTCTAACTCAAGGATGAGACCCGGAGCTGAGAAGACACGAACCTAGTTATAACGGTGTGGGTACTGTGGACCCAACCTAAACTTGACCCGTTAACGGTCCCATTTGGAACTGACGTAGGGCCCACATGCTGAGTTATGTGATGATTGGACCCATCCATGTGTGTGCACTATGTTATAACAAAATAATGCTACTCGGAAAGTTGTGACAATCACCATCTTTAGATAATTCAACTCTAAAAATCAATGGATAGGATCATCAATGAATCATGACTGTTGAAATTTATGGCAGATTAGAATATGGATGGAAAATGATCAGACCATCTTATAGCATGTGGACCCCCTAGGCAGCGACCCATGCTGGATCTTGGCTTGAGTTGCATTCAGAGGCAAAACAATCTCATCTTATAGATTAGATGTATTAGAAAACAAATTAATGACCTACCCGGTGCCTCTCTTATGACAGAATGTATGCTACCCTAAATGAACTATAGTTTACATGAAATATTGAGTGAAATTATGAAATTTCTCTCTGGCATTTGCTGAATGAACAATCCATTGAGCCTAAAAATGAGCTCCGCGGAGCTTCCATATACTCATGTGGGGAAGTCATGATATGGTATGCGAATTTCATAGATAGAAAATGCACTCATCCACTAGCCTATTTATCCCTTCCATGTTGGACATGGTTGTTACATTATTATTATTATTGGATACATGCCACAATGTGGTACTAAATATTTTACTAAATCATTTACCTTTCGATGACTTGTATGTTTTCTTTTCTCAACTTTTACCCATTTTTGTTGACGCAGCTCCTATGCAACCTTTATAGACAAAGGGTGTAGGTGGGGCCGGCCATCGTGGTTTACATGTGGCATCGCATCTGTCTTAATGTTTACCCAAATATAAAAGTGGGACACCCAAAAATCATACCAATCCAACCATCAAGTGGACCACTACGTGAATTTGAATAGTTGTCCATTATTTTTGCAGGTGCAGCCCACCTAGCGATTGCATATGCATTAGTTTTTGAAAATAGCATCATCATGGTGGGGGTGCACTTGATGTGAAAGTTGGATCACATAAAAAGAACCATTATGGTTTTTCCCCCAAGGCATGTTTGGGTGCCCTTAAAAATACATTTTAAAGCGTTTTTTTTTTTTTTTTTTCCCTCTCTCACAAAAGGTGCCAAGAACAGTCTCAAGTGTATCTTGATTGATGAAAACGATACAATGGCTGGGATGAGCCTAAGATTGTCAATCGCCCACCTACACATGTAACCGGCCTAAAATTCATTGATTACAGCAAGTTTGATGAACTGTTCAGATCTTGAGCACGTTTGGTCAATCAACACATTAGGATCAGCATTTTTTAAAAGGGAGGGAGGCTGCAGCTTTCCTGGAAAGTGTGTATATATATATACCTACAAATTCAAAAAATAATAAATAAATAAATAAAGTGATTTTTAAAAAATAATACTAAAAAGGTATTACCAGGTAAGACAACCAAAGATGAAACCTTAGAAAACTCTTAAGCACTATCTCCACCAACTCTTCTAAGGAGCCATAGACAAATGGGTTCCATCCATGTGTCAATAGCACCTTATGCACGGCTCAAATTGCCTGCAAAATGCCAGATTGCCGCATGTAAAGGTACACACTGGAGACGGCTTCGGTAGAGCTTGTAAATCTGTCCCTCAAGAAAGACTTTGAGTGTGATTTGGGGCCATGTTCTATTGACACATTTGTCTGGATGAGTGTGATTTGGGGCCATGTTATGGTCCGACTGTCACGAGTTATGGTCAGGATTGTCTGGATGAGTGCGATTTGGGGCCATGTTCTATTGACATTGAGAGCTATGATTAAGTTAATCCGTAGTGGCATGCAAGCATATGAGCACATGAGTTGCTACATCCGAGTGAAGAACAACTTGCTTGATTTTACCTTTTTCACAAATTTGATATTAAATAAGTTTGTCTATCCAAACAGGCCCAATTTACAAGAGAACGATTTGTAGAGGAGTGTCATCCTCCGTTTACCATTCGCCCATTCTTAAGTGATGGTACACTGTTTGTTTGTTTTTATTTATTTTATTTTGGAGTTTTCTCAGAAAATGAGCAATGGGTTTTAGCAGTAATCTCAGATAGACAAGATTTTGGTAATATTGAAGCATGGTTAAGCTAAGAAGCCATGGTTGGTTTTCACCCAAAAAGAAAATTATATTTTCTAGTTTTGATACCCACACCTTTGCTAATTTCAAGAATGATGTGGAACACACGCAGCCGTACAATCATTTCAACCATATCAGAGGTACCATGATGCCTTCTCTTTAAGCATAGAATATACTGATTATATGTGGGAAGAGGATCGCATCTTGGTTGGAAGAAGAAAAGAATTCATGAAAGGCACCTTGGATTGCATCATATCAGTACTGGGACATATGTCCACAGCACCCACACCGTTATAACTAGGTTCGTGTCTTCATGGCATGTTCATGGCAAATCTCGACATTGCTACAATCAGGGGTTTTGGAATAAGAAGAGAGAAGAAAAGAGAAAGCAATGACAGATGGAATGGATTTTGGAATAAAAATAGGGATTTTGAGAGAAACTCACCCACGGCAGGAGAGATGCTTGAAATCCTTCAGAGATTTGGAGCCCACCCACCGGCAGAAGAAGAAAATGAGAAACCAGGTAGAGGCAGATAGTGGCAGACGGCGTCGTTTGAAAGAGGGAGCTGTAAAGGCAGGGGGCGTCGTTAGAAAGAAGAAATCCTCTTCTGAAATGAGATGTTTCTTTCAAATCCGCAAATTGTGAGTTTTCCACAATTTAACACATCAACTACATTAATAGCCATACATTTAAGGGACTATTTATTGAATGATTAAGATAGTTTTATATGATAAAAAGAATAAATATTAACCACTAACAACCAGAGCCATTATTTAGATGGTCTAGATAACTATATATCATTTCCACTGTTATTATAAATGAGTCACCACTATTTTATGTCAAACACAAAACTCACAAAACTGAATGTATAATATATAACGTCACTTGCTTTATAGATCTGGTAGGGCTCAATGGGCCCCACGACGATGTATATGTTTTAATCCCCGCCGTCTATCCATTTCTAAATATAATTTTAGGATAGATCCCAAAAACTGAGATCTATATAAATCTCGATTGGACCACACCACGGGGAAAACAGAGAGTGATTCCCACCGTTCAAGCTATCCTAAGGCCCATCATAATGTTTATTTGAAATCCAACCTGTTCAAAAGTTTAAAAAGACATGAAATAAGGGAAAACACAAATATTAGCTTGATCTAAAACTTTTGTGGCCTTCAGAAATTTTTAATGGTGGGCGTCACTGTCCCATTGTTTTCTGTGCTGGGGTCCACTGGAACTTTGGATTTAACTCCTTCTTTGGATATTGCCCTAAAATGATCTCTCCAAATGGATGGAAGGTGCAGATACAAAACATACATCATGGTGGGGCCCACAGAACTTGCTGATTTCACTTCAGTAGCTAGTCTCGCTACTCCCTGACACCAGCTACTCCCTGACACCAGCCGTGGCTGATGGTCGGTGCTCTGTGGGCCCACCATGATATATGTATTTCATCCATTACGGTCATCCATTTTTTAAGATCATTTTAAGCATTTATTCCAAAAATGAGAGGTATATAAATCTCAGGTGGACCACACCACATGAAAACAATAGTGATTGGATATCCATCATTAAAATCCTCCTAAGGCCCACTGTACTGTTTATTTGACATCCAATCTGTTTATTAGGTCATACAGGCGCCTAGATGAAGGGGAAAAATAAAAATCATCTCGATCTAAAACTTTTATAGCCCCCAAAATGTTTTTAATGGTTGACGCTCATTCAACACTGTTCCTGTAATGTGGTCCATTTCAGATTGGGATATATCTAATTTTTTGTCTTATTTCATAATATGATCTTTAAAAATAGATGTACGGCATGGATGAAACACATACATCATAGTGGGGCCCATAGAGCACCGACCACCAGCCATTGGCTGGTGTTAGGGGGAGTAGCCAATCTGTTTCCTTATCTGTTGTGGTCCATTTAATCTTTGGATATGATTCATTTTTTGGATAGTTCTCTAAAATTATCTCGAAAATTGGATGAACGATGTGGGTTGATCCCAAATTTTCAATAAATCCAAAATTTAAGTGGACCATGCCACACGAAACAGTGTGAAATAATGATTTCCACCGTTGATACCTTCCTTGGGCCAACAGTAATGTTTATTTGTCATCTAACCTGTTCATAATATCAAAAAGATATGAATGAAGAGAAAATACAAATATCAGCTTGATCTAAAACTTCTATAGCCTTCAAGAATTTTTCAATTGTAGAGGTCCAATCACACTATTTCCTATGGTGTGGTCCACTTGAGCTTTGTATATGCTTCTTTTTTGCTCTTTAGACCTCAAATTATCTGTTAACATAGATAAACGGAGTGGATAAAATAAATAAATAACGGTGGACCCCATAGAGTTTACTCTGGTAAGAGTAATGACTAACTCACCTAAATGTAGTGGGGAAGGGTTTCCTTAAAACATTCACAATCATATATTAGGGCTGCATAAATGTGATTCACATATCCAACCTACTCATTTTGTGTGTCCCACTTTGATGAGGGGTTAGACCAAGTTTCAGCCGCATCCAAAACTCATGTGGGCCCCACTAAGTGCTTTTATATTTTTTAGGATGTCTTCACATGGTTTTAGATTGTATGGCCCACCTGAGTTTCATATACGAATGATTTTTGAGATATTTCATAACCTAAAGGGGACACATCAAATGCATGGTGTTGATGTTCGACACGCATCATGATGGGGCCCACAAAACTTACTAACATCAATTTTTAGGTTCTCACGATGTCACTAAGTTGGGTCATAATTTTGACCAGAATATTTGGCCCATTTTACATGTCTGGTCCATTCACTCTACTTTATTCATCAATACCCACAATTTAACTAGTTACTCGCATCGATCAAGCTACATATGAGGAAGATATTGGGTATACAAGATTGATCAATAATTTGAGTGAAATTTGATTTTAGCGTTTAAAGGTTCAATTAGTGGATGTACCTAATAATTTATTAACAAATAATTTTTATTTCACAGATAAATTTCAATTTCTATTTAAAAATAACATTTTTTTTTTCAAAATGAATATTTTTTTACTCTTAATTTTTCTTTGAAAACTTTTAACAAAATATCATTTTTATTATAAAATATTTCAAAAAAAATTAAAATATAAATTCTGAAATTTTATTTTCAAAATCTCAAAAATTTCCCAAATTTTATTTTTTTTTTCCCAAAAATTCCAAAATGCCGATTTTTTTCTTTAAAAGCAACGTTTTGTTTTCAACTTTTTAATTTTCTTTTTTAAAATGATATATTTTTTTTTTCAAAATCTCATTGTTTTTATAAAATATTATGGTGGGGCCCACATTGTGAAAATTTTCACATTAAAAAAAAAATTTATTTTCTTTTTCAGGATATTATTTTTTTTTTATCAAAATCAAATGCTTTTTTTTTTTTTTTTTCAGATTTATCAACTTTATTCAAAATTCCTTTTTACCACAAAACAGATTTTTATTAAATCACTATTTTTATTTTTTTCAAAATCTAATTTTTTTCTCAAACATTGTTAAATTTTTTAAACTTCTCAATATTCTTTTCATGTGATATTACAAATCATTTAAATATTAATTTTAAATTAAAAATAAAAATAAAAATTTCACTCATTTGATATAAAAACAAAATAAAATTCCTTTCGCGTTTAATCAATTGTTAAAAAATAATCTTAGATACAAATATGCACAATTAAACCACTGAAATTCTATTAAAAAACAATTATTAGACCACAAAAACTTAATTTTCAACCATATTCCTAAAAAAATGAAAAAAATTAATGTCAAGGCAAGCGTCTTTTTACGACGGACATGATCCGTCGCAAAAGTCCTTTTACGACGGACAATGATCCGTCGCAAAAGCAACTGAAAAAGCGCGCCATTTGTTCTGGGCGGGAATTTACGACGGTATATATTCAAAATTTGCGACGGATTTAGTTCGTCGCTTACTAACGACGGACTAAAATCCGTCGTAAATACGTCGTAAATCAGATTTTAGCGACGGATTTTGGTCCGTCGCTAAATTCAGCGACGTTCAGACCGGATTTTCGACCAACGCGGGCTTAGCGACGGACCTTTTCCGTTAGCGACGGATTAAATCCGTCGTAAAACCAAGCGATTTTAGCGACGGACGAAGTCCGTCGCAGAAATACGTCGCAAATGGTCACTTTTGGCGTAGTGTGGTCGATGGAATTGAAACAAGTGTCAATGACATCAGATTTCGAACTCCGATACAATCAATACTAGTGTTGATTCATCAACATTTGAATAATGAGAGAGACTTGACATGAAATATTTTAGGTTTACAAGAATGACTGAGGGACCATCAAGATCATCGGAATTTGAATGTCGATGATATCGATACCCATGTCGATGCATCGATAAATCCAACGGATTTTTCTTTAAGCTTGCCGGACAGTTTATGTCTATGTTCGATGTAATCGAGACCATACCGATATTATCGACATTTGAATATCGATTCTATCGAGAGACCCCCGATCATAGATAAACCATCCTGAAATATTTTGCTGGAAGAACTTGACACTCAAGACCGATATCATCGAGAGCATTCCGATATCATCAAGATTTGAACTTCGATGGTATCGAGGAGGCTTCGATATATCGATGCATATATGATATTCTTAAGAAAAAATAGGGGCGTCGGAGATCTACCTGTCAATATTATCGAGTCACCTTCGATGGACTCGAAATTTGAATATCGATGATATCGATAGGTATATCGATACATCGATAAATCCGTTCAGATGTTCATGTGGTTGCTGGACACTTTTGTCCTCATTCTGATGATATCGTTTAGGTATCGAGGATATCGACAGCGCAGGTCAATCATATCAAGATGTGTATTGATAAAATCGACAAAGCAAGAAAACTTAGAGAATTTTCCTATTTTGAAAAAATTTTCTTAACTTAAAAACCCTATAATGTTCTAGTTTGTTTTAAGGGTTTTATATATCTGGTGTTTTGGGATATGGGATATGAGGCTTAGATTTACCTGTGGCGAGCTTACACACATCTGGTTGAGACAGACGCTTTGAATTTATCTTCCTATAAGGCTCTGCAGTCTGACTGAATCAACACTCATGCTAATTGACAAACCAAGGCACTTTCAACCTTGGCTTCCCAAATCTGCTATACGAATAAGTCTAATTAATTACTTGGCTAACACGACCATGCACCGCATTGCATGTGCTTTGGTGAGGAAGCGCACATTTAGGGAGTTTGCCATGCGTGAGTGGTTAATGAAGTCACTTGAGAGAGTGTGGGCGAGGGCATGCATCATTACAAAATATCATCCCTGCATTAATAAGAGTAGTTAGAGATGTTTGTTGTATTACTTTATCATTACTGCTTGATTGACTTGATAACATGTTAACTTTTGCTTTATAGTTCCACTAAATTAGCTACTCATTCCCACATGGGATGGTGTTTTAAAACACCAACCAGACTCTGGTTTAGATGCAGATGACGATGGAGTCTATACTATGGAGTAGGACTATATGAATGAGGAGGAATTCTCCTACGTCCAGCTCTCAGGTGGGTCTGTGTAGACCCCGTGCTGCTTCGACGGGATCACAGGGATATATGATTTAGTCGAACACTTTACATTTTGACATTTTGTATATTTTGAAACAAAATAAGTATGTATTCAACTCTGGTACATTATCATACTCTGGAGTCAAATAACTGCTTACTTATCTCAATGCATATATTTCAGTCTTTCGCTTGCTAAATTACATTATCTCTTGAGTATGATATGCTATTTTAGTATAATCCCACTCATGTTAAATGCACTAATATGGACAACATTTAAATATCATTATCTATGTTGCATAAGTGATGTGTTGGATCTCGGGAGTTGAGCTTTGCTCGACCATCGAGATTCAGGGCGTTACAAGATGGTATCAGATCATGATTTGGATTAAATTGAACCTAGGTTATAGGTAACACGACGCACTCTAACGCACACTGACAAGCACTCTGACCTCGGTTATAGGTAACACGACTTACTCTGACGCATTCAGGGCGTTACAGAAATACGCTAAAATTGTATGATTTAAAGCTTGTTGGCCCACAATGACTCGACCAATCTGATGGATGGAGTGGATTTTTTTAGGCGGACCCCACCACCTTGCAAACAAAAGAAAGAAAGAGAGAGAAAAGGGCAGATACTGGAGCACGTCCGCTGGACGTTGCTGTCCAACGTCACTATTAGCGCAACCCCTTGGTGGGTGTTGGGAGGAGGTCCAGTTGTGGGACCCAACATGATGTATATTTTTAATCCATCTCATCCATTCAATTTACCTTTTCATTTTAGGCGTTGAGCCCAAAACTCTAGATGATCCACCAATCAGGTGGACCACACCAGAGGCGACGGTGCGGCTGAAAGCACCCCCTCACGTCAGCCATGCGGGCGTGGGGTGGGGGCGTCCCAGCCGTTGACCTCACCTTGATGTGTATATATTAGATCCACATCGTCCACATTTTCCTATAGATCATTTTAGGCTATGAGTCGAAAAATGAGACAAATCCTAGTCTCGAGTGGACTGTACTGAGGGAAACAAATCCCACTGTTAAAACTTTCTAAGGCCCACTGTTATGTGGGTGTGTGATGAAAACATGCCTAATCCTGGACTCCTTTGGTGCAAGGACAGTTGACTGACAAGATGGATGGAGTGAATCATCCACTCGTGGACCTCACTCAGCATTAAACACAAAAAAAGAAAAAGAAAAGAAAGTGACACTGACCTAACCCTATATCCATCCTCCAACATGAATCTGACCGATTAAGAATGATCTTCATCCATAAATCAAGTCATCTGACCGTTGATCATGTGGTCTGATATATGTACCTTCCCTTGACTAAATCAGTAAATAACTCTTTATCCATAATGATTTAGAGGTAAGTTCTTTTGTAATAATTTCTTAGAAATGGACATAGAATCATGTAGAACTATTAGATTTTACAAAACTCTTAGATCAATAGTAATTGCAAAAATGCCACTAACCTAGACCCCTAAATTCTAGATCGCTTGTTTTCCACTATCCGTTTAATGTGAAATTTTATGTCATGCTTAATTATCATAAATTAACTATACACGTCAAATTTCAACCCTTAGATTGTAGTAAACTAGCTACTTGGCCTCTACATCCGTTCGTACACTTATCATATCAAGATTTCAATCCGCTCATCCTGTTCACCCCATATGAATATGCTTAACGCACCATTAGAATTACAATATGAGAAACTTACACATGTGTACAAGTCACTCGAACCTAACGGTATGCACGTCCTACCACTAATCACTCTAGAAACTCACTTTATGTCCATCCTTTTACTAAATTGATCGTGTATATACCTGTATGCACTGTTAGAGTACTAACCATCAAGTTTTCACATTTTTAGCATGTCATCTGACTGCCCATCATGTCTGGATCTCCCAAATAGGCTATCAGAATATTAGGATAATCCAGTCATTTTGAAGATCTTAGCTTATATGTCCAAACCATAGGGTAATGTTTCAACCAGATATGTGTAACCTCAGTTCTAAAGACAAAGTGTGTTGGCCGTTTAAAAGAACATCTTGGACATCCTTTGGAGATCGGGACCCAAACAGGACCGATGGAAAGAGCACGAAAAACGGTGGATATCCTTCAAATTTCAGGGCATTTGGACGGTGTACTCTAACATAACTTATGTCGGAAGGTAATTGAGGAATTGATGGTAATTTTATAAATAAAACTAGCACCATGCATGGCATCGTTCAACCAATACTAAAGATTTAATGGTGAGTGCCAATTTTCACTTATTTAGATGATGCGGCCCACCTAATTTATGAAACTTCCTCATCTTTTACCTCGTGTCCTAACATAGTGGGATAAATATGGTGAACGGAGTGGATTGCTCACCAAACATCACAGTGGACCCCACCTGATGCCGTGACCAATATGTATCAATGTTACGTTTCCTCAACAGGCACGTTAGAGCGTTGGTACGGTCCCATTGTCAAATGTGTTGTGACCCACCTAAGACTCAGATTTGTCCCATATTTGACGCCATAGCTGGGCATGACCTTGCAAAGATGATGGATGGAGTGGATTTCTAAGAAGGTCATCAAAAGTAGATCCCACCTATCAACATCCAAACCAGAATAGAGTTCTTTTGCACACAGTAACCAGACCCGCAATGGACTTCTCAAGAAGGATCTGGAAGATGCGCAACACCCTATAAATAGGTGCTCTATCGAACATCTGGAGGAGATACGACAAAAAGAAAGGAGAGAGAGAGAGAGAGCTTTATCCAACATCTGGAGGAGATACGACAAAAAGAAAGAGAGAGAGAGAGAGAGAGAGAGAGAGAGAGAGAGAGAGCAGGAAAGAGATTTGTTGAGTAGGGGAAGAACGGTTGGCCCTGCTGAAGTTCTGTTGAACCCAGGTGCAACGTTTCTAGCCGTCACCAACAACAAGGAAGAAGGAGGTCCACGTCAGGTGTAGATCCAATCTCCCCTTCTAAACTTTCATATTTTGTTTCGTTTCCTTACAATGGGGATGGAGATTTTCCACCAAGACAACAAGGTCGAGGCGAGTATAACTCAAATCAAACCTCAACCAAAAATTCCACTCAATTTAACTAGAAATAATAGTAGTATGAGGAGGAACATAGCCTAACACTGATGACGTTTTAAATAATGGAAACTAGGATTAGGTGGTGCTGGGTTTGACACTATTGATAGACAAAACAGAATAACAACACTCGAGGTGAGGGTTTTATCCTTTAGGCTTACATTAATTTAAGTTATTATATTTGTCTTGTCTTTATATGCCATCATTGTGTTTTATCATGCCTTTACATGCTTTCATGTTATTTCAAAAGCATCCAAGTTTATACATTATTAACACCCAGTTTTCTCGGGCACGAGTATGAACTCTGGCTGTGAAAATTTGGGATGTTATACCTTGGGATGCCCCCACTCGTGGCCCCACCATGGCATATATGTTTAATCCATACCATCCACCATCTCCTTTGGGTTATTTTAGGCCATGGGCCAAAATATGAGGCAGATTTGAATCCAGAGTGGGCCGTATTAAGGGAAACAATGCATATCTGTTGAGACCTTCTAGGGCCCACCGTGGAATCCTTGATCATCCAAACCAGTCCTAATCAGTCTATTGGACCTCGTTCGACCTGGCCCAGGCAGTGGACAGAGTAGATCATCAAATTGGGGGCCATCTTGATAATGTATCAATATATGTGTGTGTGTGTGTGTGTGTGTGTAATAAAAAAAAGGGACATGCACATGGGCGTTAACCCATTCCTCGCCAAATTTGGATCTCACGAGTGGGACCCATCTTAATGTATATATTTAATATGAGCTATCCACCAACTTCTCCAGATCATTTTAGGCCATGGGCTAAAATATGAGGCGGATTCAAGATTCGAGTGTATCACACGGAGAGGAATAATTCTTATATGTTAAAACCTTCCGAGGCCCACCATGGGTCATTGTTCATCCAAACCAGTCCTGGTCAGATCCTATTGACCCCTTCTCGAGCTGTTCTACGCGATGAACAACGTAGATTATCCAAGTGGGGTCTGCTTTGATAATGTGACCAAAACAGACATCATCTTCAAGCACCCTGGGCAGGCGGACGCCCAGTCAGGGACGTGGAAGTGGGGCCACTCGTGGGACCCTACATGATGTATGTATCCTATCCACTTTGTTCATCCATCTTGCCAAATCACGTTTGGGCTTGAGCCCAAAACTTAGGCTGATCTATATCTTAGGTGGATGACACCACAAGGAAATGTAGGGGTAGAATCCTCTTGGACTTGGGATTTCTTGGTTTTGAGATCCACTGGACTTGGGAATCTCAGGATTCGGGATCCCTTGGGTCTTTGGTTATGTTTGGCATCTTGTACTCAAATCTTTAAATTAGTAGGTGTGTGAAAGTTGAAACTATGGTTATATTAAATCCATTTAAGAATATACATTGCCTGAACTAATGAAATCCTAAGACTCATAGGATCACATCCTATTGACTAACCAATTATCTGTAACCGTCAATTTACGTTAGCAATGATCAGACGGTGAAGATCATCCTACTAAAGTAATTATAGTAATGCCATTGGTAATCTGATTATTTTAAGACATCATTACTGGGCCATGTGCCCAAATGGATTGGTAGCCTAGTGACACACGTGCTATATATGTGGGTGTCCATCCGGGTTACTCCCAGTGGACCCCGTCTTGGTGTATGTATTTTACCCATACCTTATAGGCTACATGAGGAGCCGATTCTAGTCTCAAGTGGGCCATGCCACATAAACCTTTACATTTCTAGTGAGGCCTATTATTCGATTCCAACTCTTTGCATATGATGTGCTGCCATGCCCTAAACTCGGAAAACGGGCTCACAGAATTCTCCATCGCCGAATCCGGTGCCAACAACCTCCTTAGTACCCCATTCTCGGCTCCCAGCACCCATAAGCCAGGTTCCAATCCTAGGATCCTATAAAGAGGATTTTCAGTGTGATATATATATATATATATTTAAATAAAGGAGCATAACCACAAGTGTACCCAAATCACAAAGGCAACATCATCATCACATATCCACTAAAATAAAAAACTTGAGTACAATACATAAGGAAAATACAAGATACATGCCAAAAGCTCCAGAAGCTCTACTGCACGCTCATGCCTCAGCTCGACTGCGTCTTATCATCACATGCACGCATCTATCGTGCATAAGCTTATAGAAAGCTTAGAGGGTGGTGTACATGTGTGTGCAAGATAAGTACCAAGCACACAAATATCAATGTAAGCGAAATACTGAAAAGGCTATACGTCATTCAATATCAAAGTATGCAATGAAGATCGGCTATGCAATGCAGAGTCATAATGAGCCAAATATTAGATACCGAGGATGTAATACAATATGCAATTCTGGAGAGCCACGAATACCATCAGTCTCATCTAGGCCATATAGATGCAAAAACATAGTAACCCAAATGCATATGCCGCGGATGTAATGCAATATGCAGATCCTGATGAGTCCATAATACCATCAACCTTATTCAATTTATGCAAAATAGAAGCATAGTAAACCAAATGCTATGTGTTGAGGATGCAATGTAATATGCGGTGTGAATGAAATGACCAAGTTGGAGTGTGAAGTCGGGATGATAATACGTAGTATCGCAGGGTATTGAGGTCCATCACAAGAGACTTCTATCCAAACCAGTCCCATACCTAAATTTGGATAGTCAGACTCAATGTGGTAAACTCCTGATCTCAGGTTGGTCGCGCGCTCCAACCGAAATCTTAGCCATTACAAAGGTACACAATAAATTAGTTACACATCACCAGCCTGAGTGGATAATGAATGAATGAATGAATGAGTAAAATATTGAGTATGCAACTCCTGCTCAATAAGTCCACATATCAGTACCGTACATCTCTGGAATCATCACCGGGGTCTAGTACACTCTACGTCAACTTGATGCCCCATCAAGCGCACAACTGGGTAAGTGGAAGAGACCTCACTATCCGCCTACCAATATCGGCCCGACCCATCGATAGCGGATCCATTTATAAGCTAGTCAGACTCAGCCTAACATTGCCTACTCCCTCAGGTGGGTAAGGCCATACCTCATCCCAACCGACCACGACACAATGAGAGACGCGGTTTACTGTTATACGGCTCTCATGCACTCATATATATCCACTCGGTCTCGACGTTGGGGGGTCCTATGGCCTTGGGGGTTTAGGAATTTTCACCCATGGATATTTATCGCGCCCGTATGCTAGAACCAAACATTTTCGGTGTCCCATCTGGCCATCCACGACATGCCTGTGGAGGCCATGGCCTTAATGTCATTAGGGCGTACGATGGTCATATCATAAAATGCGAGATGCATGAGTCATACATCAAATCTCCGCGTGCCGCACGCTCATGTGGGGCAACTCCGTCTCTTAGGGAGTCCTATAATCAATCAGCCCAGTGACACATGCTATGCTCAATCGCTCCTCATAATAAGCATGCAGATGATGCGTATCATGAAGTATACCAAGCATGATTACAATCACATACATCATAGTGGGCCGGTATAAAACGGGTCATGGCCCATATAGGTGAATGAGTGATGTGTAATAATCACCTACACATGGTGGGCCTCACACATACAATGGGCCTCACACATATAATGGTCCTCATACATTTGATGGGTCTCTTACATCACAATTGAGTCTCATATAATCATAATGAGCTTATACAATCACAATGGGCCTCATACAATCACAACGGGCCTCGTGCAATCACACAATGAGCCTCATATAATCACAATGGGCCTCATATAATCACAATTAACCTTACAATGACCTTATACAATCATAATGCTATACTAACACATACGCAGTGCGTATACTAACATAGTTGTAATCAATAATCGGCCTATATATGGCGGGATCCATAAAAGGACAGCAGATCTAATCCACAACATGAAGATCGGTCCTCACAGTGGATATACCAAATCTAATATCACAAATTCTTCTACATATAGTCAGAGGTGATGATGCATCCTCCTTATAATAAGGATGGGTCTAGATGGCTTACTCATGGGCCTAAGAGTGGACTTCCAGGTTTGGGTACTTCTACTAGCATTAATGGGGACCCAAAGGATTGGAATAGCCCAATAAGGTGATGTAACGCCTCGAACTTTTCGATGCTCGGGCATCGAAAGTCCCGAGCGTTACCTTAAGATTCAACGTGACATGTACATGTGTATGATACCAATCCAACTATTCTAGCCTTACATTCTTGCCCTGACACAAACTTAACCGTTGGTAGTTACCTCCATTCAATGGATTCAACCATCTGACAGTTGATTTCAAGACGAGACTATCCATCACGCGATTTGACATAAGTACTTTCCCATGAATAACACGACAAATAGCTCCCTATCCGTAATGATTTAAGTATATGTTCTTTTGTAAGAACTGCTTTGAAATGTGTTTATAATCATGTGGAGTCATTAGATTTCCCAAAACTTATAGGTCGGCAGTAATTATGAAATTGCCACTAACCTAGACCCCTGAACACTAGATCACATGGTTCTCATGGTCCGTTTCATGTAAAATTTTATATCATGCCTAATTATCACAAATTAACCGTACACCTCGAATTTCAGCCCTTAAATCATAGTAAACTACCTACTTGACATCTACATCCGTCCGTACACTTATCAGATCAAGATTCTGACCCGTCCATCTTGTTCACCCCATATGGATATGCTTAACCTACCATTAGAATTTCAATCCGAGGAACTTACACATATGAACAAGTCACTCGAATCCAACAATATATGTGTCATACCCATAATTACTCCAGAAACACACCTGATGACCATCCATTTACAAAACTGACCGTATATCTACTGACATACATGACCAGAGTTCTAACCATCAAGTCCTCTTATTATTTACAAGTAATCTGACCACCCATCATGTTTGGATCTGCCAAACGGGCCATGTAAACATCATGACAAACTGATCATTATGAAAATCTTAGGGTTTCGGTCCCAACTGTCCGGTAACTTATCGATCAGAGGAGTACAAATGTTATTTTAGAATTTTAAAATATATCAGCCATTAAAGGAGAATCTTAGTCATCCTTAAGAGATCATAGCTCAAATTTGGGCGACGGAAAGAGGGTGAAGGATAAAGACCAACTGTCAAATTTTATCACATTTGGACGGTAGACTCATGAGTTACGGATGGCAGAAATTTTGAAAAAAAAAAGGTTGAATTGTAAATATGGTAACATGCATGGCACTTGACTACGAGAGTTACAATTGAAATTTTTTAACGGTGAGAATTATTGTTTCTTGGCAAGATCGTGCGGCTCACCTGAAGTTCAGATCTACTTCAAATTTGGGACCATGGGTTTGCACGGCGTGCCAAAGACGGTGAATGGAATGGATCTTCCAAAAAAATTATTACAAGTAGACCCATCTATTTTTAACAGCAACGTAGAAAAGAAACTTATACGAATGTTGTGACATGACAGTGAATGGTGAAACGGGAAGTTACCGTAGTTTCCACCCCCATGTTCCTATAACATGTGGACCCAGTCATCTGATAAATTCTGGGGACCATTCTAGCCGTTGACATTCAATTTAGGAACAATCTGACCATTAGATCGACGAGAATCCACCGTTAGAGCTAGGAATTGAACCGTATGGGCCACCCGGACTTTGGATTTTCCCCATCTTTGGTAAAGGGTTATCGAAGGACTCACCAAATAGAATGGACGGTGTGGATTAGTCACAAACATCATGGAATACACCACACTAGGTGCGAGTGCACCTGCACCCGCCATGCACCAGGCGTGTCTGCTCGGTCAGCTGGCGCTGACCCGAAATCTCTTCGAAAAGAGAGATTTTCTCTCCCTTCTTCTGCTCTTGTCAGCCGACGGTCGGGCACCCATTTCCCTTGATCAGTGGCCCACCTGAACAGTCCATCTGGACAATCCAAACCGCCCATTCGACAAAGGACCAATGTGACGCCAAAACCCAACTTTAACATCATATTTTCATACACGAATGGATACACAAACCTTGCTGCGAAACGGCCCAACAAAACCATTGTCCTGGAAATGGAAATTGCATGCGTTCTGTGCAACTGACTGACAATCCGCGTGCTCCGCCTTCCCTACATCTCAGCCCTCCATTGGGGCAGGTCCTAGCCATTCATTTCAAACCACCATTGTGTGATCTACCCACAGTAAAAAGAAAACCACGGGCGGTTTGGTTTTCACCAGCCGTATCTGGAAATTGGTGTAAACCAGCTTAGTCCTGACCATGTATTTTTCATCCAACGGTCCAGGTGGGACCAGGGTTCTCTATATGAAGATGAGGATCGGACGGCAGCAGGGGGATCCTCTTTCATTTCTTGTGGCAGCCCGAAAATGGCCATTTTCTTCCTTCTCTTGGACCCACCATCCAAACGACCATAGAGCTTTGAAAAAGCCCATCCTTAAGCCTCCTAGATTCCATATGAACCATTCCATGCGGTCGGATTTGAGGAGGGAGCCTCCATTCGCAACCCGCCATTAATGGCATCATCTTCTTCCTCGTCCTAGCTCCAAGCCTAGCCAGGTCAGGTGACCTCTCTCTCTCTCTCTCTCTAATCGTGTGTGGCCCACCTGATGTGTGCCTCTCATCTGGGTTGTCTAGCGCATGGACCCCACCTCGACGGTGTCCCATCCAGGCCGTCCAACCCTCTGAACGCTGGACGCTGGAGTCTCCTCTTAAAATAATATATATATGTTATGATATTATATAATAATATTATTATGTTATGTTATGGTGGGCCCCACGTAGGACCCACCTCTGATGTACGTGTTTCACTTATGCCATCTGTCCACACTGACGGCGGAAACCCACGTTGATATAAAAATGCATATATACGTAGTATATACATTCCATTGCATATAATATATAATAGAATATTACGTGGGCCCCACACCCACGTGGGACCCACTGACTGGTGTGGATTGGCCGGTTGTGTGGGTCCCTCCTGATGTATGTATTTTATTCCACGCCGTCCATCGGTGGCCCAGCAGCAGGACGACTGCTGTATTAACGTTACCAAGTTACGTGGGTCTCTGACTACCTTATGTGTTATTCAACACTGTATATCAATTTTACTTGAAGTAGGGCCCACCTAGATGTATGATATGCTTCCACCGTCCATCTCATTTCCCACCTCATTTTAGGCATTCACCCGAAAAATGAAGCCAACCCAACTCTCTGGAAGGCCACACCAGCAATAAAGACTAATTTAATAGGGGAAGATCATTAGGGCCCTTTGTGATATTTCGGTGCGTCAAGTCATATCCAAAATTGGATATTAGACCTTTCCTGAGCCCTGGAACCCAATCAACGGAGTAGATCCTCCTTAGGCAGGCCCCACCTATCAAAACAAAAATATATATAATATAAGAAACATGCACGTAAACGACCAGAAGACGCTGACACATTTTGGTTAAGGTTTTGGCTAGGGCCATGGCCCCACCACAGGCTCTACCATGATGTGTGTCAAACGTCGACACCGCCCATTTAATGGGTCCCCTTCTTATACAGGGTGCCCCAAAATCAGCCATACATAGAGCTCAGGTGGCCCACTCCATCTACAATCTTAAGAAGACATGCTAAACCATGTAAAAACACTTGCTATGGTCCATCTAAGATTTGGATGCACCTGAAACTTGGGTTGACCCCTTAACTTGGTGGGACACACATAATGGATGGGTTGGATTTCTGACCCACAACTTGGTGGGCCCAACAAATGATTTTGAATGCTTTAATGGTGAATTATAGTATCTATTAGCATGATTATATTCACTATTAATACTTGATAGCTATTATTATTATCATTAGTATTATGATAATAATTGTGACCGTTAAACACAACTAACCTCTAGTAGATTGTCCATGCTAATGGTAGTCAGTCCACACAAAGTACCGTTATTAAATATTAATCATTAATTATTATTCTTAGGCACAATCGTTAATAATAAATTATAGTATTATGGTCATCATAATGGGTATTATTACTAAGTTGGCAAACGATAATTATAACACTAATGTTAATAATTACTTTTCAAATTAACATTGTAAATTATCATACGCCAACTACAATCCAAATCCTAAAAACTTATCCTAGACCTAAACTTATAGATGAAAACCTAGTTCTACATCAAAACCCTAAAACTAAGGTAATCCAAACTTTAGGTTAAGACCTTGACCAAGAATATCGTATAAAGCTTGAATCTAACGGTGTAACTTTACAATTGATGGTAGGGTTTGGCTCTAAGGAATCATAAGTTCTCTAAACAACACTAGTAGGTGATCCTAAACATAAGGTGATGATTCTTCCCCTTGAGCTTTCCTTTTTCTCATTAGCTTAAGTTATAGTTTTTATTTAAATTCATAATTGATATCTCCCTTTATAATCACATGTGTTAGCTAGTGAAAATTGAATTGCTATATTACATGCTTTGTGATTATCCTGTATAATTGCTCATGCTTGTGGATTTCTTTGTGTGGGTTGCTTATGAAACTTAAACTGGTACATTAGTGGGAAATTTCCACATATGAATGTACACCCATACTTGGGATGTAACTTGACTAGTTGTGATCATAATGGACCTTCGACTAGGTGGCTATTGAGTGGTGGTCTAGATGGATGATTGATGCGGGCCTACCATCCAAGGTTGTTGTGCCCAATGATTTTTAAAGGATGGTCTTTATCGTATGGTTTTGATATTCGCCCTATGTGGCATATTTTGATACTCGCCCTATGTGGCTTATTTTGATATCTGCCTACGTGGTTTGTTTTGGTATTTGCCCTACAAGGGTTCGATGTTTTATATCGTGCAACCATGCAATGGTAAGCCCCATGTATTGTAATATGATTAGCCACTAGTCGACGGGGTTCCATTAAACATCCTAAGGTGGTAGCCTCATGAGCCGGGGATGGTGGTAATGGGACACTATGCCCTAGCTGTCGGCTTATGCTGGGCTATACGCTCCCCGTAGTGACCTTGAGCTTACCTAAATTGGCTGATTGTAACTGTACTAATAACGGTTTGGCTAATCATGCATCCATAGCATATTGGCGATGACGGGTGGCTAATTCTGGATGCTGTAGCACATGCCCTAGAGTTGTTGGGGTATCGTTTCGCTAGCTCCCAGACCACCGACTATCGACCCCTGTTCCAACTGGATGATTTTCCCATGTCGATGATTTGCATGGGCGACGAGCCCAAGTCCGACTGGATGTGCATCCCCAGGTCGATGTGCATTCACGCATCCATGCATTTAAAAAGACTGCATCATGTATTATTTTGATTGCCTCGTTGTTTTATAACTATGCTTACCTAATGCGGCGGTGTGTAATCTTGAGGGGAATTCACACTGAGTTGGCCACTCATCCATCAAATATACAACCGTACAGGTAGTACAGGTGGCTTTAGTGATATGCATGTTTAGACTTGATGAGGAGCAGGGTACGATCGCCAGGGATGCATGGCTGTATTTGCCTAGAGGAGCTGCGTGGTCTTGCGGCTTATATGCTTTCTTCTATTCTTCATGTATTAAATTTTTATAAATCTTGTACTTGTTAAATTCAGAGACATTGGTTTGTATAAGTCATTATGGGCAGCTTCTTGTATATTTGAATGATAATGAAATTATCGTTTATGTCGAATTGTCCACACTACGCTCATTTGCTTACTCTGATGAAGAAAAAAAATGTACACTCGAATTTGACCATCCTTTAAGGTTAACACTTGGGTTTTTGGGAAACAAGTCATATACTCGGGTCCTGAAAATTTGGGGCGTTACAGTTGGTATCAGAGCATAGTTTGGACAAACTTGGCCTTGGAAAATGATCTTATACAAACTTTAAATGTCTCAAATTTGGATGTTTGAAATTAGAAATTGAACTTAGAAGAATCTCCCCTATACTTAGAGAAATGTTGAAGAATATAGTAACCTAAACTTAGTTTCCCCTCATGAATAATTAAGATAGTTAGTTGAAATGATGTGGAGTCCCTTATATGTAGAAGTAATTAAGAATACAGGAACCCAAAACTTTAGGCCCCCTAGAAACTTGTTTGGAGTATTGAAGAACTTAGGAATGAACTTAGGTCCCCCTTAGAAATTATTAGAACAACTATTTGAACTTAGGTGAAGTTTCCTTGTAGCTAGGAGAAAATGAGGACGTGGAAACTTGATATTCTAAGCTCCATGTAGACTTGTCTGAACGATTGTAAGACTTAGAATTGAACATAGGTTCCCTTGAATTTTTCAGATTAGTTGATTGAAATTAGAAACTAAACCTAGGTATCTTGGGAGAACAAATACACACTATAATATAAATAGGACCTGACAAGAACCTTCCTTGGACTTGACTCCTAAAGAATGATCTTTAGGAACCTAGAAGTTCGTACCTCTCCAAAATTTTCCTTAGACAGAATCAATATCGTCACAACATTTAGTAAATGAAACAGACTTGGCATTGTAAGGAAATCCCATTACTCACCACATCGTACAAATTCGAAGGATCATAGTAGGGGTTATAGTTTAAATTCCCTAATGCATCTCGTTAATTAGAGACAAGAGTTTTCATGAATCTCAACACTTAAGATAAATTAGTGACGAAGTTATAGAATTCTGAGTAAAATTTCAACCTGAGACTAAGCATATTAGAACTAGATTTGAAATCCTAGATAAATTACCAAAATTTCAAACTCAAGTTCCATATAGAAATCCTGGTCTTGAAACTTCCAAGTAGTGCATTAGGTGATCAGAGCGCGTAGTGGAAGCATAATGGGCCGCATAGATTTGAGGATATAAGATTATATGATATTTCCCAGAAGTCTAGAATAATCGGGATCACGGATTGATGGAACCATATTTAAATGAAGTTTACATGGTTTGACTCGAATTCTAGGTCCTAGCAAATCTCAATGACTCCAATGCTCTGATCAAGTAAAGGATCGAGATTTAACAGGATTAGGAATGGATACCAAAATCCTCTGTCCTGCGCAGACAGATGATCGATGTATCGGGCTCAAACCTACTATGACCATCTATTCGTGTTAGCCTGAACATTGGAAAATTGAAATCTTTAAGGGGGGGGGGGGGGGGTAGGTTGCAATGACTCTTGTTCTAGTGGTACGTTTAAATATAGCTTATTAACAGTAAAGGACGTGATTGCACAAATGAGAAATAGAGTCCACTATTGAAATGAAATTATTACTTGTAATGTTAACATTTAGGGGTACACCTAACAAAACTCGGGACGAGATTTCTGTTAAGGGGGGTAGATTGTAACGCCCCGAACTTTTCGATGCTCGGGCATCGAAAGTCCTCGAGCGTTACCTTAAGATTCAACGTGACATGTACATGTGTATGATACCAATCCAACTATTCTAGCCTTACATCCTTGCCCTGACACAAACTTAACCGTTGGTAGTTACCTCCATTCAATGGATTCAACCATCTGACAGTTGATTTCAAGACGAGACTATCCATCACGCGATTTAACGTAAGTACTTTCCCATGAATAACATGACAAATAACTCCCTATCCGTAATGATTTAAGTATATGTTCTTTTGTAAGAACTGCTTTGAAATGTGTTTAAAATCATGTGGAGTCATTAGATTTCCCAAAACTTATAGGTCGGCAGTAATTATGAAATTGCCACTAACCTAGACCCCTGAACACTAGATCACATGGTTCTCATGGTCCGTTTCATGTGAAATTTTATATCATGCCTAATTATCAAAAATTAACCGTACACCTCGAATTTCAGCCCTTAAATCATAGTAAACTACCTACTTGACCTCTACATCCGTCCGTACACTTATAAGATCAAGATTCTGACCTGTCCATCTTGTTCACCCCATATGGATATGCTTAACCTACCATTAGAATTTCAATCCGAGGAACTTACACATATGAACAAGTCACTCAAATCCAACAATATATGTGTCATACCCATAATCACTCCAGAAATACACCTGATGACCATCCATTTACGAAACTGACCGTATATCTACTGACATACATGACCAGAGTGCTAACCATCAAGTCCTCTTATTATTAACAAGTAATCTGACAACCCATCATGTTTGGATCTGCCAAACGGGCCATGCAAACATCATGACAAACTGATCATTATGAAAATCTTAGGGTTTAGGTCCCAACTGTCCGGTAACTTGTCGATCAGAGGAGTACAAATATTATTTTAGAATTTTAAAATATATCAGCCATTAAAGGAGAATCTTAGTCATCCTTAAGAGATCATAGCTCAAATTTGGGCGACGGAAAGAGGGTGAAGGATAAAGACCAACTGTCAAATTTTATCACATTTGGACGGTAGACTCATGAGTTACGGATGACAGAAGTTTTGAAAAAAAAAAAGGTTGAATTGTAAATATGGTAACATGCATGGCACTTGACTACGAGAGTTACTATTGAAATTTTTTAACGGTGAGAATTATTGTTTCTTGGCAAGATCGTGCGGCTCACCTGAAGTTCAGATCTACTTCAAATTTGGGACCATGGGTTTGCACGGCGTGCCAAAGACGGTGAATGGAATGGATCTTCCAAAAAATTATCACAAGTGGACCCATCTATTTTTAACAACAACGTAGAAAAGAAACTTATACGAATGCTGTGACATGACAGTGAATGGTGAAACGGGAAGTTACCGTAGTTTCCACCCCCATGTTCCTATAACATGTGGACCCAGTCATCTGATAAATTTCGGGGACCATTCTAGCCGTTGACATTCAATTTAGGAACAATCTGACCATTAGATCGACGAGAATCTACCGTTAGAGCTAGGAATTGAACCGTATGGGCCACCTGGACTTTGGATTTGCCCCATCTTTGGTAAAGGGCTATGGAAGGACTCACCAAATAGAATGGACAGTGTGGATTAGTCACAAACATCATGGAATACACCACACTAGGTGCGAGTGCACCTGCACCCGCCATGCACCAGGCGTGTCTGCTCGGTCAGCTGGCGCTGGCCCGAAATCTCTTCGAAAAGAGAGATTTTCTCTCCCTTCTTCTGCTCTTGTCAGCCGACGGTCGGGCACCCATTTCCCTTGATCAGTGGCCCACCTGAACAGTCCATCTGGACAATCCAAACCGCCCATCCGACAAAGGACCAACGTGAGGCCAAAACCCAACTTTAACATCATATTTTCATACACGAATGGATACACAAACCTTGCTGCGAAACGGCCCAACAAAACCATTGTCCTGGAAATGGAAATTGCATGCGTTCTGTGCAACTAACTGACAATCCGCGTGCTCCGCCTTCCCTACATTTCAGCCCTCCATTGGGGCAGGTCCTAGCCATTCATTTCAAACCACCATTGTGTGATCTACCCACAGTAAAAAGAAAATCGTCCGGTGTAAACCAGCTTAGTCCTGACTATGTATTTTTCATCCAACGGTCCAGGTGGGACCAGGGTTCTCTATATGAAGATGAGGATCAGACGGCAGCAGGGGGATCCTCTGCCGTTTCTTGTGGCAGCCCGAAAATGGCCATTTTCTTCCTCTCTTGGACCCACCATCCAAACGACCATAGAGCTTTGAAAAAGCCCATCCTTAAGCCTCCTAGATTCCATATGAACCATTCCATGTGGTCGAATTTGAGGAGGGAGCCTCCATTCGCAACCCGCCATTAATGGCATCATCTTCTTCCTCGTCCTAGCTCCAAGCCTAGCCAGGTCAGGTGACCTCTCTCTCTCTCTCTCTCTCTAATCGTGTGTGGCCCACCTGATGTGTACCTCTCATCTGGGTTGTCCAGCGTGTGGACCCCACCTCGACGGTGTCCCATCTAGGCCGTCCAACCCTCTGAACGCTGGACGCTGGAGCCTCCTCTTAAAATAATATATATATATGTTATGATATTATATAATAATATTATTATGTTATGTTATGGTGGGCCCCACGTAGGACCCACCTCTGATGTACGTGTTTCACTTATGCCATCTGTCCACACTGACGGCGGAAACCCACGTTGATATAAAAATGCATATATACATAGTATATACATTCCTCTGCATATAATATATAATAGAATATTACGTGGGCCCCACACCCACGTGGGACCCACTGACTGGTGTGGATTGGCCGGTTGTGTGGGTCCCTCCTGATGTATGTATTTTATTCCACGCCGTCCATCGGTGGCCCAGCAGCAGGACGGCTGATGTATTAACGTTACCAAGTTACGTGGGTCTCTGACTACCTATGTGTTATTCAACACTGTATATCAATTTTACTTGAAGTAGGGCCCACCTAGATGTATGATATGCTTCCACCGTCCATCTCATTTCCCACCTCATTTTAGGCATTCACCCGAAAAATGAAGCCAACCCAACTCTCTGGAAGGCCACACCAGCAATAAAGACTAATTTAATAGGGGAAGATCATTAGGGCCCTTGTGATATTTCGGTGCGTCAAGTCATATCCAAAATTGGATATTAGACCTTTCCTGAGCCCTGGAACCCAATCAACGGAGTAGATCCTCCTTAGGCAGGCCCCACCTATCAAAACAAAAAATATATATAATATAAGAAACATGCACGTAAACGTCCAGAAGACGCTGACACATTTTGGTTAAGGTTTTGGCTAGGGCCATGGCCCCACCACAGGCTCTACCATGATGTGTGTCAAACGTCGACACCGCCCATTTAATGGGTCCCCTTCTTATACAGGGTGCCCCAAAAATCAGCCATACATAGAGCTCAGGTGGCCCACTCCATCTACAATCTTGAGAAGACATGCTAAACCGTGTAAAAACACTTGCTATGGTCCATCTAAGATTTGGATGCACCTGAAACTTGGGTTGACCCCTTAACTTGGTGGGACACACATAATGGATGGGTTGGATTTCTGACCCACAACTTGGTGGGCCCAACAAATGATTTTGAATGCTTTAATGGTGAATTATAGTATCTATTAGCATGATTATATTCACTATTAATACTTGATAGCTATTATTATTATCATTAGTATTATGATAATAATTGTGACCGTTAAACACAACTAACCTCTAGTAGATTGTCCATGCTAATGGTAGTGAGTCCACACAAAGTACCGTTATTAAATATTAATCATTAATTATTATTCTTAGGCACAATCGTTAATAATAAATTATAGTATTATGGTCATCATAATGGGTATTATTACTAAGTTGGCAAACGATAATTATAACACTAATGTTAATAATTACTTTTCAAATTAACATTGTAAATTATCATGCGCCAACTACAATCCAAATCCTAAAAACTTATCCTAGACCTAAACTTATAGATGAAAACCTAGTTCTACATCAAAACCTTAAAACTAAGGTAATCCAAACTTTAGGTTAAGACCTTGACCAAGAATATCGTATAAAGCTTGAATCTAACGGTGTAACTTTACAATTGATGGTAGGGTTTGGCTCTAAGGAATCATACGTTCTCTAAACAACACTAGTAGGTGATCCTAAACATAAGGTGATGATTCTTCCCCTTGAGCTTTCCATCTTCTCATTAGCTTAAGTTATAGTTTTTATTTAAATTCATAATTGATATCTCCCTTTATAATCACATGTGTTAGCTAGTGGAAATTGAATTGCTATATTACATGCTTTGTGATTATCCTGTATAATTGCTCATGCTTGTGGATTTCTTTGTGTGGGTTGCTTATGAAACTTAAACTGGTACATTAGTGGGAAATTTCCACATATGAATGTACACCCATACTTGGGAATTAACTTGACTAGTTGTGATCATAATGGACCTTCGACTAGGTGGCTATTGAGTGGTGGTCTAGATGGATGATTGATGCGGGCCTACCATCCAGGGTTGTTGTGCCCAATGATTTTTAAAGGATGGTCTTTATCGTATGGTTTTGATATTCGCCCTATGTGGCATATTTTGATACTCGCCCTATGTGGCTTATTTTGATATCTGCCTGCGTGGTTTGTTTTGGTATTTGCCCTACAAGGGTTCGATGTTTTATATCGTGCAACCATGCAATGGTAAGTCCCATGTATTGTAATATGATTGGCCACTAGTCGACGGGGTTCCATTAAACATCCTAAGGTGGTAGCCTCATGAGCCGGGGATGGTGGTAATGGGACACTATGCCCGAGCTGTCGGCCTACGCTGGGCTATACGCTCCCCGTAGTGACCTTGAGCTTACCTAAATTGGCTGATTGTAACTGGACTAATAACGGTTTGGCTAATCATGCATCCATAGCATATTGGCGATGACGGGTGGCTAATTCTGGATGCTGTAGCACATGCCCTAGAGTTGTTGGGGTATCGTTTCTCTAGCTCCCAGACCACCGACTATCGACCCCTGTTCCGACTGGATGATTTTCCCAGGTCGATGATTTGTATGGGCGACGAGCCCAAGTCCGACTGGATGTGCATCCCCAGGTCGATGTGCATTCATGCATCCATGCATTTAAAAAGACTACATCATGTATTATTTTGATTGCCTCGTTGTTTTATAATTATGCTTACCTAATGCGGCGGTGTGTAATCTTGAGGGGAATTCACACTGAGTTGGCCACTCATCCATCAAATATACAACCGTACAGGTAGTACAGGTGGCTTTAGTGATATGCATGTTTAGACTTGATGAGGAGCAGGGTACGATCGCCAGGAATGCATGGCTGTATTTGCCTGGAGGAGCTGCGTGGTCTTGCGGCTTATATGCTTTCTTCTATTCTTCATGTATTAAATTTTTATAAATCTTGTACTTGTTAAATTCAGAGACATTGGTTTGTATAAGTCATTATGAGCAGCTTCTTGTATATTTGAATGATAATGAAATTATCGTTTATGTCGAATTGTCCACACTACGCTCATTTGCTTACTCTGATGAAGAAAAAAAAAATGTACACTCGAATTTGACCATCCTTTAAGGTTAACACTCGGGTTTTTGGGAAACGAGTCATATACTCGGGTCCTGAAAATTCGAGGCGTTACAGGCGAGGTGGATCATACTAATAATAATAGGGGCCCATCAATTTGTGTTAGCCCACTAAGGAAAAATGAGAATGAGCCTAATACATTACAATGGGCCCCATACCATCTCAATGGTTTGTATCATGATGTTATACTAGCACGTACTCATAGTCGACATCGATAATCGGCCTATACACAAGGCGGGGTCCATAGATGGACAGCAGATCCATAACATGAGGGTCAATCCTCAACTATGGGTATACCAAATTTGATAGCACGGATCCTTCCGTCTACGATGATGATGAACTCTCCTTATATCAAGGTTGGGCCTATGTGGCCTACCTATACCTAAGGATCCGGAACGGGCTTCCTTTACTATACTATCATATAGCCCGCTAGATGCCCTATGGGCCCAAATAAGTCCTAGATGGACTCTAAGATTAAAAAGAAATAATCCTACAAGTAGGGTTGTTCATGAGTCAAGCTAGCTCGAAAAGCTCGCTCGACTCGGCTCGAGTCAGCTCCAATTGACTTGGCTTGAATGGCCAATTTGAGCCGAGCCAAGCTAACTATTTGAAGCTCGAGTTGAGTTCAAGCCAAGTTTGACCAGGGAGCATTTCAACTCGACTCGACTCAAACTCGACTCGACTCAAAGCTCGAACTCGAGCTGGACTCGGCTCGATTAATAAATATATTAAATATTAAATATTATATATATATATTATATTAATATAAGTTTTAAGTTTAAACTTAAAAATAAAAAATAAAAAACAAACCCTAAAGTCTCTACCCGACTGTACGCACCCGCTTCCCTTTCCCTTTCTTCTCTTTCTCTGCCCACTGTCAACCGCACGCTCGCCCCGACCACCACCACCAGTTTTCATTTCAGCTCCACAATAGTATGATTTCAATCTCTTGAGATCTACTTCTTAAGCGAGAAACCCAAAAAATTCGAGATGGGTTCTTCTCAGATTTGTTAGAGCTTCGAGGAAATCCAATGATCTGATTGGCTAGAACACTTTACATGGATTTCTGATCTGTGTTCTGCTCTGTTTCTTTTTTAGTACTTGGATTTCTGCTACTGGAAGAAGATCAAGAACAAATCGGTTCTTACAGGTTTCCTCATCCGATTCGAAGCTTTGTTTGATTTTTTCATCGAGTTTTGCTTTGATTCTCTTAAGATTTTTGAATTTTTCATCAATGAAGGAGGATCAATAACAAAATCCATTACTCTCTCACCCAACAAGCTCGAGCTCAATTCGAGGTAAGCTCGACTCAACTCGAACAACTAGCTCGACTCGATAGCTTTGGCAAACAAGCCAAGCTTCAGTGTTGAGCTCGAGGCCAAGCTAACTCGAGTACATCATGGACAAGCCAAGCCAAGCTTGGCCCACCTCGACTTGACTCGGCTCGATGCCCACCTCTACCTACAAGCAACCAATGGGGGCCCAACATTATGGGTTAGCCCAATATGAATAAATGGATCATGCAAACATCAATGGGGTCCAATGATGTAACGCCCTGAAAATCGGGGGTCGAGCATAATCTCAACTCCCGAGTTCCAGAACATCACTTATGCAACAAAATGAATGATGATTGAATGTTGACTGTATTCGTGCATTGAACATGAGTGAGATTAAGCCAAAACAGCATATCATACTCCAGAGACAGTTAAATTTGCAAGCGGAAGACTGTGATAGATAGATAAAATATATAACTTATGATGAGTCTCCAGAGTGTGATAACATTACCAGGTTAAATAAATACAGGTGCAGTTCTAAAATGTACCAAATGTGAGGAAGTGTAATGCCTCCTATCCCATGTACCATAGCCCCGTCAATACAATATCAGGTCTTCATCGACCTGCCAGAGAGATACAGATAGGAGAATTCCTCCTATCATCATAGAAGTAGTTCGGCTCTGCTTCACAAGCATCGCCATCACCTGAAACTCAACAAATCTGGGGGTGTTCGGAACACCGTCCCGTAACGTGGGAGTGAGTGATCAACTCAGTGGAACAGTAAGGCATAAGTTAACATGTTATCAAATCAATCAAGCAGTAATGATAAAGCAGTACAAATCAAGCATTTCTAACTACTCTTGTTAAATGCAAAAATGATATGACATGATGCTGTATGCCCTTGCCAAACCACCCTCAAGCGACATCATCTTACGTTCGCGAATGCTTACTCCCTCAGTGCGCCACATCTACAAAGCACATGCGGTGCGATGATGCTCATGATTACCAAGTTTTTATTAGTCCATTTCAAACAGCAGTATTAGGAAACTAAGGTACCTCCCTTGTATCATTCCCAAACATGATCCATTCTAGGGTCGTCAATCCTAGTTATTCTCATACGATGTTATGGTTTGAGAAGCGTAGTGAAGGCATCGCAAAGGGCTCATCACCCGTCAGCGCGGATACAGATCTCACCATATGCGGCTCAATTGCTGGCCGTCAGCTCGAGTACAGGTCTCACCGTACTCGGCTCAATCACTAGCCGTCAGCTCAAGTACAGGTCTCACCGTACTCGGCTCAACTCACACTCTAGTTGCTGTGAAAGACTCGTGGCCAATCACAGACCCTTGGAGTGTACTCGATGATACTACGGAGGACTCGTCGCCCGTCAGCACGAGCACAGATCTCACCGTACTCGGCTCTCGCCGAGGTATCGACAGCTCGAATACAGTGTCCCATACCACCATATTCGGCTCACGAGTTGATTGCGCAATGGTCACTACGGGTAGGCACATGGCCCCAGCGTAGGCCGACAGCTCGACCACGGTGTCCCATACCACCATGCCCGGCTCATGCGACTTAGCGGATCTAGGTACCATGGTTAAACGGGGATCGCCACTGGTAAGTTTGGTACCCTAGGTTCAAGTAGTAGCGACCAAACAGGGTGAACATGCATAAGGCAGATCGGGTTACTTGATGAGCTCGACTAGCACGATCGCCCGTTGAGCTGCACGACATGAAGTGCATAAATAACTTCGTGTGGCCTAGCCACTGCCGACAGGCAACGCACGACTCGAGTTCGTCGAACACATCCCACGTGGCAAATGAATCTCAACCACGAGTTCAATCCCGTTACCGATTGCCTGGACTATAATCATAGTCCCAAACACAATCAATTACAGAGATATAAAGCAGTAATAGATCAGGATTCAAATCATACAATCAGTCTGGTATTATCCGTTTAGGGCTGCCAAGGCTGTTGCACGCACTCGTTGCTCCGCTCCCCCATCACCCATGACGGATCATACAACATAAATATAAATTTAAACATATGCATTACATAGTTAAAATCATAAAACAGTTGAGCATGTTATGAATCACAACACAAGCATGAGTTTGTACATGTTCAAATCCTAATCACACAACTATCAAAGGAGATCATACACATAGTTAAAAGAGGTTGAGAATCATATCTCAACACCCTTATATATTACAATTTGCCAACTACTACACATTCAGACATTTCAAGAAACACTTAAGCAAACATACATCAACATACATGACATATGTCGATCACATGGGCATTAGGCTAAATCCTTTCGCTAGGGAGTTGCCCCAAACATAACACGCGTACACCCACGACGGATAGTCATGGCAAGCAGGAATCCAAGTTCCATATCCATTCCGTCATTTCCACAAACACTTGGGCCACACATTTTAGCATATATAGTGTATACTGGCCGTGGCGTGATTTAGGGCAAATCCTTTCGTCAAAGGGATATCGCCAATACAACAATCATATATCCATGACAATTAGTCATGGCGAGCACGAATGAGAATGCTATACTCATTCAGCCATTTTCACAAACACTTAGAATACACTATTCCAACATACCTAGTGTATGTTAGCAAACATGTATTAGGGCTATTCTTTCACTAAGCGGTTATTTTATCCGCGTATACCATATTCATACCACAATTAATCATGACAATTATATTTCCAAAATCCGCACGTATGCGGAATTTCTAAAATACGCAATTTCAACATACATGACATTTACACATGAACATGTATTTTTGCGATTCTTTCGCCAAACTAACATTTTATCCACACATGATATAATCAAACATTAAATAAACATGTCAAACATTTTCCCAAGAAAAATACGTATACGGTATTTATACGTATATCTAGAGTATGTGAAAATCCATATTCTTTATCGCTAATCGAAACAGGAAACGGAAAGCACTTTGTACATGTGCATTTGCATACAGATCATGAATCTATCATTATCTGACATTGAAAGCGTTGAAAAACGTAACTTATACGCTTAAAGTCCTCACCTTTGGTCGTAGAATCGTAACGGAGACGATAGGTTTGCTAAGCTTCCGTATTCGGCAGTTTGGCAACCTAGAGAACGAAATAGGTTAGCTATTTCACAACCTACAACAGTCTAAACCCCAAAACAGGTTAGGGTTAGGGTTTCTTACCTAGAAACGGGGCTGGAATCGCCGGAAAAGCGATGAGAACAAGATGGTGCGGCCCGTGTGGTGGCAGGGAACGACGGCAGGGAGTTTCTCCCACTTCTCCCTCACTTTCTCTCTCTTTTCCCTCTCTCAAATCCAAATTCGTATGGCTGGAATGGGAGAGGGTTTAAGGTCCTTATATAGCCTCAAAACTTCACCGAAATAGACTCCTGTTCAAGGGTTATTGCTAATATAGGATATTCGCCACTTTTCCAGCTCAAAAGAGGTGTTCTGGTGGCCCTCTTTGAGCCAAACGTCAGACTTAAGCTTACCCTCTGCGGATCTACGTGGGATTACGTTTTCGGCTCGATCGGATTCCCAGATCGCACGTGGCGGACCACTTTCAGTTCAACGGTCCGTGGGCCACGATCAGAATTTCTGAGTACATGTAAATGTGTATGAAATTTTTCCTGATCCGAGGGTGTAATTTGGTCTGATTCTGACGGTCTGGTTGCTTAATACTGATGCGCAAGCGAAAGGTGCCAGATCACTATTCCAGATATTTTCTTTTCAAAAGGAATAGTGTTTTTCACACACCCTCGCTCCGGATCGAAATAAATGGCCGTCGGACATCGGAATCATCTGATTTTTGAGATGATTGTCAAGCCCAGTGGGGCGGTCCTAGTTCCTTAGATTCGTGTTAATCGGACTCCCGATGTGCGATCTAGACCTAATACGAAGTTTCGTTTCATTCCCGAGAGCAGACGGGAAATGAGTTCGGTTCTAAACTTTAGGGTAACCTAGAGTCACATGTTTTACAAGTTTTGGGTCTTGCAGATCGTATTTAAAGCGATCCCAACGGATTTCATGGCTAGTCGAGTTTGCGCTTAGTTAACTTTGTTAAATTTCTAAAGGATTTAATCCTAATTGTTTTCTGGTTGAGATGGTACTTAGGCCTTTGTAGTTTGTATATAAAGTGATCCAAGTTTTACTACTTAGCTAGTTTAAGTTAGTGTCTAGGGCGAAAGTGCTTTGAAAAATTGAAAGCACAAGGTAGTAAAGGGGTGGGATTGTGAAGGAAATGGGTTCAGGAGCGATTTTAGACTGTGGGATTTAGTTTTGACAAGTTGATAAGGTCTTAGGATCGACCCATTGCCCTAGAACGTCTAATCCCAGGTTGGCAAAAATCCGGGATGTTACAAATGATTTGGGTTAACCCACTTAGAGAATGATGAGAATGGGCCTAACGAAACCCTAAGGGAAGGTACAATGTGGACATTTAACCATCATTGCCCATCAATGTAGACATTTAACCAACATTGCTCCCAAGGAGTGGCCTACATAAAGCCAAACATATGGTGGATCTATGGCCTCTCATAAGGGCCCAATACATACACTACAAGAAAACCCACTTTTACCGACGAAAATTTTCATCGCTAAATCCACATTTTTTGTAGGTAAAAGGTTTTACCGATAAATTTTTTCATTGGTAAATTCGTTAGTAAAGGTTTTTATTGAAAAACTTTTCATCGGCAAAGGTAAGTAAAAAATAAGTAAAAAACTTTTACCGACGAATTTTTTCATCGGTAAAAAATAAGTAAAAAACTTTTACCGACAAATTTTTTCGTAGGTAAAAATATTTACAAAACTTTTACCGACGAATTTTTTCGCCAGTAAAAAATAAGTAAAGAACTTTTACCGACGATTTTTTTCGTAGGTAAAAATATTTCACAATACTTTTACCTACGAAAATTTTTGTGGGTAAAAATATTTACAGAACTTTTATCGACGATTTTTTTCGTAGGTAAACATATTTCACGATACTTTTACCTACGAAACTTTTCGTAGGTAAAAATATTTACAAAACTTTTACCGAATAAGTAAAAAACTTTTACCGACGATTTTTGTTATAAGTAAAATATTTCACGATACTTTTACCTACGAAACTTTTCGTAGGTAAAAATATTTACAAAACTTTTCCCTACGAAAATTTTCGTAGGTAAAAACATGGTTGAGACTTTTACCTATGAAAATTTTCGTAGGTAAAAAACGTGGATGAGACTTTTACCTACGAAACCTACGAAATATTTCGTAGGTAAAAGTCTCTTTTTTTTTCCACTATTCTAGCACAAAATTCCTGATATACACCTGTTACAATATATCTCATCATATTCTTCCTAATATACACCTATTATATAATATATTTCATCATATTCACATTCACATCCATCTAAACCCAAACTGCGTAAATCCATCCAAATATAAATTACATCCATCCAAACATAAACTACATCCATCCAAACACAAACAATCTTATCCACATCACATTCATCTATGCATAAATACATATAAGTTTAACATCATAAATAAAATATAAAAAATTATTCATAGCCTATTTCCTGGTGGGGCTCACAAAATTCAGTGTGGTGAACACATCGCCGACTGTGCACACACACCTAGGTCCTTACTCATGCCTTCATGGTAGATTCAAAATAGTTTCAATACAAGGTTACGAGTTCAAGTACCCATTATGGCCGTAAGCGACTCTGGTGTGTGAGTGTGTGTTAAAAGAAAAAGAAAGAAAGAAAATGTTGATTTATCTTTTGGGTTGAGTGTTCACTCCCCAAGTATAGGGTTGTGATGTAGCAATAAACTCGGTAAGACCGAGGTCGAATCCACAGGGATTGAAACCTGTACGTTATCTGAAAATAACCAGATCTAAAACTAGGCTAAGATGAAATCTAAACCAATTGTGATTTGAGGAATAATGGTGAAATATTAATCTAAACTTAAAGAATTCAGAGAGAGGGAAACTAGGGATTCAGAGGATCCATTTGTAGAGATCAGGGAAATCTATGGTCGATTCATGAACTCATCTGGACTTCGAGTCCCATCTTCATCCAGTTGGAAGATATAACCTGAAAATCAATGTGAACTTTCTTTTGATCTAGTTTTCAAATAGATGAAAGGTATAAGAATTAAATATGATTCCATCACAAATCCATGCCTATGAGACAAGGTAAACAACAGAACTTAAACCAATCCACAACCAATCAGAAGATGTATGAATGTTAGGAAGGATTCCATCATCCAACCATGTCCAAAGGGCAATGGTGAACAACAGGGTTTCCTGATTTCACAATCAAAATATGAGGAAGAAGGAAATACTCAAAGCCATCGCAGATCTATTGTAATTTAAGTCACAACAAATCATTAAAAGCAATGAATATTTCAATTAATCAAACTAGAATCAAACATCAGTTCATAACCATAAATCAACGCCATAGAATCGGTCCCATCACGCCACAAGCTTCACCTCTTAGCCCTAGCTAAGAGGTTTAGCCACACATGGATGGGCTAGATCTCATCAGAAATTTGAGAAGAAAAGCATAACCAAAGGAAAAACAACAAGAAACTCTTTCTTCTCTCCCTGTCTTTCTCTCTCTCACGTGAGATTCTTCGTCAAAGGCCTTCGATGCCTGCTCCCCACGTCCAAAACCCTCTTTTATAGCTGCTGGAGGCGGTGGAGAGTTGTCGCATAAGCTGTCGCAGCAACAGCGAAAGCTTTTTCGCAGCCAAGTTTGGAGCTTTAAAACTCGGCACTTTTCTTGCTTATTTTCTAAAGAAACAGCGTCCCTTACGACGTTTTTGAGCCCTCTACATGATGGAAGGTTCAGATCTACCATATGATCAAAGATAGTGGCCCATAATCGCCTGGAAAACCGAATTTCTTAATATGTGCGAAACCTTTCGCACCCTTTCGCTGTCATGATCGGTGGGCCCCACAGAGGTATTTTCTGGGAAATCCACCCCGTCCATTACATTCAGAACGAAATTTCAGTCAAGAATGGGTGGTTTTGAATGTCCATTGACGCGGCCCAGAGAAGAAATCACAAAAGGATCAGTTTTGAACATTGCAGGGCAGTCCGTTTGTGGCCTCTGTACCGCACACGTGTGCACGCATGGGTGTGAAGTATCAGCATGGTTTTGAAGCTTTCGAGGCCATCTAACCGATGGACGGCTTGGATCGACCGGACAGACCATGGACGGGGCCCACTGACGTCCGCAAAAACGGACCAGCCGTCCGTTCGCAGACAGCGCAAAACGGCAGTTGCCGTTTTGGATTTTGAAGGTCGGGCGCTGGTGCTTTTGGAAGGCGCTGACACAGTCAGCGCTTCTAGTGCACGGCCGGCTTATATGTACAAGGTGTACATTCACCATGTACGGGACCCACTGTGATGATTTTCAGAAATCTTCATCGTCTATATTGTTTCTCATCTTATTTTAACCGTCAAAACCAAATTTGAGGCAGTTCCAGATATCAGGTGGGCCCCATTTAAGGTATTAAGGGGTTGATCTGTCTGTTGGGGCACTTCCCGAGATCTTCAATGGATGAAATTTAATATGTACGGTTAATTTATAGCCCCCATCACATGTATGAAGTTTCAGGTCAATCGGATGGCGGGAACCATGTGATCTTGCATTCTAGACTAATTTCGAGCCTCTTTAACGTGAACGGCTTGATTTCCTTGGATATCTGGCGTGTAAATTCATTGATCTCAGTCCTATGGAGTTCGTTCCTTGCTCTTGGTACTTCGGAGCATCAAATCCACGCTTTTAATATCCTTTTTCAATTAATGCTCCTGATTACACCCTGCAATAAGAATATAATTAAAATACTCTGTTAAGCATTATCATATACATAAAATCTGGCAATAATCGGGGTCTGAGATGCAATATCCGACCCTCATCACAACCCCCAACCAGCATTTTGCTAGTCCCGAGCAAAACATGCGAAAAATAATTTCAGAAATAAAGGACAAGTCTTGTAAACTTGAGTAACTTGTTAACAGATAGTTGAGATGTGAGAATTCTAAAATTCATGAATGGTGAGAAGAATTTTCTCCTGAAATCAAGCTCACAGTAAACTTCATAATCAAGCTCAAAATATTAATCCATTAATTAGAACAATTCTAAACATTGAGTTCCATGAGTGTATAGTGTAATCTCGGCTTACAAACATTAAAAGATTCAATTGTTAATTTCATGATATCATTAGTAATTAACAACAGAATTCATGACAACCAAAACTTGAAACCAAAACATGCCAACAGATTAACTTTTCAGTCTACCAGCCTGTGATATTCTTTATGAACAATAACGCCAATGAGGAGAATCAAATTCTCACATATAGGGAGCAAACCTATGATGAAAACTTGTCGCCTAACCTTTTTTTTTTTTTTTTTTTAAATGTCAACCATGAGGGGGATCAAATCTACACCCATAGGGAGCAAACCTATGGTGAAGATCGATCGCCCAACCCTTTCAATTCTTCTTTATAAACTGATGCTAAAATTTTTGTTTTTCAAGCTAGTTTCTTTCATGTTTAGTGATTACCACGTTAATCATTCAATTATCAAACCGGAACCTTAATGTGTAAGTGAGATGTGATATGCAAAAACATGACTCAATCAATGTTTAAAGCTTCTAATCATGGGTTAACAATTCAAACTTAACTGTGAAGTCTAACAGACAACTGAATCCAAGAGTCATAAATTACCAACAGTTTGTATCTTGTAATGTTAAAATCACAATTATCCTTCAAATTTAAAAGAAATTCCAGAAAAAGTTAAAAATTTCACAATTTTTGCTCATGACTAAGAAAATACTGATTAGGTAACCTAATCTCCCACCCCCAACCTAAAATCTACATTGTCCTCAATGTAAAAGAAATAAGCATGCAATGTACATGGGACAACAAAAATAAAAGAGGAGTGATGGAAAGATAGTACCTGGACAGAGAATCAAGAGGCTTTCTCAAAAATATCAACGTAAAAGCGAGTCAGCACAAGAGAGAAATCAACAAAAGCAAAATAATAAAAATAAAATCACAAAAAGAAGATCCTACCTATACCACTTTCGCAGGTGATCTCGATTACATTTAGCGTATGTAACAAGCCTTTAAACCCCTAGGTTGCCCCTAGTGGACGAGTTGTAGTCTCGTGAGGGTTTACAGTAATGTTACCCACAAACATTGAACTAATGAAATGGAATGAAAAGCTGGGTTGTCTCCCAGGAGCGCTAAGTTTAATGTCTTCAGCTAGACCAAAGCAACTACCTTAGTCCTATGAAAGCAATAAACCTACCTATACCTCCATCAGACTAGGAGATCATTCCTGGTAAACAGGATCAGTCAGAGGCATGGACATGTCCTCTGAATCAAATTTCTCGACAAATGGCTTTAAGCGATGTCCATTTACTTTAAACTCCTTGCCATTGTCGGGGTCTCTTATCTCGACGGCCCCATGAGGATATGCAGTGATAACAGTAAAGGGGCCGGTCCAACGAGATCGAAGCTTACCTGGAAAGAGATGTAATCGAGAGTTATACAAAAGGACTTTCTGGCCTGGAGTGAATGATTTTCGTAGAATATGTTGGTCATGAAACGCCTTCATCCTGTCCTTGTAAATTCTCGAGTTCTCATACGCGTCGTTCTAGATTTCTTCGAGTTCATTCAACTAAAGTTTGCGTAGCGAGCTAGCACTGTCCAGATTGAAATTCAAACTTTTGATCGCCCAGTAGGCTATATGTTCCAACTCCACAGGCAAGTGACAAGCTTTCCCATAAACAAGTCTAAAGGGGGACATTCCAATAGGGGTTTTAAAAGCAGTACGGTATGCCCATAAGGCATCGGTCAATCGAATTGACCAATCCTTACGGTCAGGGTTAACCATTTTCTCCAAAATGTGTTTGATCTCCCTATTGAAAATCTCAACTTGCCCACTTGTCTGTGGGTGGTATGGGGTGCTCACCTTATGAGAGATACCGTATTTCTTCATTAAACTCTCAAAAGGCCTATTACAAAAGTGTGAGCCCCCATCACTAATGATGGCTCGAGGCGTTCCGAATCGGGAAAGTATGTTTTCTTTCAGGAATTTAATGACCGTGCGATGGTCATTAGTTCAACACGGAATCGCTTCGACCTATTTAGTGACATAGTCTACGGCAAGCAAAATATATAAATTCTCAAAAGATTGGGGAATGGCCCCATGAAATCGATGCCCCAGCAATCAAATGCCTCTATGATAAGAATGGGATTCAAGGGCATCATATTTCGACGGGACAATGCTCCCAATTTCTGACAATGCTCACAAGCTTTCCAAAACTCATGAGTGTCCCTGAACATAGTGGGCCAATAGAAGCCACACTAGAATTTTGGCCGTGGTCTTTTTGCAGAAAAGTGACCACCACAGGCCTGTGAGTGAAGAAGGAGATGACACTCTGATGCTCATCGTCTGGCACACATCTCCTCAAGATTTGGTCTGAGCAATATTTAAACAAGTATGGATCATCCCAGAAGAAGTTACGCACCTCGGTGAAAATTTCTTCTTATCTTGCGCAGTCCAATGTGTCGGTATGGAACCTGTGGCAAGATAATTAACGATATCAGCGAACCAAGGCGAATGGGAGACTCTGAACAATTGTTCGTCAGGGAACATGTCATTAATCTGCGTCGTCTCAAAGGAATCAGAGGGATTAATGGGAGAAAGATGGTCAGCCACTACGTTCTTTACTCCCTTTTTATCTTTTATCTCTAGGTCAAATTCCTTGAGTAGGAGGATCCATCTTATCAGGCGGGGCTTAGCATCATTCTTAGACGGGAGATACTTAAGCGCTGTGTGATCGGTGTAAATAATGATCTTGGATCCGATCAAGTAGGACCTAAATTTGTCCAAGGCAAACACTACGGCTAAGAGTTCCTTTTTCGTAGTCGAGTAGTTTACTTGGGCAGGATTTAGAGTCTTACTTGCATAATGAATAACGTAGGGTTTCTTATCTTTTCTCTGGCCTAGAACTACCCCAAGAGCATAATCAGACACGTCACACATAAGTTCAAAAGGAATGCTCCAGTCAGGTGGCTGTATGATAGGTGCACTAGTCAATATGCCCTTAAGCTTAGTGAAAGCTTCCTGACATTGTTCAGTCTACTCGTATGGTGCATCCTTTTGAAGTAGATTACATAGAGGATGAGAGATGAGACTAAAGTCCTTTATGAATCTTCTCTAAAACCCGGCGTGTCCTAAGAAGGATCGCACGTCCCTTATGTTCTTGGGTGGAGGTAGGTTAGAGATAAGATCGATCTTTGCCTTATCCACCTCGATTCCTTTGGATGAAATAATGTGTCCAAGGACAATTCCCTTCTGAACCATGAAATGACACTTCTCCCAATTAAGTACCAAGTTCTTTTCTTCACATCTTTTCAGCACACATTTAAGACTTTTCAAGCACTCGCTGAAAGATGAACCGAGGACAGAGAAATCGTCCATGAAGACCTCTAAATATTGCCCCACCATGTCAGAAAATATGCTCATCATACATCGCTGGAAGGTGGCAGGAGCATTACATAGTCCAAACGGCATCCTTCGGTAAGCAAAGGTGCCGTAGGGACATGTAAACGTAGTCTTTTCTTGATCTTCAGGGGCGATCTCTATCTGGTTGTAGCCGAATACCCGTCAAGGAAACAGTAATAGGAATGACCAGCTAACCTTTCCAAGATCTGATCAATGAAGGGCAAAGGAAAGTGGTCTTTCCTCGTGACGGTATTTAATTTCCTGTAGTCAATGCACATCCTCCAACCAGTAGTGACTCTAGTCGGCACGAGTTCATTATTGGCATTGGCTACGATGGTGATCCCGGACTTCTTAGGAACCACCTGAGTTGGACTCACCCATTGACTATCAGATATAGGGTATATGATACCCACATCCAATAGTTTAAGAACCTCGGCCTTAACCACTTCCTTCATGTTTGGATTTAGTCTACGTTGTGGTTGCCGAGCAGTCTTCGCATTATCCTCAAGATATATGCGGTGAGTACAAATCGAGGGGTCGATTCCCTTGAGGTCCGCGATTGTCCATCCAAGGGCTCCCTTATGCTCCAGGAGAGTAGATATGAGCATACTCTCTTGTTCTTTCTCAAGGTGGGCAGAAATCACCACCGGGTATGTCTCATCTTGACCTAAGTATGCATATTTTAAATCAGAGGGCAAAGGTTTTAGGTCAAGCTTCGGTGGCTTGAGGTTAAACGGTAGAGGCACTTCATCAGTTTGGGGTTACTCTTCAAATTGAGGCCTCCACCGGTTAACTTCAAGTACTGGTACCGCATCAAGCATGGCACACGTCTCCCTAATTATGTCATCATCAAACTCATGGGAGTGGGCCAGGCACGTCTCTAGAGGATCAGAGGATAAGGTAAAGGGTGTCCTATCTTCCACGAAAGTGTCAATCATGTTAATATCATGGATATCGTCATCTTCCTCTACCCGTCTGCCAGTGTTGAAAAAGATATTCATTTCTAATGTCATATTCCCGAAAGACATACTCATGACACCATTCCTGCAATTGATAATTGCGTTTGAAGTGGCAAGGAATGGCGACCAAGAATGACGGGAATCTGAGTGCTTGTATTGTTGATGGGTTCGGTATCCAGGATGATGAAATCTACTGGGTAGTAAAATCGATCAACCTGGACCAACACATCCTCAATTATCCCTCTTGGTACACGAACAGAGCGATCAACAAGTTGTAGTGTGGTTAAGGTGGGTTTTAATTCACCTAAACCCAACTGTTTGTATACCGAGTAGGGAATAAGATTAACGCTCGCTCCTAAGTCAAGAAGTGCGTGATCAATTCGATAGTCCCCGATTACACATGATATGGTTGGGCTACCGGGATCTTTGAATTTTTGCGGCACATCTTGCTTTAGGATGGCACTCACTTTCTCAGTCAGGAAGATTTTCTTTTGAATATTTTGCCGTCTTTTGGTCGTACATAAATCTTTCAGGAATTTGGCATATGAAGGTATTTGTTTCACGGCATCAAGTAGTGGAATGTTGACCTTCACTTGTTTCAACACCTCTAGAATATCCTGAGAGTTAGAGAGAGGTTTTGGTGCAACCAACCGTTGGGGAAATGGAGCAACCGGCTTTCCTTGAGGTTCCGGTTATAACTCTGGTGGGGCATGGCTTGATCCATCTTCTTTATCCACTTCCAGGTCCTTAGACTTTTCAGCCCTAACCGAATGGTTTTGTCAATGATCTTTCCACTCCTAAGAGTGGTGATGGATTTAGCTTGCTCCATCTGATTTGAAGAGCTTGGGTCGCTAACTTCATATTGCGGTTAGGATTGGGAAGAGGTTGAGCTGAGAAGCTCCCCTGTTCCCAATCGCATTTTCAGCCTTAAGTCCTTGTATTGCTTTTGTAAGGTCTTGAAAGGCCTGTAGCATACCCTGATTGAAAAGCTCTTGCTTTTGAAAATGTTTCAGAACCGAATCCTCTTGAGGTTTCTCTTGAGTTAGATTTTGATTTAGGAAACCTTGATGTGTAGCGGTTTGTCCATTCCTCCAACTGAAGTTTGGATGGTTTCTCCAGCCAGGATTGTATGTGTTAGAGGTGGGCCCACTGAAAGGTCTTTGGTAATTGCTTACGGCATTGGATTGCTCATTCAATACCTCTTGAAAGGCAGATATAGTTGGGCAATTCTCAGTAGTGTGAATGTTGCAACCACAAATACTACAAACAATTTCCTTGGCCTTATCCTTCTTTAATTCCATGGCCTCGAGTTTTCGAGTGAGATTGGCTACCTTGGCGTTAATATCATCATCCTCTTTCAGGTGGTACATTCTACCTTTTTCTTTGGAATGAGTCGGCCTAGGCGTAGTACTCGGTCCAGGAGAGATGTCCCATGTTTGTGTGTTCTCAGCAAGTTTATCAAAGTAGTCCCACACCTCATCGACACCTTTATTCATAAACTCCCCATTACACATTGTCTCAACTAATTGGCGCATGAGAGATGTCAGTCCATCATAGCAAAAATTCGTGATGCACCACGTTTCAAAACCATGTTGTGGGCATGAACTGACAAGATCTTTGAACCGCTCCCAACATTGGAAGAATGTTTCATCTTCCCTTTGGGCGAAATTCATGATCGACTTCCTAAGGGTGTTCGTCTTATGATATGGAAAAAACTTTTTAATGAACTCCCTTGTCATGTCATTCCATTTGCCAATAGATTGAGGACGTAGTGAATGTAACCACGTCTTGGCTTTCTTTTCAAAGAAAAGGGAAAGAGTTTTAACCTGACCTGTGTCATCAGACACGTTAGGAAAGTATAGGGTAGTCATGATCTCATCGAACTCTTTCAGATGTAAATATGGATTCTCTGACTCAAGCCCATGAAATTTAGGAAGGAGTTGGATCACCCCTGGCTTAATATCCATATGTCCTGCATTCTCCTGAAAAACCATGCATGAGGGCGTACTCACCCCGCCGGTTGTAAGTAATCTCGTAAGGTACGAGGTGGGGGTACTTGATGCACCTCATTCTCATCCTGGACATCTTCTACCCTAGGTTGGGGTAGACGAGGTTGATTTCCAGCCATATTCTCAATTAACTTAGGGGATTTCAAGCGATGTCTAGTCCTACGATGGACAGTTAACCCCTCAACTAATCCTCCTTCAGTCAAGAGACTTCGAGTGTTGTCACGAGCCCACTTGGGCATGAAACACTCACAGCCCTCAATCAAATTCTAAACCTAATCCTAAGAAGGGAAATAAAAATCTAAAAGAAAGAGAGGGTTGAAAGGAAGTTACCAAATTGGAGTCCCTAAATTAAGATCCTGCAAAAAGAAATCAAAAGAGATTAGTTTCCTAAAAATAGAAATTTTAAAGTTAAAAAATTCTAAGGTGGAAACAAAGTTAGTTTCTAGAAAAGGAAAGTTTCCTAAACCTAGAGTTAGAAAGTTTCTAAAAACAAAAGAGGAAAGTTCTAGACCTAAAGTTAGAAAGTTCTAAATTAGAAATCCTAATCCTAAAATAGAAAGTAATGTTAGTTTCTAAAAAGGAAAAAAATTTCTAAAATAAATGAAAGCCTAGAAATAGAAAAGTTCTAAAAATAGAAAGTAGAGAAATTCTAACCTAAAATTAGAAAATCCTAAGAAGAGAAATAGCAGTAAACTAGTTTCTAATTTAGAAAAAGAGAAATTCCTAAAAGAGTATAAAATTTCTAAAACAATTTAGGAAAGTTCTAAACTAGAAAGTAAGTTAGTATTAGAAATTTGAAAAATAGAAAGTAGAAATTAGAAAGAGCTTACCAAATTAGAAATTTCTAAAAGGCCTACAAAACAGGAAAGTTAGTTTCTAAACAGAAAGTCTTAAAATAAAAAATTTCTAAAAATAAAATAGGAAACAAAATTAGATTCTAAAAGAGTTAGAATTAGAAACTTGCTAAAAAAGGAATCCTAATCTAGAAATAGCAAGGAAAAGACAAATTACCAATTTAGAAACCTATCTCAGAATCCTACAAAATAAGAAAGTTGGGTTAGTTTCTAAAAAGGGAAAACTATCTAAAAATAGAAAGTTACTTTAAATAGAAAATTTCTAAAAATTAAAGGAAAACCTGGAATTAGAAAATTCTAAAAATAAACCCTAAAAATCAAAAAAGTCCTAATCTTAAACTAATCCTAAAACGAGTTAACTTCAGGAAACGTAGCCGTCAATCCCCGGCAACGGCGCCAAAAACTTGTTCACTCCCCAAGTATAGGGTTGTGATGTAGCAATAAACTCGGTAAGACCGAGGTCGAATCCACAGGGATTGAAACCTGTACGTTATCTGAAAATAACCAGATCTAGAACTAGGCTAAGATGAAATCTAAACCAGTTGTGATTTGAGGAATAATGGTGAAATATAAATCTAAACTTAAAGAATTCAGAGAGAGGGAAACTAGGGATTCAGAGGATCCACTTGTAGAGATCAGAGAGATCTATGGTCAATTTATGAACTCAACTGGACTTCGAGTCCCATCTTCATCCAGTTGGAAGATATAACCTGAAAATCAATGTGAACTTCCTTTTGATCTAGTTTTCAAATAGATGAAAGGTATAAGAATTAGATATGATTCCATCACAAATCTATGCCTATGAGACAAGGTAAAACAACAGAACTTACACCAATCCATAACCAATCAGAAGATGTATGAATGTTAGGAAGGATTCCATCATCCAACCATGTCTAAAGGGCAATGGTGAACAACAGGGTTTCCTTATTTCACAATCAAAATATGAGGAAGAAGGAAATACTCAAAGCCATCGCAGATCTATTGTAATTTAAGTCACAACAAATCATTAAAAACAATGAATATTTTAATTAATCAAACTAGAATCAAACATCAGTTCATAACCATAAATCAACGCCATAGAATCGGTCCCATCACGCCACAAGCTTCACCTCTTAGCCCTAGCTAAGAGGTTTAGCCACACATGGATGGGCTAGATCTCATCAGAAATTTAAGAAGAAAAGCATAACCAAAGGAAAAAAACAACAAGAAACTTTTTCTTCTCTCCCTGTCTTTCTCTCTCTCACGTGAGATTCTTCGTCAAAGGCCTTCGATGCCTGCTCCCCACGTCCAAAACCCTCTTTTATAGCTGCTGGAGGGTGGAGAGCTATCGCATAAGCTGTCGCAGCAACAGCGAAAGCTTTTTGCAGCCAAGTTCGGAGCTTCAAAAACTCGGCACTTTTCTTGCTTATTTTCTAAAGAAACAGCGTCCCTTAAGACGTTTTTGAGCCCTCTACATGATGGAAGGTTCAGATCTACCATATGATCAAAGATAGTGGCCCATAATCGCCTGGAAAACTAAATTTCTTAATATGTACGAAACCTTTCGCACCCTTTCGTTGTCGTGATCGGTGGGCCCCACAGAGGTATTTTCTGGGAAATCCACCCCATCTTTCAGTCAAGAATGGGTGGTTTTGAATGTCCATTGACGCGGCCCAGAGAAGAAATCACAAAAGGATCAGTTTTGAACATTGCAGGGCAGTTCGTTTGTGGCCTCTGTACCGCACACGTGTGCACGCATGGGTGTGAAGTATCAGCATGGTTTTGAAGCTTTCGAGGCCGTCTAGCCGATGGACGGCTTGGATCGACGGACAGACCATGGACGGGGCCCACTGACGTCCGCAAAAACGGACCAGCCGTCCGTTCGCAGACAGCGCAAAACGGCAGTTGCCGTTTGGATTTTGAAGGTCGGGCGCTGGTGCTTTTGGAAGGCGCTGACACGGTCAGCGCTTCTAGTGCACGGCCGGCTTATATGTACAAGGTGTACATTCACCATGTACGGGACCCACTGTGATGATTTTCAGAAATCTTCATCGTCTATATTGTTTCTCATCTTATTTTAACCGTCAAAACCAAATTTGTGGCAGTTCCAGATATCAGGTGGGCCTCATTTAAGGTATTAAGGGGCTGATCTGTCTGTTGGGGCACTTCCTGAGATCTTCAATGGATGAAATTTAATATGTACAGTTAATTTATAGCCCCCATCACATGTATGAAGTTTCAGGTCAATCGGATGGCGGGAACCATGTGACCTTGCATTCTAGACTAATTTCGAGCCTCTTTAACGTGAACGGCTTGATTTTCTCGGATATCTGGCGTGTAAATTCATTGATCTCAGTCCTCTGGATTCCGTTCCTTGCTCTTGGTACTTTGGAGCATCAAATCCACGCTTTTAATATCCTTTTTCAATTAATGCTCCTGATTACACCCTGCAATAAGAATATAAATAAAATACTCTGTTAAGCATTATCATATACATAAAATCTGGCAATAATCGGGGTCTAAGATGCAATATCCAACCCTCATCATTGAGCCTAATGGTACATGGTGATTTCTCATCAGGTAGAAATTATTATTAGTTTTTTTAGAAAGGGGAGATTAGGCCACTTGTAATTTAACATGATAACATGTTGTACGTATATTTGAGCAGACACCACAAAATAAACAATCCTATGGAAAAAAATAAATGAAAAGAGAGAGAACATATGAGAGGTGATCCTTATCTCCTTTGATGGATTCAAGCTGCATGTGCCCTACCCAACTTCCTATAAGGAGAAGTTATATGGGTCTTGAAATAATGTTGGTGACAAATCCACCTTGTCTGTTAATATTATCATATTGTGTTAGGACATGACTCTAAAAATGAGATAAATCCAAATCTCAAATAATCTATGCTATAAGAGATGGTGGAGATGGCAATAGATGCATTGTGATGCTTGAGTTCGAGTATGCTTGCCAATAAAGCAAGATTTTCTTGTTTGTTGCCATGTGATTGGGCTACATTATTACATCAATCGGGTTCGGGTTCGGGATTGGGTTTAGGTTTGGGTTTTCAAGTTTAGGTTTAGGTTAGGGAGTTGAGATTAGGATTAGGTGTAGATTTGGTTTAGGGATTTGAGAATACATTTAGGTTATAGGTTATAGGTTTAGGTTTAGGTTTTAGGTTTAGGTTAAGGTTAGGTTATAAGTTATAAGTTTAGGTTATAGGTTATAGGTTAAGGTTTAGGTTATAGGTTTTGGTTTAGGTTAAGGTTATAGGTTTAGGTTTAGGTTTAGGTTTAGGTTATAAGATATAGGTTATATGTTATAGATTTAGGGAATTGAGAATAGTTTAAGGTTTACGTTTAGGAAATTGGGTTCAGGTTTGAGTTTAAGTTTGGGTTTTCAAGTTTAGGTTTAAGTTTAGGTTAGGGAGTTGAGATTAGGATTAGGTGTAGGTTTAGGTTTAGGGATTTGAAATACATTTAGGTTTTAGGTTATAGGTTTAGGTTTAGGGAATTGAGTTTAGGTTATAGGTTATAGGTTAAGGTTTAGGTTATAGGTTAACGTTTAGGTTTAGGTTTAGGTTTAGGTTTAGGTTATATGTTTTGGGATTTGATAATAGGTTTAGGTTATAAGTATAGGTTTAGGTTAATGTTGTAGGTTATAAGTTTATGTTAATGTTGTAGGTTATAGGTTTAGGTTTAGGTTTAGGTTTAGGGATTTGAGAATACATTTAGGTTTTAGGTTTAAGTTTAGATTTAGATTTTACGTTTAGGTTAAGGTTACAGGTTTAGGTTTAGGTTTAGGTTTAGGTTATAAGTGTAGGTTATAGGTTTAGATTTAGGTTAGGTTATAGGTTAAGGTTTAGGGAATTGAGTTTAGGTTATGGGTTATAGGTTTAGGTTATAGGTTATAGGTTAAGGTTTAGGTTATAGGTTAAGGTTTATGTTTAGGTTATAGGTTTAGGTTTAGGTTAAAGTTTAGGTTTAGGTTATAGGTTTTGGGATATGAGAATAGGTTTAGGTTATAAGTACAGGTTCAGGTTAATGTTGTAGGTTATAGGTTTAGGTTATAGGTCTATGTTAATGTTGTAGGTTTTAGGTTTAGGTTAGTTTAGGGATTTGAGAATACATTTAGGTTTTACGTTTTGGTTTAGGTTAAGGTTACATGTTTAGGTTATAGGTTTAGGTTTAGGTTATAAGTGTAGGTTATTGGTTTAGGTTTAGGTTAGGTTATAGGTTAAGGTTTAGGAAATTGAGAGTAAGTTAAGGTTTAGGTTTAGGAAATTAGGTTCAGGTTCGGGTTCGGGTTTAGGTTCAGGTTTTCAAGTTTAGGTTTAGGTTAAGGAGTTGAGATTGTGATTAGGTGTAGGTTTAGGTTTAGGGATTCGAGAATACATTTAGGTTTTTGGTTTAGGTTTAGGTTTTAGGTTTAGGTTAAGGTTATAAGTTTAGATTATAGGTTTAAGTTTAGGTTTAGGTTTAGGTTATATGTTATAGCTTTAGGGAATTGAGAATAGGTTAAGGTTTAGGTTTAGAAAATAGGGTTCGGGTTTAGGATCGGGTTTAGGTTTGGATTTTCAAGTTTAGGTTTAGGTTAAGGAGTTGATATTAGGATTAGGTGTAAGTTTAGGTTTAAGGATTTAAGAATACATTTAGATTTTAGGTTTAGGTTTACATTTTAGGTTTAAGTTAAGGTTATAGGTTTATGTTAGGTTTAGGTTTAGGTTATAGGTTATAACTTTAGGGAATTAAGAATAGGTTAAGGTTTAGGTTTAGGAAATCGGGTTCGGGTTAAGGATCGGGTTTGGGTTTGGGTTTTCAAGTTTAGGTTTATGTTAAGGAGTTGAGATTAGGATTAGGTGTAGGTTTAGGTTTAAGGATTTGAGAATATATTTAGGTTTTAGGATTAGGTTAAGGTTATAGGTTTAAGTTATAGGTTTAGGTTTAGGTTATAGGTTATAGCTTTAGGGAATTGAGAATAGGTTAAGGTTTAGGTTTAGAAAATCGGGTTCGGGTTCGGGATCGGGTTTAGGTTTGGGTTTTCATGTTTAGGTTTAGGTTAAGGAGTTGAGATTAGGATTAGGTGTAGGTTTAGGTTTAAGGATTTGAGAATACATTTAGGTTTTAGGTTTAGGTTTAGGTTTTAGGTTTAGGTTAAGGTTATAGGTTTAGGTTTAGGTTATAGGTTATAGGGTATAGGTTATAGCTTTAGGGAATTGAGAATAGGTTAAGGTTTAGGTTTAGGTTTAGGTTTAGGTTTTACGTTTAGGTTAAGGTTATGGATTTAGGTTATAGGTTTAGGTTTAAGTTATAAATGTAGGATATAGGTTTAGGTTTAGGTTAGCGTATAGGTTAAGGTTTAGGGAATTGAGTTTAGGTTATAGGTTTAGGTTATAGGTTAAGGTTTAGGTTTAGGTTATAGGTTCTGGGATTTGAGAATAGGTTTAGGTTATAAGTATAGGTTTATGTTAATGTTGCAGGTTATAAGTTTATGTTAATGTTGTAGGTTATAGGTTTAGGTCTTAGGTTTGGGTTTAGGTTTAGGTTTAGGGATTTGAGAATACATTTAGGTTTTAGGTTTTACGTTTACGGTAAGGTTACAGGTTTAGGTTATAGGTTTAGGTTTAGGTATAAGTGTAGGTTATAGGTTTAAGTTAGGTAAGGTTTGGGAATTGAGAATAGGTTAAGGTTTAGGTTTAGGAAATCAGGTTCAGGTTCGGGTTCGGGTTTTCAAGTTTAGGTTTAGGTTAAGGAGTTGAGATTAGGATTAGGTGTAGGTTTAGGTTTAGGGATTTGAGAATACATTTAGGTTTAGGTTTAGGTTAAGGTTATAGGTTATAACTTTAGGGAATTGAGAATAGGTTAAGGTTTAGGTTTAGGAAATCGGGTTCA
>JAJHSJ010000012.1:20957237-21088867 GCA_021015155.1 Magnolia officinalis | reverse complement strand
AACTTGATTAATGGTGGATTACTAGTAATCACTAATATCTACTAAATAATAGCAATTTTTAAGTTTTTTTAAAAAGTATTATTATGAAGAATTTACTATCTACTAAGGAATTTATTTAAGTATTTTAATATCACCATCATCGTACGACCCTTTTCCAAAGTAATTCGGTCCGCTACATGAATCAAACCCTAAGTCAACAATGTTCTCTTGTAGTCTTCACCCATATCTTTTTGAGATTTTTTACTATACTTTTAAAGCCTTCAACTTGAACTAACTTATACACTTTCTACATGTATTGGTCTCCGTTGCAAATTATCAAATCATCTAATGCCTTGTTTGGTTTTCCAAATTCTTATGAAATACAAAGTAAATAAGCTAATTAATATTATCCTTTTCAAGTTTGTTTAAATATATATTATAGATAGTTAATTGAGAGTATACTTATAAAATAAGTAGGTACAGTGAATTGTAATTATCACATTTTCATATTATAAAACTATTATTTTTACTAATGATTTTTTTTGTTTTTGGTAAAACAAACAATGTAATGAAATTATTATTGCAATCAAATGTAAGTAATGTCACCACTCAATTACAAGAGTAAATAATCATTACCCATTTGAAGTTATTTACCATTGTAATTGAAAAACCAAATAGGCAAAATTCTTATGAAATATAAAGTAAATAAGCTATCATGATTCTTTTTAAGTATTTGTTTAAATATATGAATTATAGCTCATAAATCGAGAGTCAAATAAATTTGCAAAAGAAGTGAGTAAAGTAAACTGTAATCATCATATTTTTACATTTTAAAACTATTATTTTTACTTGTGATTTTCCAGTGAAACAAACAAGGTAGTAAAATCATCATTGCAATCAAATGAAATTGATGTTACCACACAATTACAAGAGTAAATAATCATTATTCATTTACAGTCATTTACCGTTGTAATCAGAAAACTAAATATGTCCTAAGTTCATTTAATACGGAAATAAGGAAATATCTTAATACAGAATATTACAATAATTAACTCTAATAGAATCAATACATTTACATATAGACCTAAGTTCATATATGTTATGTACTATAGAATCTGCCATTTATAGTGGAACATATAACAATGCCAATCTTTGGCCTTCTATGGATAGCTTCTGTAGTACCATTTCTAACTATCTATGGATGGACCATTGATGTAAAGCTGGAGGAATAGGGCAATGAAACCCATTATATCGATGGTACATATCACTGAATGATGGATGCCACTTGCATGGACAGGCCAACCAAAAACTATTTATGTTTTGATCCATCACGAACTTGTAGTTTCTCTTTTGGTACTTAATCAGCAAAAAATAATGTCATCCAACCATTCATTTTAAAAGAATCATAAACATGAAATCAAGACATTCTTAAACATGTATTTTTTTCCTTCATAATATTCCTAACTTCTTTCCAAAAACTCATAATGAATGGTTACAAATTGACTACCTAGAAATAATTTTCCTTTATCAAAATAATAATCCAATATTAATTTTCTTTAATAATTTTAATTAATCGAAGCTTGCATTGTGTTGAGGATCATGCAATAACTCCACTATATATATATATATATATATATATATATATATATATATATATATATATATAAAAAGTTCTAGACCATGTGCAAAAATAACACAGCCCAAGTCCCATTCTTTAAAGGAATAGCCTAAATGGATCATACGGCATGTCACATTTGCAGAATCTCACTGTAATATTACCCCTTCAATTGTAATGAAGTGGACCATCATAACTGGGACAAAAATTGCCACCTCAGCATGGCCAAAATCGAGTACCAATAACAAGCCCTTATCCTTTATTTCAATGTAGGGATACTACTCCCTGGCCTCTAAGTTGGCAGTGGACCACATGGTAAGTGTCCCAAACGAGCTGGTCCATCAACATCATGCCAACTCATGCACTACGTGACTTGGACATGGTGTCACTGATCAACGGTCAGACAAGCCGTCGCATTATCACCACCCCTTATTGGGTAAGATAAGTTGAATTGACATGGATAAATGTTGATGGCCCGACCAAAAGTACCAGAGTTATTGCAAACCACGGAAGCAAACTCTAAATTCAAATTAAACAAGTGAAAGATAAATGCAAACAAAGTAACATAGAAAACACACGATTTTGACATGGAATTTGTGGGAAAGACCATGACACAAAGCGATGTGCAATCCACTATGAAAATAAAAGTAAAAGAGATTAAATGAACTTACAAATGCGAAAACCTTAGTTTCCTCCCTTCCAAATCCTAAAAATGATTTTGCTCTCCTTCTTCTACCCTAGTCTCGTATTACACCCATATATATAATGTTACACCCAAAATAGGAAATAAATCGTGCAATTATGCAAAACCACGCGCACCATTGATCGAAGCATTGTTCGAGCCTCCATGTTTGATCAATCAAACATGCTCAGAAATGTCCAGTGAGCAAACTAGAACATTTAAAAAAAAATTATCAATCGATCAGTCTGGTTGATCGATTGATGACCTTGTTTTAGCATAGATTACAGGCACACGATTTCAACAATCTTCATTGTGGCTTTAATCTCCATGCTCAACTAATTCAATTATCACCTTTTGTCTCTAATCATATCCATCATACCTTCATTGTCGTCGCTTTTCGTGCACACTCCATCTTCATCAAACCTTTGTCAAGTCTAAAGAAGTAAAACAGAATTTGAACTTCTCTATTGGAATCACCTTCGCAAGTATATCCGCTGGATTTACGCTTGTGTGAATCTTCTCAAGAGTTACATAACATTCCTCAAGCATTTGTCGATTAAAATTATAACAAACATCAATATGTTTAGTACGAGAATGATATACTGAATTTTTTATCAATTTGATCACGCTTTCGATATCACAATTAACTGCCACAACCTTCTGCTGAATCCCAAGTCCATTCATCATTCCTCTTAACCAAAAATATTTTTTGAATGCCTCCTTCACTGTTATATATTAAGCTTTGATTGTAGAATGAGCAACCACAAACTAAAGCTTCAACATCCAACTGATCGCTCCACCTGTTAACACAAATGAGTAATCGAAAGTCGACCTTATATTGTCCATGTTTTCAACATAATTCAAATCCATATAACCTATAAATTTTCTCTCTGATTTTTTGAATGTGAAGACGTAGTCCGCTATACCTCGTAAATACCAAAGTAACCATTTCACTGCCTCCCAATGTTGCTTGCCAATGTTTGACATATATTTACTCATAATACTGACTGCATGTGAAATATCAAGTCTCATAAAGACCATGACATACATCAAACTGCCAACCGCACTTGAGTAAGTCACATGAGACATAAATTATTTTTCTTTATCTATAGTGGGACATTGCTCTGAAGAAAGTCAAAGGTGAGCAGCATAGGGTGCGCTAACCGGTTTAGTCTTGTCCATTCGAAACTTGACCAATACCTTTTCAAGGTACTCTGACTGATACAACTGTAACTTGCTCTTCTCCCTATCTCTATATATATCAATGCTAAGAATTCTCTTTATATCTCATAGTTCTTTCATCTCAAATGTCCCTAATAATTAAGACTTCAATATATTAATCTCAAATATGTTATGGCTAATGATAAACATGTCATCAACATATAATACTATTACAATTAATTCTCCATTACTCAGTACCTTGAAGTAGACACAATGATTATATTCACTTTTGGTAAACCGTTGACTCACCATAAAAGAATCAAATCTTTTATATCATTGACTAGGTGACTGTTTCAAGCCATACAATGACCTCCTCAACATGTAAACCTTATTATCTAACCCATATATCTCAAACTCTTCTAGTTACTTCATGTAAATACTATCTTTTAGTTCCCCATGTAGGAAAGTAGTCTTCACATCCATTTGTTCCAATTCTAGATTATATCGGGCAACTAGTGCCAACACAAATCTAATAGATACCTGTTTGACCACATATGTAAAAATTTCACTGAAGTCGATACCCGCCTTTTACGCATAACCCTTCACTACCAATCCGCTTGTATCTATCATGTTTCTTCCGATAAATTAACTTATATTCAATTACTTTTCACTCAATGGGAAGCTCCACCAGCTCCCACGTCTCATTCTTGTATAAAGAATTCATCTCATACTTCATTGACGCCATCCACTTCTCAGCATTTATGTCTTCCAATGCTTTCTTGAAGGTAAATGAATTATCATCATCTGTAATGAGAGTAAATGTAACATTAGAGTCATTTTTGTATCTCATTGATAATTTGCGATCTCTCGGTGGATTTATCCTCATAAGTGGCTGCTCCACCTGCTCCTGTACTTCTTCTTATAGCTTAGCTTCTACTAGTATCTCACCCTTGTTTATTCATTACTGATTTTTTGTTTCTTGTGTTCATCCTTGCGGAACAAGGAATTTTCATCAAACTGGATATCATAGCTCATCGTGATCTTCTGTATGACCCATTCATATTGCTTATAGCCCTTCACACCATCATTATATCTCACAAAGGTACACTTTTTCACCCTTTGGTTTAGCTTATCTTTCTCAATTGATGGTAGATGAGAGTAAGCATCACAATTAAATATCAGTAACCCTGAAAGATCTACATCATGACCACTCCATACTTCTTCTGAAATTTTACAATCTATGTCCGTAAATGGGGACCAATTCATAAAGTAAAAAGCTGTATTGAAGGCCTTAGTCCATAGTTCCTTACACAATGCAGCATTACTCAATATACTTTGGGCTCTATCTAAGAGAATCCAGTTCATACGTTCTGTCACACCATTCTGCTCTGGCGTATGCCTAACTGTATTATGCTTCACTATTCTCTCATCTTTGTAAAACTGATTAAATTTCCTAGAAGTGAATTCTTCACCATTGTCTGTCATTAATACTTTCAACTTCTGCCATGATTGTTTTTCTATCATCGCCTTACATAACTTGAAGATGGCAAAAATATAAGATTTATTTTTCAGAAAATAAACTCACACCTTTGTTAATGAATATTACAAAGAATGACGATCCTCACACAGAAACTATGGGTGACGACCCCCATACATCCAAATGCACATATTTAAGCACACCTTTACATGCATGTTTTTTATACTTAAAAGATACTTATGATTGTTTACTATATTTATAATGCTCACATATATTAAAAATCAACATTTTTAAATTTATGAATCAAACAACAATAAAAAAGTACATTCATACTGTGCTCATTCATATTTCCTACCACAAATGTGTAGATATGGATTCCGTTGAAGGCGTCATAGCTCCACCTGGTACGATATTCCTTATCAACTTGTAATTATTACTGCTCCGTTGTGCTTTCATAACAATGAGTACCCCCTTTAAAACCTTCAGGACACAATCAAACTCGATGAACTTGCACCGAAGTGCCTCGAGAGCCTCCAGAGATATCAGATTCTTCCTTAGATCAGGAATGTGTCTAACATTTGTCAGGATACGTTCCATCCCATTGTACTCGTTATAACTTGTGAACCAACTCCGATAAGAGGTCATGTAGTATGAGGCTCCTTAATCCAAAATTCATTTGTTGCTAAATACCTACATTTGGATGCAGCAATATGCCACAACCACCCACCTCCTTACTAGATTCTGTCTGCATTGGCCTCCATCGGTGAATCATCTGATTTATCTACCTTTTGGGCTCTAGAATTTGACAATCCTCCTTTATATGCCCCAACTTTCCATAATTCTAGCACTTCATCTTCCATTTGCCCTTCGACTTGGACCTAAGTCACGAATTTCTCTTCTCCCACTCAAAAGGTCTTCTCCTAGCAACCAATACATCCGTAGAGGAACCCCTACCACTATCATTCTTCCTCAACTGATTCGAATAAAGAGTTGAGATAACAATTTTGACATTAATGGTCTCCCTACCGTGGCACATAGTGTCTACAAGACTCGTACTACTCTTGAAGAGAATTCGACAACATTAGGGGTTTGTCTTCTTCATCGATATTCACCTTTACACTCGTCAATTCGCAAAGTAATTGATTAAATGTGTTAATGATTTATTAAGATTCGGCCCTTCCGTCATATTCAAAGTATATGATTGTTTCTTTAGATATAGCTGATTACTGAGAGATTTTGTTATGTACAAACTTTCTAACTTCATCTAAAGCCCTACGGTGGTCTTCTGATTAAGGACATTATAAAGGACATCATCCGTCAAACACAATTGGATCAAGGTATTCACCATTTGATAAAGTTCTTTTAACTCTTCATTGTTCATAGTCGCAAGACGCTTTGTTATATCAATGAGTGCCCGTTGCAATCCTTGTTGAACTAGAAGGCTTCTTATCTTCACCTTCTATAGTTCGAAGTTATTTTTTTCGGTGAACTTAGGTCTTATATTTTACGTTCAATCTTTTTATCGTCATGTTTCATATTAAAATTCAAATCTCGATGTATATCTCTAATACAACTTGTTGGGAGCCGCGGAAGCAAACCTCAAATTTGAATCAAACAAGCAAAAAATAAACGCAAACAAAGTAACACAAACAAACACACAATTTTTACGTGAAAAAACTCTTACGGAAAATAATCATGACATAAAGTGATGAGCAATCCACTATGAAAACAAAAGTACAAGAGATTAGATAAACTTTCAGAAGCAAAAACCCTAGTTTCCTCTATTCCAAACCCTAGAAACAATTTTTCTCTCCTTTGACCATAATCCCATATTACACTCATATATATAATGTTACACATGGAATAAAAAAATAAATCGCACAATTATGCAAAATTATGCGCCTCGTCGATCTAAGCATCAATTGATCAACATCTTGATCGATCGATCCTCCATGTTTGAACAATCGAACATGCTCAAAAGTGTCATATGAACAAACTAGAAAAATTGGGCAATTTCGATCACTCGATCACTCTAGTTAATCAATCAATGACCCCTATTTCAACATAGATTAAAAGCACCCGATTCCAATAAGAGCAACATCGATTATGTAATACATGGCTCACAGTGGATGGAGAATGCCCCAAATATATCCCATCTTTAGAAGATCTAAGAGACCAATATTCAGAACTTTTCCACTTAAATGTGGACCGTTTATAGGCTGAGAATTGAAAGGTTAAGATTATCCCATCGAGAAGATTCTTTATGCATTGTTCATGCACCCTTAAAGCACAACAGACTAATGCTCTGGACTACCAACCATGGGATCCAATGGGACGACTATGATTATCCGATAAGGGATACATCGGTTGTCCATTGCAGACCACCAATTAGATGGCTATAATCACCTGATGGGATAGATATTGGGGCATGACCATTTAAAATATGGTCATTTCCCCAGCCTAGCCTTTCCTAAGTTTCTTTTCCAAGGGACCCTAAGTTGAAGAATAAGGTTGGTTGACAATCAGGATTTCACACATCTAAGGATATGTTTTAACGATCCAAACCGTTTGAATGATGTGCCTCATCTAAAATAGGGAAGCCTCGATATATCTCCCAGATTGGAACATGTTAACCAAACCTTTTGATCACAGAACTACCGTTATTTTAATATGGGCCATGAACCATCTTCTTAACTGAAATTTCTTTCAGGAGCTGTTGATTAAGGGTTAGGATCTTACCTTGTAAATTTTCAAGGAAGCCCCCATTAAGTGTACAGTTGTAATATTGTGTAAGTGGAGTCTATACTAACTGGAAGGGTTGTCAACAGACCGAGCCTGTGGTTGGCTTCATCCTAGATTTTGATCTATTTGGGTCAGGCCTGACAAACCCGAACCATTTAAAATTTTGATTTTGCCATACCCAATCTTGGCCCTTTGACAACACTACCAACTGGGGGAGGCAATGGGCCACACTAGGTTCACGGTTGGCCCTAACCCTATTCTAGTCTCCTAAGCCCTAGCCCTGACTTGCCCTGGTCTTAACCAAACTGGGAAAAAAAAAAAAAACTGGTCATGGTTAGCCCTATGAGTTAAATGATCAAAGGTTTGAAATAGTACAATTTAAGAATTTATTTTAGGTTTCCTTCATTTATGATAAGTTGTATTGTATAAATGGTTTAGACTACTAAAATATTATTGCATGGCCAACCAGGGACATTAAACTACACATATACATTGAATGGGAACCACTCGCAACTATCTTATAATCATCTATCATTTCACACAATGGTGACCCACTTGATGATTGCACCTAGCCCATTCATCATTGGGTTGAGCTGGGCAATTCACAATTAACCTGGGCTGGGGTAGTCTTGGCCCAAACACAAGGCCTATATTTTAAGTCCAACCAGTAGGCCTAAGTTTAAGTCCCGGTCACTGGCCCTAGACATATAGGGTCAGGCTGCCCGATCCAGGCCACACCGGACCCATTGCCACCCCTAATATGAACCTTATAGCCATGTGGGTCCATACGGCTCTGAAGCAAGTTCATATTTTTAGCTATATTTTCTCTCCATATTTTTACTTCTTTGAAAGCTTCGAAAAGACTATAGATGAGCTTGTAGCCCTTACATGTGTAATACTTATGATATGTCTCATTTGGACACACGGTCGAAACTAGGGTTCGAAGATCAAACCTTGGTGTTGCAGCACGTTTGGGCAACTCATGAAATAGGCGCTAAAAATTCCACTAATAAAAACCAATACGATTGGTTTTCAGTAACATGAAAAGGCTTTTTTGGGAGTTGGTTTTCATGAATTTTTTTCAAGAATATATATATATATATATATATATATATATATATATATATATATATATATATATTTAATTCTAACTAAACTCTATACCCAACCTATGTTGTTTCATTTTTTTTGCAAATATTCTCTTCCATTTTCCACCGTAAAAATAAAAGCTTTTCACAATGATGGTGGAAGGTCCAAATCAATTATCCAACTTTTTAAATATAATTAATATGCACCATCATTCTCATGACATTTATCAGATCGTTAAGATCATCCCATTAAAGTGGTTTATGAAGGAAATGAGCCATTAGGAATGGGTCGTACATGTTGGACTAGCCAAATTAATGATCGGATGTACTTTAATATATTTTGTTAGAAGTTAAGTAAACTTGATTTCCAAGTCTAGTAACAACTAGGATTATTATTTTTTTTTCAAGTTTTTATTTTAAGTTTGAGATGAAATTAACTTTCTATTTGAAAGTGTGACTTGTGTTACTTTAGAGAAATTATAAATAAGGTTTTTCTCCTAAATAAACCCAGGAAATGGCGGGAGCCACAAAATAGCGTCCGTTTTTAAGAACTTAAGTTTTTAAGCTAAAATTACTTCTTTTTTTCTTTAGATGAAAATGTCCATTGACCTTCTTCTTTGTGCCTTCTTCTTTTATCACTATTTTTTGGCTAACTCTTCTTTTACCACTACAATCCGATGATCATTCTTGCTTTGAAACTACTCATTAGCAAATTTTCATGCTTTTCGACTTCTCTTTCAAGTAGAAACTGTTGCGCAACACGCCAACAACGCAGTAAACCGAGATCTAATCTCAAGTCGTACCCACAAACGATAAATAAGAAGAAATATAAACTAGAAATATATCAAAGTAATCCAAACAAACCACAAGACAAGATATATGTGGAAAAACCCCAAACTAGGGTAAAAAATCACGAATGCAAACTTCTACTATGAAGAATAACGAAGATTACAAGGCAATATACTAACCTCTCCCTTGGAAATACAGAGAAAACTCTTTGCCCACACCTTAAAATAACTCCCCAATATTCACCTTGACCCTAGAATAGCCGTAGGGACACCTATTTATAGTTTAGGTAACTTCCCTTTTGCACCCTTGCGAAATGCGACTCAAAAATCTGCAGTCCGCATCAAATTCGGAATCGAATCTGGGTAACCACGACCGGTCGAGCAGACTGCATGACCAGTTGTGTCAGGGCTACGACTAGTCGAGCACCTCGGAACCTAAAATTGATGCTCGTTGGACTTTGAATCGAGCCAGTCCACGACTGGTCGAGTGGGCTCCACGTCCGGTCAAGTAGGGGCCACGACCGGTCATGTGCGACCCCAGATGTGGCTCCACTTCTCAATAGAAACTCCCACTTTTGAAAAATGAGTTTTTCTTCTTTTTACATGTTATACTAAAATATGTTTGTTTGAAATGAAAATGAGATAAAAATAAATATTACAAAACTTTCATTTTTTAAAACATGAGTTCTTCTTCTTTCTTCAAAAGATTTTGCATTGATAGATCTTTTGTCAATAGATAGATAGAAGATAGAAGGAAAGAAAAGAGATAACAAAAACTTCACTTATAGAAGATGTATTTTCTTCTTTTTGTAAAAATTCTGTTTAGATGGGTTTGCTTGGAAAGAAACTGATATAAGGTGTCAAGAAATATTTAAAACTCAACTTTTAAAATATGGTTTCTTATTCTTTCTTTAAAAGATTAGGCTTAGATGAATCTTTTATCAAGAGCTGAAATTTGAGCCCATTTTTTAAAGGTCAAATGGTATTTAAATGAAATGATTTCATTCATATTTGAAAGATCTTCGAATTATTTTTTTCAACGAGCCCAAGGTCGTCCCAATTCAACCTTAGGCTATAAGAAGCTATGACCATTTCCTTGACATCCCGCAATGTTGGAAAAACTACGAACATACGTAAGTGATCATGCTTTGTACACGTAAGCGATGGCGGGCTATTACTTCTTATGTGTACAAACCACTATCACTTACATGTACAGGCCGCTATCACTTACATGTATAAATCGCGATTGTGATTGTGTACAAACCACTATCACTTATGTGTACATACTACTATCACTATATGTACAAACCTCTATTGCTTACATGTATAAACCATTATCGCTTACATATACAAATCGTGATCACAGTCGTAATTTTTTCAACATCGCGCAATCTCACGAAAATGGTTATAACTTCCTCATTACTGGTCGGATCATAGCAATCTTAGGCTTATTGGAAAGATAATTCAAATATCTTTCAAATAGAACTACAATCATCTTATTTAGACACCGTTTAAACTTTCAAAAGTGGTTTCAAAGTTCGGTTTTTTTACAAAAGACCCATCTACGCCTAATCTTTTTAAAGAAAGAAGAATAATCTATGTTTTAAAAGTTGAATTTTTTTATATCACTCATCTCCTTCAATCAATTTCTTTCTGAATAAACCCATCTAAACAGAATTTTTGCAAAAAGAAGAAGAACACATCTTTTAAAAGTGGGATTTTTGCTATCTATTTTCTTTTCTTTCATTCTATCTATTTATTGACAAAAGATCCATCTACACAGAATCTTTCAAAGAAAGAAAAAGAGCCCATATTCTAAAAGTGAAATTTTTGTAATATTTTCATCCCAAATAAGCCTGTTTTAGCATAATATGTAAAAAAAGGAAGAAGGAAGTTTCTACTAAAGACAGTGGTCGAAAAGCGCGAAAGATTATCGGATTATAATGGTAAAAGAAGAGTTAGTCGAAGAGTAGTGATAAAAAAAAATGTCAAATGGCATTTTTGTCCAACGAAAATTCAAAAACATGCCTAAAGTTTTTAAAAATAAGTATTTAAAAAGGAAGTTTATTATAGGGCATCTAAGTCTACCTAGGAGGAAAAAAAAAAACCATTATAAATAGAAAAATGGTATAAAGATATAAGAAAGAAAGAGAGCTTGTCTTGTGAAAATAATAAAGTACTTTTAATTTTTATTTTATTCTCTCCTTCGTCTCTTATACATGTTGTGTGAAGGCTAATTCTCTTAAAACTAAATGCATGGCTTGTTGATTTAAGTTGTCATACCAATTGTAGAAATGAGGTTTTATACACTACATGTGGTATTAAAGATATAGTAAAAAAGTTTATTAATGAAAAAGAGCCAAGGTGAAAGGATGTATTTCGCAATGATTTTGTACAACACATGACGGTTATGGTACATGTACAAGATAATTAACATAGTTTTTTTTTTTTTGGTCATTCTTGGTGTCAATTTTAAACACATAGTCCAGTATAATAAAACTTGAAAGTTCAAATTTAGTAGCAGTGGGTGCAATGAAAGAGATATTGGAGATTATTTCTTTTAATAGTATTAATGATGTTTATCAACATAACAATAAAGAAGCTAACACTAGATAATTACATAAATTTGAGAACTGAAGTACTAATAACATAGCAAACACAAAAGTATTTGGAGAATCCCATGATTTTTTATATATTACTTTATTCCAAACAGAGTTTAAATAGAAAAATATAATGATACACAAAGGAGAAAAATCAACGATTATACATGAAAAGTAAATCAATCAGGATAATTAGAGAGAGAGAGAGAGAGAGATTGACTCTCTTCTATTCAAGAACAAAAAGAATATACCAAGCACAATTATCCCCCCCCCGGAAAAAAAAAAAAAAAAAAACCTAATGTATGTGATCAACCAACAATAATTTATAAATAAGGAAAGAATGTTTGGTAGTTGTCAAAATATTTGTGAGAATATTCACAATTTGATCTTGAGACGCTAGGTATGGAAGAGAAATAATTTCAAACTAAAACTTCTTTCGAATAAAATGATAATCCACCATAATATGTTTGTCCTCTTGTAAAAAGAGAGTTAGAAGTAATATGGACAACGCAAGTATTATTAACATAAAAGAAAATCAAGGTGGAAAAAAAAAATTCCAAAATTTGAAAGTAACTCCTATAGCCAAATTATCTCACTATAAGTGGAAGATATAGCTCTATACTCCACCTCCACACCAGACATGGAGATTGTTGTTTGTTTCTTGCACTTCCAAGATACAAGCAAAATGCCAATAAATATATAAAATCCCTTAGTATATCATTGGATGAGAGCACATCCTACCTAGCCAATGTCAATATAGACAATAAGCTCAAGGAGAGATGTAGATGAAAAGATCAATAACAAATCTATGGTGCCCCTCAAATATCATATAATTCTCAGGATAGTAGTCGTGTGCAAGGTACAAGCTCAACAACTAACTTACTAATAACATGCACAACATATTCGATATCAAGTTTGGTCGTTACGTAAACAAGATTGCAAATGAATTGACAGAATAAGATAGGCTGCTCCAAAAGATCACCATCTTTTTTTAGCATATTGAACATTTAATTCCATCAGTGTCTCAACGATCCTTTGATTAGAAAAAAATCATGAGGTTAATGAAATCTCAGGTATATTTTCATTGACTGATAAGTATACTATAATTAGCATAAGAAACTTTCAATCTAAGGAAGAATGTAAGATGACCCAGATCTTTCATATGGAAGGATGATAATAATAATAATAATAATAATAAACCTACTAAAACTTTGTTTTTCTAGTTGTGTCACCGATAACCATGAGTAAATTAACAACATAAATAAGCAAGATCACAATACCACGTGATAAATATTGTGTGAATAAAGATCACTACAGAAAATTGCTCTTTTACCGATGACATAATTCGTCGTTATTTTATCTTTTTTTTTTATCAGTAATGATTATTACCGATGAAATATGTCGACGCTAAGATCGTCGCAATAAGACTGTGGCTGAAGGCTTTTCCCGACGAAATATGACTTCGTTGGCAATGATAAAACAAATACCGATGACTAAAATCGTCGGCCAAACATGTTACTTTTGGTAGGAAAAAATAATATATTTCATCGGTAAACACAGCTTATACCGACAAATATCTTCGTCAGTAAAACTGTGGATAAACGATATTACCGATGAGTACGTTCGTCGGTAAAACAATAATACCGACGAGTATGTTCGTTAGCATAAGCCCGGATAAACGATATTACCGATGAGTACGTTCGTCGATAAAACAATAATACCGACGAGTATGTTCATCGGCATAAGCCCACTATTACCGACGAAATATTTCATCGGTATATCTCATACATAAATCATTAGTATAAATTTTTGTATTAATTTGTATCTATGAAATACTTCGTCGGTATAAGTTTTCAACCTACTATTACTAATGAAATATTTCATCGGTAATAGTCTGTTTCTTCCTGGTTTTATTTATTTTCAAAATTCAGGAAAAAATTCCTAATATACACCTGTAAATACACCTGTTACAATATATTTTCATCATATTCACATCCACATCCATCCAAACACAAACTACATCCATCCAAACACAAACCACATCCATCCATGCACAAACAATCCTATCCACATCCACATACAACCCACATTCATCCACGCACAAATACATATAAGTTTAACATTCATATATAAAATAAATCATAAAAAAAATAAAAAAATCCTATCCACATCCACATACAACCCACATTCATATACGCACAAATACATATAATTTTAACATTCATATATAAAATAAATCATAATTTTTTTAAAAAAAAAAATCACGAAGATGAAGGCGGAGGTGGTGGGGCATCGGTGGTAAAGTGTGTAGCGAGAGCCTAAAACATCTCCTACATCCATCGCTCATGCTCCACCCGCATCTCCTCGATCATCCTCTCCTGCTCCTCCCATCATCTCTTCTCCTCTCTCCTCTGCCCCTCCTCCCTATGCCTCTGCTCCTCCTCCTACCTCTCCAGTTGCTCTTTGATCTCATCGACAACGACCCATAGTTGTTGAACCTCTCTCTGTGATATCAGCTCAGCGTAGGGCGCTCTCCCCAGCGACGGATTAGCTGGAGGCAACTTTAGCAGGTGCCATGAGCTTGACACCATGGCCAAGCCCATGCACATATCCAAAACAGGTGTCAAGCATCTTGCTCAGGATATCTGGCTCATTTCACTGACTACCATCGAGAGTGGGCTGACTGCGTATGGTGTCCATCGCCGCCTGTAATGAAAACATATGAATTTTCATAACGAATGACATTATTATAATTCAATGCAATTAAATTTTATAATGTAAGAATTTTTACCCAATTCTCACTGGCTCTAGGATGAACCCAAGATCCCGTCACCTGTCGACAATGAGTCCCTTTATAGAGGTCTACTGGTCCATGCTCCTAGCCGATGATTGAATCTCGTTGCGCAATTGAAAAGACCATAGAGTTAATATAAATACATGAAAAGAATATATTAACTTAATAATCACCAATAATTTCTTACCATGTCGTAACATGTCGTATAAATGACTTTAAACCAGCTATGTGGTTTACTTGTAACTTTTTCTGTTTGTAAAATTTATTTTACCCTCTTTTAAACATATTATTCATAATACATTGTTATTAATTACGAATTTAATTATTACCTTAAGATATCGTAAATATATAAATATTACCTAAAAAGTCTCAGACGAAAATCTCTCGTAGAGTATCCGTCAGTCGTCTATAGTCACGTGTGGCGGTGCGAACAGTACGGCCTCATCGTGGGTCTTACACCGCTTGTATTGCTAGTGTAACTCTCCGCAATACTCCTTGAACTGCTCCCTGACCATATCCTCGACGGCATGGAAAATGTAAGGAACACTCAAATCTAAGATAAATTTGTCATACGGTTTCGTAAATAATAGATTAAAGCAATAAACTTATTAAGAAAATAACTTAACCTAAATGAACTTTCACAAAAGAAAATTTAATTTACTAAAATTTACCTGAAGGCGCTAACAGATGAGTTGTCGCACATCATCTGTCACGTCTGCCCAACGGGGGGTGGTGAAGGGGATCAGAGATCGGCACAGGACACCGACCTCTGACGTAAACAACCTGGCATTATCCTCAACAGGTTTAAGGCAGTCTTGTGGGAATTCTACCGTCACCTTACCCTCACGCGTAAGCCGCTCTAAAACTAACCCACGTGGTTGAATTCGTCCTATAACTAACAACAAATCGTGTTAACGTAACTATACGCTGGTTACGAGTGTTGCAAAAAAAAAATGTAAGTCTAAACATAAACAGAAGTCACTAAATAAATATACGTCTAGACTTACATGCAGTGCCCGATATACTCAACCGAGGGCTCAGACGCCTATGATGTAGCATGCGACGTCGATGATGTCTCCGTCGCATCACGGGTGGAAAGGGTAGATCCCGTGCGCAAATGACATGATCTCCTACCTGGTGCCATGACTGAATACGTGCGAACTTATAAATTTAAATAATATCAGTACAAGTGTATGAACATCAATATAATAAATACATTAAACTTTACAATGCAAGTGGAATATACTAAAATATTATACAAGTAGTGTTGATATTAAGTAGTGTGCGTGCTTCCGTTACGCTCCGGTTTGAAGAGGACATGATTAAAAATTGACTCAACTGCAAATGTGGATTATAAACAAGTCAATTAAATAAATAAATCATGACTTGTAAAACTTGTATACATGTAATAATCAAATTATTCGAATTGAAAAATGACATGTAAATTATGTGTACATTTAATAATAGTCGTTTGTATCACTATCGCTTAGGACTATTTCTTCTTCACCATTACTATCGCTAATTAGTATTTCCTCTTCATCGTCTACAATGTCATCATCAATGAAACCGCTATCATCTCTAATAATGTCATGTATTATTGAGACATCAACATGATCAGGTGGCACATCATCTCTATCCAATTGCACCACATCAATATAAATATTTGGATCAGTCCCTCTATCCCCAGATGGCATGTCTTCTTGATATGCTTGTTCAACTCTAGACGTTTCATTTCCTCTGTCCTCGCTATCTTCAACGGCTGGTTCAGGAACGTCAAATACGTTCCTGGGCTTTATTTTCTGCACCACATGTCAAAAGCCGCCTAACTTGATATCAACGAGGTAAAATACTTATTCAGCTTGACTAGCAATGATAAATGGGTCGTCCTTAAACCACTTCGGAGATAAATTTACGCTCGTAAAGTAGTCGTCAGTCTGTATTCCCAACTTCTTATTTCTAATGTCCCACTAATTACATTTAAATAAGTACACCCGATTTTTCATATAATAATTAAGCTCAATAATATCCGTCAAAACGCCATAAAAGTCAATTTCTACATCTTCATGCGTTCCCTTCACAACCACCCCACTATTTTGTGTGGTCCTATACTTCTCATGCTCTTCAGTTTAGAACCGTATCCCGTTTACAATACAACCTGTATATCTAGATACACGTCTATCAGGGCCACATGCCAGTGAGTAGAGTGCATCAGATGCATCCGTAGAGTTGTTAGTGCGCAACGTCTTCATCTATTATCACGTACAAAATGTAATTGTTTAGGAATTTTCTTAGGTTTAAATATTGTGCAATACAACAAAATTCTAAGTGTGGTGAGATACAAGGTAAAATCTTACATGTTTTGCGAACCATTCTGGAAATTGATCTTGATGCATTCGATTATAATTTGTAGGGTATTGGGACTTCATCTCCTCGATGTATTCGTTACGCACAATTGTCACGTCATCAGCAAGAAACATTAAGATTATTGTATGTAGAGATATAATTATCGAGAGAAGACTTACTCTAAGTACGACTCTATTTCTTCACAATTATGCAACACATACCACCGCGCCTTTGCTTGATCCCCAAGTCCATATCCTGAAATGTCAGAGATCCTAAAGGACGGACGTTATCTGCGAATACAGATACGAGTCATTGTTCATGCTCCTGCCCTTCGTCGGCATTCCGATCTTCTCGGCTAAATCTAGTCTCTATGCCACGAAGATACATGGAGCAAAATGTTAGGCACTCATTATTAATGTACGCCTCAGTAATGGATCCCTCTAGACGTGCCTTATTCCTCACAAATCATTTTAGTGTGTGAAGGTATCTGTACATAAAACCACATGTTATACGTATGAAAACATGGTTATATGTAGTTTATGAAATGAATAAAAATTTTAATAGGTTCTACCACCTTTCGATTGAATACATCCAACAATATTGTACTAGGCCTGCAAGCGTCACCTCGTGTGGTAAGTGAATCGCTAAGTGTACCATGACATCAAAAAATCCAGGTGGAAATATTCTTTTAAGTTTACAAAGGATTACGACAATGTCTCTCTCTGTTTAATAACCTCTGCATTCCACGATTTCAAACACAAATCCTTAAAGAATACCCCCAACTCAATCAGCGCCTCAACGACTTTTTTTAGACATTTTAATATTTCTCTTATTTTAAAAGAAAACATCCAAATTCCACTACTACATACTAATATCTAAGTTTGTTGTTAAGCACTCAATCTCTGTCTACTAGCATACATGAGATCCAGACTATTCATATATTGTACCCAAGCATGGATGGAGCATATGCCAAAATCACACCAATCAGATGATCCTAGCCACTGGTCTGAGGATTTTGTAATCCTCAAGAGCCTGCTAAAGCTAGAATCACTTAAGTAATGTGATTTTTTAGGGTAGGCCATATGGACTATGGACAGTAGACCCAATAGATGAAAGGTTTGGATCATTAAAAATAATCCCAGATACAAAGGCTAGATTCTAGACATATACCGTTAAAATACACCCAAGTATTCTAGCAAACATCTACATGCAACAAAGCATAAGGGGATTTTTCCTTATTTTAAAGGCAGAACAAGGCATGGATCATTTTCAAAAATGGCAGCCAAGCGGATTGCTCTGTTGAGCTGTGAAATAACAAAAAAAGAAATGTGATGAGCCGACCATGATGTTTATATGTCATCCATGATGTGGGGTCCACCGTGATGTTTATATGCCATCCGGCCCATTCACAAGGTGATTTCCATCAGGATGAAGGGAAAACGAGATATCAACAAGATCCAAAACTTCTGCCAGTCCCAAGCATTTAATATTATTGTTTCTTGTGGTGGGACCCACCTGAGTTTTAGATCTACCCCGTGCATGGGATAAATGTGAGTTGAAGAGACTGATGGATGGAATGGATGTTATAAGGACATTGTGATGGGCCCAACCAAGCATTATGTTACATGGGCTCCTGAAAGCCCCTTCCAGTTGCTCCATCCCTATTCAACAGAGGCTAAAAATCCGTCTAACACCAAACATGGGAGGGGATGCCACTAATGTGTGTGTATCCCTGGGCACACACATATATACCAAAATGCTCTCCTAAGATGGGAATTTCGTAAAAACTTTTGACATGTGTTGTGGGTACAGCATTTACCCCCATTTCATTTACAGGCTCTCCAAATGGAAAGATTGGCTCTCCATTTATAGGACTTAAAAAATTTACAGGCTATCCAAAGACAGTCAATCATTTATACGTTGCAGCCAAAACAGGACATGTTGTAAATGATTGATTACCACTTAAACCATTTACGGGCATCCAAACGAAAATTGATTTACCCCTATTCCAAAAGACTGGAATCATAAGAAAGAAATAAAATACCATCCAAGCCTTAAAATCTTCCATCCATCATCAAATCGAAAGACAAAAACAGGAAAATGCACAATGGATATCCATCCAATAATTGTAATTTATACAAAATAGATCGAATCGTTAGAAAGTATAATTAGAAAAAAAGTTAAAGAGAAGAAATCGATAAGAGAAAAAATATACAGATTACCTGTTCGACCAACGTAAGAGATATTTGAAACGAGAGAGACGGAGATGGAGACAATCGGGCGTCGGGCAGGCAGTAGTGAGTTAGGGTTTAGGGTGACCGGAATAGGGGCATCGGGTAAGCAGCAGTGCTCGTTTGGGCGGGAGAGGGGGGTAGGGTAAGAAGAGGAAAGGGTAAAAAATATTTTTGACTTAAAACATAACATTATTACCGATGAAAATTTTCGTTGGTGATAGTTTTCACAATTCGTCGGTAAAATGATTCAAAAATATTTAGGCCCACCCGTGCTCTATCAGCCCCATCCACTCTGTACATAAGTTTTTAAATATACTTATTAGCTACACCTAAAACAAAAATTACATCTCAACATCGATGATCAACCACACAAAGTGAAATAATATGTCTACAGTTCATTTTGTCCAACGATGTATCTATTTCATTAATAAAAAGCTCCTTTACCGACGATTTTTTTCGTCGGTAAAAAGTTCCTTTACCAACGATATTGTATAACGTCGGTAAAAATAGCATCTCCGTCATTGGAAAGGACACCAGGGGATCTTTTGCCGACGAACTATTTGGTTCGTCGAGAAAAATTACATTTACCGACGAAATAATTGTCGGAAAAATAATTTTCATCGACGATACATATTGTCATCGAGAAAAGTTTCCAGGCCGTCGTTGTAAATGGTGGCGGGAACATACTTGGTCGTGGTGGGAATCTTTTGCCGATGAAATATGATTTCGTCGGGGAAAGTCTTGTTTACCGACGAAATTGATTTCGTCGGAAATAAGTTCATCGATAAAAGGCCAATTTCTTATAGCGGATGGATCATGACTGTTTTGCTAAAATCTTACACCAATCACAACCTCATGGAACTGTTGAAACCAGACACTAGGTGCGTGTTTTAATCCATATAATAATTTAAGTTTGCATGCTATATTTTTATGACCTGTGTTGGAACTAGGAGATTTATCCATGTACAAGGTTTCTTGTATATCTCTATGAAGAAAAGCATTCTTGACGTCCATTTGTCAAATAAGTCAACCACGAGTCGTAGTAACTGTAAGAAGTATTTGACAGTTTTCATCTAAGCTACTAGGACAAAGGTCTCCTCGTAGTCACTACAACATCTTGTTTATAGCTTTGAGCCACATGACGAGCCTTATATCGATCAATAGATCCATTCGATTTGAGCTTTGATAGAATACATCCATTTACTACCAATCACCTGCTGACTAGGTGGGCGAGGAATGCGATCCCATATGTGATTATCTACTAGTACCTCTAACTCGTTTACCATAGCGTCACTCCAACATTGTTGTACAGAAGCCTGAGAATTAGAGGAAAGTATTAAAAAAAAAAAAAAAAAAATTAAAAACTAAAATATATAGAGTAAATGAGTCTATGAGGGCGTGATGGACGAGTTGATTAGCATACCTCTAGAAGGGATGGATTGGCTATAGGATGAGCAATATAAAGGAGAGGTGTTTCTCTCTCGTCGCTGGGAAACCTACAAAGGAGCTGGAGTCACATGTGAAGTATGGGATACATCCGAAAACCAAGTTAAGCATGTAGGAACAATAGAACTACTATTCGAAGTTGGTGAGAGTTAAGCATGAAATGGAACATATTATGAGAAGTCCACATTTCTGGTAACACGAACTCAATGATTATGAGGGCCATAGCAATTATAGCCCTTCTAGGTATCTCCAAATATGAGATACATACAACGGATAAACTTTGGAGATAGTTTAATAAACTCATCCAAATATGCACAATAATGAGTAAGGAGGAAGAGAATAAAATAATGGCAATTATTTCTAAGAAGTTTGGTTAACATATTGTTTATGAGATAGATAGAGTGTAACATTGTTTCAGCCCAAAAGATATGTAAAACAAAGGTTTCCACCATCAAGGTGTTAGTTGTCTCAACAATGTGTTAGTCATCTCGACTTAGGTGTGTCTGAATAGGTCTTCTGATGAATAATCCTGTAAGACCCGTATCCTAGTTCGTACTGTTTCGATGAATCCTGCGATCATTTCCGTCGAAGTCTGGCAATCCGCGACTGATAATCGACGTTGCGATCGATCGTAAGTCGTATCCTTTATATTCGAGTCTGTTTAATCCGAGACCTGTATCTTGGCGACCGCGCCGTCGCCGCGATTCTAACGCCACGATTCACGCATCGAACCGATACCTAGGTAGGAAGATGTCAGTCAGCGTTTGGTTCGAAGAAACGCCGCACGTTGTGAATCTCGAGGGAATCTCTACGAGATGTCCCATCAATCAAGTCAAGTACACCACCATACCTCCATGCCACTTCACCCAACAACAAGTACACACAACCCATCCTTCCTTTTTCAAAAGTCCACTCTCTCTCTTCCATCACCATCTCATTTACCCATTTTTCAACTTAACCCCATCCCCATTATTACAACCACTCCACCCATCCCTTCCATTCATATCTCCCATCACTTCTCTCTCTCCCTCATTTCTCAAACACTCTCCCAAGCATCCCACGTCCAAGCCCTCTTCTCTCCCCAAACCACAACAACAAGTGTGGCCCACTTTCCCCACCCCTCTCATCTCTCATCCCCACCATCAAACTCCATCTACTCCATCAAATTCATAGGCAAGGAGCTAAGGAGTGCAAGGAAGCAGGGAGGAGAGGCAACAAGGTGGTGATCCACCGTTGATTCCATTTAAGGGCCCACAAGTGATGGGATCCACTTTGATGTATGTAGTTGTGATTGAAGAGGGGCCCATAGTGGCGGGGTCCCTCCACTCCATCGCCGTGTCTCTCTCTATTTCTCTCTTTCTCTCTTCCTTAGAATGAAGTGGGCCCCACCAATATGTTAAATCTACTCCATCCATCAAATAGGGTGGCCCACCTCATTTAGGAGAGATCCACCCCCTATTAGATTAAATGATATATTATAATATTTTATTAATATTTAATATTATGGTGGGCCATGATCATGTGGGACCTACCTTGATTAACGTGGGCCACTCACGTGTGGGGACCCACCGTGAGGCAGTGTTCATCCAAACCGTCCAGCGTCCAGAGACGCTGGACGTAGGCGCATTGCATGGCTAACAAAAAAAAAAAAAAAAAAGTTACTTTTTAGTGGGCTGCTAATGCAGGCCCCACCTTGATGTATGTATGGGATCCACGCCGTCCAATATATTCTCCATCTCATTTTAGGCGTTGAGCCGAAGTTTGAAGATGATCTGATCACCGGGTGGGCCATACCATCTAAAACCATGTGAAAACATATAAAAGTGCTTGGTGGGACCCACCTGGAGTTTAGATGCAGCCGAAATTTGATTTGGACGGTCAAAACAGTAGGACACACATAATGGATGGGTTGGATTGTGAATCACATCTCGGTGGGCCCCAAAACAAAAAATTAAAAATTAAAAATAAAAATAAAAATTACAAAGCAGGCGCTGCTGCTGCGCAGGCAGCGCCTGCGGCTGCTGGGCGGACGGTTGCTGGGCCTCACGGCTCCAGCTGTGGGCCCCCACCGTGGTGCGTTTCGACCATCTGAACCGTGCATTTGATGGTTCTCCTTTAAATTATGGGGTATCCCAAAAATCAGCCGCAAACGGAACTCAGGTGGGCCATACCATCTAAATCATGTGAAGACATGCCTAAACCATATAAAAACACTTGGTGGGGCGTACCTGAATTTTGGATGAGGCTGAAACTTGGTCTGGACCCTCCTACAGGTGGGACACACATAGTGTATGGGTTGGATTTGTGAACCACCTCACGGTGGGACCCTGCTAATGTGACCTTATCAACAGGTCAGTTGGCAAATAAACATTACGGTGGGCCCTGGCCGCGTGACCCACTGAACAGGTCGGTTGGCAAATAAACATTTCGGTGGGCTCCCTGGCCGTGGGCCCAGGTCGCGTGTGACCTTATAAACAGGTTTGATGGCAAATGAATATCACGGTGGGCCCTAGTCCCGTGACGTATGAATAGGTTGGATTTAAAATAAATATTTTGGTGGGCCCCCGCCACATGGCCTTATCAACAGGTGGATGAAAAATAAATATTATGGTGGGCCCCCCTATTCATATGGCCTTATCAACAGATTGGATAGTAAAATAAACATTACGGTGGGCTTCGCATGTGGCCCACTTAGATGTATATGGGTCCATATACTTAGACCCATCTTGATGTATTTTTTTTTTAGGCCTATTGTTAAGGCCCACTTTGATACTTATGGGCCATGTATGTAGGCCATCTTGATGTATTTATGGGCCCATTGTTGGGGCCTACCTTGATATGCATAGGCCCACGTCATGAGGCCCATTCGAGGTATTTGTGGCCTATTGTTGAGGCCCACTTTGATATGTATATGGCCTATGTGATTAGGCCAGTTTGATTCACATAAAGCCTATGTGATTGGGCTCATTTTAATACATTCTCAGGCCCATGGATGATGGCCCATTGCAATGTACCTAAGGCCCATTGGTGAGGTTCATTGAGGTGGCCCACTTAATGAATATAAGGCCGATGAGATACGGCCCATTTGATATATTTAGGGCCCCATGGGATGTACCTAAGGCACATTGCAATGTGTAATTCCACCAGGATTTATTTAATGGTATTTAAGACGAGCCGAGCCTTGGGGACAATGTTGGTTTGACGTCCACATTGTACGAGTAATGTTGGTTCGATGTCCACATTATAACTCTCCCTAAGGCCACTGATAGGCCCGTATCTGTTTCATGTAGGCCATATAGGCCCATCTTTATTGAGAGGATAGTTTATTGCTTTATAACATGTTTAGCACAGCCCATGATTCATGATCATACGCATCATATGTATGCTTGAGATGAGAATTGTCTGATTATAGCATGTCTTCGGGCAGACTATTTACGGGCTCCCTGATAGGCGGAGTTGCCCTACATGAGCGCGTGCTTCACGCAGGATGGTTGCATGATTGGTAGTGTGGTTCATGCATTTGCATCTGTATGATTGAGATATGCCCTAGCGACATCAGGGCCATAGCCTCCACAGATATATCGTGGGTGGCTGGTTGGATACCGAAAAATCTTGTTCCAAGCAATTGGGGCGCCATAGATGTCCCTGGGTGAGAGTCCCTGAACCCGATGGTACCAAAGGATGACTCCAACGTCGAGACCGAGTAGATATACGAGCGCACGAGGGCTGAATACCATGAGGCCGCGTCTCCCACTGTGTCGTGGTCGGTTGGAAAGGGGTGTGGCCTTACTCGCCCGAGAGCAGGGGGCATTACTAGGCTGAGTTTGACTAGCTCGGAAATGGGTTCGCTATCGACGTGCCGGATAGGTATTGGCTGACTATTGACCAGGCAGATTGTGAGGTTTCTTACGCTCACTTGGACTGTGCTGCTTGGAGAGAGACAGTGCCATTTGGAGTGTACTGAACCCCGGTGATTATCCAGACTGAGAACCGTACTGATTTGATGCTCTTGTGAGGAGTTGCATTGGTATGAGGATTGGCATGCTTGACTTACATATTGCATCGCATGGCTTGGTATGGCCGATAGCATTCACATCTTGTACTATATAGCCTTGGTACGACTGGTTGCATTTACGTACTCATCAGCATGATTTTGCATTACTCCGGCATTGCATTTTGAGCACGCTCATATTGCGCACACACTTACACCACTCTCTAAGCTTTCTATAAGCTTATGCACGATTGATGCGTGCAGGTGACGCCAGGACGCAGCTGTAGTTTCGCCGCAGTTGGAGCGTACCACCGAGCTTTTGGAGTTTTTGTTATTTGCACTATCTTGTATTTCCCTTTCTACGCACTGTATTCAAAGTTTTTGTTCATAGTGGATTTTGCGATGGTGTTCTTGTGGTTATTGTTCGTGGGTTATGCTTGGTTATGCTCATTACGAATCAAATGAATTTATCAGAAATCCTCCTTGTAACATCCCAGGATCGGAACCTGGTATATGGGTGCCGGGAGCCGAGAATGGGGTACTACGGAGGCTGTCGGCACCGGATTCGGCGATCGGGAATCTTGTGAGCCCGGTCTCCTAGTTCGGGGTGTGACAAATCCCATAATTATGTATATATATGCCTCGAACTCTAAAGAGATATATTCTCCTCATGAATCTTAGCAGAGAACTTTAATATTTTCTTAAACTGCGTGACCACCATTATGTAGAATTATTGAAAAATAGGACATAACCGTGACTTGGAGTGCATAAAATATACCTACGTATATATGGTGAAATCATATATGAATATCACATAATATTGTATGCTAGATATGCATAAAACAGGAAATGGCCCTTAAGCATTAGCACGCACGATCTCAAAAGGGCCATGAGTATGATAAGTACTAAGAGAAAAAAACATGCATTTACTTTTAAATAAATAGTATGAAGAGCAAGATATAGCAGGAAAAGATTTATTTACTTTCAATTTGCCTAAAATATATAAAGAAAACAAGTTAAAATAGTTCTATCAGAGTGTACATGACCAACACGACAATAACAAAGAGTGATATATATATTAATATATATAATATATATATATATATATATATATATATATGAAAGATATTTATTAAGGGGAAAACTGAACTAGTCCCTCGCAAAGGAAAGTAGGACATTCCAATTACAAGTATGTGCCTCTAAGTTGACGAATGCTAGAGTCGACCCGAGTTCGCATGTGTGTGTGTGTGTGTGAGTATGCATCTCGTTCATCTTGGTCCCACGGTCCTACCGGTCGAATTCCGGTGACCCGCGACCATCGGATAGTGTTTGCGGTCATCCTTAAGTCCGGTCACGTAGACCCGACTCGGATTGAGCCGAAACCTGTGCCATCTTGTTCGCATCGTCGTTGTGGTTCCAATGCCGCTTCTTGTGCATCCATCCAACGTGTAAATCATAAGATGTAGGCAATTCAATTCTAGCTCTTGATAATGATCATGTGACCCACCTAATGAGGAGAGCATATTTTTCAAGGTTGTCCACTCCCTTTTTGGTGCAATTTTCAATAAACACCACATACACTACCTAGAGTTCCATCTCACACACCACCTAAACCTATTAAACCTATAACTTTGGTTGTAACTCTCTACTTGCAATCATCTCCCCTCTCTAACCAAGGTAAGAAAGCAATGATTGCTTTGCTTAAAAGGATTTTCTCCCTCTTTCCCTATTATTTCTCTCTCTCTCTCTTCTCATTTCTAGCTAGCAACCTTCCTCCAAAAATCTCCAAATTCTCCAGCCCCTTCCAAACTAGATCTCTCCCAATCTAACCCTCATAAAACTAATCCTAACCATTAAAACTTCACCATTGGAGCTATAGAACCCAAGTGTGGAAGAAAGGGAATAAGCTTTGAGGTGGGTGCTCTCCTTAACTTCTTCTCTCTTGCTTCTCTTTTCTTTCTTTTCCTTGCATGCATAGAAGCATGTAGGACCCACCAATCCATGGTGGAGGTCCTACATGGTTCCTAGGATGAGGCCATGGGCCTAGATCCTCCATATTTCTATCCATGGTGGGTCATTCTCCATGGACCCACCATGATGCTTTTTCCTTCTCATTTCTTGAACCCTAGGGCCATCTAGGCCTTTCATGCATGTGGGAAAAAGGATCCCTACCCTCCAGCAAGTTCCTTTGATGTATTATAGCATGCATATATCATAACATAGTGGACGGTGTGGATTTGGGTGTGAGAGTCCATTAGTGGCGGGACCTTCCACCAATAGCCGATTGCTTCTTCCTTCTCCCTTTCTCTCTATTTTTCTCCTGTGTAATCTGATGATGTGTGGCCCAATAAGGAGAGGTCAGCAACATCTCAAACCCTTATACTACCTTAAAAATTCTAAAATACTTATACTACCTTAAAAATTCTACTACCTTAAAATACTTAGATAAAATTCTAAAATTTTGCAAAGAGCTGTCCCACCCATGGTAGGACCTACCTACAAAATTTTAGGGCCAATGGACCCCATTTGGGCATCCAAAAAGGTGGGCAAATATAGAGGGCTGCCAAAAATTTCTGTTGTGCAGTCCAGCAGCATAGTTCCATAAAAATAAAAATTTTAAAAATATTTTCTCAGAAGGTGGGCCATATTTATGGGTCCCACCTTGTTGTAGACTTGATGAGGGACCTTCGGTCCAAATTTCAAGAATTTTGGAGACCCAAAACCCACTCATTTGGATTTCCCAAATTCCAGACAGTTATTTCCAGCAACATCTCTTCTTGGATAGATTATAACTCTAGAATTTATTAAAATACTTCTGAGTATCCAAAAATTATGAAAATTTACAAAGAGGTGGTCCACCCATGGTGGGACCTACCTACCAAATGTTAGGGCCAATGGATCCCTGTGCATACCGTGGCAAGGGCTGGACTGGCCCACCACGTTGGGACGTTCAGGTAAGTCCGATTTTCTGGATAGACTATTTTCTAAAAATAAATTAAAATACTTTTAGTTATCCAAATTCACAAAATTTTGTGGAGTTGTGGTCTACCTATGGAAGGACCATCTTGCAAATTTTTAGGGCGATTAGGCCCCTAGACTGACCGTGGTGCGGCCTGCAAATTGGGTCAGTTTTGGGCCAAATACCCAGGCCCGTAGGACTACCCACCATGGGACGCCCCTACCTTGGGCTGCTGGGCCTACATTCCAACGGCATGGCCCGCTTGAATATATGTGTTGTATATTTCCCCTCTCATCCGGTGGGGCCCACAGTGATGTGTGCAGGCCATCAGAGAAATAAATATATTATAAATAAATTTTATTGAATTTCCAGCAAGCCAGATAGTGGGTGGGCTGGAATTTCAGCATTTGGCCCAAGGTTGCTACCCACAAATGTATGTTTTGGGGCAGCATGGCCCACCATATTTGGGGACATTATTACACATATCTTGCCTTATCTTGATTGGATTTTTGGGCTTAATTAGTATACTCTTAAGGCCCACCTTAAATGTGTTTTATTATAACAATATTCATAGTTGGCTATTGGGTTTCCTAGGCCCAATGTCTTGAAACTTCCTTGATAAACCCCTAACCTTTGGGCCTATATTTAATACACTATTGTGATGGGTTTTATGGACCAAAATACTTAGGTAGTTGGGCCCTTGCTTGCCCATTAAAGTAAACCATACTTGAACCGAGATGTGAGGCCCCACTTACTTGTTTTAAATATAAGGATCACCCATATGTTGGAATAATGGGCTGCCCATTAGGCCCACCACAATGAGTGGACTCATGATCTTTATGATTGGCCCCAACCTTGCTTGAGGGCCCACCATATTGCCTATGTGTTGGGCTTTGAGTATAAGCCCATTAGGCCATGGATTGCCTTAGGCCTTTGGGCCTTAGTTCATGTTTGAGTAGTGGCGGGCTACCTCTTGGGAACCAGTTGAGGTTGGATGTCCTCTTGGGTGATCCTAAGGTAGGCCCATGGGTTTCTCTATGGATGGTTAAAGGCCCACCATAGACCCTAGGCCATTTGTTTGAGGCTCAATGTGTATATATGTGGAACCTACCTTAATGCATGTTTGGTCCAGGCCATCCAAGCCTTGGATCGTCCGATTGTGGATGTACTCTCTGCCTTGGGTTGCTGCTGGACTCACAATCCAGTAGCAGGTCCACTTGATCTTTTCATGATATATACACACTCTCCATCTGGTGGGGTCCCCCAGTGGGTATAATTGGCCTTCATGAGATTATTTCCACATAGTTAACTAATTTTTGGACCTTAGCAGTTCAGGAAGTCAAACGGGCCAAAAGTTTATCAAAGGGACTTAAATGTACAATTTTATAGTTAAAACTTTATTTAGCTGTGGGGCCCACCATATTGAGAACTTTTGTATGTGTTGCATGCTTATGTTTTCTTATGATCTTTGGGCTTAATCAGTGCGTTCTTTTGGGTCACCCTTAGTGATCACATGAGGACCCCATCTTAGATCAGATTTTTGGGGCATCCCATGGGCCCAGAGTGGGTTGGGACATCCCAACTTGGCCCAGCCATATATTGGGCCGACTTCTACCATTTTAATGGACTTATGGGTTGAGATAAGGATAGTATTGGGCCCTTGGTTGCCCACTTAAATTGCTAGTTATTGGGCTAATGTAGTGGGGCCCATTTCATCCAAACTTAGACTTATTTTTAGGTCGTATATTGTGTACGTGGACTGCCCACCAAGTCCAACTTAATGCATGGATTCTATGGCCATGGGAATTGAGCCTTGGACCTTAATTTCTCTCTTGGGGCCCATGTTGTTAAAAGTGGTATTATATCTTTTTATGGCCTATTATGAGGAATATATGTATGTGGTTACCTTTATTTTTATCTTAAATGTAGGCCTTGGGCCTTCTATCCATATAGTTTATGGTTAATATGTCTTTTTGGGGAATGGTGGTTAAATGTCCCCATTATGGTCCCCTCTAGGCCCGGTTGTATTTAAGAGTGATTGGATACTCATCTTAGACTCTTGCTAGGCTCATTTCTACATTACTTAGACCCGTAGCTTGTATACTTAGTCTCGTGGGCTACCCCTAGTAAATGGGCTCCCACTAGAAGTTGGATTTCCTTAAGGATATTGTCTAAGTACCTAGTCTTGGTTCCTTCTTGGATAGGAAGAATGTAATATACATTGTATATAGTATGATTAAATTCATCCTCATAACCATGTACATCATTGTATGCTTGGTTGACACTGTATGTGTGTGGTCATATTGTGTCATTGGGCATTGCATGTTACCTTCTCTGAGGGACATAGTACTCCCTCTTGAGCACGTTGGATACTTGAAATTGATGCATGGTTGATTGTGTAATTCATGCATCTGGCATGGAATAGCATATGGACAATTATCGCTCTTGCTTCATCAGGGCTGTAGCCTCCACAGTTACATCGTGGATGGCCAGGATTGGACACCGAAAATGTTACTTGAGCATATCGGGTACATAGGATGCCCATGGGTGAAATTTTCAAAACTTCCATGGTACCAAGGATCTGCAACGTCGTGACCGAGTGGAAACTATGAGCACACGAGGGCCTTACACCATTAGGCCGCGACTCCCACTGTCGTGTAGTCGGTTGGATAGGGGTGTAGCTTTACTTGCCTGATGTAAGAGGGCATTATTAGGCTGAGTCTGACCAGCTCATGAATGGGTCCGCTACCGTTAGGCCTTGCTGGTGATTGGCTATCCACAGGCGGGTAGTGAGGTCTCTTACGCTCGTTTAACTGTGCGGGGTCTGTAGAGCAGCAGTCATCTAGCAGTGTAATGGACTCCGGTGATTTCCTTATGATGGAAATATACTTGATATGTTGATTAGATATGAGCATTGGCATTACTTCGTATTTCATTTGCATCGGCTGTGTAAGCCTCATATTGCATCGCTTTAGCATGGCGCCCAGTACTCATTGCGTTATAGTACTCATTGCATTATATAGCCTTAGTATGATTTCTTTCATTATTGTACTGCCTTGGTATAGTTTCTCGCATTCATGACAACCCTGGTAAGGTTGGTGGTGTTGGCTTTGATCATGTTTCCTTCCTATATCTCCTATTATTCTTTTATGCACTATTATCACACACCTTCACCACCCTTTAAGCTTCTATAAGCTTATGCACGATTGATGTGTGGAGAAGATCCTAGGCAGGCGTTGTAGTAGCAAAGTTTGGGCTAGAGTTGAGCTTGAGGACTCAGTGTTGCAGACTTCCTTTCTTTCTTCTATTATCTTATGTATGTCCTTTTGGACCTTATGTAAGCTTGTAAAAGTTCAAATTCTTAGTTGATTTTGTGATGTGTGCCTTGTTATTTTCAGATATACTAACTGTGATCTTGGGTATGCTCGTGTTGGAAATGATTATATAGTTATGAAAATCCTCCTTGTAGGATCCCAGGATCGGAACCTGCCTCAGGAGCCGAGAATGAGGTACTACGGAGGCTATCGCGCCCAGAACCGGCGGTTGGGTTCCTTGTGAGTCTGATTGCCGAGTCTGGGGCGTGACAACGAAGCCCCGAGTTGAGGTGACAACGGTCTAGGTAGAAGGGCCATTGACAAGTCGTTGTACTGAGTTGTCACAGCACGGGGCTAGGAGATGTGATGAGGAGTTACTCTGCTGCAGAGATGAGCCCCCGAGTTGAGTTGTCCTCTGTGGGAGAGGACTCACCTCACCAAGAATGAAGAAGAATGTCTTCAATGTGGATAATGGGCTCATGAGGGAAGGGCCTCGAGCCACCTATGAGAGAAGAAGCTCAAGCCCCAAGCTCCCCCACTCTCAAACTGACCAGGCTGACCACCACTAGAGCGGTACAAGTAACCCAGAGGAAATTACGCCCTAAAACTGGAAGAGGATGACTCGACCTGATCTCGCTGAAGATTACACCGACCGAGGCAGGCTCGGTGACATCTTTGGAGTTAGTTTTCCATCAAAACAAGGACTCTCTAGTGTATCCCATTAATACACAATAGCTTCAGAACCGTGCGAGAACCCTACATATATACGACTACCCTTAACGAGGGAGGTAAGTTAAAAAACCCTAACCTTCACCTTGGATCAAAACCTACTAGCCTAATTTAGGCATCGAAGGGTCAACAACCGGCTACCGACAACCCCAGTTGATCGTATCTCCCTTGTCCATTGCAAGTCTATCAAAGGGTGCACTTCTACGTTGATCATATCTGTTGGCCAAAATTTGGTGACAACAATATCAATCTAAGAATATATAAAAGAAGAAAAACTAAAATAGTCCCCGTAGTTTTGAAAAGGATGATATGTCAAGAAATTTAGACGTGTGTTTATCCATCTCAAGTTTAGATAAACTTGGAAAGCTCTCTTTGAAAAATCGTACTTCACAAGTGTCCATAGACTATTGCATTGGTGACTTTGAAGCAAATGAATTCTATAAAGATAGAATTACTAAGCTTAATTTGGAAGATTCGAATGAGAATGAAATGAATAAACATGCAATCCTTCTAGTATTATGAGAGATGAAGGTAGGAAATATAATTGGCAATTTTTCAGTTCGCAAAAGAGTGTCATCAAGATATTCATATTGAAATTTCTTACTCACTGTTTTAAGATAGAAAAGCTAAGAATATTAAAGAACAAAAGGAGTTGATCAAAGAACGTCTCGAAGACAAAAAAGAGTTTTGTGGGGGAAAAAGAGAGAGAAGGTTGAGAAAAGAAATATTCAACTTTTTTATCAACGAATACCATTGAAGATATTACTTGATATTTATGAATAGAGGAAACACCATGTCTTAAAGTATTAAAATGTAATATGGCTGGAAATTTTTCAATTTTATAATCCACCATTAGTGGATATGTAAAATTAAAAGTAGATACAAGAAAATCAATTTTCAAAAATAAAAAGAATTAAGTATACACTTATTATATGAAGCCAAAGGTCAAGATGAAACATGTAAGGTTTAGATTTTAGCACAATGTGCAATTGACCCGGAAAACAATATCATCATATATAATTCATACATCAATCCAAATGGCAATGACAGTTGTTATAATTAACATGACTCAAGTGGAACTTGTATTTTTTAAGTCCAAAGACAGACAAACAAGTTTACAAAGATCAACAATGGTGGTAGATCCTATAAATATAAAGAACTCATTATTTCGTTATAAAAGCAAACACATTGAGATAAAGTATCACCATATTCTCAAGCTTGTGAATAACAAGGTAATCGTCCTCAGGTTTTACATATCTAAATATCAGAATGCAACTAACCATATTTACAAAAGCAATGAAGGCAAAAAAAATTTCTTATGTTGAAGATTGTGGTGGGAATAAAAAATAGTCAAGTTAAAGAGATACTATTAGAAGTCAAGGTAATTTGATTTCCAAGTCCTGGCATAATTAATATTGAAATTAGTTGTTATTTTACCTTTTTAACAAGTTTCTGTTTTGAGTTGTCTTACATTAAAGAAATTATAAATGGGAAGAGAGTATAAGTTAAGAAAGTAATAATTTTTTTCATCTCCATTTTAATTCCCAGTGTTTTAAAAGCTAATTCTCTTAGGACTAGATGCAAGTTGCCATAGCAACTGTGGAAGTATAATTGTTGACTGGACCTATTTTTGTGTGGACGATCTTGATCGTCCATATTATAGACAACTAATCAAATGGTCAATATTTGTCAGATTGGTGTTATGTTTGCATGGTAGGCCATAAGATACACATTGAACCTAATGAACGGTCTAGATGATTGGATTTTCTAAGAGTCACAATGCAATTAGAAGCACTATAATTTATAATGCTCCAAGAGAACTTGAGCGTTGAGCATCTCTCTTTATTATAAATTATATAGAATCATAACTATGCACGTATGCATTGTCCAAAACTTAAGAACTCGCACTTGGCTTGATTGACCAGCGAGTCAGGATGACCATGTGAACGGACGGGGATTGGGTGCTACACCACCGGGACCTAGCTAGAGACGGACGGTCCTGGCAGGGGTTCTGTGGGGCCCACCGTGATGTATGTATTTTATCCACACCTTCCATCCATTTTGACAGAGCATTTTAGTGCATGAACCCGAAAAGGAGGCAGATCGAAGGGTTGAGCGGACCACACCACAGGAAGCAGTGGTGACAACGACATCCACCGTTGAAATCTTCCTAAGGCCCACCGTAATGTTTATTTTCCATCCAAGCTGTTTATAAGTTCAGACAGACTGGATGAGGGGAAAACATAACTATCAGGTTGATCCAAAACTTCTGTGGCCCCCAAGAGATTTTCAACTGTAGACGTTCCATCCCCACTGTTTATTATGGTATGGTCCACTTGAGCATTAGATCTGCCTCATTTTTTGGCTCATGCCCTAAAATGATCTGTCAAAATCAATGGACGGTGTGGATAAAACTCATACATCAAAGTGGGAGCCCCTGCAAGGACCATCCCCACTGTTTCCATTTGAGAATTTATAGACTTCCAATGAATTAAAAGTGTCCTAATGTGCCATTTTTTGCAAATGGAAATCATAGTTAATAAATCTATAATACTGACTTGATGCACCATATAGATAGGTCTTCCATATGCTCATCCAACCGTTAGCCTATTTTCTCAACGGTTTGGATGATCAAACATGGGCTCAATTTACTGAAACTTGCACATCATCAGAGCAGCCGGAGTTTTAGGGACCATTGATCTAGTGGATTATCACGTAGACGTGGAACAACCTAAACAATTACAGAACAATCTTAGCCCTCCAATAATTTTAAAATTCATGCAATGTGGATCAACGGTCCTGATCATCTTCGAAAGTGGAATGCTTGAGATGGGGTAACATCACATTATTTTAGCAAAATTATTTTGAAAAATAGTCACGTTGTGATGGTATCATATTCAATCGAGGCACTTGGACGCCAAACCTCAATCACTAGATACGGACCAACCATTAGATACAATATATATTCTGTGTGTACTGCATAAAAATCAGACTGATTGAGATTGAGCGATATACGAGAAATAGGTGCTCAGCCTGGAATGTCCGTTATCAAATCCACCCATAAGGTTGCCTTCTTTTTACAGCCATTCATTTTTGTGAGTGTTGGATGAGATGGTTACCAAGATCTGATGAAATAGATGCTTTCAATAGAACCATGAGAGAAACATGATGGGGCCCATTGGATTGAAAATTCAAAATTGTTGATTGAAAGTTGGAATGATTCGATTGGACCATCATGATCTTATGATGGGATGTCCACGGATCTGATTTTTACTCTGACAGCACCATGTGAATAAGATTGTTGAGTAAACAACATACTTGTTCGCTACACAGTAGAAAAGCATATTTTGATTCCAACATTACATAAATATTTATCCCTCAGGTTTGTTTGGTCCACCCTCGTATTCATTGTCCATCACCTGGGGCCAACCTTTAATGTGGACTGTTCATTGTGCGGGCCCCACTTTTGATGTGGGCCATCCATCATGCAGGGCCCACAATCATAAGTTATTGCCCATCGTGTTGGGCCCACATTGAACATCCACTACCCATATGTGGACACACCTTGGATGTAAGCCGTCCATCATGCAGGGCCCAACTTGGATGTGGGCCACTCATCATTAGGGCTAACCTTTGTCATGGACCATCCATCATGTGGGGCCCACCTTGATGTGAGTCATCCATCCGAGGAAGCCCACCTTCGATGTGGGCCATCCATCATGTGGGCCCCACCTTCAATGTAAGCCATCATGCAGGGCCTGACTTGGATGTGGGCCACTCCGTCATTGGGGCTGACCTTTGACATGGACCATCCATCATGTGGGGCCCACATTGATGTGAGTCATCCATCCGAGGAAGCCCACCTTTGATGTAGGCCATTAATCATGTGGGCCCCACCTTCAATGTAGGCCATCCATCATGCAAGGCTCGCCTTGGATGCAGGTCATTCATTATTAAGGGCCAATCTTCAATGTGGACCGTCCATTTAGGGCCCACCTCGATGTGGGTCATCAATCACATGGCGCCCAATTCAATGTCCATTGCCCATCATGTAAAGCCCACCTTTGATGTGGACCATCCATCATGTAAGCCCCCCACCTTTAAGTGGGTTGTCCATTATACCGGTTCACTTTGGATGTGGGCTATATATAATTAGAGGGGCCAACCTTTAATGTGGACCATGGGGCCCACCGTTGATGTGGACCATGGGGCCCACCCTTAATTGGGGCAGTCCATCACATAGGGCCTCCTTTGACAAGGACCATGAGAGAGAGAGAGAGAGAGAGAGAGAAGCTCCTTTGACATGGACCATGACTGAGAGAAAAGTGGGAAAGTCAATATATATATATATATATATATATATATATATATATATATATATATATATATTATATTATATATATATAAATTAGCATATTACTATGATGATGAGGCTTATCAAACTAACTTCAGTATAAAAAGTAACTTAATAACTTATAATAAGTTAAAAAGTAACTTATTTGGTGGTATCCAAACAGGCCCTAAATTCCATTGCTGTGTTAGAGGAGGTGGGGGGTTCCGCCCAAAGGTTGAAAGAATCTCATCCAAAACCAATACATACATGTAACCATATCAGCCCGACACAACCAAATACAGAGGTAATACAGGACAGTAGTGCTGAATTATTCAGTTGACGGAAACGCATTTCTAAACCATCTTCTCAACTCTTTTCATCTTTTTACTAACCCTTTCCACTTCACAAAACACAACCCATCCACCCTCCCTTGTATCCACCCAAATTATATAGCAATTCGGCCGTGTTTTCATGCCTACTATCCGAGTTTTTTCGTCAAGTTTTTAAACGATCCGATATCTATTATGTTGAAATATCAAAAATCTAAACTACAAAGTTACTATAACTTCAAGATAAAATAATGCAAAATTATGATATGCCAAAATTTCAAAATATTGCGATATTAATGCAAATCACAAGATTTTTACATCCTTGGCAATATTTGTTAGCGGTTAGAACAAGGGCAATCGACTGTGCATTCAAAATTGCAAAAGGGCAAACAAAATTCAGAAAGGCCAAACTGTCAGGGTATGGGGCATTAATGTCTCCTTTATAACATAAGCAGGGAATAAGAAGTGCAGGTATATAAATATTCTTATGACTGAATCTTGAAAAATCAACTGACTTCCCAATAATGAAAGGCTAACAAAAGAAATACAGATTCAAAATTGAAAGAGCAACATTTACGTGTGGGATTATTCACAAGTGCACCGTCTAAATTGGTCTGCTATAACACATACCTAACATATTTCAATACGATATGTTGGGTTTGGGGTTTTCTCAATCACCCAAACAGTTTGCATGATAGGGCTCTCCTCAGATGGGGGATGACTGAAAAATCTCTCAGATTGGATATTTCAATACTTCAATTATAGAAGGTTTATGGTGACTGTCCATGTTCAAAGCAAAAGAGCCAAATTGTCAAAAGGGCTGAAATAATCCTTTTGAGAGCTTTTATTTGTCTATCCACGATACACGATAAGACTCATGGTATAAACAGTTCAGATCATTGGGCGACGACCCACATTCAAAGGCTCCAGTCCCAAATATCGTATTGCAATACACTGCACATCTAAGGGTGTGTTTGGACAAAAGACTAAAGATTGAAATTCTCAATATTAAAATCTTGGGAACTTTTCAGGAAAACTCCTCCAGAGTGCGAGTTTTACCAAATAATGCCTCAGCCAATGAAAAACACTTCTTTTTGATGGATGAATTTGCCAAATTGCACTTGTTCGATTTCTCAAATAAAAGTGATTAAGTCAAGAATTTTGGGGTCCATATGTGTATGACATCCAACCCGTCCAACAGATAAATCCCATCACAAAGATCAGAAGAACAAAAAATCTGGAGGTTCTAAGCATAAGATGGACCACACCACAAAAAACAATATATACCACCCGAAAACATCCAAATTCACGTGTAGATCATCTGTTGATTCAATCGGACAGATTTTAGGTTTGAATGATTGTCATTGTGGGTGTGTATTTAGATGTCATACGCATACCACATGGACCCCGCAATTCGGAACTTTATCACTTTTTCAAAATAAATAAATGGGAGTAATTCAGTAATTTCAGCCCTCCCGAAGCGCTACCCGCGAAATTCAGCTCCCACAGGCATGGTTTGGTCAAATCCGAATTCCCAGTGAAGTTTGGAGTAATCCCTAAAATCTGCATTGTCTTTAGTAACCATCCAAAAGTAAAGGTGGAATGTTGCAAGATTTAGCATTGATTCCCACCAAATCTAGTGACATTGCAACTTCAAGCTCAGAGCTGGAAAGTTTTTAAGATTGTGGCCGAAAACTAAAAGTCATAAAAATTATGAGGGTGGAATCTGGGAGTATTCCACCACCCAAACCACAATCTAACACAGCTGAACAAGTTGAACGAAAAGCATACCAGTGCAGTAGTCAGGATATAGCTGCACAAAATTTGAAGCAAGGCCGCAACGAATTCAGATGCAGAAGGAAGCGCCTGTTTCAAAATTCTATCAAGTATAAACAGCTAGGAAGCAAGAACAGGAGCAGAGCACAAATCTATTCAAAAAGATATCATCATAGGCCACCACGCATATGTGCACCCAGTTCCCCAAACTGTTCATCAGCTTCTGCAGTATCCATTGATAGCCGAACAGCATCCAGCTTTTGCTTGAGGACTTCTATCGCATTGATCACTAGCTGAGAAGCTTTGATGGCACCTGTGGATTCCACAGTGAAAATAAAGCTGTCTTCCCTGGCATAGATCTCCACGAGTCCTGGCTTTCCCATTGCTTCTGCTTTCTTGATCACTTCATCGTCATAAGTGTAAGCCTCAGGGTCAACTACGACCACCTGTAAACAATTTCCACTGTAAATCCATGTTCTACTGTTGAATGATGCAATGAAAGGTTAGATTGGACAAGCAACATGGCAATTGTCTGAAGCGTGTTTTTGTCTACAAATCTTGATGAGAATAACCAAGCTGATTCAAGTCTGCATAAAGCTGGCATACATCAATAATGCTAACTTGACATTTTTTTAATATCCACATACACAAGTCTTGTTAAGATAACCAATACCTTAGAACCCAAAAGAACCCAACCACCATTGACCATGATGCATGGCAGCCGAGCCACAACACAAATTAGTAGATTGGCATGGTTTTCCAAAAGGTGCATCTGAGAATGTGCACCATTTCCAACAATTGTTAAGTGACCAATGTGATAGTTTGTAATAGCTAATATGGAATCCAACTCCAAAGTTCCTCAGTATGAAAATTTCCTTTTGCATCTTTGTACCTTCAGCCTGAGAAATCGTACAGAAGCTGGCGGAAAAATCTGTTTTCTTGGAAATACCAAGGCATGTGGTCGTTTGAGTCATGGTTATGAATGACGGTATTGGCCGCCATATTGGCCCTGCAGAAAAATGATATGATACAGCGTTGGGTTATCGGAATCAGGCCCAATGGTCAAAAAAAAAAAAAAAATGAAGCAAAAAATTAGGAAATAATATCAGATTTTTTTTTTTTTTTTTTTTTTTTTGGGGGGGGGGGGGGGGGGGGGGGGGGGGGGGGGGGGGGGGGTGTTATATATATATATATATATATATATATATATATAGAGAGAGAGGAGAGAGAGAGGAGAGAGAGAGAGTCATGCTCCCCTGCGCACCTTTGCACACGTGTCATGGGTGTCTAATCTGAACAGTCCATGTGATGCGGAATCCCATGAAACCCCATGTGACAAATTTTCACCCCGAACTAAAATTCTGGTGGGCCATAGCAAAGAGAAATGCAAATCAAGGGAGGAAACTGTCTTCATTTTTCATGGCCCATCAAAGTTTTAGATAGAGCTGTACACGAGCAGACTGAGGCTCGAGTACTCGCTCGACTCGACTCGGAATACTCGACTCGTACTCAACTCGCCTGAGTTAGAGCCGAGTACGAGTGGGTTTTCACTGCTCGTTTAGATTACGAGTAGAGTACGAGTCTAGAGGTACTCGACTCGATACTCGACTCGACTCGGTACTCGACTCGCTACCCGTGTATATAAGTCCGCCCGAAAAAAAAAAAAAACCCTTCCCCACCCGTCATTTTCATTTTTCCAGTCCGCCCAAACCCTACCCCACCCGTCATTTTCCAGTCCACCCAAACCCTACCCCACCCGTCAATCGTCATTTTCATTTTTCCAGTCTGCCCAAACCCTAACCCCCACCCGTCATTTTCCAGTCCGCCCAAACCCTACCCCACCCATCCTTTTCAAGCAGCGCCCAAACGGCCAAACCCTTCCCTCCCAGCGAGCGTTCAAAAAAAACTCCCTCCCGGCCGTCCCTCTGCCACTCGTCCCGTCGTCCGTCATCGCCCTGCCCTGCACCGCTGCACGCAGCTGCCGCCGGTCGTCCCTCTGCAACTCGTCCCGTGACTCCCGTCGTCCGTCATCGCCCTGCCCTGCACCGCTGCACGCAGCTGCCGCCGGTCGTCCCTCTTCTGCTCGCCCGGTAAGGTGTGGCCGTGTGGGGTTGATTTTTTTATTTTTTTATTTTTTTATTTTTATTACTCAACTCGTGTGCTTGTACTCGGACTCGACTCGAAAACTCAGACTCGACTCTATTCGTTTACTACTCGTACTCGGCTCGTACTCGGGCGAGTAGAGTACGAGCAGGGGGCCCTGCTCGTTGGCCGAGTAGAGTCGAGTACAAGCAGCACTCGGGCGTTAAGAGCCGAGTACGAGCAAGGCGATACTCGACTCGTGTACAGCTCTAGTTTTAGATCAACGTAAAACTTGGGCTCGGGGGGTTTCACGAGGTGTTGCTTCACATGAACGGTTCAGATTTTGGATTCCCATCACGTATGATGGGTTCTCAAAAAAGTTCGTACGTAGTACGTACGAACTGGTTCGCAGGTGAGCATTTCTGTGTGTGTGTGTGTGTGTGTGTGTGTGTGTGTGTAAGCTATTGAGATATGTCATAAATTGATATCATATATTGCTAATAGTATAATATGTCTAAGAAGTATCACTACTCAGTACTCACTGGACTATTCACTCAATACTCAGTCACCACCAAAACAACAAAATTAGCGCCCTCGTAGTATACTTGAAAAAAAAAAAAAAAAAAAAACTTTTTTCTTTTTTTTTTTCCAGATCTGATGTAGATCTGATTAAAAATATATATATATATATATATATATATAATATATATATATATATATATATATATATAATATATATATCCCCTCCAGATCTATGATCAAATTTTAAAAAAAAAATAAAAAAATAAAAAAATAAAAAATTTCTAAATTTTACAGATTTTTGACAGATTTAAAAATAAAAAAAACTTTTTTTTTAGATCTGATCGGAAATGGGTCGCCTCTACAGATCTGTGATCAGATTCTAAAAAAAAAACAAAAGCGATTTTCAAAAAATATACAAAAATCAGGCATAAATGCTTAACGCTTAACGAAACCCCAAAATGCCCAAATAGATCTTCAAATCTAGTAGCTTTTAGTAGATCTAGGGGTATAATAAACATTAATATGGATTACAACAAGGATCGACAGCAAAAAATGGATTTTTTTTGCCTCTTTTCCGATTTTTTCAAAACCGGCCCCAAATGGTTTCGAACATTAATATGGATTACAACAAGGATCGACAGCAAAAATGGATTTTTTTTTTGCCTCTTTTCCGATTTTTTCAAAACCGGCCCCAAATGGTTTCGATCCTTCAAATCGGGTGAAATCTGAAGTTTTGATCCTTCAAGATGATGTTAATGGCGCCGAAAATCTCTTTAGGTTGATGTATTTTAGGGATTTGAAAGGTTGGAGGAGAAATGAGGGTGAGAGATAGAAATGGGCGTTTTTGCCCTTTTATTCCCGTATTAGACCGATACGCAAGGTATTCAAAATCGGTTACATAACGCCCGTTACGTAGTGGTAATGGTAACAGTAACGGTCATAACCGTTACGCGTTACGTGGTCGAAACAGCCATAACGGTCCGTAATTGCCCTGTAACGGTTTTTTTTTTTAAAATAAAAAATGGCCGTAACAACCGATACGGGGGCCGTAACGGCCCGTATCATAACAGTAACGGTGGTGGCCGTTACGGCCACCGTTACCGTTTTAGAACACCTTGCCGATACGGGTAACGAATATCGGTGCCGATACGGCCTATATCGGCAAATATGGGCCGATACGGGCCAACCGATTCCGATACAGGACCGTATCGCGTATCGTATCGAGTTGATACAGATACGATACACTCGTATCGGCCTATACGATACCGATATTAAGAACCATGGTTTTAGTCATGTTCAAAAATTGTATGCTTATGTTTTCATAGTCAAGAGTGACAAATATCAGCAATATTTTGACTATATAAGCATAATGTTTCAATTTACCCAAATATCAAAATAATGTGATTTTAGTTTTCCTAATAAAAGTGACTTGCAAGTATTCTTAGATCTCTTATTTTATCACTTATTAGTTTCCCTTATTTGATTTATTTTGATAATTTAATTTTCCATGAGATTTTCCTAAATACATCCTGGGAAATTTCCCAAAACTAGAAAATCTCCTAAGAAATCTCCTAAATACACCATCTTTTTAAAATATGATTAGAATAATTCAAAACCAAAAAGAGGAATTACAACATAAGCAAAGGGCATAATGAGGAATCATCTCATCAAATACAAAGAAGACCCATCTCCCAAACTTTCAGAATTTTATTCCTGCTACAGCCCTTGAAGACTGGAAGACACGATGTAACACGGTCTTCAAGGGTTATTTAGTATGGACTTAAAGACCCTGCATTTGACTGAAGGGATGAAACCTTAGCTTTAAGTGAGAGGGCATTTAAGTCTTTTGACTGAAATTTATCTAATATATACAAATAAGGATTACAAGCCTCAGGCAAGTCTTCTCCTATTCCTCTCTTAATTGGTACCCAGCTGGTGTGTATCATTACTGACACAGCATGAGCCTGGGATGGAGTCTTACCACGGGCATTCGGTGAATGCCCTGTCCGAGAGAGAGAGAGAGAGAGAGAGAGAGAGAGAGAAGAATAAAATAATAATAAAAAATAAATAAATAAATAAGATGTCCAAAAAAAAAGCCAAGCGAAAAAGTGGATGAGATGGAAAGAAAGTGTAGTGGCTCATCACGTCAAAGAAGGAAGGAAGATTCGGTTCATTGGGTGTGAGAGTGCTTTGGAGGGCTGCGCTTCCAATACAAGGAATGTCACTAGAATTCAACAATTAATCTAATTGAAGGTATAAACATAATTAAAATAAGTATGTTAATCAGTCCAAGAGCACTCTTTTTCTTTTATTTTACTTTGTTCAAAACAATCTTCATTTTGGGAGGCCCTACATGTATGCCGGCGAACATATGATACATATATTGCACCTGTTATGAGGAGAGCAAGTTGGTCTTTTGACCAAAATTTATGTATATATACCCACAATGACTACACACCTAATGCAAGTTCTCTTATTCTTCTCTTGAAAACTCCTTAAACAAAAAAAAAAAAAAAAAAAAAAAAAAAAAAAAAAAAAAAAAAAAAAAAAAAAAAAAACTTAAAGTGAAAAAGTGGAGAGATGATGAAAGGAAAGGAAGACTAAAGTGGTTCATCGCCCTCAAAGAAGGAAAGATAAATTCAGCTCATTGGGCATGTGAGAACTCATTGGAGGCTAGAGCTTCAAGTGTGAGGATTGACGCTATATGTCAATTATCAATCTGATTGAATATACTTAAAAGCAGTTTTCAATCAATCTTCATCCTAGGAAGCCCCACATGGATGGTAGCCAACATATGCATCACCTACTTTGAGGTACTTGAGTATCACATGTCTCCATGACATGGGGGGGGGGGGACTAACCATCTATTTTCATTGAAATCTACCACTTCTCCCCTCCCTTTGCAATATTAGGAGCACGTCCATATTCTAGACCATTGTCTCAAGGTTACATTATTTGATAGAAACAAACTTAAACTGCCGTTTTTTGAAAGCAGTAGCTAGATTATGATTGGCATAAACAAGGACTTTTCGCATTTTAAATTTGGGGACTGTTACATGCAAATTTTTGCCTGGGTTTTCTCTTCATAGGACAATTGGTGTAGTACTGTATTCAGTTCCTCTTGTTAGAAGTCTCTACCTAAGTCTTCTCCTCCAGCTCACGTGTCACATGGGAAAATGCAGATATGTATTTCATTTGGAAACTTGAAATACTTATTAATAGATTTTTTAGGGGTTCTCACAACCTTGGCATAAGTTACCAATCATCACTGAACCCTTCCCTATCTTAAATTCAGCAATGCAATAACAAAAGGCAATTGTTTGATCTACACATGCATGCAGGCACACATGAAGCTGACCCCAATTAATTGGGTTAAGAATTAGAAGATGATGATGATGATGTACGCTCGTATGCATGCATGCAACAATTTTTTTAGAGGTAACAACAATTTATTAAAAAACTCACGAAACACGAGAAAAGAATACAGCCCAAAGAAACTCAAAACACAACTAAAAAAGGGCAACCGAAGCTGCCTAGTGCCTATACATATCCCGCCCAATCCGAAAGGAGGCCTTCTTGATGCTTGTTTATTAAAGTAATTTCTTTGAGAAAGCAACAGTTATTTGTAATATGAAAAGAAATCAAAAAGAAACATGATCCCCGTTCTAGCCACCTTGAAGCAGTTCGTTGCATCTTACGCTACATCAAATCATCTACTGGACGTGGCCTCTTATTTAGCGGTCATGATAAACTTGATATTGAAGGATTACTCTGATGCAGGCTACTGTACTTTTTTCGGTGATAATTTAGTCACCTAGAAGACTAAGAAGTAGACAGTTGTGGCACAGTCTAGTGTCGAGGCTGAGCATCATACTATGACAAATACGATATATGAAATGATGTGGTTGAAAAGCTCTCTCTGAATTGAGATTTCCTTAAAGACTCTTGTGCGTATGTATTATGACAATCAAGCTACTATTCACATAGCGTCTAATCTAGTTTTTCATGAGCGCACAAAACGTATTGAATCTGACTGTCGCTTTTTTCATGGGAAGGTTGCTATCGGTGTTGTTTTCATTCCATTTGTTCTGTCCTCCAAGGGGTTGGCGGATATATTCATAAAGATTCTTATAGTGGAAGATGGACAACTTGTGTGGCAAACTAACATCATTGATATCTACGCCTCAGCATGAGGAGTGTGGGTCTATGTGCATGTGGGCCAACGACAGGGCCCACAAGTACATAAACCTAAGTCTTATATGCAAGGTATCCCGTATCGGTATCGGTTGGCGTAACGGTGCCCTCCGAAACCGATACGGATACGGGGGGTTGTAACAGCGATACAGGGCGTAACGGCCCGTAACGGCGCAAATTTTTTTTTGGGTCAAAAAAAAAATGAAAAAATATGGATTAAATTCGGAATATTCTAAGCATTCCAAATATGTATTCATTTATAAATTGGAACATGTTTATAGTGGTGTAACGGTCCACTCTTTGGTGAGAAGTTGTATCGGACTGTCTGATGAATTTATGAACCAGATAACCTGAATTTGACTACAAAATTCATATATTTAATTTTCTAACTATCTACTATCAATGATAGATATATTAGAATGAATGTAATATAAATATCTTACATTTAGGTGTTTGCAATTATTTTTTATGGTCAAAATTCATGCTTAAATAGAAAAAAAAAATATAAAATGACACCCCAAATATGTAAAATGCACATTAACATGTTCAACTATGATTATCACATCATATGGCATCATTAAAACAGCAAAAGAATTATTAAAAAATGATTTTTTGAATTTTTAAAAAAAGGGCCAAAATAAATGCGTAAATAGAAAAAATATTAAAAAAATATAAAATGACACCCCAAATACGTAAAATGCACATTAACATGTTCGACTATGATTATCACATCATATGGCATCATTAAAACAGCAAAAGAATTATTAAAAAATGATTTTTTGAATTTTCAAAAAAAGTGCCAAAAAAAATGCATAAATAGAAAAAAATATTAAAAAAATATAAAATGGCACCCCAAATATGTAAAATGCACATTAACATATTCGACTATGATTATCACATCATATGGCATCATTAAAACAGCAAAAGAGTTATTAAAAAATGATTTTTTGAATTTTCAAAAAAAGGGCCAAAATAAATGCGTAAATAGAAAAAAATATTAAAAAAATATAAAATGGCACCCCAAATATGTAAAATGCACATTAACATGTTCTACTATGATTATCACATCATATGGCATCATTAAAACAGCAAAATAATCACTGAAAAATGATTTTTCGAATTTTCAAAAAAAGGGCTAAAATAAATGCGTAAATAGAAAAAAATATTTTTAAAAAAATATAAAATGGCACCCCAAATATGTAAAATGCACATTAACATGTTCTACTATGATTATCACATCATATGGCATCATTAAAACAGCAAAAGAATTATTAAAAAATGATTTTTCGAATTTTCAAAAAAAGGGCCAAAATAAATGCGTAAATAGAAAAAAATATTAAAAAAATATAAAATGGCACCCCAAATATGTAAAATGCACATTAACATGTTCTACTATGATTAACACATCATATGACATCATTAAAACAACAAAAGAATCATTAAAAAATGATTTTTTGAATTTAAAAAAAAAGGGCCAAAATAAATGCGTAAATAGAAAAAAATATAAAATATATATAAAATGGCATCCCAATATGTAAAATGCACATTAACATGTTCTACTATGATTCACACATCATATGGCATGATTTAAAACAGCAAAACAACTATTAAAAATTAATTTTTCAAATTTTAAAAAAAGAGGCCAAAATTCATGGGTAAATAGAAAAAATATTTTTAAAAAATATAAAATGGCACCCCAAATCTTAAAAATGCACATTAATATGTTCTACTATGATTAACACATCATATGGCATCATTAAAACAGCAAAAGAATCATTAAAAAATAATTTTTCGAATTTTCAAAAAAAGTACCAAAATAAATGTGTAAATAGAAAAAAATATAAAAATGGATGGACGATAACACCTACAGCATTAACCTATGGTGTGGTCCACCTGAGATTTGGATATTACTAAATTTTTGGATCCTGACCTAAAATGATGTGGCAAAATGGATGGACCATATGGATAAAATATATATATATATATATATATATCATGGTGGGGCCCACTCAGGTCTGATCGGATGGAAAATAAATGTTACCGTGCGCCCTACGAATTGTTTAACCGTGAAAGTCATTATCTCTGCTGCTATTGTTGGTGTGGTCCAGATGATCCCTGGATATAATTCATTTTTTGGGTGGTGCTATAAAATGATCTCTTAAAATTGATGAACGGTGTGGATGTAATAAATACATCACTGTAGAGCCATATAACTTTGATCTCCTTTGAATCGTTCGTACAACTCGGAGCTCGAGGAGTGTCAGCGCTCGTCGTTGCGTGACACGTACTACAGCAGCTGCTGCTGGAAATAAAATAAAATAAAAAAAGGAGAGAAAAACCGAAAAGAAAAAAAGAAGGAAAGAAAGAGAAGAAAAAAGACGGAAAGGGGGGAAGAAGAGATTGAGAGAGAGAGAGAGAGAGAGAGAGAGTGAGAGAGGGAGGAAGAAGAAGAAGAAGAAGAAGAAGAAGAAGAAGAAGAAGAAGAAGAGGAAGAAGCTGCAGCTGCAGCCGGGCGCAGCTGCTCGAGAAGAAGAAGAAGAAGAAGAAAAAAGAAGAAGAAGAAGAAAAGAAACGAAAAAAGGTATGTTTTTTTTTTTTTGTTTTTTTCGTTTGTTTTTTTTTTTTTTTTTTTCCAGAGCCCGTAACAGCCGTTACGGGTCCGTAACGACCGTTATAGCCCATAACGGCCGTTACGGTCACAGAAATCCATAACGGCCGTTTTGACCCCGTATCGCGTAACGGGTCCCACCGTTACCGTTACGTATCGGCCGTTACGGCCGATACATAACCGATTTGGCACACCCTGCTTATATGTTATAGGCCTTTATCCTTAATTTTTATGTTACGAGCCTTTGTCCTTAACACTTCAGTCTTTTATCTTTATTTCATGCTTTCCTTATTTGCCCCTTAGCCTTTATTTAGTTTTTTTTTTCCCCTTCATTAGCATTTAGTCATCCTGGCTGTTTGGTGGGCATTGTGGGTTGATAGGAATAGACGCTACTTCCGAGTTCCGAAATATCTCTTGTTCGGTGGAGGTGGTGATTGCTAATGCTAGGGCTTTTATATCCGAATGGGCCTTTTTTTTTGTAGTTTTGTGTTTTGTTGCTGTTTAGGTTTCTTAGTGTCTCTTAGGGGCTTTTCCCCTTTTGTATTATTTCCCCCACTAGTTTTTGTTGGCAAGTTTTTTTAATAAATTTCATTACACTTAATAATAATAATAATAAAGAGGGTTGGACATCCCAATTCCATTGTTTTCTTTTCTCAAATTCTCTCCTTCTTAACAGTAACAATCACACACTTGTTACTACTTTTATCGGCTCACTATTTCTTAGTTCTTAATATCTTGAAGTAATATTAATCATTAATGGGGTTTCTTTTACACTTTTTTATCAATCTCCTAATTCACATACAACAATAGATTTTGGCTTTTTCCACCTACCGAAAGTGCTCCTTTTCTATTGACTCCATTTAAGAAGCTTCGGTTTCAACGCAAAACTTGATGGTTTTCCCCATTTTCCAGATTTCCACCAAAATCATCCTCCTAGCTTCAACTAGTCAAATCTCCCTTGAATCTTGCACTTTGATCTTAAAAATAGGCATATTTGTAGTAAAATAAAAAATAAAAATAAAAATAAAAATAATATAAAAATAAAAATAAAAAACCTAGTCTATCATGATGGGGATTTCTCCTCATGGCTCGACCGGTCGAGAGCTTCACTCAACCGGTCGAGGGTGTTGGTCGACCAGTCGAGGCTGGCTCGACTCAAACTCCAACGAGTTTGGTTTGAATTTTTCCATGATGCTCGACCAGTCGAGGGAGGTGCTCGACCGGTCGAGTGGGCCGCTCGACCGGTCGAGGACCCTGCTCGACCAATCGAGGTTATGCAGATTTGAGTCCGATTTTTTGCAGACTACATAAATTTGAGGCGGTTTTCAAACAGGTGCGAAAGCAAGTTGCATAAACTATAAATAGGGGTACCTAGGGTTGTTCTAGGTAATGCAAGGGAGTTTCCTAAAGCTTTGCAAGGGTTTGCTAAAGGGTTTAGGGCTATCAAAGGTGTGAGAGAGAAAGAGAGAGGAAGCTTGTGGAAGGGAAGTTCTGCTCGTAGAGGTGATCTACTGTGCACTCGACATCCCAGCGCTTCTACGTCCTCGTGTTCGGTGAGATCTCTCCGTTTTTCTTTATTCTCTTATTGTTTATCCACTCCTGCGTGAGTAAAGAAGGTTTGATCCAAGCGGTGTGTGCTTGGGATCGGTTGTAACGTTCTACTTCATAGTGGATTGTTGCTCTGGACTAGGTCTTGTGGTTTTTACCTCTTTGAGGGTTTTCCATGTAAAAATCTCTTGTGTCGTGTGGTTTGTGCTTTGATTTTTTTCATTGCTTTATTATCCCATAATTCTGGTGTTTTTAGGCAGCTAGATCCTAAGGTTTTGTGCAACGGCCCCTAACATATCCTTCATCCTAGCTCAATTAAGAAAACAAAACTGAAAATGGAAGGGATAAAAAGTACAAAGGGAGAGCACAACATTTTTATGTGCCTTGGCAGCTCAGCGCACATTACATGCGTATCGACCAACATGGTCTGCTATGAACTGATATGCCTGTGAACGCGCACAAGAATCAAGATAGCAATACACCCCAGCATCATGTATCATGGCATGCCGATACAGACACATCGCCCGATATAGTCCAAAGGCTCTTTCTCTAGCAAGAGTATCAACTACACCATCTCCCATCCTAAAGTTGAAGAGAACAACATACGTCTATAATTTATTCAACCTAGTCACCAAAACATGTGAAGGAGAAGGGATGTTTCTAATCTAACCTATAATAAAACAAGTCTCTCCTAATCCGCCTCCCGACCCCACTTGACGATGTTAGTGTCAACTTCAACAATTTTAAGGTCAGAAAAAGAAGCCAAAAGGAGGCAAAGCTCTTCACAACAAGCTCTAACTTCAACTTCATTTGAATAATTAATCCCCACCAGATGACTAAAAGTCATCTTAACCATATCTATCATATCTAAGAATTCTTCCCATGGGGCCCAGGTTCATAAATTAGATACCATTGCAGTTAAGCTTCCAATGGTTTGGCTGCATCTATGTTCACCTAGAGGCATCAACTTAGCAAGCATTCTGACTTCTAGATTTTTTTTTCTGATTTCTACATTTCATGTAGGCATACAACTGATGTTTCCTCCTACATGCTTTGCAATCTGCTGATTTCAATATCTTCTAGAAATACTCATTATCTCTTCCAAAAGAAAGACAAAAGATCAGACACCTTGAGAAATAATTTGCTAGAGAAATCCTACAACGCTACACATGGATGAAACATCACCAGTAACTTCACAGGAATGTTCACTTTTGACATTCTTAAGATTTTTAAACAAGGACAGAAAATTTTATATTAGGGTTGAATATTCATGTTACACCCACTTTTTCCTGTTCCAATAATGATAAACTGTAAAATTGTTAAGCATCAATGTTATGCCGATGTCATATCTGTGGCAAATGGAGATGCAGGCAACTCTTGGGTGGCGTAAGTCACCACATGCCCTTCTGTGACAGTAAAACACAAAAGGCACCTCAACGCCAAGCTTTTAAAAAAAAATTATGCAAAGATCGAAAAGCAAATATTTTTCCCTCAAATTTTCATTTAGATAACTCACTGCCTGTAATCAACTTGCTGGTTGAAAACAACCTATGTAATAGACTAGTAGCTCTTGATCATAATCAAGCTATATGATAGTACATTACATGGCGCCTATGGGAGTTTTATGCTCTAATTGCCAGTCCCCAGCCCGGATAAAGGAGGTTTGCATCAGGTTAGTAGCTGGCGTCAAACTTATGCCATAACTTCCAACATCGATCCGAACAGAAAAGGATTCATGCAGCTGACCCCAATTAGTTGGGAATGGGATAAGGCTTAGATGATGAGATTGATAATGATGAAAATGTCATTTGGATCAATCAAAATCAGTGTTTTGAATAGCGCCCATAGCGTAGCGTAGCTACAATGCTACGTAACTTTAGCAAATAGTGTAAATCCCTTGCAGCGTACGCCACACGGGTCGTAATGTATGTGTAGCGTATGTAGCGTACGGGTGGCGTCATAGCATGTGTGGCGTCATAGCATGAGTAGCGTATCTAGCGCCAGGGTGTCCCAAATCAGTTACGTATCGGCCGTAACGGCCGATACCTAACGGCAACGGCGGTTACCATTACACAATAGGGGGCTGAATCGGGGAGGTCTAAAAAATGGAACCTAAATGGCCATTACGGGGGCCGTAACGGCCATTACAAGGCATAACGGTCGTTGCGGGCCCATAACAATAACCCTAAAAGAGAATAGAAAAAAAAAAAAAAACTGATTCTTCTTTCACTTCCTCTTCTTCTTCTTCTTCTTTTGCTGCAACTCCCCGCGGCGCCGCTGCAACTCCTCCTGCTTCTTCTTCTTTCCACTCTGGTCGGTTCCCTCTCCACCCTCTCTCTTGTTCCCTCTCGTTTTCTCCTTCTCTCTTTTTCCCTTTCTTTCCCTCTCATTTTTTTCTTTCTTTTTCCCTCTCATTTCTCTCTCCCTCTCTCTCGGTCTCGAAAAAAATGAACGGGTGGCGTGGCTGTAAAACAGTCACGCACCTTATTTTGTTAAGTCGTCTGCGGTGCATGCCGCTTAGTGCACTTGCACTGTTTTAGTGCATGTGGCCCACCTTGATTTATGTGTTATATTATATATCCATGCCACCCATCAGTTTTTCCTGATCATTTCAAGGCATGGTCCCTAAAATGAAGCAGATCCAGATCTCAAGTGGACCACACAGTAGGATTGAATGCCCACTGTGCACTTGCATTGTTTTAGTGCATGCGACCCACCTTGATTTATGTGTTGTATTACATATCCATGCCACCCATCAGTTTTTCCTGATCATTTCAAGGCATGGTCCCGAAAATGAAGCAGATCAAGATCTCAAGTGGACCGCACAGTAGGATTGAATGCGCACTATTAAAAACTTATTATGGCCCACTGTAATGTTTATTTACCATCAAAACTGCTAATAAGGTTGCATGGACCTGGATCAAGGAAAACACAAGTCACAGCTTAAAAATAAAAAAAAAAAAAATAATAATAATAGAAGTTTTAATTGTGGGAATTCAATCCCTACTGTGTGGTCCACCAAAGATTTGGATTTGCCTCATTTTTTGGACCATGCCCTAAAATGAGTCGGCAAAAAGGATGGACAACATGGATATACAACAAATGCATCAAGGTGGGTCCTATGTTCAGGGCGTCATTCACTAGTGGTCCACCTAAGGTTTAAATCTGCCTAATTTTTTGGATCATGCTTTAAAATGAGCTAGCAAAATAGATTGACGGCACAAATATACAAATACATCAAGGTGGACCTCCATTTCAAGGCCTCACCCACTAGTGGTCCACCTTAGATCTGGATCTACCTCATTTGTGGACCATGCCTTAAAATGATTTGATAAAACGGATGGACGTCATTGATATACAATACATACATCATGGTGGGCCCTATGTACATGGCCGTAAAAATTGTCCATGAGGCATACATTAACTAAAAAATAATAAATTAAATTATGGCACTATTGTTGCCAAGTCACAATTCCAAAATTAAATTGTTTAAATGATTTTCACCGTTAATTTGCAAACACTTGTTTTTCTGAAATAGGATCATTTGATATTTTTCATTCTTCACTGTTCAATAAATATCCACCAATCCAATAGTGAGATAAGTGCCAATAGATTGCATGAATTTAATGTTGATTTGGGGCATCGAATGATCCACCAAATCAGCTCTAAATCGACAACACTATTTACTTGAATATAATTTCAAATTTTTTTCTTAAGATTTATTGGGAAAAGTTATATTAATTTGTTAGATATATGTTACATAATTAGACATAAAAGTCCCTAGATTGTATGTTGAAATAAAATGTACACAAGTCACAGGGTATTTAATACACCAATACTTACAAATATGAGATATTTTGGTATTAGATTCATTCTAATTAATTCATATTGATATTTTATAGTTAGATAATTAAATATAAAAGATCTATAGCCAATACTAGGCTGTCAGGTTCATAAATCCATCACGTAGTCCAATACAACTTCTCACCAAAGAGTGGACCGTTACACCACCATAAACATGTTCCAAATTATAAATGAATGCATATTTAGAATATTTAGAATATTCCGGATTTAATGGATATTTTTCTATAATTTTTTTACCCAAAAAAAAAAAATTTACACTATTATACACCCCGTATCAGCTAATACGGGGCGTGTCTGTATTGGCAACGGTGGGCACCGTTACTCCCACCGATACCGCAACAAAACACTTGTGTAGCGTACACTATGCCTTTTTTGTAATAAGTGGTCATTATATTTTGTATTTTTTGAAAAAGGTAATTATATTTTGTATTTTGTACTTAATACTCTCAACCTGTGGGATTTTAATTTCTTTTCGTACTTGTGACTTGTGGTTTCAATTAGACATTATTAATTATAGTTTTCTTAAGAAGTTGTAGATGTGATAATAATTTGATTTGGTTTATGTATGTGGTTTCAATTAGACATTATGTATCAGACATTAATAATAAATGATGATTAATAACTTGTTTGGAACATGCTTATACTTGGAAAAAAAGAATCATCTTTTAGGCATTATATATATATATATATATATATAATATATATATATATATATATATATATATAATATATATATATATCTTACTATTATCATATTCTTCCTATTTTAAAATTAAAAAATAGAAGTATTGTATAGCTTATGCTACTTGCACTACACACTATAGAGGGTTGAACATTATGCAACACGCTACCGCTATTTAAACACTGATCAAAACACTTGAAAGAAACTAAGAATCTCTCAACATCAAATAATAGAACAAATTGTTTGTTTTTAAATAGCAAATAGTGTGGTGTAGTATTCACTCCTTTGAAGTATGAGGCATAAGCTACATAGTGTGTAGCATAAGCATAAGCTACATGCTACTTTCTAGATCTTTAATTATGGCTGCGATTTGTTACACCAGATTCCATGAAATTTCATGACGTGTTGCACAAATACTGATTAATAATGAAATTTTATGATATTTGGTGCAACCAAACACAGCCTAAAATAATAGGAAAATTAGGGCAAAGATTAAGCACAAATATAAAGAAAGGGCAAACGAACTGATTTAACATAGTTACTTGTATCACTTTGCTAAAATCATAGAAAAAAATTAACTCATTTTTACTGAAAATAGAAAATGTCAGAAATCATAGAAAACATTAATTGACTTTAATATTTTGTTGAAAAATAACTTTCAGTGTAAGCTAAGTAGCGTATAGCGTAGGTTATGTCGTGTGTAGCATATGCAAATTAGCGTGTAGCATGGGCTAACTTAAGCTATTTTCATGAGTTGCATAGCATGTAGTATAGCATTCACCCCTTTGAAGCATGGGGCATAAGCTACACGCTACTTTCTAGATCTTTAATTATGGCTGCGATTTGTTGAAAAATGTCAGAAATCATTGAAAACATTAATTGATTTTAATATTTTGTTGAAAAATAACTTTTAGCGTAAGCTAAGTAGCATGTGGCGTAGGTTATGTAATGTGTAGCATATGCAAATTAGCGTGTAGCAACTTAAGCTATTTTCATGAGCTAAATAGTGTTAAGGCTAAGCTACGCTACATACCGTAAGCTATATGTGCTACATAGCGTAAGCTATATGCTACACTGGAACAAATCTACCCTATCTACATTTTCTAACATCAAGACAACTACAGTTAGTGTGATACTGTTAAGAAGAAGAAGAAGAGATGGCATGTGCAAAAGCAAATCCTCATTGGTAAGAAATCCACTCTAACAATATTGAAAAGAACCAATCGTTCAAAAAATATATATTGAAAAGACACAATATATTAACATGGCTTCAGTGAATGGTACACCACGGTTCAACCAATGAGCATTTTTGGAAAATGTTGAGACCTACATATTTATGGGTAAAAAATCATTCCAATCTCCAAATTCCAATAATATATGATAGTTTACAAGTTCTAGCAATATGTGAGAAAATAACTGTTGTCATCTCAATGAAACAATGGCAAAGCTGACCAACCTGTTGAGTATTTGGATCAATGTCAAAAACTTTAGTAGGACTGCTTTCAATCCAGTTCCTTTTCTCCTCAAGTGTCAACTTTTCCATCAAATCATCTATATGAATCTCCGGTTCATACATAAAAGTAACTGTAGCACCAGGTGACCATTTTGCATGGTCTTTGCCAATTCCTTTCCTCGCTATCGCCCTTAACCTCAATTCTTGCCCACGACGTAGCTTTACAATTATAATGCCCCTAATGATAACATGAACAATCATACATTCCAGAATAAAATATAAAACATATAGAAAGCATTGACAAAGGCAATACATAAAAACCCCAGTAGCATGATATGCAGCTATGGTTACAAAAGCTAGCTAAACAAAGATTTATGGAACTGTAAACACATAAAATAATGAAGGCCAAAAGACAAGGAAGAAATAAAACAAAAATAAACAAAGAATAACTTAAATAAGATACGAACTCGATGGTTAGAGCATATTTAAATGTGGATGAGTGCCATGTAGTCCTAGGAACATGGTGTGCCGTAAAGGCCGTTACGTAAAGGTAACGGTGGCAACCGTTACACGTTACAGGGTCGTAACGGCCGTAACAGCCGTTATGGACAAAAATGATCCATAATTGCCGTTAACGGCACGTTACGTCCCCTATAAAGGCCATAATAGCCCCGTAATTGTCTATTACGGGACAGACCTATGTTTTTCATACTTTTTAATCAACACTACCGGGCAGATACAAGTTTTTTTGGGGGTTTTCCAATAAATAAAAAAATAAAAAAGAGAGTCCATAATGGCCGTTGAGGGGCCGTAACAGCCATTATGCCCCGTATCGTAAAGGTAACGGTTATGGAACACCTTACCTAGGAACTATTTCAAAGAAAGGGATCTTGCATCTTACATATATGAAAGGGAATACAATAAGATAGCAATAAACAAATTCCACAGTCCACAATGGTTTTTAAAGTCAAACTAAAATTACATAGCACCAAAAGAAAACAGTTCTGTCTCACGCATAAGATAATTGATGGGACCAAAAGTAGATAGAGACAAGAGTGCCAAACATCAGTCACGAGAAGTTCCATGTGTTTAGGAATTAGGACAAGCATGTGGCAGCAAACTTCGCTTTTTACACATCTGACAAAACAAAATAAGGATGCTCTGATGGCCTCTACAACACTAAGATGATAATACCAACACGCTAAACCTTCTCCCATGAAATTTTGAGATACCAACATCTCGAAATATGATTGAACTTAGTCATCAATGTCTACAGCACAATCTACACTTCTACGCCCAGATGGAGACCTTTGAGGGTTGTTGCATCTATCCAGACACAAATAAATGGTACGCGTGGTCATTTCAGAATCAGGGCTATCAAAACAAACCCCATCGATTATTATATAACAACTACCATCAAACCTCTACAGAAACTTCACTACTTGCATGGAAGATTCGAGTCATCACCTCAACGCTTCTTTCGTTTCTGTTTTTTTCCTGTTTTGGTAACTCATCTTTCCTTTCTGTTCTTCTCATTATCAGATTCATAAAGTGAGTACTTCATTGACTTTGTGTTATTTCATTGCTTTCATATGGGCAACTTGTGTCTTTCATTGTCACAAGAGAACATGACTATTGAAGATATCCTTTCATTGCAGCAAGAGAACATGATTGCTGAAGAATCACAAAAGTACCATGGCTTGACAGTTCAATGTGAGTTATTTGAGACAGCATTGCAACAAGTTCCTTGATACTGCAACAAATTAAAACTAAAGGGGGAGATGATTGCATGAAGTTGAATAGAGTTCAGAATGTGATACAAACTCAGGAGTATCATAGGAAGGTGGCTGTCAAGCGCAACAATGGGGGAGATGATTGCATGAAGATGAATAGAGTTGCCCGGCTGCTTCTAGTAGCAAACCACCTCTAGCAACAGTACCATGTTTCGAGGAGAAACCAGGTGCGCCTATTATCACCAATGGCAAAAACCAAAGGGCACACATGTTAAATCTACGTCCTAGGTCACACGAAAAAAGAGAAAAACATAAAGAGACCTCAACACTTAAGCGTTTTAGTGCAGAGATATAGGACACATCTCAGCTGTATCTCCTTCAAAGTTCTTTAATTATCGTGACGAGACTATAGAAGAAGAGAAAGCAAAGGATGAAGACGAAGACTGTACAAATGGCAATAAAAGCCGGAGGATGATGATGCATACCATACATATGACTAAAAGGTCACACCAGAGGGATTGAATGAAGAACCCATAGTGTTGTGGTTCAATGAGTTGAGGAGATCCTAATGAAGAAACAAAAGAAAATTGGCTTTACACAGTTTCCCATGGATATGTGTCATGTGAAGGAAATACTATCAAGGATATCCTCACTAATGGCAGAGGCATCAATATCGTGTCACAATGGATGGTAGATCAACTGAAGAACCTATAGTGTTTGTGGTTCAATGAGTTGAGGAGATCCTAATGAAGAAACAAAAAAAAATTGGCTTTACACAGTTTCCCATGGATATGTGTCATGTGAAGGAAATACTATCAAGGATATCATCACTAATGGCAGAAGCATCAATATCGTGTCACAATGGATGGTAGATCAACTGAAGCTTTGAACAAAAAGGTACCAACAACCTTAACAGATCACTTGGTTTAGTGGGGAATCCATGTCAATCAACCAGCAATGTCTAGTGACTTACTCATTAGGGCCACAGTACATGGAATCAGTTTGGGATGAAGTTGCTCCAATGTTGGTTCGTCATGTGTTGTAGGGGCGTCCGTGGTTGTTAGACCATTGTATGCAATATTGTGGGTTCACCAACAATTACATGTTTACAGATGAGAGGAGAGAGACCATCTTCAAGACAATGAGAGAGGATCCGCCATGGAAAGATGAAAGGACACATGAGAGCGAAAGAGAAGACGCCATAACTATCCAAAAATGAAAGGAGGTGACCATGCAAGCTGTGCAACCCATGCAGCAAGTATTAAAGAAAAGAAACAAGCATGCAAGAGGAAGATGACACTCAATTCAGTTAAAGTGACACTCAGGCAACTTGGAGGCCTTCAACAACAGTCTTTCAATGCAGTTGAAGATATGTTATAGCAAAGTTCGAGAGACTAATGCCAGTTTCAAACTCATGGATGAGCTTTTCATCAAGTCTCTTCACGCTCAATGCGGAGAGGTTTGTTGGTGGTATTTTGGTAGCCTAGGATACCAAGGCTTGGGTCAAAGAGGACACTTGGATTAGAGCCGGATGGACGTTTAGAGGAGACTTCACTATCACTCGGTTCTCCTTCGAGAAGTCGAATGGCAGCCATCTTCTAAAAGCATAAAACTCTTCTCCGACTGGGTTGGCATAAACGAACTTGTGGACCTTCCTCTCCTGGATGTGAAATATATGTGGTCAAATGATCAAGCTCCCCTATCCTCCCTCGCCTCAACAAACTCATGGTCTCCCTTGACTGGCTGAAATCCTTTCCAACAGTCTCACAAAGAGGCTTACCCCGCCCTCCTCCAATCATTGCTCAATTTTGTTGGACTTTGTCAAGGAGAGATAGGGTCCTAAGCCATTCAGATTTGAGCAATCGTGGCTGGAAATGGATGATTTTTCCTACATGGTCAATAGCTGGTGGTCCTTCGTTTCAGGTCTCCCAAGGTTTGTCCTTAGCCAAAAAGCTCAAGTTGTTAAAAAATAAACTGGTGTTCTGGAGAAAGAAGATGTTCGGGAGTATCGACATCAACATCAATGAAATCCTTTCGGCTATCCAATCTTTGGATTCTAAGGAAGAAGGCAGCTTGCTCTATAGAAAAAGTCTCGAGATTTGTTCTCTATGCTCAAGGAGGTAGCAATCACACGCTCTTTAGCTCAAGGATGGAGCTAAGGTCAAGCAAGAAGAGATAAAGTGGAGGCAGCAATCACATGCTCTATAGCTCAAGGAGGGAGACAAGAACACCCACTTCTTCCACTACATTGCCAATGCAGGGACCTGATGCAATAGGATTAGTGTCTCCATAAATGGTAATAGAGTGGAGTGCAAGCATTAGGTCTATGAACATGTTATTTCCTTCTATACTAGCTTATTATCCTATGAAAGTTAGACTCGACCAAGGCTACGGCTGAAAGTCGGGCAGGTCGGGTCAAGTTGGTGCTCTACCCTAGCCCAACCCAAGGTTACTATACCTCAACCCTAACCCAACCCAACCCAACCTTGGGTTGGGAATTCTCAACCCAAGCCCAACCCAAGCAAGCTCGGTCGGGTTAGTCGGGTTGATACATGCTAATATTTTCATTATTACATTAGTCTATTATATTTCAATACACATCTTATTTTTTGTATCTATAATTTTATTTTATTTTTTTGAAAGAGTATCTATAATTTTATTAATTATACACGTAGTTATTCATCATTAAAAAAACTTCATTTTTTTCTAAACAAACATGCTAAAATATAGGACAACTACTCCTTTTAAAAGTCGTGTTGTGTAGCACGCAATTTATTTGGGAGAGAGAAATCCGGCATATCTTGTTAGCTCGAGTTATCGGAAACGATGTGGACCAATGAGACCCGACAGCACTGAAATTTCCTATGCCTTCAACACAAATGATCCATACTCAATTATAATTTATAAATAACTTATATATTGTTCGAGTTCGGGTTGGGTCGGGCAACCCAAGACCTCAATCCGAGCCCAACCCAAGTTTTATCGGGTTGGTGTTTGTATAACCCAAGCCCGAGATCGGACTCGATACATCCTGCCCAAGCCCAACCCAATGTCGAGTCGGTCGCAGGTCGGTTGGGTTGAACCCGCCCAACTTTCAGCCCTAACCAAGGCTAGATAACTCAACCTTCTACTAGATCTCTGTGGAGGAAGCCAAAGCCCTTGAACCCCCTTTCTCTAAGGAGGAAATCAAAGCTACTACACTTTCCCTTACAAAGACAAAGCCCTTTGGGACTACCTAGACTACATGTTGCATTAGGTTAACTTTGGGTCGAAATGGCATAAATGGATTTGGGTCTACAACCCCTCTACAAAATTCTATGCTTTAGATAATAGTTCCCCCCAAAGGTTTCTTTCAATCTTCCGAAGGTGGCAAGGTGACCCCCCACTTTCCCCTTTCCTTTTTGTTATTTTTGTTGAAGGCTTTAGCAGAATGTTAGATAAAGGAGTGTTTGCTACCCTCGTTAGTGGGTTCAAGGTGGTGAATTTTAGTCCCTCTGTTACCCACATTCAATCTGTTGATGATACTATCCTTTTTCGCAATACTAAAGAGGCAAATTCTGGTCTGTAAGCGTATCCTAGATCTGGCCATGATGAACTAAACCATTCTTGGTAAATGGACCTGGCGGTTTGGTTTGAAGGTTGGCCATTGCAAGCAAATATGGGCTTTCCAAATCCTCCTCTTTACAGAGCCGTTTGGAGTGTGGAAGGCCATTGCCAAAAGTACCACCCCCCCCCCCCCCCCCCCCCCCCCCCCAGCCTGGCCCTAGTTGCCTCATATAGGTCTGTAGCCAATTGCTTCTCTGACGTTAGGTCCGAGATCTGGTTTGTCGAACGTACAAGAGAAATCTATCGGATTCAAAGTTGGATGAGTTTCTTGGGCTTCTAGAGCTTTTTAGTGGCGTTTGCCCCTCCCCGAGAGTCGAAGACTCATTGTTGTGGTCCCTTAACAGCTTGAGCAAGTTTTCGGTTAGCTAATGGTTCACACTACTCTGTGGATCCCCCTTCGGGGGGGTCAATGCCATTTTCCTTCCTTCACTTGGTCGTATGGAGGCTGAAAGTTGTCATGTTCATCTAGCTTCTTGTTAGGGGGAGAATCCTCATTGTTGGAAACCTGCAGAAAAGAGGGATGTTTATTCCCAATGTTTGTCTACTCTGTATGGAAAATGCAGAATTGATAAACCATCTATTCGTCCATTGCCCCTTTGCCTGCAGGGTGTGGTCCTACATTCTAGCTCTTTTCCACATCTCTTGTGTTATGCCTTTCGCCACTGAGGATATTCTCTTTGCTTGGCACGAAAGAGGCATTGGGAAGGACCACAAAGCTATCTAGTGTCTGGTCATCCTAGCTACCCTTTGGGCCATTTGGAAAGAGAGGAACAATGGCTGCTACCAGAACTTCTATTCGCATTCATCAAAAGGGAGGTTGTGAAGTAGTCGTCATGCCTCCTAATCTCTGACCCATGTATTTTATCTTCCCTCTTTGGGTTGTAGCATGCTTGGCCTATTTTCTTTTGCCTTTGGCTTTTATTTTTGTTTTTGTCTTCTCTTTGGGTTGTAGCAAGCCTTGCCTATTCTCTTTTTGCCTTTGACATTCTTCTAATAATTTTTTTTTAATGATACTTCTAATAAATTTTGTTAATCTTCAAAAAAAAAAAAAAAAAAAAAAAAAAAAAAAAAAAAAAAAAAAAAAAACCATCTTGTCTTCCTATCTCCACCCATGTTTAGTTACTATCAATGCCCAAAACTTCAGCTAGACCATTAGGTCATCAAATATTTTCTCACTGCCTCCACCCACATCCTTTTCGGCCTTCCCCTTGCCCTTTTAAACCTTTTGTACCAACTCACTCTTAACCAACACAATTCTTGGTCTACATTGCACATGACTAAACCATCTAAGTTTCTTCATTGCACATGACTAAACCATCTAAGTCTACTTCCCCCATCTTATTACCTATTGGTGCTACTCCTAAATTCCCTTGAATGCAATCATTTCTAATTTTATCCTTATCTTGCCACTCATCCATCTCAACATCCTCATTTCAACTACATTCACCCTATGAACATGTTATTCCCTAACTGCCCAACATTGTCCCATAAAGCATGGTTGTTCTTATAGTCATCCTATAAAATTTCTCTTTCAGTTTGAGTGGTACACGACAATCACATAAATCTCCAAAGGCACATCCATTTCTTCCACCCCACTTGAGTTCTATGGGCAGCATCCTTCTCAATCTCTCCACTCATGAATTTTCGACCCAAGATATCTAAAGTGGTCATTTTGGGAAACTTCTTGGTCAGCAATCTTAATTAATTCCTCGTTCCCACCCTATTGTTACTAAAATTGCATTCCATATACTCTGTTTTAGTCTAACTAACTTTTAATCCTTTAGAATCCAAAGCACCCCTCCATAAATCTAGCTTTATGTTTATACTCTCCCTCATCTTGTCAACCAAAACTATGCCATCTGCACACAACATACACCATGGGAACTCTTCTTATAGATGCCTCATTAACGGATCATAACCAATGCAAAAAGGTATGGGCTCAATGCCAACCCCTGGTGCAAGCCTACAGTAATTAGGAACTCACTTGTTTCACCAGTTATGGTCCTCACATTTGTTATTGCTCCCTCGTACATATCCTTAACCATGTCAATACATCCTCTTGAAACTCTTTTCTTTCCCAATACCCACAGATTAACTCTCTAGAGACCCTATTGTAAGCTTTCTCTAAGTCAATAAAGACCATGTGGAGATCCTTCCTTCCCTCCCTATATGTCTCCATCAATTATCTCAGTAGGAATCAGTGGTTGACTTCATGTGGGCATGGCATGGGGGTGAAGTTAGCAAGGCTAGTAAAGCTATGTGGAGATTAACCATCTTGATCATTTTATAGGCTATCTGGGGTGCTAGGAATGGGTGTTGCTTCCGAAATGAGAAAACCAGCGTTAAAGAGGTTATTAGGAAAGTAGAGTTTTTGGTTTCTAGTTGGGTTGTCTATGTTAATGCAATTCTTGGCTCTAGTCGATTTGTTTAGGCTAGCTGGTTTTGGTTGTATTCTTTTCTCTCTTTTGCGAGCTTTCTAATAAAGTTTTTGCTATCTCTTAAAAAAAGTTAGACAATGACTTCAACGGTAGACCTTCCTAACATGAAACCAAATTGATTTTCTAATACATTCATCTCGTGCCTTAATCTTTGCTCATTCGCTCTTTCTCAAAGTTTCATCTTATGGCTCATAAGTTTAATCCCACGATAGTCAGTGCAACTATGTATGTCTCCTTTATTCTTATAAATAGGTATCGCGGTACCTTTTTTTTTTTAACATTAGGTACCACGGTACCTTTTCTCCATTCAACTAGCATTTTCTTCCATCTTACAATCTTGTTGAACAACTTTATCAAACAAAATAACCAATATCTCTCATACACTTCCAACCTCTATTAGCATACCATCTGGTCCAAAGGGCCTTTCCTATTTTCATCTTTCTCACATCTTCTTTCATTTTTTATTATTATTATTATTTTTAACACGGGGTGTCCCCACCACATTTTTTAGGTGAGACTATTCCCTACTGATGCACGCAATCACCCGCAACCACATGCATCGAGTAATGTCGGGGAGGGGAGTCAAACCCATGCCTATAGGAAGCAACCCACGATGTTGGCCACTCGCCCAAACCCCACATCTTCTTTCATTTTTGATATCCTAATGCTACAAAAGTTCTATCAACTTCGACATCATTTGAGTTTATGATTCCTTTCATCCCTATACTCTCAAGGTGATTGCCATCTAAAAAGATTGGAGTCAAACCCATGCCTGTAGGAAGCAAACCCACGATGTTGGCCACTCGCCCAAACCCCACATCTTCTTTCATTTTCAATATCCTAATGCTACAAAAGTTCTATCAACTTCGACATCATTTGAGTTTATGGTTCCTTTTATCCCTATACTCTCAAGGTGATTGCCATCTAAAAAGATTTGAAAGTAGCCTCCCCACCTTTCACTGATATCACTGTCCTTGACTAGTACCCTCTAATCAACGCTCTCAAATCTCAATGCATGTAACATGATCTAGGTTCCTACTTTTCACATGTCTTTCTCACTCTCTTATCCTCGATCTATTGTAAAGATATCATAACATTAAGTTTAGTCTCACTCACTATTTTCTTAGCAATATATTTGGCATTTCTATATTGTTCAAGATTTTCATCGTTCTGTGTCCCTTGCCAAACTTTGAAATATAAATTTATATAGTCAATCCCCACTTCAAACACATGCCTAATGTGGGCCCTATCTAACCATGGCCATGTTAAAACCAGTTCCCAAACATTGGATTGCATGCTACAGATAATATGCCTATGGTGAACATGCAGAATATACCAAAAGATAAACCATAAGTCAGCCATCATACAGCTGTCTATACAGCTTGTACAGCAAGAGCATAACTACTTTTTAATTGTTAAATTGCTTTTTATTAGTTCAGGAAAATTCAGATCCCCAAGCAGTAAGAGACTTGTACTGAGGTCTTTAAGCACATCTATAAATCATACACGTGTAATGATATGATTTTTACCGAAAAAAAAAAAAAATCTGAGATATTCTTATTCTTCTTTACAATAGCAGTTACTGGGGGAAGAGATGCTCCTCTGGTCACAGACATTGTCTGTGTGTGTGTGTGTGTGTGTGTGTGTGTGTGTGTGTTTTGGTGTGTACGTTCCTTATTTCCTGCATGTAAATTTCTTTCTTCAATGGTGATTTCATTGGGGCTACAAACTAGCTTGCATTATCACCCCATTGAGGCCCACATGCAGGGACGGTCCAATTATCAGAACTGTCCATTCTGTGGATACTTCCCTGCACTGGCCCTTCCCTACACTGGCCATGTAATGAATGGATGACTCTGGCCATCACTATGGTTAAATGGTTTTTGGGAACATGGAAAAGAACATCTCCAATGGCTCACATTCCATTCCAAAAACCATAGGTCAGGATTATCACCGAAGCACAATTATGGAATCGTAGCTTATTTTTGGCAAGACAAGAATACTAACAATTCAAATTCAAATGGGGTGACACATAGTAGGGGTGGCAATGGGCCAGGCTAGAGCTGGGTGAAGGTTGGTCGTGGCCCAGCCCTGGCCCTCGCCACAGAGGATTGGGCTGGGCTAGGACCGGAACAAGGCCAGGCCGGCCCTGTAATTTAGAGATAAAAACATGCTACATGTACAATTGGTGAGTGTGTGTTTATCAATCATCATGCTCTTCCAAAGTATTAAGGTTTTTCTATGCCATGCCTATGTCAAACAAGATAATTCAGCAACCAAGCATATGCCCCACCCAATTCACCACCACATCACATGAACTTAAACAAATGCATCAACATACAGTTCACCATCTAAACTGGGGTCCACACTTTTGACAATTTATAACGTGCCTACATATCATCCACTATACCACAATATTGAATTTCTTCATATTACCATATATATACACTAGTGCAAGCACACTATAGCCTACATTAGTAATAACTATGTACTATATAGTATAACATTAGAGCAATGGGCTGGAGCTGGCAGGGTTACTGGCCATGGCCTGGCCCGGATACAAGGCCTAGATTTCAAGACCAACCCTGGCCCTTCAGGTTGGGCAGACCAGCCACCCCAACAGAGAGAGCTGTCAATGTGCCAGGCCTGGACCTAGCAAATGCAAAATATCAAATAGGCCTGCCCCAAACGGTTCAAAATCTGTGTCGAAGCCCGGCCTGTTGACAGCCCTAGCCATTGATGCTGCCCCATCCAGAGTCAAAACATAGGCAAAACAGACTCATTTTCGACAGTAGCTTTTCGCAGCAGCACAATAAAAGGAAGAAGATAATAACAAGAGAAAGGAAAGGTGGGGGACCTCTGCTCGGATGGATCGAATCCGTTGGCAGGATCTGCAGGCCGGGGCAGAGCGTCAACAGGGTAGACAGTGGGATCGAGACTGCGGAGATCGGCACTGGTGACATCAAGGGTCTGTTCGGTGGTGCACATGGCATTAAGGTGAAATTCGACGGAGCAGTACTGGCAAGCACCATCGCCATCACAGGTATCACAGTCGCGCGAGAAGCGCATGGACATGGCACGGTCGCTGGCGAGAGGGATTAGACCGAGTCGGTGGGCGATGAATTCGTCATTGAGGACGGACGAGTTCACCTCGATCTCTACCAGGTCGATGGCGATGGTGGGGACTTCGGCGAGCATGACTCGCCTCAGGGCGTTTGCCATGCTCGCGTCCGTCTCACGCAGCTCGAACTTCAGGTAGTCGTCTTTCATTTCCCTTATCTTCACCTTTGGGAATCGCTGGTATGACGCGCCCTCCATCTCTCCGACGCTCTCTCTCTCTCTTCGTCCCTCGCTCGCTCTCGAGGGTTTTGGCTTGGGCTCGATTTTTCCCTCCCCAGACTATATAAACCCTAAATGGGGGGAACGATAAAAATAAAATAAATAAATAAACTTGCAAAAGGGGTAGTTACATGATTTTCAGGTAGCTTATGAACTTTAATGCGCAGACATGCAGAAATTGGGAAGCGGATTGGATGGTGTACCACACACCACGATCTGGCTGGTGTGTTGACGTCACGAAATTTTGTGGGTTCCATCATGAGGTATGTGTTATATCCCAACTGTCCTTCCATTTGGAGAGTTCATATTAAGGCTTGACCCAAAAAATACTACGGATCCATAGATCAAGTTGACCACACTATAAAATTCAGCTGGGGATTGAATGTCTACCATTGAAACCTTGTTGGAGTTCACGGAAGTTTTGGATCAATACGGTATTTGTTTTTCCTCTTCATCCAGGCCTGTGTGACCTTATGAATAGATTGGATGGAAAATAAACGTTATGATGGTCCCTACGAATGTTTTAACGGTGAGGATCATTGTCCCATCGCTATTTGTGATGTGGTCCACTTAAGATTTTGATATTTTAGTAGTACTCTAAAATGATCTCACAAAATGTATGAACGGTGTGGATATAATGAATACATCATTTTAGGGCAATGTAACTTTGATCTACTTTGAACCGTTGGTACTACTCGAGCTCAGGAGAGGCAGCGCTCGTCTTGACATGGCACGTACCCACACCAGCCAAATCGGTGCTGTGCGGCACACCAGTCAACCCGCTTCCCAGAAACCGTACACATTAGAAATATGACCGTTGGATACTTTTATCCTTAATCGTCCAATAAATCTCCAACAATATAATAGTCAGATAATAGAAGTGCTTCTCAATTTCAAAGGTGTGACCCATGAAATCAATGGTTTGGGATTTTGGGCTGGCCCCTTGAACAGTCCAAATTGCCCATAAAAGGTCCCCTAATTAAAATATCCCAAAATGGTGGGACATCGAGTGAAAAAGGTGGGTCACATCAGATCAATGGTTTAGATTTTATGTCTGACCTTTTGAACGGTCTAGATTACCCAAAAAAAGGGCGTAAACTATAATCTAAAAATAAAAATAAAAAATCCACAAATTACCTCTTGCTTGCTGTTTCTTTTTCTTTCATCCTATTTCTCAAATACACACAGAAGTGCCACAAAAGCAAGATAATGAGAGAGATTCAAATCCAAATTCATGTGTAGGTTGTTAGAAAAGACATTCAACAGTCCAATTCATCGGGCATGTGTAACTCCATTGATGAATATGATTTAATAATTTTTAGGTCTTATTCGATGAATGGCCTGGATCTTTGACACGTGTTCCTATCCTACGTAAGTGGAAGGTTGGGATGCAATGAGAATCTCTGATGAGGTTTGGATATGGAAACAGAGTTTCTTCCATTAAATGCACAACTAAGTTGATAAAAAAATGAAATGTCCACCCGCGCACGTACAAGAAATGCTGTATTATAAGTTATGGTGCACTTGCTTAAGAAATGCGCATTACAAGTTATGGTGCAGTTAAGAAATGCCGCATTATAAGTTAGGGTGCACTTACTTGCATTGGGACACTCAATCTAATCCGTTGATCTAGCCTACTGATTAGTTCCGGGGCACATTTTATGGGCTACCATGCATACATCACTTCAATTTGACATGTTTTAACCATATAACTAATGGTCTTTAATATGGACAGGCAAGATTGTTTACACAAAATAGTCCCATCATCAATTTTGCCCGTTTATTTGTTAGGGCCCATTGTGGAATATTTATGATTCTAAAAAAATTATTTTGATAGTGTTTGTACTAAAATCTAGCAAGATTAAGTCAATGGTTCAAGTTGAGTCACGGAACATATTTGATATCTTTAGGCATACACCAAATACATGAGGGACAAATCTTATCTTTCAAAGGAGTCTTGTTATTTAAGTTATGAGAAAGACATGTAACCATTAAGGGCCTGTTTGGCCGGGCAGATCCCATGGGATTACCGTGGGATGGGATCAAATTTAAGGTAATGATGGTGGTGTCAGTGGACTGCTGGGAATCCCTTGTGATAGACCAATCCCGGGATGGAAATGGTCCGTTTGTTTGGGTCGTCCATGGGATGTGGGCCATATCCCACGGTAAGTACAAATCGGCCTGTTTGGTTAGCCGTGGGATTGCAGCAAGCAGAACCCAAATTTACACCCACGCTGTTTGGCCGGGCAGATCCCATCCCAGGATTTCCAGTAGGCGGTTGGCTACTCCCCCCTACACCAGCCCTGTGGCTAGTCGTCGGTGCTCTGTGGGTCCCACCATGATGTACGTGTTTCATCCCATTTGTTCAACCATTTTTACAGATCATATTAAGACTTGATACAAAATATAGGGATATAAATCTTAGGCGGGCTACACCACAGGACAAAAAATGGCGTGGGATATTCACATTTTAAAATCCTTCATCAGGCCCACTGTACTGTTTACTTGACATCCAACCTGTTGATATGGTCAAGAAGACCCAGATGAAGGGTAAAACTAAATGCATGCAACAATCCAAACTAATATGGCCCATCAGATCTCTTTAATGGTCAAAAGGAATCTGGTTCTTTCTTGTAATGTGATCCACCTGAGATTGAGATGTGCTTCATGTTTTTTTTTTTTATCATATCATAAAATGATATGTAAAAATATATGGACATCATGGATGACACACATACATCACAGTGGGCCCTATGGAGCACCGACCACCAGCCAATGGCTAGTGTCAGGGGGAGTAGCCAATCCGTTCCTGCTGCAATGGTCTTATGTGGGCCCCACCCTGCCGTCGTAAGGGTTACTCTCTCCAAAAAATGGTTAGAAAACTATACAATCTGCATATATAAAAACCCATACACTTTATGTAGATATGCAATGAAAGATAGCAAAAAAAAAAAAAAAAAAAAAAACCATACAATCTGAGTAAAGGTAAAGAAAGCTAAGCTAAAGAAAGCTAGGAAAACATAAAATCAAATTCCCTCCAAAAAAATAAAAAATAAAAAAAAAATCCAAAAAATAATATTCATTATGTTACAAAACCACAGTGACCGGAGCGTCGGCCCACCCCCACAGCACATGATATTGTCCGCTTTGCCGAAGCTCACGGCTTTAAAACGCGTCATGTCTGTTAAGGGAGAAACCCAACATATAACCACCACAACTCCAGACAACTCTTCCGATGTGGGACAAGTTACGCTACAGTCAACTGCAACAGTAGCTCGCCCAGCACAGTAGCCTGTCAGCCACACAGTAGCCTGCCAGCTGCACTTGGGGGCCCGCCCACGTGTGCCCGCCCACATGAAATAGTGACCGGGGCGTCACATTATCCCCACCGAGGGCAAAGCCGTCCTCGGCTCTGATACCATTTGTAACAGCTCACCCCCACCGAGGGCAGAGCCGTCCTCGGCTCTGATACCATTAATGTGACGCCCCGGTCACTGTTTCATGTGGGCGGGCACATGTGGGCAGGTACACATGTGGGCGGGCCCCCAAGTGCGGCTGGCAGGCTACTGTGTGGCTGACAGGCTACTGTGCTGGGTGAGCTACTGTTGCAGTTGACTGTAGCGTAACTTGTCCCATATCGAAAGAGTTGTCTGGAGTTGTGGTGGTTATATGTTGGGTTTCTCCCTTAACAGACATGACGCGTTTTAAAGCCGTGAGCTTCGGCAAAGCGGACAATATCATGTGCTGTGGGGGTGGGCCTTACAACCACTACAGTTAAAATTTAATAAAAATAAGTAGGGCGAAGAAAATAACGAGAATGCCAATCAAAAGTCCACATAAACTCTCTCCACAGGATGGGCCGAGATCATCAGTCGTCGTAGACCTGGAAACCCTGCCACGGGTCGACTGATGGATAGACAAAGTCGACGAACGATGGATGTCGACCTCGTCTAACTGTGCAGTGACATAAACCGCATGAGTTTTTGTCGCAGAACGCAATTGTGTACTAGTCCCACCGAAGTAACTCTCCCAGTAGGAAACCGCTTCCCTCAAATTCTTGAATGCCCAGTGTCTCCCTCCGCTGAATCCTTCAACCTCATGCCTAGCATCGTCCCACATTGTATAAATGCCCGGTCGACGGCCAACGAGAACAACATAGTATTTCTCCTTTGCCATCTGCATTGATGTGTATATTAGTACCATGTTCAAGGTGCGGGAAGTCTGAATGTGCATATACTAAAAAAGTCAAATTGTCCCATGACAAATAAATGAACAATACGATCTTACGATTTGAATTTGTATTAACTTAATACATACCCTTCGTCCATACGATGTGTGTGGATCTATCTGTCTTAATTTACTGAGCAACAAGCATGTGGCGGAACATATATCAAATATATTAAACTAGAAAATCAGAGTTTTCCCACGTCTATCAAATTGGTATACACAATATACCAATTTGGTCACCCAAACATCAAAAAAAAAAAAAAAAGACATCAAACAAACAGTCCCCAGCGGTTAAAAAGTTATTACAGTCCCATAAAACAACAGATCAACACAACGATGGGTAAGAGCATGTCAGACCGACCCAACTCCTGCATTGAGATCATTCTCGCGGAGTGTTCTCCTCAGCCACTTGAAGACTGACAAAAAACGATGTCATCTGCTCGTCCCTGCTCAACAGTTGCCCAATTTCGATAAATTCCGAGTTGGTCAACCCTTGCACATCCTCAAGAACATCAAGTACCTTTGTAGTACGATTTACCTCCTTACCGAGGCCAAAATCGTGCATTGCCTCTGCAACGGTATTAAGGGAGATGCCGAGTACATCGCAGGGATGAGGAGGCCGCATACATTTCTTTGATGCACCCCTATCTCTGTTACAGTCAGACTCTGGAGTCTGACTAGAAGTGCCACGGGTTCCGCGTCTTCCCATCGATGGAGTATCTGAGGAAAAATTTCCGCCTGGCGAGTCCGCAACGTGGCCCTCAGAGAGGTCAATGGTATCCTCCAGATCATCTTTAGCGTCTCTCCAAAACTCATTGAGATCTCGCTGAATCCTAGAGGATGACGTGGCCATAGTCATACTTCCTTGCGCATATCGTCCAGTTGCTTGATCGAAGCCGACGATGATCGCAAGGTCATCCATTCTGTCAATCCTTTTCCCGCGTAGATGTGTAGCACGCGGGTGAGACTGCAACCGTAAAATGTAGTTGTAAGTTAGAAAAATTATATTCAAATGATGGGTTTGTGAATGTCTTATGGATGATGCATTTATATAATTCATACCTTCAGGTAATCCTCCCAAACCTCATCAGGGGCCGTAACGACCATGCGCTCATTATCCCATCCGAACCCACTAGCTGCTAGCATGTCCCTGATCACCATATATTCGCGCTTGTAATACCTCAGACGGTTCTGCACATTCTGCCAGTTGACAGGTTGGTCTGTATGCTTCATGACTTCTTTTGCTGTTACTTGGTAGGCTTCCCTCTTAAAACCATTATCTGCCTTACGTCCCAAAGCAACCTGTTCTAGCAGGACGTTGAAAAGCACTTGATCCATTTCAGCACTCCATTTAATTTTAGCCGCTTGAGACAGAGGCTCAGCGAGGGATTTCACTGTCTTCCCACGTGGTGAACTTTGCGTCGGCATCACAGGTGTCCTAAGCGGTGATTGTGTCGGTGTTGAACTATCATTAGACCTTGGGTCTGCCATGTCACTTATGCATGCAGCACATGTCAAGTAAACATTAATTACATTCAAAGTCAATCTTCTTCTGCTGAGAACATGAGACATTCTTGAGCAAAAAGATGGTGCATCCATGTGCAACACAGCTATATTTTCATAGTTAAGTAATAAATATTACGAGGACAATAATATTGTTCGGTTTGCAGGTAAAGTTGCAAAAGGAAGAAGCAAAAGTAAATTGACTATCTACTCCTACTGTTCTGTTGCGCATCTGCCCACATTCGAGCAGCAATATCATCCCGCACATGATTCCAAGCATCCTTTTCTTGCTGAGTGACCCGTAGCAATCATTGTCTTTCATCATTTGTTGACACCTCATGAGGTGTTGGGTTACTCTCCTCTATAGGAAAAGATCCATCATCACGAGACTGAAGTACAGATCGTATGAAATTGTATAGAACGCAGCACGCTACAACAATTTTCACTTGTGTGTGAAACTCATACGGAATGGTCGTCTTCAATATGGGAAATCTGTTTTTCAGTACACCAAAACAACGCTCGATTGCATTACGTAATTGTGCATGTCGGTAATTAAACAACTCCTTCATATTCGCAGGCGCTCTCCCGGTTCGATACTCTTGTAAGTGGTATCGCACGCCGCCGTATGGAGCCATAAAATCAGGTGAATGCGCATATCCAGCGTCGACAGCATAGTATTTCCCTACACATTTAAATGAATGTTCCATCAAATGGACACTGGAATATATTGTGAATATGAAATGTATGGGTCATCTAGGAAAGATGTAACCAATACCATGCGGGACATGTAATGGATCATCTGATCGGGTCAGAGCATTGTGTAGCACCCGCGCATCCGAGGCTGAACCCTCCCAACCAGCTAATATGTAAAGGAAATTCATGTCAAATGAACATGCCGCAAGTACATTTTATGAGAGAAATCCCTTTCGATTGCGGAAGCTCGCATGATCTACAAACTGGACCAGAGCCGGTATATGTGTCCCGTCAATTGCACCAACACAGTCCTATATGCATTATGTCAAATTTATTTTAGGGTCGGATTTGTTATTCAGGGTATGAGTATAGCAACGTACATATACATTGATTATCATTGAAATTGATACCTGAAAGTATGGAGCCCAACTGATATTCATCTGAATCTCGGGTGGTGTCTCTGAGCTTGGCTGTTTAACAAACTCTGGGTATAATGATACAATAGAATCCAAAACGCGGTTAAAGTGACAGCTAACGGTTTCCCCGGATCGAATAAATTTGTGCCCTATGACCCTATTGCGAACATTATGGCCAACTGTATGAAGGAACATAACAACCTGTTCTTCGAGACTGACATGACGGGAGTCACGCAAATGTGTCTTCTCGGGAAGTGTAGTACACAACTCAAAGAAAGCATCTCGACTCATCCTGAGTTGAGCTATACAATCCACTTCTGTCGCCCGAATTATAGAGTTGATGAACCTCGCCCACTCATCATCTCCTTGTCGCGCCGGCTGTCTGAACATATATACGCGACAATATTCCCCTACAGCTGATACAAAAGCTGCCATCGCTTGCATGACAATAGCCCTTTCCCTCTCTTCTTCCTCTGCACTGTCCATTCCAGGTCCAAATGTGCACCAACCCTGATGGATTTTACAAGTTGTAAAAAACTTACATCACGACAGGTATCAAAGTGATAGGGTAGTCTGATATTTTAATATTCGGGGCAGAATGTAACCGTTCATTTAATGAATGAGTTGGATCTAATGCATGTTCTTCTCTGGCTAAGTCACAAACCTCCTCGTTCATTAGACGAGTGTCCACAAATAAATTGTTAGGATATCTCAACCAATTTGATTTTGAGACCTCGACGTAAGTGATGGTGTGTTATGTATTCTAAATTTTAGTTGGTTTAGTTTGAATTAATGAATGCCAGGTCTACAATTAGTGAGTACCTTTTGTTTCTTCTACAATGAATGCCAGCCTATCCCATGCAATATGTAAACATGTAATAGAGCAAACCTCTTACATGAGTTATGAAACTTCTCTTGTGTTCTAACTACTAGACTTGCAATGGAACATGCTCCTGGTATGCTGGTATGTACTGGAAATTGTACACATGACATGGATGACATGCATGTAATTCAAAGTAAATCATATGGATCCACTGTAGATGGGCCCCACCATTAAGATCACCGAGAACAAAAACAAGTCTCCTCCTCAGGTGTGCCAGAATGTTGGAAATCATGGACGACCAACAGTCTAACTCAAAGGATGTGTAGACCATTTCGCAAGCAAATAAGCTTAATCTTTTACGTCTAAGACCGAATAGAATACTGGGCTTCAAGTTCAGATGCGGTACATACCTGGATATCAACTGAAAGTAGCAAGTGTGATAGACGAATTTCGCGTTCTAATCAAAGTAGTAGATTCCGCAACCTGAAACTAGGGAAATATAACAGCAAATTAGGACTAATTGGACCTTTCAATATCCAACTCCAACACAGAGAAATGAAGCCTGCATACACGATGAAGATGACGAATGACATCTAAACTGCTTATATCATATAACGCATCAGGCATGAAACATCAAACAGAATCACATCACTGACTAAGGTACGATGAAGATGACGAATTTTCAGTTTTTCTCGTCTTTCTTTCAACTGCGTTCATGTTGATATGATATCAGACAGCCAGAACAATGAGAAAATGAACAGGATACATGCCATTACTGAATGAAGATATGATTTTATTTTATTTTCATAAGAGAATCTTCGAGTAATTCCTTAACCAATAAGCAGTCAATCGATACCTTTCTCAGCCTTTTGGCTAAGATCAAGTGTGGTATCTTTGTTCAAAAATTAAAAATAAAAAATATGCAGTCAATAGCATTAGGACAGTCAGAAGTTACTGGTTTACAAGGTCAACGGTTTTCCTTTATGACAAAGCATAAGTGAGATAATGATGCAGGACCGTCTGATCATCCAATGGGAGACCGTAAGTCCAATTGGGGTTTAGAGCCCACAAGTCCAATAAGGTGATATTAGATGATCCTACATATAGCTGATATTTAATTTCCAGGTGGTATGCCAACCATGAAACATAACAGCCCATATGATTGTAAACAAGGGCTTCATATGGCTGATAATATAGAGACTTCCAGTTGAATTTGGATTCTTTAATTGCAGTTTTCCAGTTTCTTTGTTCAGAATAAAATACTTTCTTTTGTGGCAATTTGAATGGGATTAGGTCCTACATGTGGAAGGCGAAAGAAGAAATGAAGCCTGCATACACGATGAAGATGACGAATGTCATCTAAACTGCTTATATCATATAACGCATCAGGCATGAAACGTCAGACAGAATCACATCACAGATTCAGATATAGTTTGCACAGGTACGATGAAGATGACGAATGGCATCTAAACTGCTTATATTATTTCAATTTTTTCCTATCTATGCAGTTAACTCCTTGGCCAGTCATTATTTACAAAATATCAAAAGTTGATGGTACGAGTCAATCAAAGTGGACTTGCTCATGTGTGGTAGTTGCAGGTTCTTTGTAGCACACATGCCAATTTAGGATGTGTTATAGAAATGGGCATTCATCTGGTAAGGAACACTATCATCAAGCTAACACAAACATTAGGTTGGTCGACTCATCAGATAGGCCATGCATGACATGAACATTGAATATGGACCATTGGTCATTTTTTCCAATGGCCCATTTTTCTTATACAAGTGTGGCCCGCCTACTGAGTAGAGCAATATGATTTTTGGGCTTGAGCATTAGCATAGTGTGCCATTACCTGTCATGCTCTGACTATTGGAACCAATCAAATAGGATGAAAAGAAGATCATGCCATGGAGAGAATCCAATCCTTTTAATACGTCAAACAAGAGAGTCAAAAGAAAGAATGACAAAGGAATCTGGAAAACAATGGATAGAAAAAAAAGACATGCAGGAATCTTTCACATAAAACAGAATAAACCACTTCAACAATTCGGAATTTTTTTTTTGTTACCTTCTTACTACTCCGACTTTCAGTTCCCATCAACCACCTGTTATTCGAGACTCAGGTGATAAGGTGCTATATTGGAAATAGACCACCTGATGTATATATACACACTTCAACATCAACATATTCCAAGAAACAGAGTAAGCTAGGCCATGATTCAGGTTGGCAAGTACATTTGGAGCAAATATAAATAACAATTCTACTACCCAATTATATATGTTTTGAGATCGAATAGCTGATACAACGTACTTGTGTGGAAATGCTCATGAATCTGACAGTGAATCTGTATGTCAACATCTAAATCAATTCAATCGGATTCTACAATATGAGATATCTGAAACTGAAATCAGATGTGGGCCCTACGGACTATATACATATATTATGCAAGTTGGATCTGCAAATCTGCATATAAGGCTGATATGGAACAATACATACATACCTGTGCAAACTATATCTGAATCTGTTTCCATACTGAAACTGAATCACAACATGTATAACAACAGAGGTTGTTATACAATTAAAATCCTATGTGTGTTGCTGCAGGTACAATGGAAGAATTTCTGATTTGTCTCTGGAAAAAACGTCCAGTTGCTGCGATTCATAACCTCTCTCACCATCAAATAAACACTGAGGGATTCATTCCAAGTTGTGTACCCAGAACTCATGTTTTAGCTACCTCAGATCTCCATCCTTTTCATGTATGACATGAATGTCACTCAATTGCATTATGAGGAGCATAGCTACCCATGACATTTTAACAGGAACTCTGATGAAAGAAAACAAAATAAGAAAAATAAAAAATAAAATACATGCATCATACCTGTGTGGCTCAGGAAATCTGGACGGTCAATTCATCAGGTATCTATACATTAGTTACAACAATACACAACTTCAAAATATAGCTCTGAGATTTATAATAGAAGATAAGAATGGACAAACAGTTTATTTACTTTAAGGTTTGTAGAGAAATACAGATCAAAGATCTACATAGAGCACCACATGTATATTCAAATGGATGGATCATAGCAAGCAGTAGAATATGTCCAAATCGAAAAGAACGCCACCAACATTAGCTGTCGCACCACATGTACATGGACATCATAAAATAGAGAAGGAGAGATGGATGGAAATAAATCAAAAGATAACTGAATCAGTATCGAAGAATCGGGAATCCATAAGCGCTTCATTGCCCAATGGATTACAGCAATCACATTGGAAACACGAAAATCATATCGCAAATACATTTAAGATGCCCAAGACATACGATGAAAATTGCTCGATTTCATCTCTATCATAACCCACCTCAGACCATGAATCTGTAGAATCACGCCGGCAAATACCAAGCCATCAAACAGTCCAGGAGATACTATTTTGGACGCCGAAAGATAATGACAACCCCAGATCACAAAACCCCCAAATTATGGCTTTCAATTCATTCTAGGAATCAACTTGCTGGGAGCAGAAAATCCCGTAGAGGAAGGCGTTAATATTATCAAATCCACCAAATAAGACACGCATGTAGCAAAACCCCTAAATGGAAAGTATAAAACCATAATGGAATGAACATGTGAGGAGGAAAACAGCTAGAGTAATGCATCAACACTGAAATCCGGCAGCAGAACATGCAAGTAGCAAAACCCCTAAATGGGAATCTTCAATCCATAACAACATGCAGACATGCAGGGACCAAAACCCCTAGAGGAAGGCATCAACAGTGAAATCCGCCAACAACATCGTCCAGAAGACATTGAAATCCGAAACGGGAGATGAGAACGTGCATGAGGCAGAAGCCCCAAATTCTAGGAGAAATTGAGGGCTACACCATACATGCATGAAGAAATCCCCAATCAGGAAAGTATGAGGGGCCTGTTAACAAATAAATGTCAAATGCTAAGATGAAAGAAGCATAGATAGAGGCATGCATACAGAGGGAGATGAACGCATACCTTCCTTGTGCAATCCCTCAGATGAAACTCACAGGGACAGACTCTACGGAAGGTGGGTATTTGTACGCTTACCGGATTCGCGCGCGAATCATGAACTCCCGCCATCTCCAGCGACTTCCTGACCGCTGCCATCGCTCGATCCCGTCGATCCGTATGTGGGATGGGAGAGGCTTCCATGGGATGGGCTCGAGGTCGCAGCGAGGGATGGCAGGCAATCCCGAGAGCGATTTCACAATCCCTCATTTCAACCACCGACTTAGAGCTATACCGCGGGATATATGTTGCCCCAAACAGTGCGTGGGATGGACAGTGGGATTAAGGCGATCCCATCCCATGGTAATCCCGTGGGATCTGCCCAGCCAAACAGGCCCTAAGAGTATGTTAGCGTTGGAGCACTTTCTAACCATTGGATAAAGAAAAACCATGGTCGAAAAGAGGTGGCCACTCTTTTTGAGATGGTCACATGGCTATTGTATTTTAAATTATTTTAAAATAAATTAGTGGCCACTCTTTTTGAATGGTCACATGGCTATTGTATTGTAAATTATTTAAAATAAATTAGTATATCAAAAATTCAGTTGGAATGGGTTATAGCCATGACAGTAGTTATAGGTACGTGCATGCCCTAACATGCCCTACGGATGTATCTTTTCATGCAAGTTCGAAGGGTTGCACCATCTCATATTTTGTTTTGAAAAGTTGTCTTCTTAATCCTAAGAGTTGCACCAATTGGGTTTAAACTCAATAATCACAATCCTTTTGAAAGGGTGTCTCTATACCCTAAGGGTCTATTTGGTCGGCCGCATTAGGTGGGATTAAGGTGGATGGAATTGTAAAAGTTACAATAGATGCATATGTAAGGTATTGTCCTTGGATTGGGTGCATCACATGTTTTCTAAATCCATATTTGGAATGTATAAATTAAAAAGTAATCTTAGGATTTACTCTCAAATTGCATTTGGATTGAACCTAGATGAAGTAAAAATTCATCATATGTGGGATAGGCTCATTTTCCAAAGCCTACAAAGTTAATTTTAATCCCATCTCACACTCTTTCCAAACATTTCATTCTGTATTTCAAAGTGGGATTAGTAATGCAATACCATTTAATACAACTTAATACCACTGGCCAAACTGGCCCTAAAGGTGTTCACACAAAGTCTATAAATAGACTTCCTAAATGTAAGAAAAAGTTTGTTTTTATGTTCAAAGTATGGTTTAAGTATTTTTTGGTTTGGGTTAAGACCGCAAGTGGTTTGAGCCTGTGTATAGCAAGTGCACTGCTAGGATCGGGTTATAGTCGTTGTATCCTGGAGGTCGATTGCTCTAGAAACATGTTGCACTTGGGACTTTGTCCAAGGGAAATAAATTTGATTTTAAGACGAGTGACTCATGTAACTCCTCGACTTCCACAAACTGATAAATCTCCCTTTTCTTATTTTAATTTTACTTCGTCTAAATAGTTTTTCAACTCTAATCGGTAGTGACTCAGGTTGGCACGAGTTCATTATCTATAATAGAGTAGTTCACTTGGGCAGGGTTTAGAGTTCTACTTGAATAATAAATAACGTAGGAATTCTTCTCTTTTCTTTGGCCTAATACCACCCCATTTGCATAGTCACTTGCATCACACGTGATTTCAAAAGATAAACTCCAATCGGGTGATTACATGATGGGAGCACTAGTTAACATGCCATTTAGATTGAAAGCTTTTTGCCATTCTTCATTATACTCAGAGGGGGTTTCCTTTTGAAGGAGGTTGCGTAAAGGACGAGAGATGAGACTGAAGTCTTTTATGAATTGTTGGTAGAATCCAGTGTGTCCTAAAAAGGATCGCACATAGAGTTGTACATGAGTTGAACCGAGTCGAGCTTGGCCCAACTCGGCTCGACTAGCTGGCTACCCCAGCTCGGTCTTCGAGCCTAATTGGCCATCTCATCTTGGCTCGGCCAGTAACTCAGGCCAACTCGATCCGAGTTCGAGTCAAGTTCGAGCTCGATTTTTTTTTTTGAGTTCGAGTTGGAGCCTACGATTAAGTTCGAGTTTAGGTTTTAGGGTTTTTATTATATATAATACAATATATATAATATAATTTATTTAAATATATAATATTTTTATATTAAGTGAACCTGATTCGAGTCGAATCAAATCAAAATGAGTCAAGTTCCGAGCCGAGTCGAGTCAAGCTCGGTCTAGCTTGGACTCGGGTTGAAATTTTTTCGAGCTTAAAAAATTAGCTTGAACCCAATTTCAAGTTAAGTCCAGTCGAGTCGAGTCAAGCGAGTTAACCGAGCTAATCAGTTCATGTACAACTCTAATCGCACATTACGTATGCTCTTGGGTGGATGTAGATTAGAGATTAAATCAATTTTGGCTTTATCTACCTCAATTCCATTGAATGATATAATATGTCCAAGAACTATCATTTTTTGAACAATGAAATGGCTTTCTTCTCCCAATGTAAGACAAGGTCTTTTTATTCACATCTCTTCGGCACTAATTTCAAGTGTTCAAGGCATTCGCTGAAGGATGTACCAAAGACAGAGAAATCATCCATGAAGACTTTTAAAAATTTCCCACCATGTCAAAGAAAATACTCAACATGCATCGCTGGAATGTGACAGGAGTATTTATAGTCCAAATGACATTATTCGGTATGTGAAAGTGCCAAAAGGACATGTGAATATGGTCTTTTCTTAGTCTTGAAGGGCTATCTCTATCTAGTTGTAGCTCGAATACCTATCAAGAAAGTAGTAATAGGAATGACATGCTAACCTCTATAAAATTCGATCAATGAAAGGCAAAGAAAGTGGTCCTTCCTCGTGATGGTATTCAATTTTTGGTAGTCAATGCACATTCTCTAACCAGTAATGACTCTAGTTGGCATGAATTCATTATCCACATTAGCTACGATGGTAATCCCGGACCTTTCAGGTACCACCTGAGTTGGACTCACCTATTGGCTATCAAATAAAGGGTATATGATACCAACATCCAATAACTTTAACACATCGGTCTTAACCACTTCCTTCATATTTGGATTTAGACAACGTTGTGGTTGTCTGGACTTTTTTTGCATTATATTTAAGGTGAATGTTGTGAGTACAAATCAAAGGATTGATTCCCATTATGCCCGCAATCGTCCATCCAAGGGCTCCTTTATGTTTATTGAGAGTATAAATTGGCATACTCTCTTGTTCCTCATCAAAGTGGGAAGAAATCAACACTGGATATGTTTCCTCTTGACCCAAATAGGCATAAATCAACAAGTAATGGTTTTAGGTCAAGCTTCGGTGCCTTGACACTAAATGGTAAAGGCTTTGAGTCTTTTTGAGGTAATCTTTCAAATTCAGACATCTGCTAATTAGTTTCAAGTACCATCGCAGCATCAAGCAAGGCATCCATCTCCCTAATCATGTCATCATATAAATTAGTGGAATGGGCCAATCACATCTTTAGAGTGTCGGAGCATAACTTCGAAATTGACTTATCTTCCACGAATGAGTCAATTAAATTTATTTCGTGGACAACATCATCATCCTTCAGTTTTTTGCACATGTTAAACACATTTAGCTCAAGTATCATGTTTCCAAAGGATAGTTTCATAACCCCATTCCTACAATTGATTATAACATTTGATGTGTTTGGGAATGGTTGGCCAAGGATGATAGGAATTCGAGTGCTAATATCAATGACTGGTTATGTATCCAAAACAATAAAATCTATTGGATAGTATAATTTATCGACTTGGACTAGTATGTCCTCTATCATCTCTCTTGGTATACGAACCGAATGGTCAACAAGTTGGAGTGTGGTCCTGGTAGGTTTTAATTCACCGAGGCAAAGTTGTTCGTAGACCGAGTATGGGATTAGATTCACACTCGTCCCTAAATCAAGCAATGCATGTTCAATCTGGTGATCCCCAATCACGCATGAGATGGTTGGGTTACCAGGATCCTTGTATTTTTAGGGCACATTTTGTTTGATGATGGGACTCACTTTTTATGTTAAAATATTTTTTTTTTTTTAATACTATGTCATCTCTTGGCCATACATAGATCTTTCAGGAATTTGGCATATGATGGGATTTGTTTTATGGCATCCAACAGAGGGATGCTGATTTTCACCTGTTTTAGTACCTTTAAAATATCCTGAGTGTTTGACAAAGGCTTTGGTGATATCGACCTTTGTGAAAATGGAGCAACCGGCTTGTATTGCTTTTCTGGTTCTTTCTCATGTGTAACGTACTAGGCCCATCATCTTTCTCATATTCTTTTGAGTCCTTAGGCTTCTCAGCCCTCGTCGAGATGATTTTGTCAATGTTTTTCCACTTCTAAGAGTGGTGATGGACTTTGCCTTTTCCACATGCTGAGTTGATGAGCTTGGGTCACTTATCTTATATTGTGGTTTTGGGTTAGGTAGAGGCTGGGCCGAAGAGTCTCATTCTCCCTAACTGGAAGTTGTGACTCTATTCTTTGAATGGATGATGCAAACACTCCAAGGATGTTCCAATATCTTGGAATGCTTGCAACGTATTTTGGTTGAAATACTTTTGATTATGGATAATTTTTTTAACCGTATCTTCTTGGGGTCTTTTTTGATTTAACAATGGACTGAAGCTTGAAGGAAGAGCCCCTTGAGGATTTTTATATGTATTAGTCGTTTGCCCATTCCTCCAACTGAAGTTCAGGTGGTTCCACCAACTAGAGTTGTACGTGTTTGAGATGGGAGCATTGAACAACCTTTGAGAATTGTTCAGGGCATTAGATTTCTCATATAACAACTCTTGAAACGCAGGAATTGTATGACACTCCTACGTCAAGTGTATATTACTGGATCAAATACCACAAACAATGTCAACAGTCTCGTTGGGTTTAACCATTTCTACTCTTTTCAGTTCCATGCTTTCGACCTTTCTCGTGAGTTTAGCCACTCTGGCATTAACGTCGTCTTCCTCCCTTAAGCCGTAAATTCATCCCTTCTCTTTGGACTGAGTTGATTTGGAGTTAGTGGGCTTAGATGAAGTATCCCATGATTGCACATTTTCAACAAGCATACCAAAATAGTCCTACATGTCATCGGGATCCCTGTTCATAAACTCCTCACTACACATCATCTCTACGAATTGGTGTCACGCCTCAAACTCGGAAACCGGGCTCACAAAATTCCTGATCGCCGAATTTGGCGCCGACAGCCTCTGTAGAACCCCATTCTCGGCTCCCAGCACCCATACGCCAGGGTCCGATCCTGGGATGCTATAAGGAGGATTTTTTACATCAGTTTAATTCGTAATAAGCATAACCAAAGGCATAACCCACAAACAACAACCAAAAACTTCATCACATTTCCACTATGATAAAAAACTTTACAAGTACAATGAGCATAAAGGGAATACAATAATAATAGACAAAAAGCTCCAAAATGGTCTGCTCTGCGGTCCTGCCTCAGCGTTGCTGCGTCCCAACGTCACCTGCACGCAACGGTCGTGCATAAGCTTATAGAAAGCTTAGGTGGTGGTGAAAGTGTGTACGCAAGGTAGTAATGCAATCATGCAGTATCAGAGTAATGCGGAACATGCTGATGAATCCATGAATACCTTAGCCGTACTGAGGCTATGCGATGCAAGGCATGAATGATATTTGGCCATACCAAGGCCATGCGATGCGATATGCAACTCAAGCATACAAATCCTCATCTATATCCACATATCAATACAGCTCAAATCTGGAATATCACCGGGGTCTAGTACACTTTAACTAGATTGCCGCCCCATCGCGCTCAATAAGGTAAGTGGAAGAGACCTCAATACCCGCCTGCCAATATCGGGCTCGGCTCGTCAGTAGCAGACCCATTCCTTGAGCTGGTCAAACTTAGCCTAGCATTGCCCCCTCCTCTCGGGCGGGTAAGGCCGTACCCCCTTCCAACCGACCACGACATAGTGGAAAGCGCGGCCATCTGGTAATCGGCACTCGGCGCTCATACACCCACTCGGTCTAGACGTTGGAGCAACCTCTTGGTACCATAAGGGTTTAGGGACTTTCACCCAGGGATATCTATAGCACCCCATGTAGAATAAGATTTTCGATATCCAATCCTGCCAACCACGATATGCCTGTGGCGGTTGCAGCCCTGAGATCATTAGGGCGTACAGTAACCATATCACACAATGCGAATGCATGAATCACATTGTCCAGTCATGCAGCAATCCTACGCGTATCGTGCGCTCATGTAAGGCAACACCGCCTATCCGGGAGCCCCTAATCAATCTGCCCGAAGGCATATGCTATGATCAGTCACTTCTCATATCAAGCATACATGATGCGTATGATCATGAATCAGGAACTATACTAAACATGTTATACGGTGATGGATGTGTTGTTCATAACAAAGATGGGCCTAGAGGGCCTACAAGTATGGGCCTAACAATGGGCCCTAGGGAGAATCATAATGCGGACATTTAACCAACATTATTCTTACAATGTGAACGTCAAACCAACATTGCTCCCAAGGCATGGCCCGCCTAATATCAACACACAAGTTATAGGAAAATCACACATTGCAATGGACCCTAAGGACACCCCGTTGGGCCTCGACCCATGGGCCTTGAATACATCAAATGGGCTGCATCATATGAGCCTTATATAAATCAAGTGAGCCACATCAATGGGTTATGTACTTGCAATGGGTCATAACTCCTAGGCCTTATATATCAAAGTGGGCCTCAACCACGGGCCACAAATACATCAAATGGGCCTCATGCATATCAAGGTGAGCCTCAACGGATGGGCCACAAAATAAACCAAGATGGGCCTCATACATATATCAAAGTGGGGTCCACTGAACTATAGTTCTGACTCATTCTTTAGGTCATGCCAACAAAAAATGAGCTTCTAAGGTGGCTAGACGGTTTGGATGCAACTCATGCATCATGGCGGGCCCATGAAAGCCCACCATACTGTATATTACCTAATATAATATAATATATGTATATATAAATATATATACAAAAATATATACATATATACACAAACACACACACACACACACACACACACACAATGCACAGCCCCACACGTATACACACACACACACACACGCATGCACACGCACACACCCCCACCCACTATCCCCTGGACGGTGGGGATAACACATATATTACAGTGGGCTCCACCGTCCAGGCGGACGGTGGAATTAAAACACCTGCATCATTGTGGGTCCCATGTGAGGCCCACCATTACGTTTATATGTAATCCAGACCGTCCATAAGGTCACGTGGACCTATATGAAGGGTAAAAACAAATTTCACCTTGATCCAAAACTTCTGTGGACCCAAAAAGGGTTTCAAAGGCAGACCTTTAATTCATATTGTTTCCTTTGGTGTGGGCCACTAGAGTGCTGGATGAACCTAATTTTTGGAGGGGGCCCACTCCAGGGAGGGACCTACCTAGTGAACAGGTTGGATGACACATATACATCATGGTGGGGCCCACGGCTGGAGCCGTGGGTGGTTGCCAGACCGCCCGCCTGCCGTTCGCAGGCAGCGCCTGTTGCATTCTGACACAGTAGCGCTGCTGCTGTGTTTCTTCTTCTTTCCTTTTTTTTTGTTTTCCTGCAGAAAATCATATGCGGGGCCCACTACCTGAGAATCCATTCCGTCCAATGGATTCTAAGGCTTGAAATACACCAAAGGAGTCAATATACAACATGTTTGGTTTGTAGATACAGCAAGGTGGGTCCTAATAGCTTTGAACAGTAGGAAATACAGTTTCCTATGGTATGGCCCGCCTGATTATCAGATTAACCTCATTTTTCGGCTAAACGCCTAAAATGAGCCAAAGAATAGGATGGACGGCGTGGATTTGAAACAAACATCAAGGTGGAGGCTGCACACATGACCCACCAAAAAGCCTAAAAAAAAAAGAGAAAACGTTGCTGTGCTTCACACCACAGTCAGTACACACACTCAAAGTTAGCCACCACCACAGGGATGCCAAGACCTCACGTGTTGAAACGAGGTATCTCCACGCAGTCTGCCAGTTAGCTATGGATCTGGGTGTCACTGCCCAGCATCCAGCCCTAACACTGGATGTGGTCATACATAAACATCATGGTGGGGCCCACAGGGATGTGGCCCACCTAAGTTTTTGAATCAAGCTGATGCTTGTGTTCTTCTATATCCAGGCCCACCCAAGGATGGACTGCAAGGTGGGCCCCTACGGGTGGGACGACGTGGATCATATTTCATAGTGGGGTCCACAATACAAGAAAGGGAGAGAGAAAGAAGAGATAGAGAGAGATAGAGACATTGGCAATATCGGAGGGACCCGCCACTATGGGCCCCTCTTGATCATAAGCATACATCAAGGTGGGTCCCACTATAAGTGGGCCCTTAAATCACAAAGTAAGAAAATAAGTGGAGATCCAAGATCACCCACCGACTTCTACTTGCACCTTAGGCTTCCTTTGCTACTTAGCTTTGATTCCAACGGAAGAGATGAGATTTGGATGGTTGAGATGGGAGATGAGGGGGGTAGGAAGTGGGCCACATTTGTAGCTTGGAAGAGATGGAGAAGGGCTTGGACGTGTGAGGCTTCTCTTGCTTGGGAGAGTGTTTGAAAATGAGAGAGAGAGGGTGTTGTAAAGGGAGATGGGTGATGGATGTGGTGGTGATGGGTGTGTAAGAGACCTTTTTGACTTTTGTGGCAAATGGTGTAAGAAAAGCATGGGTGTGTAAGAGCCTTTTTGACTTTGGGGTTGCTTGGGGAAGAGTGAGAGGTGATGGATTGATGGGATTGATTGTTGATTGATTGATGTGACATTTTGTAGAGATTCTCTCAAAATTCGTACGAGCGGCATTTTTCTCACACCAAACGCTGGCCCACATCTCTTGGTCAGAGTATCTCCTCGGAGCGCGAGTCACGGCATCGGAACCGTGGCGACGGCGCGGTCGCTAAGGTACTAGTCTTAGGTTGAGTCGACTCGGGTTGACGACGTATGAATTAGGGTCGCGTGCAAATGCCGGTTAAGGGTTGATGGTTGCCAGAATTCGACCGGGAAGACCGCGGAAGTCTACGGAACGGTACGGTCTAGGATATGGGGCTTACAGCTCTCCCATCATAATAAAAATTTCATCCTCAAACTTTACACAATCATCGCAAGTAATCATAACTCAAGAGGGAGAAGAAACATAACATCACTATATAAAATCAGAGATAACATACAAAATACAACACACGATCAATCATCAAAAAGATGGGGATAACGCTCTCGAATCTCAACCCCGCGCTCCCAGGAAGCCTCATCAACAGAATGGTGACCCCACTGAACCTTTGCCAACGGAATGACCTTGATCCGGAGGACCTGCTCCTTCCGATCCAGGATACGGACTTGCTGCTCAATATAGGAAGCGTCCTCACGAACCTCTAACGGCTGCCAATCAATAACATGAACGATGTCTGACCCACACTTCCTCAACATAGAGACATAAAAAATATTGTGGATGCAAGACAACTGAGATGGCAAGGCAAGCCGATAGGCCACGGCGCCAACGTACCCAGTGATCTCAAAAGGTCCTATGAATCTCGGGGCAAGCTTGCCCTTCGCTCCAAATCGAACTACACCCTTCATGGGCGAGACCTTGAGATACACATGGTCCCCTACATCAAACTCCAAGGGACGACGCCGACGATCAGCAAAACTCTTCTGCCGGCTATAAGCTGTGTGCATCCTCTGCCTGATGATATCGATCACCTCTGATGTCTCCTGCACAAGCTCGGGACCTAGGAGACGGCGCTCTCCAACCTCGGTCCAATAACTCGGTTATCTGCATGGTTTGCCATATAATGCCTCAAAAGGAGCCATGCCAATGGTCGCCTGATAGCTGTTGTTGTATGCGAACTCAGCCAATCGGAGATGCTCATCCCAACTACCCCCGAAATCAATCGCGCAGGCCCGAAGCATATCCTCAAGGATTTGGTTGACTCTCTCAGTCTGGCCATCAGTTTGCGGATGGTACACGGTACTGAGCTGTAAATCAGTCCCCATCGCTTTTGGAAGCTCCCCCAAAACTGAGACGTGAACCTCGGGTCTCAGTCGGAAACGATCGAGACTGGAACGCCATGCAGTCTCACAATCTCCTCAACGAACAACCTTGCAAGCCGGTCCAAAGGCCAAGTCGCACGAATAGGAAAAAAATGTGCTGACTTCGTCAGACAATCCACAACAACCCAGATGGCGTCATGACCGCGCTGAGTCCTCGGCAAACCCATAATGAAATCTGTCGACATGTGCTCCCACTTCCACATCGGGACACTCAACGACTGCAATAGACTAGGGGGTCTCTAATGATCGGCCTTGACACGCTGGCACGTGTCACACTGGCCACAAAACTGCAATCTGGCGCTTCACCCTCCCAAAAATACTGTCGCCTCATTCATCTTCATCTCTCGTCAGCAATGGGTGGATAGAAAACCGCGATCGATGTGCCTCGGTCATAAGATCTCTAAGTAACTCAGGAATATCTGGGACACATAATCGGCCTCTGAAGCGAAGTCTACCGTCTGTACCAATCTGCCAATCTACCTGACTCTCGGATGCCACCTCAGCCATATAACTTTGCAATGACTCATCAGCCTACTGAGCCTCGATCACCTTTGCAACAAGAGAGGGTTGAATCGACAGGCTCGATAATTGCACGATAGAAGACTACAGGCTGAACTCAAAATCATACTCTGCCACATCCTCAAGCATCCGCCACTCCTGAATCATCATATGCGCCACCAGGCCTCGTGGCTGACGGCTGAGGGCATTTACCCACCACGTTCGCCTTGCCAGGGTGGTACTGAAGATCAAAGTCATAGTCCTTCAGGAACTCCATCCAGCGCCTCTGCCTCTTGTTTAACTCAGACTACGAGAAGAGGTACTTCAAGCTCTTGTGGTCGGAGAAGAGCTCGAACCTAACCCCATAGAGATAGTGCCTCCACACCTTCAGTGCGAAGATAACTGCAGCCAACTCCAAATCATGTGTGAGGTAGTTCAGCTCATGGATCTTGAGCTGGAGAGACGCGAAGACCACTGGTCTCCCGTGCTACATCAGGACAGCACCTAATCCAATATGCGAGGCATAGGTGAATACAATGAATCCGTCACTTCCAGAGGGAAGAGTGAGGACAGGAGCGGACGTGAGGCGGTCCTTCAACTCCATAAATGCTCGCTCGTAGGCGTCGCTCCAAATAAACTCTGCGCGCTTCTGAATCAACTTGGTCAGGGGGCTGCAATACGGGAGAAGCCCTCAATGAAACGTCGGTAATAGCCCGCTAAACCAAGGAAACTGCGGATCTCGGACGTAGTCGTGGGCTGGCCCACTAACGCACTGCCTCAACCTTCAAGGGGTCCACTGCGACGCCCTCCCTCGTCACCACATGACCGAGGAACTTCACTTTCTCCTGCCAGAACTCGCACTTCTCCAGCTTCGCATACAACTGGTGTGCACGGAGAGTCTGCAACATAACCTCCAGATGCTGCTCGTGCTCCTCACGGGTCCTCGAATAGATCAAAATATCGTCGATGAAGACTACAACAAACTGATCAAGATAAGGGCGGAAGACCTCATTCATCAACTGCATGAAGACCACAGGTGCATTGGTCAGTCCGAATGACATGACCTGAAACTCGAAATGACCGTAATGCGTCCTGAAAGCTGTCTTCGGAATGTCCTCCTCTCGGACCCGAATCTGATGATAACCAGAACGCAAGTCAATCTTCGAAAAGAACTGTGCACCCTATAGCTGATCAAACAAATCATCAATCCTCGGGAGCGGGTACTTGTTCTTGATCGTGACCTTGTTGAGCTCGCGGTTGTCTACACAGTGGCTCAACGATCCATCCTTCTTCTTCACGAAGAGTACTGGTGCTCCCCACGGCGAACTGTTGATTGGATAAAGCCCAACTGGCGCAACTCGTCCAACTGCTTCTGCAGTTCCCTCAACTCCAACGGTCTATACGATACGGGGCCTTCGAAATAGGCGCGGTACCGGGCACGAGATCAATCTGAAACTCGGTGTGTCGGCGAGGCGGTAATCCCGGAATCTCTTGGAACACATCGAGAAAATTACAAACAATCGACATCTGATCAGTACAAGCGGCAACAGGCTCCTCAACGGCGCAAAACATCAAGTAAGATAACGGCTCTCTTCGGGGCTCTGCAACGAACTGAAACTACGGCAAGCCTGGTATACGGAATGTGACTGTCCTCGCGGAGCAGTCCAAGATAGCGTGGTACTCGGTAAGCCAATCCATGCCCAAGATAACGTCGAAATCTGTCATCGGTAGCACATACAAGTCGGCAGGCAAGAAAATCTCTCCCACTAGCAGGGGCAAGACGAACAGAAGCGACCTAATACTGTAGTCTTCCCCAAGGACGTCGATACGGTCAACCCCTCTCGAGCAGACTCTGTCGGTAATCCAGTCAAACGACAGAATCCCTCAGACATAAACGAGTGCGAAGCACCGGAATCAAATAAAACTCGAGCGATGAATACAGAGACTGGAAGTATACCCTCGACGACTCCTCCAGATGACTGAGGATCCTGCTGAGCCGCATAGAACCTAGCCTGAGCCGGCTGGGGAGGTGCCTGTCCTCTCTGAGCGTGCTGCTGCTGCTGCTGTCGCTGAGGCGGTCGAAACTGCTGCCTCTGCTGCGGCGGTCTCGGAGGCTGGTGCTGATGCTTCTGCTGAGGTGGCCTCGGTGGTTGGGGCTGCTGCCGCTGCTGCTGTGGGGGTCTCTGCTGCTGCTGCTGCTGTGGGGGCCTCTGCTACTACTGCTGCTGGGGATGGGGACACTCCACATACGGTGCCTCGTCGCACCACACCCAAAACACGTGCCGGTAAACTGCCTCAGAAGTGGTGTTGGAGGTGCTGGTGGTGCTCGGAAGGCTGGGCGACTTGTGCGCCTCTGCTGCTGTGGTCGACGCTGCTACGAGTCACCGGAAGGAGCGTACCTCTTCCGGTCTCTGCTCTGACCGCGATCAAACTGAGAACCGACCCACTCAGCCTCAAAAATTTGTGCCTTCCATACCACTCCAATAAAAGTCAGGAGCTCATGCCCAATGACACGGCTTCGAAGACCGTAACGCAAACCATCCTCGAATCAGCGGGCTCTACGCTCCTCATCATCTACTAAGTAAGGTGCAAATCTGGACAGCGCTACGAAATGAGCCGCATATTGAGCCACTATCATATCGCCCTGCACCAAGGCCTCGAACTCCAACGCTTGCTGTCGTCAGATGTGATCAGGAAAATACTGCTGGTCAAACCGATCTACAAAATCCACCCAGGTTCATACAAAATCAGCGCCCGCTGCTCGGGAGACTGACGTCTAGCAGTGCTCAGCCTCATCATGGAGAAGAAATATGGCTAATCGGACTCGTCGCTCGGTCGTGCATCCAATCGTATCAAATATCTTCTCCACATCGGCACGCCATCTCTCAGCTACCGTCGGGTCGAGCTCGCCCTGAAAACGTGGGGGATCGAGTCGTCAGAGCTCACGAAGAAGGGCGCTCGCGCGCTCCTGCTCGGCCTGCTCCGGTGAAACAACAGGGTGCCTGCCCTGCCCCTGTAGTGCGGCCGTCACAGCCTGTAACATCTGCTGTAACTGGGAAGCACTCACGGATACGGTCGGATCCGCACTAGTCTCTGGTAGAGGAGCTGTATCCATAGGCTGGGCAGTAGGAATCTCTGGTAGTGGAGTTACATCCATAGGTTGGGCAGTAGGAATATTTGGTGGTGGAGCGGGGATGTCGGTGGTAGAGCGGAAGTCTCAGGTGGTGGAGCGGGAGTCGATCGAGTCACTCTCCGCCGCGGCATGTCCTACAGGAAAGATCGAAGGCGCCTATCAACTTGAAAACTCTCGAAGGCACGCACGTTAAGGATCGGTAACAGTATATTACTAAGCTATCCAGACTTGGGACTTAATCATCCTAAACTCATAGCAGACATGTAATGTTGTTCTTAGTTATTCCCGAGTTATGCTCTGATACCAACTTCTGTCACGCTCCAAACTCGAAAACCGGACTCACAAAATTTTCGATCGCTGAATCCGGCGCCGACAACCTCCTTAGAACCCCATTATCGGCTCCCAGCGCCCATACGCCATGTTCCGATCCTGGGATGCTACAAAGAGGATTTTTTACATCAGTTTAATTCGTAATAAGCATAACCAAAGGCATAACCCATAAACAACAACCAAAAACTCCATCACATTTCCACTATGATAAAAAACTTTACAAGTACAATGAGCATAAAGGGAATACAATGATATGGACAAAAAGTTTCAAAATAGTCTGCTCTACGGTCTTGCCTCAGCGCTGCTGCATCCCAACGTCACCTGCACATAACGGTCGTGCATAAGCTTATAGAAAGCTTAGAGGGTGGTGAAAGTGTGTGCGCAAGGTAGTAATGCAATCATGTAGTATCAGAGTAATGCAGAACATGCTGATGAATCCATGAATACCTTAGCCGTACCGAGGCTATGCGATGCAAGGCATGAATGATGTTTGGCCATACCAAGGCCATGCGATGCGATATGCAACTCAAGCATACAAATCCTCATCTATATCCACATATCAATACAGCTCAAATCTGGAATATCACCGGGGTCTAGTACACTCTAAACCAGATTGCCGCCCCATCACGCGCAATAAGGTAAGTGGAAGAGACCTCACTACCCACCTGCCAATATCGGGCTCGGCTCATCGGTAGCGGACCCATTCCTCGAGCTGGTTAAACTCAGCCTAGCATTGCCCCTCCTCTCGGGCGGGTAAGGCCGCACCCCCTTCCAACCGACCACGACACAGTGGAAAGCGCGACCATCTGGTAATCGACACTCGACGCTAATACACTCACTTGGTCTAGACGTTAGAGCAACGTCTTGGTACCATAAGGGTTTATGAACTTTCACCCGGGGATATCTATAGCATCCCATGTAGAACAAGATTTCTGGTATCCAATCCTACCAACCACGATATGCATGTGGCGGATGCGGCCCTGATGTCGCTAGGGCGTACAGTAACCATATCACACAATGCGAATGCATGAATCATACTATCCAGTCATGCAGTAATCTTATGCGTATCGTGCGCTCATGTAGGGTAATACCGCCTATCCGGGAGCCCCTAATCAATCTGCTTGAAGGCATATGCTATGATTAATCATTTCTCATATCAAGCATATATATGATGCGTATGATCATGAATCAGGAACTATACTAAACATGTTATATGGTGATGGATGTTGTTTATAACAAAGATGGGCTTAGACGACCTACAAGTATGGGCCTAACAATGGGCCCTAGGGAGAATCATAATGCGGACATTTAACCAACATTATTCTTACAATGTGGACGTCAAACTAACATTGCTCCCAAGGCATGGCCCGCCTAATATCAACACACAAGTTATAGGAAAATCACACATTGCAATGGACCCTAAGGACACCCCGTTGGGCCTCGACCCATGGGCCTTGAATACATCAAATGGGCTGCATCATATGAGCCTTATATAAATCAAGTGAGCCACATCAATGGGCCTTATGTACATTGCAATGGGTCATAACTCCTGGGCCTTATATATCAAAGTGGGCCTCAACCACGGGCCACAAATACATCAAATGGGCCTCATGGATATCAAGGTGAGCCTCAACGGATGGGCCACAAATAAACCAAGATGGGCCTCATACATATATTAAAGTGGGGTCCACTTGAACTATAAATCTCACTCATTCTTTAGCTCATGCCAACAAAAAATGAGCTTCTAAGGTGGTTGGACGGTTTGGATGCAAGTCATGCATCATGGTGGGGCCCATGAAAGCCCACCATCCGGTATATTACCTAATATAATATAATATATATATATATATATATATATATATATATATATAATATACATACACACACAGACACACACACACACACACACACACACACATGCACAGCCCCACACGCATACACACACGCATGCACACGCACGCACATGCACACACCCCACCCACCGTCCCCTCGACGGTGGGGATAACACATTACAGTGGGCTCCACCGTCCAAGAGGACGGTGGAATTAAAACACCTGCATCATTATGGGTCCCATGTGGGGCCCACCATTACGTTTATATGTAATCCAGACCGTCCATAAGGTCACGTGGACCTATATGAAGGGTAGACACAAATTTCACCTTGATCCAAAACTTCTGTGGACCCAAAAAGGGTTTCAAAGGCAGACCTTCAATTCATACTGTTTCCTTTGGTGTGGGCTACCAGAGTGCTGGATGAACCTGATTTTTGGAGGGGGCCCACTCCTGGGAGGGACCCACCTAGTGAACGGGTTGGATAACACATATACATCATGGTGGGGCGCACGGCTGGAGCCGTGGGTGGCTGCCAGACCATCCGCCCGCCGTCCGCAAGCAGCGCCTGCTGCATTCTGACACAGCAGCGCTGCTGCTGTGTTTCTTCTTCTTCTTTTTTTTTTTTTTTTTTTTTTTTTTTTTTTGTTTTCCTGCAGAAAATCATATGCGGGGCCTGCAAGTTGAGAATCCACTCCGTCCAATGGATTCTAGGGCTCGAAATACACCAAACGAGTCCAATATACAACATGTTTGGTGTGTAGATACAACAAGGTGGGTCCTAATAGCTTTGAACCGTAGGAAATACAGTTTCTTATGGTATGGCCTGCCTGATTATCGGATTGACCTCATTTTTCGGCTGAACGCCTAAAATGAGCCAAAGAATAGGATGGACGGCATGGATTTGAAACAAACATCAAGGTGGAGGCTGCACACATGACCCACCAAAAAGCCTAAAAAATAAAGAAAACGTTGATGTGCTTCACACCACAATCAGTACATTAACCACCACCACAGGGATGCCAAGACCTCACGTGTTGAAACAAGGTAACTCCACGCAGTCTGCCAGTTAGCTATGGATCTGGGTGTCACTGGCCAGCGTCCAGCCCTGACGCTGGATGTGGTCATACACAAACATCATGGTGGGGCCCACAGGGACATGGCCCACCTAAAATTTTGAATCAAGCTGTTGCTTGTGTTCTCCTATATCCAGGCCCACCCAAGGATGGACTACAAGGTGGGCCTTACGGGTGGGATGGCGTGCATCATACTTCATAGTGGGGTCCACAATACAAGAAAGGGAGAAAGAAAGAGAGAGATAGAGAGAGATAGAGACATCGGCAATATCGGAGGGACCCCGCCCCTATGGGCCCCTCTTGATCATAAGCATAAATCAAGGTGGGTCCCACTACAAGTGGGCCCTTAAATCACAAAGTAAGAAAATAAGTGGAGATCTATTATCACCCATCGGCTTCTACTTGCACCCTAGGCTTCCTTTGCTCCTTAGCTTTAATTCCAACGGAGGAGATGAGATTTGGATGGTTGAGATAGGAGATGGGGGGGGGGGGGGTAGGAAGTGGGCCACATTTGTAGCTTGGAAGAGATGGAGAAGGGCTTGGACGTGTGAGGCTTCTCTTGCTTGGGAGAGTGTTTGAAAATGAGAGAGAGAGGGTGTTGTAAAGGGAGATGGGTGATGGATGTGGTGGTGATGGGTGTGTAAGAGACCTTTTTGACTTTTGTGGCAAATGGTGTAAGAAAAACATGGGTGTGTAAGAGCCTTTTTGACTTTGGGGTTGCTTGGGGAAGGGTGAGAGGTGATAGATTGATGGGATTGATTGTTGATTGATTGATTGATGTGACCTTTTGTAGAGGTTCGGTGCGTTTTCCTCGCACCGAACGCTGGCCCACATCTCCTTGTTAGAGTATCGCCTCAACGTGCGAGTCAAGCCATCGGAACCATAACGACGGCGCGGTAGCTAAGGTACTAGTCTTAGGTTGAGTCGACTCGGGTTAACGGCGTATGAATTAGGGTCACGCGCAAATGCCGGTTAAAGGTCGAAGGTTGCCAAAATTTGATCGGAAAGACCACGGAAGTCTACGGAACGGTATGGTCTAGGATACGGGGCTTACAATTGGTGCATGGGTGAAGTCAGTCCATCATAGAAAAATCTTATGCCCACCAAATCTCGTAGCCATGATGTAGGTAAGCATTTATAAGATCCTCAAATCTTTTCCAACATTGTAAGAGAGTTTATGTGAGACCCGACCCTAGTTCCCATGTGTGCATGTGTGTGTGAGTATGCATCTTGTTCATCATGGTCTCGCGGTCCTATTGGTCAAATTCCGTGACCCGCGACCCTCGGATTGTGTTTACGGTCACCTTAAGTTTAGTCACGTAGACCTGACTTGGATCGACCCAAGACCTATACCATCTCGTTCGTATCGTCGTTGCGGTTCCAACAACGCGTCTTGTGTGTCAATCCGACCTATGGATCAAAAGTTATGAGCATTTCATCATGTGGCCCACTTTTTTTACAAAAGCATGTGGACCACCTCCATGGCACAATTTTTCATGCACACCACACACACACACTACACTATTGCATGGAATAAACACTAACCACACCTAACCTACCCTATCAACATTGTTATTGTCACCATAGGTTATGATTACTTCCCTTAAAAAGATTTTCCCTCTCTTTCCCTCTCATTTTCTCTCTCTTCTCTTCTTCTCCAGCAACTTCCCTTCCATCTCCCTCTCTTCTCCAGCCCCATTTCCCCTTTAATCCTCTAAATCTAACCATCTAAATCCAATCTCACCCATTGATATGGATCCCTTGGTGCACTAGGAGCTAGGAGGTCCAAGTTTGGAGCAATCTAAGGTGGGTGTACTCCTAGGACTTAAGATTTCTATTTTCATGTTCTTAGATCTCTTTTTTGTGGGAAGTGTAGGGCCCACCAATCCATGGTGGAGATCCTACATCATCCCTTAGTTGTAGCCAAATGGCCTTTTTGATGCATGCATGGGGTTTTCCCTCTATAGGCCCCCATCATGGAGGATTACTTGGATTCCATAGCATGATAGGTCATCTAGACTCTAAAATCATGGTTGTGATGGCATCCCAACCATTGATCTTGAATCTAGAACATGCATGTGGTGGATCTTTGTTGTAACATATGAATAGAAGGAATGTATGGTGTGATTGATGAAGGGGAGGGCCTCAATGTGGCGGAGCCCCTCCTCTTGTGGCCGATTATTTATTTATTTTCTTTATGATAGAATTCTGATCTTGCATGTGTGGCCCACCTTGTAGGCTAACAAAAATCCAGACCAACCATGGAGCTTGGACGCCCATAGCGATCCATCCTTAGACATGTGGCCCTAAAATCCACCTAAATGGGACACATGCAAGGGGTATTTGATGATGGGGAAGGTCTGGACATTTGTGGGACCCACTGGGGTAGTCCACCACATAAATTCCTGGGGTTAAATCCCATGAAAAACCATGTTTATATTTTAATCATTTCTATTACATGTTGCTGTCCAAATCTGCCTGGATAGATTTTTGGGCCACCTTGGGGCCTGATTTATGGGTCTTTGGTGGGAATATTGAAACAAAATAATATGTGATTCTTGTAGCCTTATGACCCACCTATAACCATACCAAATTTCAGCCCCATCTGACCTTCATTGGGGTCCCAAAGGTGTGGTCCAAGTGAGGTGGACAGTTTGGATTTTCTGCACTGTTCCAGCAACATTCCACCCTGGACAGGTTGGAATTCTGAAATTTATTAAAATACTTTTGGCTGTTTAAAAATTATGAAAATTTACAGGGAGGTGGTCCACTCATGGTAAGACCAACTTACAAAATTTTGGGGCTAATGGACACCTGTACACACCATGGTGGTGGCTGGACCGGTCCATTACAATATGGTGTCCAGATCAGTCCGATTTTCAGGATAGATTGATTTCTTTAAATAAATTAAAATATTTTTAAATGTCAAAATTTTTTAAAAATTTGTGAAGTTGTTTTTCACCCATGGTGGGACCTACCTACCAAGTTTTAGAGCCAATGGACCCCTGTGCACACCGTGGCGAGGGCTAGATTGGCCCACCACATTGGGACGTCTAGGTTTGTTCAATTTTCTGGACAGACTATTTTTTTCAAATTAATTAAAATACTTAGGAATATCTAAAAATTATGAAATTTTGTGGGGGTGTGTCCAACATATTGAAGTATCACTCTAAAAAATTTCAACCCCAACTGACCCCATTTGGGCATCCAAAAGAATTGGCCAAGATAGTTGGCTTGCCAGAATTTTCTGCTGTGCAGTCCAGCAATATGCCTTGATAAAAATTATAATTCAAAAATATTTCCTCTAATGGTGGGCCACCTTTTTGGGTTTCCTATCATTGTATGCATGATGAGGGACCTTGGCAATCAATTTCCAGAGTTTTAGAGGCCCTGGGCCCACTCCAATGGAGTGCCCAAATTTAGGACAGCAACATGTTATAATTATGTTTGGCCTTTGGGCTGAAATTTTGAGGAGTGGGTCCCAACACATTGTGAAGAATCTTAGAGGTAATAATTTATACATTTAGTTCCTTAAATGTTGGGCTTAATAAATGCACTTTTGAGTCCCACCACAGTTGAATTTAATTGGGTCCATGAATGTGGCTAGTTGTTGAACTCTTTGAGCCCAATTGGGCTGGAACTTTCTAGATAGGCCCATTGAACTCTTGGGCCATTTTTACCATACTATTGTGTTGGATTAGTGGGCCAGATTACACAAGTATTGGGCCCTTGATTGCCCACCAAATCAACTTTATACTTGGGCCGGGTTGTAGGCCCAACTTACTTGACTAAGAACATGACATTTGCCCATGTGATTTAAGCAATGGGCTGCCCACTAGGCCACCACAATATATGGGATTAGTGGCCTTTATGTTGAGCCCTAACCTTTCCCCTATGGGCCCATAGTGGTATATATGGGTTGGGCTATGTGTGTTCCCCTTGGACCCATGTTTTGGATAGGCCTTGGGCCGCCTTTCTGAAGCCCAACATGAATGTATGTGGTATGTAATGGCTGCCCATTTCTTATTTCTAATGTTGTGTGGGCCTTGGGCCTTGATCAATAATCAATTAGAGATGGGCTACCTCTCGGGGACCAATTGTGGTTGGATGTCCACATTGGTGGCCCTAAGGTAGGCCCATGGGCTTCTATGGGTGGTTAAAGGCCCACCATAGACCCTTGCTAGGCTCGTTTCATCTATTTAGGCCCATATCATTGTTCTCCTTAGTCTCATGGGCTACCCCAAGTATATGGGCCCCCACTAGAGGTTGTATTCCTTATGAAGAATTGGTTAAGTACCTAGACCCTTCATGGTTAGGTAGAGAGTTCATCTTCACCTCATTGACACCCCTATTCATTTTCATGGCCTACTCCCATACGCATCATATGCATGCTTAGTTGAGGTATGATTGGTCATGGTTGTGTCATTGTGTAGGATATGTTGGTATCTCCCTGAGAGATGGATGTTTGGGATTGATGCATGGGTGATTGTGTGATTCATGCATCTGGCATTGCATAGCTTATGGATATCCGCCCTTACTTCATCAGGGCCTTGCCTCCACAGGGGTATTCGTGGATGGCTGTATGTGTGGACACCGAAAATATTAGTTGAGCATACCGGGTGCATAGGATGCCTATGGGTGAAATTCCTAAAATTTCCATGGTACGAAGGATCTGCTCCAACGCCGTGACCGGGTGGAATATATGAGCGCACGAGGGCCTTATACCATTAGGCCGCGACTCCCACTGTCGTGTAGTCGGTTGGATAGGGGTGTGGCCTTACCTGCCTAATGTGAGGAGGCATTGCTAGGCTGAGTCTGACCAGCTCGTAAATGGGTCCGCTACCTTCAGGCCTTGTTGGTGATTGACTGTCCGCAGACGGGTAGTGAGGTCTCTTACGCTCGTTTGACTGTGCGGGGTCTGTAGAGCGGCAGTCATTCAGCAGTGTAATGGACCCCGGTGATTTCCTTATGATCGAAAATGTACATGACTTGTGGTTTGGATATGAGCACTGACATTACTTGCATTGCATTAGCATTGGTTGTACAAGCCCCTTCATGCATTGCCTTGGCATGGCACCCAGTACTCATTGCATCTTATTCATGATAATCCTGGGTAAGGCTAGTGATATCCTCATTGACCATGTTTCTCTCCTTGTATCTCATACTACTCTTCTGTGCACCATTATCACACACCTACACCACCCTTTAAGCTTCTATAAGCTTATGCACGATTGATGCGTGCAGGATACTCTAGGCAGGCGACATAGCAGTAGAGCATGGAGTAGAGCTGAGCATTTGAGGACTCCAGTGTTGCCGACCTTTCTCTCTTTTCCTTTTATCTCATGTATGTCATTTTGGACCTTATGGATGATTGTAAAAGTTTAAATTTATAGTGGATTTTGCGATGTGTGCCTTTGTTATTCTCAGATGTTCTTGTTGTGATCTTGGGTATGCTCGTATTGGAATGATTATACTATTATGAAAATCCTCCTTATAGGATCCCAAGATCGGAACCTGCCTCAGGAGCCGAGAATGGGGTACTATGGAGGCTGTTGCGTTAAGAACCGGTAATCGGAATCCTTGTGAGTCCGGTTACTGAGTCCGGGGCGTGACAGTTTATTCCTCTTTCAGTGAAAAAATCATTATTGTCATTCTCAGAGTGTTATTTTATGAACCGGGAAAACTTTTTAAGGAACTCTTGGGTCATCTCAGTTCATATCTCAATCGACCTCTCAAGGAGTGAAGCCATGACTTGGCCTTTTCCTTCAAAGAGAAAGGGAACAACTTTAATATTAAAATTGTCATCCGACACGTTGTGGAACTGTAAGGTCGATACCATCTCATCAAATTCTTTAAGATGTAGGTATGGAATGATTACCTGATTGATGATTATAAGTTAGATATTACCTGATTGATGATTATAAGTTAGATTTAACAAAATAGAAGAAACAATGTTAGTCTCTAATAATTCAGACAAACTTTAATATAGAAATGAAGCGAAAACTGACCCTAATCCTAAACTAATACTAATACTAATGTATTCCAGAAAAATACAACTGTAACACCCCGTACTTTTCAGTACTCGGGTATTACCACGAGGATTCGACCTACAATGAACACGAACCCGACTCTTCTATCCATCCACTTTCACTCTAGTTTAAGTCTAACCATTAAAAGGGATCTACAACCATCCATCCATGGATTTCAAAAAAAACGTACCATCACACTACATGAAGGACCTATTTTTAGAACTTGACCTCCTCATTAAGTGTATCTAACCATCCACTAGCAACCTATAGTGCTAGATCATTGAATCCATTAATCGTTGGCCTTTGAAATAGGCTACGAGTGACACACAACTATATTGTAAGGATGGGACCCTAAATCCCACCACAAATCATTAGGTGGATAGTCCTTAGGCCCTTAGAACTCACTGGATAAGTGATGATCAAATTTAAAAGAAATCCGACCATTGTATTAGCAGGAGCCAATAATTGATCATGAGATCTCTAGGTATGGCCCACCTAAATTTAGGATCTAGCCCATTATCTTGGCTGGGTCTTAGTGTGATCTGACAAAGCAAATAGACGGAATGGATTGATCAGGATTGTCCCTGTGGACCCCACTTTGATTGTAGCAAGTACACCAGAGAAAGTATAACCGCTGTGTACTAGACCAAGACCCATACATTATGACTCACAACTAAAATAATCCAATCCTCTTATCATGGCCATATAGAGGGGCTAAGTGAAGGAATAAAGGTTACAGATCAGAGTGTGGCCCACATAAATGAATTAGAGGAAAGTAGAAGAAATATTACAGAATAATAATAACAACAACAATAATAATAAGATTATTAGTAATAATGATATTATAAATACGTATGAGGTCATATGACCCCAAATCTAACCATTGATTCTTAGCTAAATGGCCCCTTGGACCCTTTTAACCATTGATATTAGATTTCGAGATGATCCAACCATTAGATCAGTAGAAATCCACATGCGGACACTTCAATCATGACGGATGGGCCGCCTGAGTATCAGATCGCCCTGGTCTTTGGGTTGGTCCCTCAAGTGGGACCCCCAAGAGGAACGAACGGCGCAGATCTCGCGATTCCATCATGATGGGTCCCCCAATGGAATGCACGTACACCATGTTCGGTGTGTACACTGCACGCCCGATTGCTGAAATGGTCAAAACAGCGCTGACCCGCGTTTTCCTAAAACAGAGCCTCTCCCACTCATTTTCATTTGAAACGGACACCGTCCGTGCATAGTCCATGGCCCACCAATCAGGTCCCATTCCAATGATCCAAACCGTCCATCGGGTCCACAGCGCGAGGCTGACCAAAACCTCACCTTACCCGCGCATGTAAACGAACACATGTGCTCACAGGGACGGGCGTAAGTGGGAAGGCGTACAAGCACGTTATGCTTCTAGCCGCCCCAAGATCAGCCTGTTGTGAATCGGTGGGCCACCTTAAGCCAATCCGAACCGTCCATCTCGTAGACCTGGTGGGCCCAAACAAGCCTACGCCGCCCTTACATGCTCGTGCACACATGCATGTGCACAATCTGGGCCCAAAAAGAGCCACGTGCGGCATTTCTAAAAATGGAAAAAGTGCCGTTTCCATTTCTGATTGTCAGGAGGGAGATCCGCGTGAATACTCACCCTCGAATCTCAACCGTCCATGGGAAAAAGATCATGGTCGTCCAATGCCAGCCGATCCAGCTGGTAAATAAAAAAAAAAGAACAGGGGACGTGGTCGGTTAGGCTGTAGTGCTGCACCAGCTCGACCCGGGCCGAACGTCTGGTCTGGTTGCTGCTGGGAGTAGCAGAGAAATAGAAGGAAAGCAGGAAAGGAGAAGAAAGGAGAGAAGAAGGAAGGAATGAAAGAAGGAGAAGAAGATTTGCATGAGAGAGAAAGGGATGCGGCTGTTGTGTGATTGCCGCTCCACCTGCGGCCCGAGGCGAGTCTGAGCAGGCTGCTCAACTGTTGATGGGTCGAGGCCGGTCGTCTAGGGGTACTACTGGACCTCCAGCATGTGGGAAGAAAGGGAGAGTGGAAGAGAAGAAGAGAAAGGAGAAGGAATCAGAGGAGAAAAGAGAGGGAGAGCAGCAAGAGCAGGGGCTGCTGTCCAACTTCATGCAGCACCGAGTCATGGCCTGGCTCATTGTTGAGCCATTTGGGTCGAGTCTAGGCTTGTCCAGCCCTGTAGGGACTGGAAAAAAAAAGAGAAAGAAAGAAATAGAGGGAGAATCGGGTGAGTCGCTGCTGTTGATGTTGTTGCCGTCGCATCGACCTAACTCAGTTGAGTCGTGTACAACTTAGATGCTGGGTGGGTCCCTGTTTTGTTGGACATTTCAGCAACACGGGTAAGAAAGAAGAAGAAAAGAAAGAGAAGCAGAAGAGAAGAAAAAATGGGTGAGAGAAAGGGGTGCATCGTTGCACCCGTTTGAACCATGCCGAGTCCGACTCGCTGCCGAGTCAGGGGGTGGCCCATTTGAGTTGGGTTTGGGCTCGGCCAGCTGGGTTCTAGCAGAAAGGAGATAAAAGAGGGGAAAGAAAGAAAAGGAAGAAAAAGGAGGAGAAGAGGAAAAGAAAGAGAGGAGTGGTGTTGATGGAGTTGTTGAGCCGAGTCAACTCGACTCGAACCGAGTTGGCTAGGTGAGCCCACATTCACTTCCCAAATTTAAATTATTTCAATTATCATTGTTATTGTTATTACTAATTTTTGGACTATTAAAGTTAGATATAATTAACCTTTAGTAAATTTCATATATACTAAAATTAGTTATTACAGATAAAATCCCAATTATTAAATATAAGCGTTTTATTTCTCATATTATCACTAATAGTAGAACACAATATTTAATTCTCATCAAATGATTATTAGTGTCACGTTAGCTAATATTAAGGATATGGTTAATATTAATAATTGTTTTGGAATTACTAGTAGTATTATTCGTAGTGGGTTGTTGTTAGGTAATTTAATATAATAGTAGCCATGGTTAATATTCCTAAATTAATAACCAAATTAGGTGATTAATCTTATTCACTTATCATTCCCTTTGATAATATCATTCATGACCACACAAAATAAGAGTTTAAATCCCATAACCAAAACCTAAAAATCTAGCCTAAGCCTAAACCTTAGGGTGAAACCCTAAACCTAAGTGATCCAAACCTTAGGTTAAAACCCTAACCCTAAATAGCATGTAAGCTTGGACCTAACTATATAACTTTACAATTCATGATAGGGTTTGATTTTAAGGAAACACGCACTCTCTAGCAACACTGGTAGGTGATTCAAAGTATAAGGTGATGATTCTTCCCTTTAAGCCCATTTCCAAATTGGTTTAAGTTATAGTATTTATCAAATGTTAAAATTGTTAATTCATAGCATGCGATCTCTTACATGATTTATATCTGATTTATGGTTGATAATTGTGAAACATGATTGCATGCGATAGTTGCTTACATGATAACTCTCGTTTTAATTTATAGTTCACATTATGACCTGTTGTGATTATTATGTTTAACATATGCCTGTTATGCTATAACAGTATATTTTCACATGAATTGTTGTAAGTCACTATGGACCTAATATTCACTACACTTATTAGTGGGTAAGCCTTTTTGTGTACGTGAACCCATACTTAGGATGTAACATGATGGAGTGTGAAATGGAATGGACCCTCGATTGGAGGTTATGTGGGACATGGAATATTAATGTGAGATTTACCATCCATAGGTTATACGGCTTGAATGGCTTGAAATGACCTCTTCAACCGCTCTGATTTAATCTTACCTGACCCTTGCCGTCTCGATTAGTATTTGAGCATTCTTTTACCACTGTGATTTAACACATGTCCCATGTTTTGATGATTTTCTAGTGTGCCTTTGATGGCCTATACCATGCGATGGAAATCCCTACTTATTGAATTTGATCGACCACTGATCGATGGGCTTCATTTAGCATCCTAAGGTGGGGGAATCTCATTAGCCGGGGATGGTGGTCATGGGACACTATGCCCGAGTTGTCAGCCTATGCTGGGTGACGAGCCCCCCGTAGTGATCATTGAGTTACTTAAATTGGCTGATTGTAATTGATTAATAACGGTTGACTAATCATGCATTCATAGCATATTAGCAATGACGGGTGGCTAATTCTGGATGTTGGTGTTATTGGGGTATTGTTTCGTTAGCTCCCAGACCACCGATTATCAGTGTCACGCCCCAACCCGGAAATCGGATTCACAGGAATCCCGATCGCCGAATCCGGTGCTGACAGCCTCCGTAGTACCCCATTCTCAGCTCCTAGCATCCATACGCCAGATTCCGATCCTGGCATCTTACAAGGAGGATTTTTTTTATATACATTTAACTCGTAATAAGCATAACCACAAGATTACCCAATTCACAAAGCCAACATCGTCATCATATATCCACTAATATAATCATTTGAGTACAATGCTAAAAGGAAAATACATAAAACGAAAATCAAGCTCCAGAAGACCGTTGCATGCTTCAAACTTAACACTGCTGCAACCTAACATTACCTGCACGCATCTATCGTACATAAGCTTATAGAAAGCGTAGAGGGTGGTGTAAGTGTGTGCACGAGGTAGGTGCCAAGTATTCAATATAATGCCGTCATCATACAATACCGAAAATACTGGTAATCCATAAATCGTACAATAGCAGAATAAGTAGAAATATTGACAAGATCATGAATTATTAGAGTAAATAGAAATACTGATAAGATCATAAATCAAACGATAATAGAGTAAGCGGAAATACGAACAATTTCATGAGTCAATTAATATCAGAATACGCAATATAAAACAACTATGCAAATGAGGAGTCATAAAGAGCCATATATCAGATGCCGAGGATGCGATGCAATATGTAATTCCTAATGAGTCCAAGAATAACATCAGCCTATCTAGACCATATAAATGCAGAAACACAGTAACCCAAAGTGCCATATGCCACGGACGTAATGCAATATGCGGTGCGAATGGAATGACCATCCTAGAGTGTGAAGTCGGAATGATAGTACGTAGTATCGCAGGCTATGGGGTCCATCACAAGGGACTTCTATCCAAACCAGTCCTATACTTAAATTTGGATAGTCAGACTCGATGTGGTAAACTCCTGATCTCAGGTTAGTCGCGTGCCCCAACTGAAATCCTGGCCATTGTAAAGGTACACGTAACAAATAGTTGCGCACCACCAGCCCAAGTGGATAGTGAATGAATAAATGAATGAGTATGCAACTCCTGCTCGGTAAGTCAACATATTAGTACAGTTCATCTCTGAGATCATCACCGGGGTCTAGTACACTCTACATGCAAACCGCCGCCCACTGACTCGCGACCATGCAAGTGGAAGAGACCTCACTATCCACCTAGCCAGTAGTAAGTCAATATCTACCTGGCACGCCGATAGCGGACCCATTCATGAGCTGGTCAAACTCAGCCTAGCTATGCCCCCTACCCTCTGGCGGGTAAGGCCACACCCCCTCCCAACTGACCACGACACAGTGGGAGACGCGGCCTCCTGGTATTCAGCACTCGGGCACTCATGTATCCACTCGGTCTCGACGTTGGGGCGTCTTCTGGTACCAAAAGGGTTTAGAAATTTTCACACAGGGCCATCTATGGCAGCCCGATACTAGTAATAGATTTCTAGTGTCCCATCTGGCCATCCACGATATGCCTATGGAGGCTACGGCTCTGATGTCACTAGGGTGTACATTAATCACAATGTAAGATGCATGAGTCATACAATCCAGTCATGCATCAATCCTGCGCATACCGTGCGCTCATGTGAGATAACCTCTGCCTATTTGGGAGTCTCATAACAACCTGCTCAATGTCATATGCAATGGTCAACCACATCTCATAACAAACATGCGGATGATGCGTATGGGCATGTATCATGATGCTATGCGGTCACATACTCATAATCGGTACCAATAACCGACATCGACAATCAACCGCAACAATGTGGACATTTAACCAACATTATTCCTCAAGGAATGACCCATATAGAGCCTAATATATAGTGGACCCATGGCCTCACACAAGGGCCAAATATACAACACCATGGGCCTCACTCAAGAGCTTAATACACATCACGATGGGCCTTTTTCATGGGCTTAACATACATCACAATGGACTCCATCGCCTGGCCCTCAAATGCATCATAATGGGCCTCATCATATAGGCCTCATATACATCACATTGGCCCTTAAACATGGGCTGAATACATCACAATGGGCCTATAATACGGATCATATATACATCATATAAGTCTCGACAATCGGCCTCGGCAATCGAAATCGGCCTCGACAATCGGCATCGACACTCAGAATCGGCCTCGATACTTGGTCTCGATAATCGAAATCGGCAATCGGTCATAATAATCGGCCTTGATCGCTAATCGGTAATCGACCACGACAATCGGAATCAATCGATAATCGGTAAACGGAATTGGCGAGAATGGGCCTAATAAGGCCTAAGGGAATGTCACAATGTGGACATTCAACCATCATTGCCCATCAATGTGGTCATTTAACCATATTTGTTCCCAAGGAGTGGCCCATATAGAGCCAAACATATCGTAGGCCCATGGCCTCACACAAGGGCCCAATACACAATAGGTGGGCCGCATCTACGGGCCTCATACAAGGGCTACATATACAACACTATGGGCCTCACTAAATGAGCCGAAAATACATCACAATGGGCCTCATCATATGAGCCTTATATAAATCAGATTAGGCCGTTCGGATCAAACATATACATCACGTGGGTCTCGGCACATGGGCCATGATTACATCACATCGGGCCTCATCATATGAGCCTCACATACATCATAATGGGCCGTAATACATGGATCTCATATACATCAAATGTGCCGCACTATATGGGCCTCATATACATCAAATGGGCCGCACTATATGGGCCTCATATACATCAAATGGGCCACATCACATGATCCACACCAATGGGTCAATATACATCAAGTGGGTTGTATTAATGGGCCACGCCAACGAGCCTCATATACATCAAGTGAGCTACGTCAATAGGCTGCACTAATATATCAATGTGGGCCTCAGGGATGGGCCATAAATATATCAAGGTGGGCCATAAATACATCATATTGGGCCTTGACAAAGGCCATAAATACATAACAGGTGGGCCCTGCTCATTGGCCCTCAAATACACCACATGGGCCATACAAGCATCGAGTGGGCCTTATTACATGGGCCTCATATACAACACATCGGGCTTAATATACATCACAGGTGGGGCCCTGCACATTGGCCCTAATATACATCATAGGTGGGCCCTGCACATAGGCCTCATGGATGGGCCATAAATACATCAAGGCGGGCCTCATTGACGACCACAAATATATCAAGGTGGGCCTCATCATATGGGTCGCACCAAAATCATTTCAATAGTTGTAGGTGTAACATGTGTATCACTGCACACATGGCCCATGTATGATGATCAACACTGCCCAAAACATTGTCCAGGTAAATCAGTACCATCCAACCATTGGATAGCACCGTCCAAACATGTGGACAGTGTGGATGAAATACATACAACATGGTGGTATCTTCGTGGGTGTGGCCCACAGCAGATAGATGGCATGAATAACACATATATTGCGATGGGGTCCACAAGATGGACGGTCTGGATGATCCCCAGTGCTGACGTCAGTATAGTGGGCCCACCGTCCTGAAATCGGATGGACAGCTGGGATAAACACTTGAGGGGTCCACTGCACGGACGATACAGATAAAACCCATGTATCATGGTGGCATCCACCGTCACCGTCCAACAGGTCCAGCATATGGACGGTGTGGATGAAACAAATACATCAAGTGGGTCCCCACCGTCCAGAAACGCTGGACGGTGTGGATGATACCATGCATCAAGGTGGGTCCCACGTGGGGCCCCACCAACTATAATATTATATTAATTATTTTATTTATTTGAAAGGACCGTTGCTGAAATGTCCAGCATCCAGGCCTATGGTCTGCCTAATCTAGATGGACGGTGTGGATTATCCACATAAGGTCCATGTAATGGATAATAGGAATGTAAGGCAAGTACATTAGGTGGGTCCCATCCCACACGTGCAGTACGTGTGGGGTGGCCCCACACAATCTGAAAACAGATGGACGGTGTGTGTGAAACACACGTCACCGTGGGATCCACCGTCCTGGACAAGGATGGAGTGGATATACAACAATTACATCATGGTGGGGTCTACACTGATGGAAGTGTGGGTTACAATACATACATCAGTGGGTCCCACGTGGGGCCCACCATAACATTTACCTACCGTCTAATCTGTTAATAAGGTCACATGGACCTGAATGAAGAGTAAAAACAAATTTCATATTGATCTAAAACTTCTGGACCACAAAAGGATTCCAATGGCAAACGCTCATCCCACCATTGTTCCCTGTCGTGTGGACCACCTGAGCTGTGTATATGGCTGATTTTTAGGAGGGCCCATAGGTAGAAGGGAGCCCACCAAATGCACGGTTTTGATGTTCCACACACACCACGGTAGGGCCCACGGCTGGGACCCGTGGTCCCTGCCCGTCCGCCCACAGTGCAGGACGCTACTGCGTCCTTTCACAGTCAGCAGCAGCAGGCGCTGCTGTCGCTTCCTCTCTCTCATATATATGTATTAATGTTTTCTTGAGGCTTTTCATAGGTGGGACCTGCATCAGGGGAATCCGACCCAGCCATTGGTTTTTATGGCCTAAGACAAACCCATCAAGCCTAATATTCGACATATTTTGAGGTATAGAAACATCAGGGTGAATTTCAACGGTAAAAATACTGTTTTCTATGCTACGGCCCGCCAAATAATCGGATTGTCTTCATTTTTCGGCTCAACGCCTAAAATGATCTAGGGAATGGGATGGACGGTGTGGATTTGATCAATACATCAAGGTGGGGCCTGCATAAGTGGCCCACCCAAAAAGGCTAAAGTAATGACATTTTTTTTTTGTGTTGCAGTGGGTACCTGTTCACGCTTCAGGCCTCGTCCAGCGTCTAGGGACGCTGGACTATACATTTCATCAAGATGGGTCCCACGTGGGCGTGACCCACTTGACTTGGATCAATTTAATATTTATGTTTTCCCATCACCAAAGGGTATGGTCCACATGACTTGGACGGTTTGGATAAGGCATACATCAAGGTGAGGTCCATCCGAGTGGGCAACACATCACACAAAAATGAGAGAGAGGAGAGAGAGAGAGAGGAGAGAGAGAGAGACTGAGAGAGAGGGAGAGAGAGAGGAGAGAGAGAGAGGAGGGAGAGGAGAGAGGAGAGGAGAGAGAGAGAGAGAGAGAAGCACCCACCTCAAGATCTTCCCCTACAACTTCTACCCTTATGCTCTAATGCCCTTATGAAGCTTCCTCAACGGTGGGTGGAGATGATGATATAAAGGTTGGATTGATGAGGATCTAAGGTGGACAATGGTTGGATTTTTGGGATGGGTTGGATGTCCATGGCTCTTGTAATGGAGAATGAGGAAGAAAGAGGGAGGGAGAGAGAGGATAGGGAGAGAGAGGTGATGGTTCTAGGCAATTAATGAGTTTGACTTATAGGGAATAGGGAAGGGGGGTGGTGCTTGTAAGGAGTTATAGCTAGGGTAGGGTAGGGTGATGTCACCCTTAGGGTGATATCATAGTAATTATGGTTTTCTAGGGAAATACAACAATAGGGATAGGTTGGTCCCGTGATCAAGCGATCAATGGCCGGGATAATGCACGGGCCGGATCTCATAATCTGAGCGTCGCATTGATGCATGAGACGTGGCGTCGGAACAGCGGTGACGACGCAGTCGAAATGACATAGGTCTCGGGTTGAGTTGGCTCGGATTTACAGGATGTGACTCAAGAGTGTGCGCAATTGCTATCTACGCGTCGTGGGTCGTCGTAATTCGACAGGGAGTACTGCGGGATCCTACGGAATGGTATGGGTTAGAATACGGGTCTTACAATCAGCCTATTTTCGGGTGACGAGCCCAAGTTCCGACTGGATGATTATTCCCAGGTCGATGATTGCATGGGTGATGAGCCCAAGTCCGACTGGATGTGCATCCCTAGGTTGATGTGCATTCACGCATCCATGCATATAAAAAGACTGTATCATATATTGTTTTGATTGCCTTATCATTTTTAACTATGCTTAAATAAGGCGGCGATGTGTAATCTTGAGGAAAATTCACATTGAGTTGGCCACTTATCCATCAAATATATAACTATACAGGTAACACAGATGGCTTAAGTGATATACAGGTTCAGACTGATGAGGTGCCATCTTAGTGGTCAAGGATACGTGGTTGTACCTGCCAAGGAAGTTGCGCAATCTTACGTCTTTCGTTTATGTGCTTTTATATATTTCTCATGTATGTAACTCTTGTAATGTTAACGTGGAGACATTGGTTTGTATAAGTCATTATGGGCAAACTCTTGTACACTCTAAATGTAAATAAAAATTTTCCTTTATGCTAACTTGTTCATTCTATGCTTATCTGCTAACTCTGATAAAAGAAAAAGATTATGTATAGAATTTGGCTCTTTTTAGGTTAACACTCGAGTTTTTGGGAAACAGGTCATATACTTGGGTCCTGAAAATATGGGGCGTTACAGCAACCGTAGTCCCCGGCAACGTCGCAAAAAACTTGATCGAACCCAAGGTTTGACAACCCCAAGTGTAGGGCTACGATGTAGTAATAACTCAGTGAGACCGAGGTGATACCCATGATTGTGCGATTCCTGAAATACTTTAGAACTAGAACTATAAGTAAACTAACTAGTAGAATTGGTTTTAAGGAGTGATGGTATAAGAAATCAATAAGGATAAAACACTAGTGTGCGAATGATTCACTTATAGCTCTCCTTAATGTTAATCCACTTGATTCAATATATGACTCAACTGGAATCGAAGTCATATCCTATCTAGCCGGATAATAGAGCGGTTAAATCATCATTTATATACTCAAAACATATTTGAACTTCAATTGAATTGGTTTCCACATCATGCACCAAAGCATTGATCGTAGGGAATTCAAAACATCTATAGTGCCCGTAATCAATGATGGATCAATGAATTTTACATTTCAATCCCTTGTAAAACATGTAAGAATTAGCTTTCCTAAGCATCTAATGTGCCTGGAGTCGACAATGGATCAAAATAAACTAGAACTAAATCTTCATTCAAACCAAATATCAATGAATTGTTCAACAATTAAATCAAAGTAAACTAAGACATTAAGAATAATTACAAGCTTCACCTCTTAGCTCTAGCTAAGAGATTAACCAATAAAAAACATGATTGAACTAAAAATGAAAAATAAAAATATAAAAACTAACTGCAACTGAAGGATTGGAGAAGGAGGACTCCTTGGAGGCTTCACAACTCTTTGCTCTATCCCTTCTACCCTAATGTGTATATAAGAAAGCTTAAAATATCCCTTTAAATAGGAAAAATCCACACAGACTTGGAACCGACTTCAATTTACATAATTTTGTTATGCTTCAGCTGTAGTCGACTGGGACCTTCGGTCGCACCGAATTAACTCTCCGTTATGGTTGAATTTCTCCAATTTTCATTTGAAGTCTGTCTTCCTTAGGTCGCACCGAACATCACTTCTGTGAGACCGAACCTGGCTTCGATCGGACCGAATGTCGTGCTGAATTAACTCCAAATATCACGGTTTGTTGTTGGACCATTTTATGCACATTCGGTCGGATCGAACCAACCTTAGGTGGGACTAAATAGTCTATTTTTTCTGTTATTGGACTTATAATTTTTCCACTCTTTTCTCTCTCCTTCGTACTTGGTTTTCTTGGATCTTTAGCACGTAAATTCTTTTTTAATAACCTCCAAATCTCCAAATCCTTACTTGGTTATTCTTTGAGCATTAAGTCTTCTTTTTAATCATTCTTTTCTCCTTAGCTCTCCAAATCACCTCGCATAGCAAACCATACGTACTTAGATAAATTAAGCGCATCTATGCTTATAAAATTAATGCATAATAAGGGGGAAATATACAAAATTTCACATTCAACAACGAGCACTACTTTAATTTTGACTGACTATGATGGATGATAATCTAACCATGTGGAAACATCAGAAACACACCCACGTGTGATTTTTACTAAGTGTGGCAGTCAAGTTTTCATTATCAGAGCATGTTCACTCCCCAAGTATAGGGTTGTGATGTAGTAATAAACTCGGTGAGACCGAGGTCGAATCCACAGGGACTGAAACCTGTACGTAATCTGAAAATAACAAGAATTAGAGCTAGACTAAGATGCAATCTAAATCGAATGATTTTAAGGAATAATGGTGAAACACTAATCTTAAACTTAAGAAATTCATAGGTAGGAAACTAGGGATTCAGAGGATCCACTTGTAGAGATCAGGGAGATCTACGCTTGATTCATGAACTCAACTGGACTTCGAGTCTCGTCTTCATCCAGTTGGAAGATATACCATAAGAATCAATTCTGAACTTCTTTCGATCTAGTTTTCAAGAGATAAGATGGATGTAAATTAGAATGGATTCCATCACAAGACCATGCCCATGAGACAAAGTAAACAACAGAATTAAACCAATCTACAGCCAATCTGAGAGACGTATGGATGTTAGGAAGGGTTCCGTCATCCACCATGTCCAAGGGTCGATGGTGAACAACAGGGCTTCCTAACTGCATAATCACAATAATAAAAAGGAAATACTCAAAGCCATCGCAGATCTATTGTAATGTAAGTCACAACAAACCATTAAAAACTAAAGGTATTTCTCAAAATAAAACTAACATCAAAAGTAATTCAACTAGCATGAATCCAAGCCATAGGGATCACCCATCACGCCACAAGCTTCACCTCTTAGCTCTAGCTAAGGGGTTTAATAAACCAACATGATTGGGCTAGAACTCTTAAAATAAAACAAAACAAAACAGTAAATAAAATAAATCTAAGACTACTCTCTCTTCTCTCTCTGACGTCCCAGCCGATCCCCTATTCTCCCCTTCTCTCTTCTTTCTTTATAGCTTCTGATGATGGCGGATGGAAGACAATTCCCGCACAAACAGAGGTGGTGGAGAAAATTCGGGCGAGTGCGTAAGGCTTTCGCACTTTGTGCAGTGAAACCGCAAACAACCTACTTTTTGGAGTGATTTTTGGAACAGTGAACGTCCTGACCTTGGGATCTGACTGCATGGTGGGGTTGAAGGCCCATTTCTCTAGTGTTTGGACGGTTCGGATTGGCCATCCGACCCTCTTTATGGATACGTAACAGCCCGAAAAATCCAGGTTTCTCCGGACTACGTAAACAGAGCCTGCGTAGACAGTTACGTTGGCTGACGGTGGGGTCCATAATCTGACTTATCAAAGAAATCTATGTCGTCCATTGAATTCATGACGAAAAACCATCCGGTAAGGCCAATTCGGGTTTGATTTTGGTGTGGCCCACAAGAGTTTTCATTCCACCGTCCATCTTGTGTTTGATCACGATCCTCGTGTGTACACGTGTATGGGTTCAAAATGCCACCTAGGAAAGGGTTTTAGATGCCCCATGGGACGAATGGACGGCTCTGATCGTCCATATGGACGATGGGTGGGGCCCACTAGCGAAACTCGGCGGTGACAGGGTTGAACGCTAGCTTCTTGAAATTTTTTTAGAAATTTAGTACGCTGACCGACTTGAAGTATATTGGTGCACGGCGGGAGTGTATGCATTGTGTACATGCACATCATGTGTGCGGCCCACTGAGATGTTTATGCGAAATCCGTTCCGTCCATCCATTTTACCACCCCATTTAAGGGGTTGAAACCAAATGTGAAGTATATCTAGATATCAATTGGGCCCCAGAGTGATGATTTATGAGATGATCTGTCCGTTGGGATACTTTCACAAGGATCCAATGGCTGAAATTTGACGTGTACGGTTAATTTATGATCCTCAGGCCATGTATGAAGTTTCGAGCCAAGCAGATGGTTGGAACTTAGTGATCTTGCATTCTGGCTGATTTTTAGGGTACTTGAACTTCAATTTCTCAGTTTTCTCGGATCTCTGGAGTGTAAATCTATTGATCTTGGTCTCCTGGGGTCCATCCCTTACCTTGATGAATTCTGAGTGTTAATTCCATGCTTTTAGTACCTGTTTTCAGTCCATGCTCCTAAATCCACCTTGCAATGTAAACACGATTACAGTAGGCCGTTAAACAGTATTATGTTCATAAATTTAGGCAATAACAGGGGTCTGATATGCAATAGTCGACCCTCAACAGAGCACCGTACTCGAGAAACGAAAACCTGGGTGTTATAGGGTCTCTTGGCCAAATTGACTAAAGTGGTCAATTCATGAATCAAAGGATTCAGTTCATCGAGGACAGTCTCGGTGATAGGGTCACCGTGTTCTTCATCTTTTTGAGGTGAAGGATTCCCTGGAGCTAGAGGAGTACAAGATAAAGGATCAGTATGCACAATTTTTGAGTACCTGGTAGGTGAAGTGGAATCGATACCCCCTTTCTCGACAAGGTTAACTTTCGATGGGCTATCTATATCCATCACTATCTCTAAGGTACCCACGACCTTTATTGGTGTTCTCGCTAATCGTTTTGCCCTCGCTGCTTACAAAATTAGAACTTGAGCTCGTTCCTCTAACACGAATAAATCGTCACTCCTAATAGTTATCGGCAGCCGAATATCTTTCACTAATTGATAGCAAGCCACCATAAGGTATAATAATTTGAGGATAAGGCCAAAAAGTAAATATGACGATCATACACATGTACTCAATGAGGTATCAAAAGATTTACCACATGAGTGGTCACCAATGTAAGTCACCCAATATTTAACAGACTCGGCTAATGCAAAAGAGACTTCAAGAAATGGTGGTAGCTCCTCGTCGAATACAGGTAACTCTGTTTCACCAATTTCCCATTATTGCACTTGGAGTTGCTCACGACGCCGTAAAGCCTCCAGCATATATGGTCGATATACCTCAAGAGGTATCATGGAGTTTAACTTCAAACCATAAAATTGTTCGAACCGTTGTACGGGTGAAATTTGATTAAGGATAACTGGTTTAGTCGGGTTGGGTGTAGTATGGTTTTGTCTCTTCTTTTTCTCCTGATCTCGTGTCTGAGATGACCCATTGGATGAAGGACCAAGCTTTGGTTCGTTTCTGCCATACCGGAACGGTGGATGATGAGATTTTAGCTAGTTGAATCTTGGGAGATGAAGGATGAGGTGATAATTTTTTAGCAGCTGATTGGAGCTATAAAGTCCAACAATTGTTATAGTAATTGGTCCACTAAGACTTAAAAGAATCGAATGCAAAAGGGGTTATTGGGAAAAAATTAACTCAAATCCTTGGATTTTCCAAGCATGATTGGATAAAGCAGTGATGATCTCATTGATAGATATGATATAACATCAATCATAAGGAGTTTGATTCAAGAGAAGTTGATTGGAAGGAAACGAGATTGTTTGACTGAAACCGAATTGACAAGTGAGAAAATTGGGAGAATATAACTCTACGCCGTTTTTAACACTTTTCCCTTAGTTTATTTCAACACCACTGATGGGAAAATCTCGAGCTAATAAACAACTGGCCTGAACGTCATGATCTTTGACTTAGAGAAGATTGATTATATTGAATTTTTTGTCGGTAAACCAATTGGGACCGATTTGTCTTCTGAGAAAGGGACATAATAAAAGATCGTGTCGATCGGGTTGAAGAGAAAAGAAAATGTTTGGACAATCGTTAAAAGACATGAGTTTGACATCTGGGGAAACTCTCCATTAACTATAAAAAGGAAATTGGTTGGTAAGTTTGGTAACTTCTTCACTAAAGTTAGGAAAATATTCACAAAGCCACATCTAGAGCAACCAGAAAGAACTCCAATTATTTGAGGACCCTTAGTTGAAAAAGTATACAGACCTCAATACAAGTGGGATAGAATGAAAGGAGCCCAGTGCTACCTTTTTTCTAGCTACAAGAGTCTCAACCAGGCTAAGATATTTTTTCTACACTCCTCCATCAGCTTTAACACAAGATAAGAAAATGTCAAATCCACATCAGGAGAAAAGCATAGTGCTCCTGATGGGTGACCTCACCTTTAGTTTTAGCCTCTAATTCCGTAAAGGGGCCATAGGATTGATGAGTGATAGAATATTCAAAGGACGATTTGACAAGACCTTCCAAAAAATATCTTAAGTAAAATTCAAGACCAGTGGCTGGCAGGCTAGTTAAAGCACAAACGTCTAAGATGGTCGGTGTAAGACCCGTACCTTAATTAACCCTCTATATGCTTCGTTTTCGGTAACAATACATTTTTGACGGAGCTCGGCGAGTTTTGATCGCGACTCTATTTTAGTACCACAATACCCCAAGACTTGTACCCTAGCAACCGCGTGGGCGTCTGTTCACAATCCCAAGTGTAGGGTCATGATGTAGTAATAATCTCGGTAAGACCGAGGTCGAATCCACATGGACTAAACTTGTGCGTATTCTGAAAGTAGATAGAATTAGAACTAGAAGAAGAACTAAATTAGAAATATGGAATAAAGGGAGTAGTTGTGAATATTATAGATTGAAACTTGTAAATTTAAAGGTGGGAACTAGGGTGCCAAGGATCCACTTGTAACTATTAGGATGTTATCTTACTTGATTCAAGAGATCCATCTGGAGTTAAAGTCCTATCTTATCCAGTTAGAGAACAAGATAATCAAATCTTTGAACTTCTCATTGATATAGCCTCAATGAAAGAGGATTGTGGAGATTTGGAAGGGATTCCATCGCCCAACCATGCAAAGGAGACAATGACAAACAACAGAATTTACCAATCCTATAATCTCAAATAAGAAAAGAAGATACTCAAAGCTATTGTAGGCTCTACTATAATTTTAGTCACAATAAACCATTGAAAACTAAAAATATTCATTAAAATCAACCAGAAATCAATGAAGTTCAACATAAACATGAATAAAAGTAAACATCTCAATCACGTTAAATAAAACATGATTGCACTAAAAACTCTTAAATAAAACATAAAAACAACTAAAGAAGAAGAAGAAAGACTCTTGGTGGCAACTCTCCACCCTTTTGCTCCACTCCTTAAACTCTAGATGATGCTTAAGAACGTTCTAGGGACTCCTATATATAGTTGTGAAGCTCCACTTTACGCATCGACTTGGAATTTCTGCAAACTAACTTGAATTACGTAATCCACAACTTTTCCACGTTACGTTTCGGTCGGACCGAATTAATTGTCGGCCGAACCGAATTAGTTTCTGAATTCCATCGTTTCTTGCTAGACTGTTTTGTGCAAGTTCGGTCGGACTGAACCTGTCTGTTTTTTGCTATAGATTTTGCGATATTTTAGTCATTTCTTCAGCTTTTGTACTTAGTTTCCTTAGATCTTTGACATGCGAATTCTTCATTATTGGTCTTCTAAGATCCAACCTTTGGCTTGGTGATTTTTGAGCATCAAATCCATGCTTTTAACATTCTTTTTAATCTAAGCTCTTAGATTCACCTTGCAACACAAATATGTATAAACTATACCATTAAGCAGTATCGTGTTCTTAAAACCAAGATATAAATAGGGGAGAATATGCAATATTTGACACTCAACACACTTCCCAACTAACATTTTGCTAGTCCCGAGCAAAACATGCGTGAAGTAAACCTCAATTCTCAATGTTCAAACCTTTTCAGAACAATCTTTTGTACAATTGAGTATGAATAGTAGAATTAAGATGAGAAAGTGAGACTTTGAAAACCTAGAGCCAAATCATATAAGTAGTCAATCAAATCGGTTCTTCATCAATTTCTTCAGAGTATAAGTTCGTATAACATATTTTTCAATGTGCTTAGTGAAAATCAAATTACTTCCCATGAGAATACTATTATTTCATAATGTTAGTCATGTTCATCATATCAAGAGTAGTTAAAACTCAAGTACTGATTCCGAACTTATCCCTATCTCCTTCTTTTTTCAGTTTTTGATTTTATATCGACGGTCTCAATTCATTCATTCTTTTTTAGAGACTGTACATTCTTTCCATTCTTTTTCGTTCTTTTTCAGTATTCATGACCTTTTTTTATCGATCTCACAGTTTTTAACTGGTTCTTTTCATCTTTTAAGGTGTATAAAAATTCTTTAGACTCAATTATTCTCAACATCTATTAGTGAGTCACATGCTAATAATAATAAATTTTAACATATCTCAAGAAAGCAAATTGAACATATCTTGTGATTTAGATTAACATGATATTCAAACTTCCTCTTAATCAATTGAGTGGAAGAACAGTAAGTGATAGGTTACTTAGTTGATCAAACTCCAATAATTCAAAGTTCAATCTCAATCTTATCATACTCAAAGCATTCTTAAGTACACAAACTATCGCCTTTCAAATAGGTTTTTGATTTGAGAGATTGAAAATTTTTCAATTTTTTTGCTTAAAGACTAAGAAAATACTGATTAATTAGTTTACCTAATCCACACCCTCAACCTAAAATCTACATTGTCCCCAATGTAAAAGATGTAAGTATTCACAACAAATGAGACAACGAAAAGAATGGAGAAGTGTAGGAAAGGTAGTACCTAAAGAAGGTAAATTGCAGTTCTTCTAAAGTTCTTAATGTGAAGATGGGTTAGCACAATGACTAAACAACTGAAAGCAAACTATCCTACTCCTAAATCCTATGAAAGTAATAAATCTAACTACACCTCCATCAGACTAGGAGGTTAATCTGGGTAAACAGGATCAATCAGAGGTATAGACATGTCCTCTGAATCAAATTTCTCAACAAATGGCTTTAAACGATATCCATTCACTTTGAAAACATTGTCATTTGTTGGGTTCTGAATCTTGACGACCCTATGAGGATAAACATTAGTAACAGTGAAAGGGCCGGTCTGACAAGATCTGAGTTTACCCGAAAAAATGGTGTAATCCAGAATTGTACAGAAGGACTTTTTGACCAGTCAAGAATGATTTCCGAAAGATGTTCCTGCCATGGAATACCTTCATCCTATCCTTATAAATTATCGAGTTTTCGTATGCATCATTTCGGATTTCTTCGAGTTCGTTCAATTAAAGTTTGCGTAGTGAGCTAGCGTCATTCAGGTTAAAGTTTAGATTTTTAATAGCCCAGTGGGCTCTATGTTCCAATTCCACAGGCAAGTGACAGGCTTTCCCATAGACAAGTCTAAAGGGAGACATTCCAATTGGGGTTTTAAAGGCAGTATGGTGGGCCCATAAGGCATTAGTCAAGCGAATTTACCAATCTTTGCGATCAGGGTTAACCGTCTTTTCCAAAATGTGTTTAATTTCCCTGTTGGAAATCTTAACTTGCCCGCTTATTTGCGGGTGGTATGGAGTGCTCACCTTATGCGAGATGCCATATTTCTTCATTAAATTTGTAAATGACATATTACAGAAATGTGAACCTCCATCACTAATGATAGTTCGAGGTGTTCCGAACCGGGAAATGATGTTTTCTTTTAAAAATTTAATGACCGTTTGATAGTCATTATTCCAGCATGGGATCGCTTAGACCCATTTAGCGACATAGTCTACTGCTAGCAAAATGTATAAATTCCCAAAGAATTGGGGAATGGTCTAATGAAATCGATGCCCTAACAATCAAATGCTTCAATCATCAAAATGGGGTTTAGTTCCATCATATTTCGACGAGACGAGGGTCTCAATTTCTGACAATGCTTATAAGCCTTGCAGAACTCATGAGTGTCTTTGAACATAGTGGGCCAATGGAAGCCACAATGCACAATTTTGGCCGTGGTCTTTTTAACAGAAAAGTGACCACCACAGGCCTGAGAATGACAGAAGGAGATGACACTTTGGTGTTCATTGTCTGGCACACATTTCCTTATAATTTGATATGGGTAATATTTGAATAAATACGGGTCATCTTAGAAGAATTTGCGTTCTTGGGCGAAGAATTTTTTCTTATCTTGTGTAGTCCAATGTGTTGGCGTGAAACCTGTAAGAAGATAATTTGCAATGTCAGTAAACTAAGGTAGGTGGGAGATTTTAAACAGTGTTCATCAGGAAACATGTCGTTTATGGGTGTCGTATCAAGGGAATCAGGGAGATCAAGTCTAGAAAGATGGTCAGCCACTACGTTCTCTACTCCCCCTTTATCTCATATTCCTAAGTCAAATTTCTAGAGTAGGAGGATCCATCTTTTCAAGCGGGGCTTAGCATCGTTCTTAGAAAGAAGGTACTTGAGCGCCGGATCTGATCAAGTAGGACCTAAATTTGTCAAAAGCGAATATTACGGCCAAGAGTTCCTTCTCCGTAGTAGAGTAATTCAATTGGGCAGGATTTAAAGTTCTACTTGTATAATGAATAACATAGGGCTTCTTTTCTTTTCTCTGGCCTAACACTGCCCCAATAGCATATTCGGACGCATCACATATAATCTCAAAGGAAATGCTCTAGTCGGGTGGCTGCATAATAGGAGCGGTGGTCAACATGCCCTTGAGCTTAGTAAAAGCTTCTTGGCATTGCTCAGTCCACTCGTATAGTACATCCTTTTGAAGTAGTTACATAAAGGACGAGAGAGTGACTAAAGTCATTTATGAATCGTCTGTAAAATCCTGTGTCCTAAGAAGGATCGCACGTCTCGTATGCTCTTAGGTGGAGGTAAGTTAGAGATAAGGTCAATTTTAGCCTCATCTACTTCAATTCCCTTGGACGAGATTATATGTCCAAGAACTATTCCTTTAGAAACCATGAAATGATACTTCTCCCAATTTAGTACCAAATTCTTTTCCTCACATCGCTTTAACACATGTTTCAGATTTTTCAAACATTTGCTGAATGATGGTCCAAAGACAGAGAAATCATCTATGAAGACCTCTAAATATTGCCCCACCATGTCAGAGAATATACTCAACATGCATCGCTGAAAAGTGGATGGGGCATTACTATAACATTCTGAATTTTCACGGATAGAGTTTATACTCGTGCTCGAGAAAATCGAGTGTTAATAATGTATAAATTGGATGCTTAAAAAATTGCACCTTATTTTTTTTTCATTTGGACAACATCCAGATACATTCATAAAGGTAACGTTTACGAGAATAAAATCGACTGTATTGATTATTTCATTAGAGTAAAAGAATTCAGTAAATAATCAAATGCCCTCTCAATGGGAGCTTATTACATTTATCGAGTTCCCAGTGGAAGTATAAAACTAAATCATAAAACTATCTTCTTATTCTTTCAGCATAATCTTCCATAGGGAGATGGTCCTCTAGATCTTCAATTTGTACGTCACTTGCATCATCCGTACAGTTGGAGAGGGTCAACGCCCTACTCATAGTGATGGTTATCCTTTAAGATTAACAATAATTCAAGAGATTCATAAAAGTAATGTAAGGGTTCTGATACGTCTCGTACTCCACTACTACGAGAGGTATCAGCATGCGTAAACAATGTACATAAGATGCATGCCTAGTCAAGTGTGTGCGTCTCATCATACATAGTGATCCTTTTAATGTGAAAAATAATTCATATAAAACCCGGATCACCCTGCATTTTCACACTACGGAGATTCACCGGCATATCCGATGCTACCGTGGATTTACGTGAACACCTCAAGGTGGCACAACACATGAGTCAGATGAGTTACGTGACACGATTTGTTCATGGAGCGACTATTTGTGATATCTAATCTCGAAAGTAATGTAATACGCATTGCGAATTACTTACATCGATTTGTGCGCCACTACCCAAAACCCATGAAATTACGCGTCGACCAAGAGAGTATCTACCCAGCGCGCATTATGTCCATGATAGGATAATTGAATCACTAGTTGTGATACCTCTTAACACATCACTTGCACTTATAGAAAACATAAGCTGAATCACAGGGGTTCTGGAATATCAAGACACATGCCTAAGCCTCAAAGGTAAATACCACAAAGCTAGTAAAGTAAGGAAGAGAGTAGCAATGGCTAACTCACAAAGAGGAGAGTGATAATGGTCAACTCAATAAAAGGAGCTGAGTAACAATAACCAACTCAACAAATAGAAGAGTGGCAATGGCCAACTCAATAACAAGGAGAGTGACAATGGCCAACTCAATAAAGAGAAGAGTAGTAAGGGCTAACTCAACAAATTGAAAAAGGCAAGGGCAAGGCCTGTATCCATCGCTCCACATAAATTCATAAAGATCACTTCTAATTAACATCATATTATAATTCCCAAAAGGGTAGATAATTGTTGTTGATAAATTAAATAATTGCAGGAAGGAAATCACAAGAGCACGTAAAGGCAAGTAATTCACATAAACTTAAATTAATGTCAACTTAAAGGGAAAAAAAACCTTCATATCAATTATGAAAGGCCATGAATGGGTATCATCACAACTAACCCTTATTCCTCAAGGATAAATAGTTGGTGTTGATAAATTAAAAAAATATGGGGAAGTTCATAGTTAGGGCTGTACACGAGTCAAGCTAGCTCGAAAAGCTCGCTCGACTTGGCTCGAGTTAGCTTGGATTGATTCGGCTTGAAAGACTAACTCGGGGCGAGTTAAGCTTGTTTTCTAAAGCTCGAGTTGAGTTCAAACTGAGTTCGACCATGGTGCATTTCAACTCGACTCAACTCGACTCGAAGCTCAAGCTCGAGCTCGACTCGGCTCGAGTAATATATTTTAATATTATATATTATATATATTATATTAATATTAATATATATAATATGTTTAACTTTAAAAAAAAAAGTTAAAACTTAAAAGTTTTTACTAAAAAACCATACTCGACCGCGCTGGATTGAGTCGGGTTGGGGTTTGGGTCGGGGTGGGGGCTGGGTTAGGTCGGGTTGGGCACCGGGTTGAGTTAGGTGTGGGTTTGGGTCAGGTTGGGTGTTGGGTTGGCATATGAACAAGCTTGACTCGACTCGAGGTAAGCTCGACTTGACTCGAACTACTAGCTCGACTCGAGATTGACTCGAAAGCTTTGGCAAACAAGCCAAGCTTCAATGTTGAGCTCGAGTATAGCACGGACGAGTCAAGCCGAGATTGGCCCAGCTCGACTCGACTCGGCTCGATGTATAGCCCTATTCAGTGTCATAAAATCATGTAAATGTCAAGATGATATTATCTCTAGATCAAGTAAGCTTAAAGGATAAAATCCTCACCTTTGTTTGCTTGATCGTTCACTACCAAAATTATATGTTCAGATGCAGACGTTTGTCTTAAATCATACGATTTGAATGATTAAAGCTAAACTAGGGTTTAGTATATGCATATGATGAACCTAGCTAGGTCTTGTGATTCCAACTCGACAACCTAATGTTGGCAAATCGTATCCGTGATCAACCGATTCGTCTTCTTCTTCTTCTCCTTCTTCTTTTTCCTAGAAGGTTGGGTGGAAAAATCTGGATGCACTGGCCTAATTAGTCGGCCGAACCCAAAATGATTCAACTCGGTTAAACGTCCCACTCTCTCTCTCTCTCTCTCTCTCTCTCTCTCTCTCTCTCTCTCTCTCTTCATTTCGTTTCTTTCTCTTTCTTTTTTCCTTTCTTTTCTTTTCTTTTCTTTCTCTTTCTCTTTCTTTTCTCTTTCTTTCCTTCTTTCTTCGTAGCATGGAGCTGAACGGTTCTCCTTCCCAGCGTCGGGCGAAGGATTTTATAGAAATAAGAGTCTCTAGACTCTTCTTGCGATCAGATACGCAACCCTAGCTGTGCAGCCACGATTGTTGGGAAGTTCTTAGCAGTCCCTGCTCGCGCAACCGAAAGAAGATCGGAGTGGGCTAGCGTTCCTTCTTCCAGATCTTCCTTTTCCGTCGGGATTGGGTCGGTTTTGGGTGGCCCACCTTTTGATCGGATGTTCAGACGTAAAGGTCGGAGTCTTCGCAAGGTTGTGTTTGTGGACGACCTTTCCGAAGCTTGCGTGGATGTCCCGAAAATCCGGGAGTTTTCTAGCGGAGTGGAGCTTTTTCTAATCCTTCCGAAATCTTTGGGAGGATCAGAATTCTCCTCTCTCCGGTATGGACGGTCCAGATCTGTGGAATTCTCTCTCAGCCCCGCAAACTGACTCTGTGGCTCGATTTTGTAGCAGCTGCCCCTCTGCGTTGGGTTGGTCTGCATTGATTGGTGAGGTCCACCATCATGGCATCCTGGAAATCCAGTCCCTCCATCAGATTTTCCCTGAAGTCTCGATCCAAAAGTTGAAACGTGAGGTGGGTCCAAGCTCTGGATGGCCCATGGGATGAGCGTCTCAAATGGGATTCGCCGAACACAGTTTTGCTCCCGTGGAAGACGACGGATTGCCGCACTCCTATACATCTTCTACCGATGTGGGGAGCTTCGGAACCTATGTTGGGAGGATTTCGGACAGCTGAGATTTAAGGAGAGGCTTTCCACGCGAATCTTTACGTGGATGAGAGGAGAATATGGAAGCTTTCCATTTTCAGAAAATCCAGCTGCACCTGGCCCACTCCGCTGGTGTTAGTGTGTGTACACGTGTGAATCTATGAGTGAGGCCTACGTGTCTTTGGTTGGGCCCATCATCTACATCCGGTGTTCGATTCAGATCATCAAGGTGGTCCTTGATGGTGGGTCCCACCTCCGTCCAAGTTGGGCCAGTTTGAATCCTAACAACGCGGGAGCGGGAGTGAAGGCAGGAGGGAGTCGGGTCAAACCTGGTTTGACCCGATTTCCAATTTAATGATCTGCCGGTGCACATGCGCTGTGCACACTCGGGGTCATTGTGGGTCCATAGTGATGTTTTTAGAGAAATCTACTCCATCCATTCGCTTTAGTTGGCTCACCTAGGGCCCATATCAGAGTAGAAGGCAAGTGTGCTGGTCCTTAAGTGGGCCATCTCAAGTGGATGTCTTATTTAGCCATTGATCTTGCTGATCCAATGGATGAAATTTGATGCGTACGATTAATTTATGATAACTAGACCTGATATAAAGTTTCACATGAAACAGATTAGGAGAACCACGTGATTTAAAATTTAAGTTCTAAGTTAATGGCATTTTTGTAATTCTTGTTTATCTAAGAGTTATGTGAAATCTAATGTTTCTACATGGTTGTTTGTGCCTTTCTAATCAATTCTTACAAACGAACTTATATCTAAGTCATTACGGATAGAGAGTTATTCGCCAATTCATTTAAGGGAAGGCACATACGTCAAATCACATGATGGTTGGTCTTATTTTATAATTTACGAGCAGATGACCTGATCTGCATATAGAGGTTATTCTCAATGGTTATATTCGCGTTGGAGAGTAGGTGTAAGGTTAGGATAGTTAGATTGACATCGTACACATGTACTTATTAAGTTAGATTTCATAGTAACACAAGAACTTTCAATACTCGGGTATTGAAAAGTTTAGAGTGTTACAATTATACAGTTCGAATGGCATCCTTCGGTAAACAAAAGTGCCGTAAGGACATGGGAATGTTGTCTTCTCTTGATCTTCAAGGGCTATCTCTATCTGATTGTAGCCAAAATATCTATTAAGGAAGCAATAGTAAGAGTGACCAGCTAACCTTTTCAAAATTTGGTCAATGAAGGGCAAGGGAAAGTGGTCCTTCCTCGTGAAGGTATTTAGTTTCCTGTAGTCAATGTACATTCTCCAACCAGCAGTAATTGTAGTTGACACGAGTTCATTATTGGCATTGGCTACGATGGTGATTTCAGACTTCTTAGGAACCACTTGAGTTGGACTCACCCATTGGCTATTGGATATGGGGTATATAATACCTACATCCAACAACTTAAGTACCTCGGCCTTAACCAAATCCTTCATATTTTGATTTAATCTACATTGTAGTTGCCGGGAAGTTTTTGCATTATCCTCAAGATGAATGCGGTGAGTACAAATCAAAGAGTCGATTCCCTTGAGGTTTGCAATTGATCATCCAAGGGATCCTTTATGGTCAATGAGAATAGAGATAAGCATAGTCTCCTGTTCTTGCTCAAGGTTGGAAGAAATCATCATCGGGTATGTCTCATCTTGACCTAGATAGACATATTTGAGATCAGAGGGCAAATGTTTAGGTCAAGCTTCGGTGCTTTGAGGCTAGACGGTAGAGGCACTACATCGGTTTGGGGTAATTCTTCGAATTGTGGCCTCCACCGGTAAACTTCAAGTACCGGCATAGCATCAAGCATGACATCCATCTCCTTAATCATGTCACATCCAAATAAGGGGAGTGGCCTAAGCACGTCTCTAGAGGGTCAGAGGATAAGGTCATTAGAGTTCTATCTTCCATGAAAGAGTCTATCACATTAATGTCGTGGGCCTCGTCATCATCCTTTGCCTATCTGCTTATGTTAAAAAAGATATTGAGCTCAAATGTCATATTTCCAAAAGACAAATTCATGACCCCATTCCTACAATTGATGATAGCATTGGATGTAATAAGGAACGGGCGGCCAAGTATGGCAGAGGTTTGAGTGCTCATATCTGCGATGGGTTGAGTATCCAGGATAATAAAATCTATTGGATAGTAGAATTTATCAACTTAGACTAATACATCCTCAATCATCCCTCTTGGTAGTACGAACTTAGTGATCAACAAGCTGTAATGTGGTCCAGGTGGGTTTTAATTCACGTAGACCCAGTTGTTCGAAGACCGAGTAAGTGATCAGATTTACGCTTGCCCCCAAGTCAAGAAGTGCGTTCTCAATTTGGTGATTCCCAATTATAAAAGTGATAGTTGGGTTACCAGGGTCTTTATATTTTTATGGAACATCTTTCTTGAGGATGACACTCACTTTTTCTATCAGGAAAATTTTCTTTTTGATACTTTGCCATCTCTTGGTTGTGCATAGGTCTTTCAGAAATTTGGCGTATGAAGGAATTTGTTTTACAATATCCAGAAGAGGGATGTTGACCTTCACTTGTTTCAACACCTCTAGAATATCCTGAGAGTTAGCTAGAGGTTTTAGTTTAATCAACCGTTGGGGGAATGGGGCAATCTGCTTGGTCAGAGGTTCCGGTTTTAATCCATGCGGAATAGTGATAGGTCCATCATTTATATCTTCTTCCGGGTCCTTGGACTTTTCAGCCCTTACCGGAATAGATTTGTCAATTGTTTTTCCACTCTTAAGAGCAGTGATAGACTTGGCTTGCTCCACTGGGTTTGAAGAGCTTGGTTCACTAACTTCATATTGCGGTTTAGGATTGGGGATAGGTTGAGCTGGAAGGATCTTTTTCTCCATAACCGTAACATGTGAGTCTATCTTTTGTATAGCCTTAGTAAGTTCTTGTAAGGCTCGGAGAGTACTTTGTTGGATGAGCTCTTGAGTTTGTGTGGGATTTTGAACCGATTCATCTTGAGATTTTCCTTGATTCAAGAATTGGTTAGGGATTCCTTGAGGAGTAGTAGTTTGTCCATTCCTCCAACTAAAATTTGGATGATTTCTCCAACTTGAATTATATGTGTTTGAAGTGAACCCTTTGAATGGCCTTAGGTAGTTATTCATGACATTCAATTGCTCATTCAATATTTCTTGAAAAGCAGGTATTGTTGGACAATTTTCAGTTGTATGAACGTTACAAGCACAAATACCACAGATAACTTCCTTAGCCTTCTCCTTCTTAAGTTCCATGGCCTTTAGCATTTATGTCATCTTCCTCTTTCAAAAGATATATTCCACCATTTTCCTTTGATTAAGTAGGCTTAGAAGTGGTGCTAGGTCTTGGGAAGATGTCCCATGATTGTGCGGTTTCAGCGAGTTTGTCAAAGTAATCACACGCATCATCAACATCTTTGTTCATGAATTTCCCATTGCACATCGTCTCAATGAATTGGCGCATGGAAGATGTCAGTCTTTCATGGAAAAAATTTGTTATGCTCCATGTTTTAAAACCGTGTTGTGGGCATGAACTGACAAGATCATTGAACCGCTCCCAACATTGGAAGAATGTTTCATCTTCCTTTTGGGCGAAGTTCATGATCGACTTTTTGATGGTGTTCGTCTTATGATATGGGAAGAATTTCTTTATAAACTCCCTTGTCATATCATTCTATCTGCAAATAGATTGTGGACGTAGTGAATGCAACCACATCTTAGCCTTTTCTTTTAGGGAGAAAGGAAAGAGTTTCAGCCTGATCGTGTCCTCAGATACATTAGGAAAATATAAAGTGACTATTATCTCGTCAAACTCTTTCAAGTGTAGATATGGACTTTCATCTTCATGTCCATGAAACTATGGAAGGAGTTGGATCACTCTTAGCTTGATATCTATATTTTCTGAATTTTTTAGAAAAATCATACAGGAAGGTGTGCTCACCTCCGCTGGTTGTAAATAGTCTCGTAAGGTATGAGGCGGGGGTGCATGATGCACCTCATTTACATCCTGGACCTCTTTAACTGGAGGTTGAGGTTGATTAGCAGCCATCACTTCTATTAAATCTGAAGATCTCAAGTGGTGTCTAGTCCTATGATGGATAAGCAACCCTTCGACTAATCCTCCTTCACTCAAAAGACGTAGAGTGTTATCACGGACCCTCTTGGACATGAAACAACACTCAGCTTTCAAATTTAGAATCCAACCTAAAATCTAAGAATTCAAAATACAGCAAGTAGGAAGTAAGAGAGAGAGAGAGAGAGAGAAGAGAGAGAGAGAGAGAGATAGAGAGAGAGAGAGAGTTAGAACGAAGTTACCAGATAGAAGATGCTAAGTTAGGATTCTACAAAATGGAGAACAAAGTTAGTTTCTAAAAACAAATCAGAAAATTTTCTAACCTAAAAATAAAACAGAAAGTTAATCCTAATCTTAACCTAATTTTAAAACTAATTAAATTTAGAAAAATGCAACTGTAGTCCCCGGCAACGGCGCCAAAAACTTGTTCACAACCCCAAGTATAGGGTTGCAATGTAGTAATAATCTCGGTAAGACCAAGGTCGAATCCATAGGGACTAAACTCGTGCGTATTCTGAAAGTAGCTAGAATTAGAACTAGAAGAAGAACTAAATTAGAAATCTTGAATAAAGGGAGTAATTGTGAATATTGTAGATTGAAACTTATAAATTTAAAGGTGGGAACTAGGGTGCCAAGGATTCACTTATAGCTATTAGGATGCTACCTTACTTGATTCAAGAGATCCAACTAGAGTTAGAGTCATATCTTATCCAGTTAGAGAACGAGATGATCAAATCTCTGAACTTCTCATTGATCTAGCCTCAATGAAAGAGGATGGTGGAGATTTAGAAGGGATTCCGTCACCCAACCATGCCTAGGAGACGATGGCAAACAAGAGGATCTTCCAATCCCACAATCTCAAATAAGAAAAGAAGATACTCAAAGCTATCGCAGGCTCTACTGTAATTTTAGTCACAATAAACCATTGAAAATTGAAAATATTCCTTAAAATCAACTAGAATTCAATGAAGTTCAACATAAACATGAATCAAAGTAAACATCCCAATCATGCTACAAGCTTCACCTCTTAGCTCTAGCTAAGAGGTTTAGCCAACCATAAACATGATTGCACTAAAAACTCTTAAATAAAACATAAAAACAACTAAAGAAGAAGAAGAAAGACTCTTGGTGGTGGCTCTCCACCCTTTTGCTCCACTCCTTAAACCCTAGATGATGCCTAAGAATGTCTTAGGGACTCCTATTTATAGTTGTGAAGCTCCACCTTACGCATCGACTTGGAATTTTCACAAATCGACTTGAATTACGCAATTCGCAACTTTTCCACGTTATGCTCCAGTTGGATCGAAATCGAATATGAAGTTGAGTCTGAATCTGGAAAGGATTCTATTCAGCAGTTGTCGATTTTGGTTGAATCGAACTTAAGTCGTCGGTCGGACCGAATTAATCTTCGGTCGAACTTAATTAACTCCTTTCAGCGTTGGAGCTTTTTGTGCACTTTCGGTCACACCGAATCCTCCCTTCAATCAGACCGTCGGCCGAACCAAATTAGTTTCTGAATTCCATCATTTCTTGCTGGTTTGTTTTATTCAAGTTTGGTTGGACCGAACATGGGTTCGGTCGGACCGAACCTATCTGTTTTCTGTTATAGATTCTGCGATCTTTCAAGTCCTTTCTCTAGCTTTTGTACTTGGTTTCCTTGGATTTTTGGCATGTGAATTCTTCATTATTGGTCTTCTAAGATCCAACTTTTGGCTTGGTGATTCTTGATCTTCAAATCCATGCTTTTAGCTTTCTTTTCAATCCAAGCTCTCAGATTCACCTTGCAACACAAACATGTATAAACTATACCATTAAGCAGTGTCATGTTTTTAAAATCAAGATATAAATAGGTGAGAATATGCAATATTTGACACTCAACATCGTTGTGATTCCAACGCCACATAGCACGCCTCATTTCGACCCCTATATTAGACGTTACAATTTTGACACAATCTGAGGTGGGCCGCGCAACGCACGGGGGCCGTACTTGCACAAATTCTCATGTTGTCAAATCAATCAATCCATCAATCAAGTCATTAACTAAC
>JAJHSJ010000012.1:20296439-20345829 GCA_021015155.1 Magnolia officinalis | reverse complement strand
ATGATGATGTGGCAACTTGTGATTAGTTGAGGAGAGGGGTAATGCCATGTGACACTTTCTATAAGTCCTTGGGCTTGGTAGGATGGTAAATAAGGTGAATTATGGGGGTAAGTATAAATGCTATCTTATCTAGCTCCTAGGATTGTCAAATTTTGTAGTGTTAAAACCTCTTAGAATCTGTATCTTGTGTAGCTCAACTTTATATCATCCTTTACCTACACTCAAGTACAAGTTCAAGAAGTTCAAATTCAAGTTCAAGCATCTGAAGTACAAGATCTAGAAGTTCATGAACAAGAAGCTCAAGTACTAGATCAAGTTTTCAAGTTTCAAATATATCAAGACAATGTGCATTACTCAAGTTGAAACTCAAGTCTCAAGTTCAAGCTTCAAAGTACTTCAAGATGACAAGCATCAAAGTACTTCAAGATGACAAGCTTCAAAGTACTTCAAGATAATCTATCTACCGAAGCGTACGGTGTTTCGATGTTCAAATTTCACCTATAAGATATGAATGACCCTAGATTGACCATAGGTTAGGTCATACTGATTGCATACTTAATTTGGGTCATTATATAATTTTATAGGCTTATTCTCGACTAGTCTTAGCCTATGTTCGACTAGTCTAAGTACTGGCTCGACCAGTCTAAGATTTTTCTCGACCAGTCTAAGGTTTGTTGTGATTTTTCAAAATTTCAGTTGGACCCTCGACCAGTCCTGGAGACTGCTCGACCAGTCGAGTGAACAGTGCTCGACCAGTTGAGGATCAATCTTATCTTATCGCGCCTAAAATTTTGAATTTTTGTTGGTCATTCGACCAGTCGAACTGACCTCTGGGCCAGTCGAGTGAACAGTATTTTTGTCTATAAATTCAGGACGATTTTCAGAGTTTTTCATTCCATTCCAAGATATTCAAGTGACTACTCTAAGAAAACTTGTCCCCACATTTGAGAAGCAAATTAGTTAGTATTTAAGATTCTTTTAATGCTTTTTTATAATTGATTTTGTGATCTTTATTCAATTCTAATTTATTTTAAAGGGATATTGATTTTACCCTTTTTTAGATCGAAATCAAATCAAGTAAGCCCAGGTTAATTTAATATAAAAATCATTTAGATCTAAGAACCCTTTCATATGTGATTTTATAAATTAAACAACTACATCGAATCAGTTCAACCGGGCTTCATCAATAGAAGAATCTTCATAAGTACATTTCAATTTTCTATATTTGGTTTGTAAGATTGCCTGAAAATCTTTCATTTTTGGTTTGTCTGAGGTGATCCAGAAAATCTTAGAGTGTGGGGTTTTTGAATTGTGTAAGCCCACTTGAAAGACACAATTGTGAAGGTTTTAGGTGAACCTTGGAAAACCTATTTCATAGTGAAAGCCGATATCCCGAGGAGTGGAGTAGTTGTGTGGCTATTATTTTGTAACAGTTGGTGTACACACAATCGAACCACTATAATTGTTAGTGTTGTGGTGGATGGTTGAATGTGGCTGAGTGATTAAATGTTGTAATTTATTTTTTCAGCATTTGTGGTGAATGATTGTAATTTACTTTTGCTCATGTGGTAAATGCTATAATAGCTGTAGAAATTTATTTCTGTCTTATTCTTTATTCCTCTGTATTGGGTTGGGATTTTGATACACAGACCGTTCTAGTAATCAGGTTGTCCTACCATAAGCCATTGGTTTTTTAGTGTAAGGTTGTCCTTAGAACAACATCTGTATTAACCTCTCAATACTTGTACATTTGAGGTTACTATTCGTTTCTTCTATTTGAATTAATAAGTGCTATCATTGTTTATTTCTTTGTTATTCCGCATTAAAATCTTTAATTTAGCATAGTCCTATTCCCCCCCCCCCCCCCTCTCTAGGACTCTTTGCTCGGCCTTTTCAGTAAGTTTATGGAAGAGTTGACTTTGGGAAGGAGGAACAGTTGTTGCTCAGAGGGGCACATTTGTTAAGGCAGGGCGGTAATAATGGATTACTGCCGGCGGTAATCCGACTACCACCCATCCACCATTGACTCTGAATTCTAGTTGGTGGGCTCTATTTTGAGCTCTATGTGTGGGCCAAAGTCTGTTTTGGGTTTTTGGGCTTAAAGATGGCTTGGTTGTGACTTGGAAGTGATTTGGAAGCAGTTTGGTTAGGGCTCAGAAATGGTTGAAAATGGGTAATAGGGTGACCTAGGTTTGGTTTGGTTATGATTTTGGGGTAGGGTGTGGGGTTCAAGTTCAGTCCCGAATGATCATCCATGCCTTATCAAGTTGATAGCCTAGGTGGGGTGTCTACGGGATTGTATGCTTAAAATGCCTTTCATTAATGTACATGTGAGATTTGATAGCTTGTGTAACTTGATGTTAATGGAAACACTGAGTTGATCACTCACTCTCATCTGGGACGGTGTTTAAAACACCAACCGGACCCTATCTTAGATGCAGGTATCATAGAGTCCGACATGCTGGACGAGGCATCTATAGACTCAGAGGAGGAGCTCTCGTATTTTCAGCTGTTAGGCAGGTTGCTATAGGTTGCCCTAGGGCCAGCGATGGGGTTTAGGGCAGGGTCCACAATTTGTACATTTTTGGACTATATGTATTTTTGTCGGGATGCGGTCCCATGAGCTGATCAAATACATGTCATTTTGCTAGTTAAATCTTAAGGTTAAGTTATGTTACTTCCACAAATTTGAATGCTCATACACTAACTAAATAAAATCAAATTTCTCGCTTTCGCAAGGCATAAGTGGCACCTGGGATATCGGGAATCGAGTATCCACTCGGCCCCTGAAATCCAAGGACTTACAGGTGGTATCAAAGCATGGTTTGGAGTTAAACTGGGTCGTGGGTTGTGACTCGTCATAACGCATTCGCTGACGTAGGAGGGAAACTGAAACTTAGCTATGCTGAAACCGTAGGATCAAACCCTTAACTACTTCAAGTGGTTGGGCCTTACTTTAGAATTTGGACTTAGAATGGACTATTAACCAACAGAGAGTAGTTTACAATAATATGGGGGATAAGGCCTTGGAACACTAAGAGGTGTTTCGGCACGCACTAAGGCGAGAACTCATAAATTCGGTATCATAACCTGACGTGACTAGGTTGGGGTGATTAAAGTAGCTCATCCTACCCCAAAATCATATTTCGTACGTCCGATAATTCATTTCGGTTTATGAGATACGTCTGTTTTAAGTTCTGACGGTCCAAATCATCTTCGCTTCCGATCGGGCCTTTTTCTAGCCCACCTTGATCATGGAACCGTCAAAACAGAGTCGGAATTGGAAAGAGGTGGAAGTATAGAACAAGAATAACCAAGCTCCACCAAAAATTGGTACCCCGACGCCCAATTAGGCCACCGCCTACTCCAATCCAGCATTTCCAGTCCATCATGGACATGGGATGATTGTGATGGCCAAAGAGTGACATTGCTGCCGCCAAATCAGAGCGCTGCTCCTAGGCTTTGACTACGCGGGGCAACGATGCTTCGAGAGATGGCGGCACGTGTCCCAAATAAGCCAACGGGCCATAGGGTCACTCCAATCAACCGAACCCACCTATAAGGGGCCAAGAGGTGGCGGGGCTGCTGTGAAATCGGCGCACCCCTGCCGGATTTGGATAGCGAGCGGCGGGGCTGCCACGGGATCGGCACGACCCCGGTGAAATTAAATAGGGGGTAGCAAGGCCACCACCAGTTTGACGCGACCCCGCTGACCCGGACAGAGACCGGCAGGGCCACCGCCAGTCCAACGCAACCCCGCCGAGACTTGGGGCGTGTGGGGCTCCTACCCACGTGTGGGGCCCCCTTTTTAGCCTCAAAACCTACCTTTTGATCCCCCATTCAAATTCTATCCTACCCCATCACCCCCAACAACTCAAACCCCTTAAAATTCATAACTTAAATAAATAGTAATAACGGAAATAAAATAGACTTTTGACAATCAACTTGATGGAATCTCACAAAATAACTAGTTTGGTTGGCTAAAATACCTTCTCCTACCCCAAATTCATACATGGCAAGTTGAGTAACTCAGTCTGGATTGCGAGATACACTTATTTCTAACAACGAGTGGCAAGGCCACTGCCAAAACGGCGTGCCCCCACCCACTTCCACTAGCGGGTGGGGGGGCCACTGCCAAAACGGCGCGACCCCGCTGATTTGGTCTAGCAGGCAGCGGGGCCACCGCAAAATCGGCACGACCCTGCCAGAATTGTCTGCGATTTTAGTTTTTTGAGCTGACTTTGAAAAATCATATCTCCTTCAATATAACTCCGATTGGGGTGATTCAAAAGTCAGATTAAAGCTTAATAAGTATATTTTCATATAAAATTAAAATATAGTTAAGTTTAGGATGTTTTGACAACTATCCAAAAATCATTAGTTTCAGACAGTTGTTACTTATAGAATTTTAATAATTTTTCTACAAAAAGAATGAAATGAATTTTGTGGATGAATTTAAACTTAATGATAAACCATCATAAAAATTTTAAAAATAATTCATAACTTGAAATATACAAAATGTTACAAGGAATAGAGACATTTTGGAATCATACAGAAAATCATTGGTTTTGGACAGCCAGAGTACTTCCGAAATTTTTATAATTTTTATAGAACTTAAAATGAAATGAAATTTTGTGAAATAAAATTCAACTTAATAATGAATTACAAAAAAAAATAAAATATTTATTAACTAAAAGTGACAAATACATTACTAATAATAGACATGTTGAAACTGAAATTTTTATAACTACGAGTTGCTAATGGACTAGACATGTCTTTTCATATTAGAGCTTCAATATTCGGTGTCTTTTAGGAATTTTTTAATAATACTAGAAATCAACCTGTGTGATTAAATTAGATTTTATATATATATATATATATATATATATATATATATATATATATATATCTATATATATATATGTATGTATGTATGTATGTATGTATGTATGTATGTATGTATATATATAGTTCTATTTTAAGTAGTATTTTTTCGGTACAGCTGAATTAAGACACTTGAGTATGATTGAGTTTATCATTTAAAACTCTGTAAGCTCGTATTAGAGGCAAAGTATAGTAAAATATTTTGAGTTTATTATTCTCTTGTGGATTTAAGGTTCATAACACGTTGAGGAGACGTTATTCTTCCCCTTTCCCTTCTGCAGCTTTTCTTGCATCACCATTCATTCAAACCTCCAAAATATCTTAGAACTTCTGATTCTTCCATTTCTCTCGAAATCAATGAAACAAAGCGTGATTTTCTCATAACTCACTAGCCTTAGGATCGAAATGATAACATCAAGAGGAAACCCTAGGCCCTTGGAAACCTTTCTAGGATAGTCGTTTGATCATAAGCACTATGGGAGACTCATCACCCCTAAGTTGACATAAATTAAACAAGGGCTCTCCTTAAAAAGACCTGATGAACAATCTTATAAATGTGAAACTTGAAATTCCTAAAAATTTTGATATCCCCCAAATGTCTAGAATAATCGGACTATGGGATTATAAAACCATATTGTAACGTCCCGGAAAAATCCGTACAAAGACCCGAGTACCACCTCAGGCAGAGAAATCACTAAGGACCAAATCCTTTAGAAATTAGACAAAGATTAATTAAGTGTTTAACTAAATCACATGTCGAATTAGCTTGGACATCTTTCAATACGAACTGCAAGACCCAAAATTAGTAGAATCGCTAACGCTACGTTACCCTAAAACCTAGGATCAATCTTTAAACCCAGTTGCTCTCGGGACCGCATTGAAACTTTGTATCGGACCTGAACCGCGCGTCGAAAATCTGATAGCTACGAAACTATACCGTTATGACCGCCTTACTGGACTTGACAACCATCTCAGAAATCAAATCCAGATAGTATCCAGAAACGCACAACTTGAGCTCGGAGCGAAGTGTGTGAGAAACGCGAATATCTTTAGAAAATGAACTCAGACTTAAGTGAATTGAGTCGTTCGCTTGCAGGCCAAATCTAAGGATTCAGACCTTCAGAATTTGACCCAACTACACCCTCGGATCAGGAAAAATTTCAACACAAGTCAGTGTACTTGTGGCCTTGGTCAGTACCGGTGACCGTTGAACTGAAACTGGTCCTTTGTGGTCGATCTGTAAATACGATCGAACTGAAAACTTAGCTTGACCAAGATCCAATGTCAGGGGACTTAGTCCCAACTGTATGCAGAAAAGGGGCCCCCAGATGCGCTCTGTTGGGCCGAAACAGGCGAGTTTTAGCTATAACCTAAGTATACCATGGCCCTGGGGCCATTCCCATCAATTTTGGGCCTATATAAGGACCTAAAAACCCTCTCTCTCCCATTCCATACGAATTTCAAACCCTAGGGGAGAGAAGAGAGAGAAATGAGAAAAAGAAAGTGAGGAGAAGAGAGAGAGTGTGAGAGATCGTTCCCAGGATTCGATCCTGACGCTCCACGTGCTTAACCACCATTCCTATATCGCTATACGGGCGATTCTGATTCCGTTCTTAGGTAAAAAAAACCTAACCCTAATCTATTTTAGGGTTTCAAATAGTGTAAGTTATGAAATAGTTAACCTATTTCATGTTATAGGTGGCCATCGTGTCGTAGACCAAGGCTTGGCATACAAACTGAGTTCGATACTTGTCTACCAGCGAAAGGTGCGGACTATAAATGTTTAGGTTATGGTTTTTAAGGCTTTCAATGTCAGTTAATGATTTATGATTGACTTGATTACTATCACATGCTTAGATACGATGTTTACCGCGCTTTATGCATATACATGAACCATGTTGAATATAGTGTATTCCAAGTGTTTGTTGATATGATTGAATGAGTATGGAATTTGGATTCGTACTTGCCATGATTATTCATCGTGAATATATGGTTGTTATACATGTGACAACTCCTTAGTGAAAGGATTTGTCCTAACACCTGTTATAACCAACATACGTCACGTATGTTGAAGTGTGTAGTCTAAGTGCTTGTAAAAATGTTTAAATGAATATGGAATTTGGATCTGTGCTTGCCATAATTATTAACTATGAATATATGCTTGTTGGGTATGTGGTAACTCCTTTGTAAAAGGGTTTGCTAGGATATATGTTATAATTAGTCTAATACATGTATGTTGAAATGTGTAGCCTAGGTGTTTAATAAAATGCTTGAATGAGGAAATGCTTGTTGAGAAGTATTTAATGAGGGTGTTGAGATGGGATTCTCACCTACCTTAGTTATATGTATACTTTTCTTCATATAGCTTTAATTTCAATTACATGTTTTGTGTAGCCAATGTATATGTAGAATGTATGAATATCATGTATATGTGTTGGATAAAATGCTCAAATGAGTGTTGTACTTGGATAGTTTGTTAAATGCCTATATGATTATTAGATGTCTCCATATGCTGCACTTGAGTGTGATTGGGACTACTACATAGTCCAGGCAATCGATAATAATTCTGGTTTAGTGGTTGAATTAGTCTCGCCACATTTGATGCGTTCGATGAATCCGAGTAGTACAATGATTGTCAACAGTGGTACCATGTCGATTAATTCACCGTACGCTCGTACCAGTCGAACTTGTCTAATAAACCAATTGGCCTATCGTGTGTTTACCATGTATGAACACTACTGTTTGAATCTAAGGTACCAACTTACCAATACAAAGCCCGTTCAACCATGGTACCACGATCCATTAAGACTCATGAGCTGGGCATGGTGGTATGGGACACCGTGGTCGAGCTGTTGGCCTACGTTGGGGCGACGAGCCTCCCCGTAGTGACTAATGAGCAACCCAAACTCGTGAGCCGAATACGGTGGTATGGGACACTGTTTCGAGTTGTCGGTCTCCATTGTCGTAGCCTAGTTGTGGTCCCCAGTCGGGTTAATGACGAGCCTTCGAAAATAGACTGCTAGTTGGTAGGGTGTTGGTGGAGTGACCTTGAGTACAAATAGGCCTACCCCGGCGCAGCCTTGCTGTGGTCCCAGTCGGGTTAGTGACGAGCCTTCGAAAATAGACTGTCAGTTGGTAGGGTGTTGGTGGGGTGACCTCGAGTGTGAATTAAACCTATGCTGACGGTGACGAGCCTCTCGTAGCAACCTATGGTGTAAACTTATGAACTTGTCTATCGTATGTGATTAACTATGATTGACAACCCTAGATGGATCAATGTTTGGGTCAATGATATAAAGGGAGGTACCTTATCTTCCCAAACCTGCTGAATGAATGAGTCTAATTAAAAACTTGGCTAATCACGCTCATGCACCGCATTACATGTGCCTTTGGCGTTGCTGTTGAGCACAGACAAAGGGGTGCATCCCGCGACGTAAGAGGAAGATCGCAGAGGGAGTGCAGGCGAGGGCATGCATCAGTAATACATATCATGTTTGCATTAACCAGAGTACTTAGGGATGTTTAAATGTATTGCTTTATCATTACTGCTTGATCGAATTGATAACATGTTAACCTTTGCCTTATAGCTCCATTGAGTTGATCACTCACTCCCACGTTCTGAGACGGTGTTTTAAAACCAAACCAGACTCTGTTGTAGTTTCAGGTGATGACGAGGCTTACGAGATGGAGCCTATCTTCTATGATGACGAGGAGTTCTCCTACATGCAACTCTCTGGTGGGTCTATGTAGACCTGGAGTTACTGTAACACCCCGAATCTTCAGGACCTGAGTACACGACTCGTTTTCCAAAAACCCGAGCGTTAACCTTAAAGGATGGTCAAAGTCGAGTATATATTTTCTTATAGAGTCAGAGTATGCAGATGAGTGTAGTAGAATGGATAAGTAAGCATAAAGGAAAATTCTAAATTTCATTTAGAATATACAAGAAGTTGCCCATAATGACTTATACAAACCAATGCCTCAGAATTTAACAAGTACAAGATTTAATACATGAAGAATAACAGAAAGCATATAATATAAGCTGCAAGCAAGATCACGCAGCTCCTCCAGGCAAATACGGTCATGCATCCCTGGCGATCGTACCCTGCTCCTCATCAAATCTGAACATGCATATCACTAAAGTCACATGTACTACTTGTACGGTTGTATATTTGATGGATAAGTGACCAACTCAATGTGAATTTCCCTCAAGATTACATACCACCGCATTAGGTAAGAGATAATATAAAACATCCAGACAACCAAAACAGAGTAAATGCAGTCTTATTATATGCATGGATGCATGAATGCAATCATCAACCCGGGTAAAACATTCGGACGGTCGGTGCCTCGGGTAAAACATTCGGACGGTCAGTGCCCCAGGTAAAACATCTGGACGGGCATTGGGGTCGTCACCCATGGATAAGACTGGTCATCAGTGCAACACTCGGCGTAATCGCATGGGCATGAAGATCCAAGTCATCATCATAAATTGAATAACTGGTCATAAGTGCAACATTCAGCGTAATCATAGGGCAAAGTAATCCAAGTTATCGTAATATGCCATGTATGCATGATTTGTTAGCCCATTATTAGTCTAATTGCAACCAGCCGATTTAAGTAAGCTCACGGTCACTATGAGGAGCACATAACCCAGCGTAGGCCGACGGCTCGGGCATAGTATCCCATGACTACCATCCCCGGCCCATGAGGCTACCATCTTGGGATGTTTAATGGAAACCTGTCAACTAGTGGCCAATCATATTACAGTATGTGGGGCTTATCATCGCATGGTTGCACTATATAAAACATCGAACCCATCTAGGGCAAGTACCAAAACAAAACCACGTAGGGCGAGTATCAAAATATGCCACATAGGGCCGATATCAAAACCATAAGATAAAGACCATCCTTAAAAGCCATTGGGCACAACAACCCTGGATGGTAGGCCCACATCAATGATCCATCTAGACCACCACTCAATAACCACCAAGTCAAAGGTCTATTATGATCACAACTAGTCAAGTACATCCCAAGTATGAGTGTACATTCATATGTGGAAATTTTCCACTAATGTACCAGTTTAAGTTCCATAAGCAATCCACAAAAAGAAATCCACAAGCATGAGCAATTATACAAGATAATCATAAAGCATGTAATACAACAATTCAATTTCCACCAGCTAACACATGTGATTCTAAAAGAGATATCAGTTATGAATTTAAATAAAAACTATAACTTAAGCTAATGAGAAGATGGAAAGCTCAAGGGGAAGGATCATCACCTGACTAGTTAAATCGCCAATGCCAACTAAGCTGCTAGGAAGTGCGTGCCCCTTAAAATCAAGTCCTACCATAAGTCAGGAACTCATACGATTAAATCCAAGTCATACAAACTTCTCAGGGTTTAAGATCATAGCCTAGGTTTTTAATTACTTATATTTAGGTCTTTAGTGTAGAATTAGGGTCTTATCCTAGAGCTTAGTTGTAGTCTTAACTCTAGGGTTTGAATTGTAGTTTATGCGTAATAGCTTAAGAATGCTGACTTAATAATTATAAAATATATACTAACATTCGTGTTATAAATATTAGTTAATAGTCATTATGATGACAATTAATATCATGATATTATTTATGATAAAAATAATACATTAGTCATTTAATAATGATATCATTTTAATTTCTTGTATATAATAACTTTTCATTAGAATAGATAATTTACTAATGGTCATGCATCCTAATATTTAACAATCCTAATAATGATGGAAATGGTAACGATGTTAATTTAATAATTAGAAAATAATTGTTAATATTAGTGTAACAATTAATATTAGTTAATGTAGCAAAATAATCATCATGGTGACACCAATGACTATTCAAAATGAATATTTAAGAATGATAGATAAGATGTTACTATTTAATAATTACATTTTGTTTATAATAACTTGTTTAGCATAATGATCTACTAATGGCTAATCTTTGCTAATGTTAATAATTCTAATAATAACAACGGTAACAAATAATAACAGTGCATTGAAACAAGGCTAGAATGGGGAGGAAAGGTTGACTCAGTTTGAACCGAGTTGACTCGGCCTAACACAACCACTCTTCTCCCGGCTTCTTCCTTCCTACCTTCCACTCTTCTTCTTCTTTTCCAGCAATTAGATTAAAGCCAACAAAACACTAGACCCCACCCAACTGAGTCGACTCAGTTAGAGTCAACTTGGTGCAACAATGCGCATCTTCTTTCTTTCTCCTTCTTCTTTCTTTCCTTCCTATTCTTTCCTCTTTCTTACCACTGCCTCTTCCACTTTTCTTCCCTTTCTTCTCTTAGCCCCGGGTCAGCGAGAGCACCAACCCGACTGAGTTGGTATTCGTGGTGGGTGGAGCGTCACGGTGCAGCAGCACCACCCCTGCCCTCTCTCTTCCTATTCTACTAAGCTGGAACATCCAGCGACGCTCGAACCAGGCCCAACCCAAACCTGACCGAGTCAGCAACTCGATAGGCTGAACAGGAAGGTAGTGCACCTGCACCACCCCGACTCTCTCTCCATTTCTCTCTCTCTCTTGCCTCACTGCTTTTATCTTCTTCCTTCCTTCCATCTGCTCCTTCCTCTTCTCTCTTCTTTCATTGAAGTCTAGCAGCACCACTGGGCTTGACCCAAGCACGGCCCAAACTCAGCTCAATTCGAGTTGGTGCAACAACGCACCACCTTCTCTCCCTTTTCTCACCTTCTATTTCCTTCTTCTCCTCTTCTTCAATCTGGATAGAGCTCTGTAGAGATGGCCCGCCTGGTTAACGAAACTGATACAAGATTTAGGACTGTAACAGGGATTAATGATTGTTCTTCTTGGCAAGGAAGATGACCTGCCATTAATGACAGATCACAAACGCCCATGCCTTGCTTCAAAACAACGCATGGGAACGGTGTAGACGGGTCCATGGAAGCTTAAAGCATGGTCGGATTGAAGCTTTAAGGAGATTTTGGTGGTGGGTTCGATGGGGAAGGCTTTCGGTCGGTTTTCGGGCGCGGCTGCTAGAAATGAAGGGAGGTTACTGTTTGCTCAAACCTCCCGCCTTTATCTGTTTGCCCTAACATCCCAGAGCTGTTGGATGGAGAACGGATGGTCTGGATAAGATCTAGGGTTTCCATCCTCTCTCTCACTTCTAAGAAAATATCTTCCCTTCGGTTGTATTCAATGGTCACGATTCACTCTCCACGGACGGCTAAGATGCAGGGAGGGAGAGCTTCACGGGGATTGCTAAGCTGGAAGAAAGGAAGGGAGCAGACAGTTTCCATTTTCAGAAACTCGGTTTTCCTCAGTCCAATTGCGCATGAATTTGTGTCCATATATGCGTGCAGCTACATGTAAAATCACCTAGGGTCTGGTAAAATCTTTGCTCCCGACATGATGAACGGTTCGGATCATCTAGAGGAATCACGTTGGTGGGCTACTGATCGAAGAATCGGACGCTCGTCTGATCGTTGTCGAAGGCAAAGAGAGAGAGAGAGTCTCTTTCTTCTTAAGGAAATAACGGGTCAGCAGCGTCTGACCGAGCCCCATTGGCTAGGTGCACGGTGGGTGTACACCCTCTGGTGCACTCATAGCTCGAGGTGGGGGCCCACTGAGATGTATTTACCAAATCCACGCCATCCGTTTGGTTGGGGGTCCCTATAAGGACTTTTAACCAAGAACTAGGCAGATCCAAAGATCAAGTGGGCCATTCTCTTAAATTTCACCCCCTAATGGTGGGTTCTCGATGATCTAGTGGTCAGATCACCCCGGGATTGAACTTCAATGGTTAAAAGGGTCTAAGGGACCATTTAAGATAGAGATCAATGGCTAGACTATAGATTGTGTGTCCTATTATGTTTTCATAGCATTACATATCATGTTATAATACTTATAATAATATTATCATTTTATTATGATTATTACTATTATTATTATCCTTATAGATTTTATTTTACTTTTCCCTAAGTTGTTTATATGAATCTAAATACGTGGGTCTCGATGTACGTTCAAGACCTACTATATTACTAGTCTAAATACTAATATTAATATTTAATTTTATTACTATTATTATTCATATTTTCTAAGTCATTTTATTGTGGTTAGAATCTAGATCAACGCTATTCATTTACTTTATTGGCCGTCTATAGGGCTTTGATAAGAAGGATCGTATTTTTAAATTCGTAAGTGAGTCATGCCAAGTGGACGTCCATTTATCCACTCCCGACATCCTAATGATTCGAATAATTCAACGGTTGGATTTAAACTGCAATGAACGTGAGTGTCCAAATTAAGTCAGTATTTGTACTGAGTTAGGCTACCTGGTAACACCCGAGTACTGAAAAGTTCGGGGTGTTACAATTGCGTATCGGGGCTACAGGAATATGGATAGATGACATTACACTCTCGTTATTTTGTATATCTTGGAACAATACATGTAATTATTTAACCTAATATCATGTTCACACTCTGGAGACTTACAACAACTTAAGTGTTTTATATATCTATCACAATCTTCCACTTGCGTAATCTAATCATCTCTGGAGTATGATATGCTGATTTAGCTTAATCTCATTCATGTTTAATGCACTAACACGAACAACATTTAATCATCATTATCTATGTTGCATAAGTGATGTGTTGGAACTTGGGAGTTGAGTTCCTGCTCGACCCCCGATTTTCAGGGCGTTACACATATACCTGTGAGGCATTCACGGCTTAACCTAATTCTCAATCCTGGGCAACTACTAATGGACTCACTACTTTAACCAAGCAGAAGACCAAGATCCACCAGGACTATGAAGGGATACAATAAGCTTTCTACCTTGGTTAGGTAGATGATCGACATATCGGGTTCAAGCCCACTACAACCGTCTCTCCATGTTGACCAAACATTGAAAATAAATATTTTTACTCTAAATAGAGGGGAATCGTTGTCATGAATCCAAATATTTTAAAAAATTGTAGTAAACCATCAGAGTGAAAAAGTTTTAAGAGGGTTAGACTACAATAAGCTAGACTAGCATAGTTAGTATGCACCCTATCGTAAATATGAACATGAAATTGACGAAACTTAAGAGTATGAAATTAGAATATCTTTATCCATTTACATTAGGTAATTTCAGGGATGAAATTATTTTTAAGGGGGTAGATTGTAACGTCTTGAATTTTCTCTATTTTAGTTTGTCAAAATTTCTTAAATATTTTTATATAACTAGCCTACATCGTCACTTACTAACTTTTGATGCTCAAAATGAACTTATACGACGGTGGTACCGATAAAGAACCAGAGAAAGCCAACGAATCCGACCGATATCTTAAAAATTGAGTTTAGCCCCATGATTTGTTCATATAAGGCCCAAATCTAGCCAACATATCACTGACCAATCGATACAACCATAACCAAATAAAGACCTACCTAAAGTCGAGACGACCATGGGTCAAATCTTAATTAATAAACCAAATCAACCCAGTTACTCATTTAGCCTACGAACCAACGGTTTAGAGTGATTATGACCGAATCGTCATTTTCGCTAATTACAAATAAGCCACACTATAAACATAGTTAATCTAAACCCTAATAATTGCACACAAGAAATCTTGATACCTAATTCATTCCAGAAATGCTCCAATTATCCAAAAAAGCTCTAGACAGTCCGTTATTGGGCCACTAGTTCCGAACTATAGACTAATGTACATCTTACTAGGCTTGACGTCCATCGCGGTTAGCGAATCAAGATAGTACCTAAAACTGTGCAACTTTGGCCACAGGCCGAGTGCTAGAAATGCACAAATAACCAAAGCTGAAACCTAAAACGTAAGTGAAATGAACCTCCCACTCTTTCGCGAAGTTGTGATTTTCCGACCGTTACATCACGACCAAACTCGAGGTATGAGTTAAAGATATTTCCCTCTCATATCCATAAGTAGGGTCCCCGCTGTCAATCAAGGCATCCGATCTCCACCAAAATTAGTCTGATCGCTCATCCTATTGTTCACAACCCCAAGTGTAGGGTCGCGATGTAGTAATAATCTCGGTAAGACTGAGGTCGAATCCACAGGGACTAATCTCGTGAGTATTCTAAAAGTAAATAGAAGTATAACTTAAAAAAGATGTGAATTTAAATCTAAAATAAAAGGAAGTAATTGTGAGAGATTTAATTGAAAACTTAAGAAATTCAAAGGTGGGAACTAGGGTTTCTAAGGATCCACTTGTAGCAATCAGGGTGATACTATGCTTGATTCAAGAACACAACTTGTAACACCCTGGTACTCAAAACTCGAGGATAGTAGCTCCTTATTGAGAACCCGAGTATTACATTATGAAGTGAACTATCATACATCTAATTAATAGCAAATCTCATAACATCAAGTAAGATGACTACTGCATAAACTAAGGATATCAAGAGTAATAACAAGGAAGGTTAATATAAGTAAAATGAAGCAAAATGAAATCCCTCAGCAGTGGAATTGTTATTACAACTCAAACAAAACTTAAAGTCTTGAAAAGGTCGAGTTATATGTCTTAGAGGGGGGGGGGGGGGGGGGGGGGTGAATAGGACTATACCAAATATAAATAAATAAGTAGAATTTAAACAATAATATATTCAAACAAATTACAAATAACCAAAGGAAATAACAACCTCAAAAATCTAGTATTGAGAGGTTGATACAAACTTGGTTCTAAGGACAACCTGACACCAAAAACCAAAGGTTTAAGGCAGGACAACCTCACTAGAACTTGGGTGAGTATCAAAAACCCAAACTGAAGAGGATATGAAAGAAATAGAAACTAATCTATTACAACATTCACCACACAATGCTGAAATGTAAATATTACAACATTCACATCCACAAATACATCCCACAATCTTAAATCATAAAAAATAAAGAAAATAAACCACACATCCACCAAACACAAAGAATTATAGTGGTTCGCTTGTGTGTACACCAACTGTTAAACAACAGCCACACAACTACTCCACTCCTAATATTCTCACATAGTGGATATTAGGGTTCACTATGAAAATAGGTTTTTCCAGGTTCACCTAAAACCCTCACAATTGTGTCTTTCAAGTGGGCTTACACAATTCAAAAACCCCACACTCTGAGTTTTCTGGATCACCTCAGACAAACCAAAACAAAGAGATTTTTCTAGCACAATCTCAAAGAAACCAAAATAAAGAATTTACAAAGCTGTAAAATACCTGGATATTCTCCTTTTGATGTAGCCCGGAAGAACCAATTCGGAGTAGAAGTTCAACGTAGAAGTTCAATGTCCACACTCACTTATGAAATGGTTCTAGGTTCTAAATTGATTTTAAATTTAAATCACCTTGGGCTAGCTTGATTTGATTTTGATTCCAAGAAATGGGAATACTTCAATCCCTCTTTCAAATAAAATTGGAATACAAAATACAAAATCAAATACAAAGAAAGCTAATTAAAGAGAATATATAATGAATACTAAATAGCTTAAGAATATCACTAACTTATCTCTCAGAGTGGCGTATTGATTTTACTTGAATTGAATATCAAACTCTGAAATTCATGCTCTATTTATAAGTGAAGAAATCGCACTCTTGACTGGTCCTATGGTCAGTACGAATGGTCGTAGGACCAACAAACTTTTAAAATTTTGGCGTGATAAGATAAAGTCGTTCCACAACTGGTCGTAGGGTCTACTCGACCGGTCGAGTGGCCTCCATGACCGGTTGAGACCTATCTACGATTGGTCGTGTGGAACCCAATTTAGTTGCTGAACTTTGAGTCGAGCCTGCAGGACTGGTCGAGCACAGGTCGAGCACTGTTCACACGACCGATCAAGCAGTCTCCAGGACTGGTCGAGGCTTTAACAAAAATTTCTGAAAAACAGTAACAAACTTAGGACTAGTCGAGGAATTCTTGGACTGGTCGAGCCAGTGCTAGGACTAGTCGAACGTAGTCCAAGACTAGTCGAGAAATAAACTATCCATTTATAAAATGATCCAATTTAAATTATGTATTCAAAATAACCTGCCCTATGGTTAATCTAGGGTCATTCATACCTTATACATAATGTATGAACATTGAAACTTCTTTTCTTCCGGTTGATAGATGATGTTTGAAGTTCATGAAGCTTGAGATCTTGACATATATAGAAGCTTGAACTTGAGATCTTTGAAGCTTGAATTTGTAGTTACATTGAAGCTTGAGCTTGAGATACTTGAGTTGTACTTCACCTTGAGTCTTGAGTACTAAAGTAAGGACTATTGTCATGCCTTTAGATGTAGCTTTGAAACCTTGAACTTTGAAGCTTTAAGGAGTAAACTATGTACTTGATCTTGCATTTGAAGTTCTTGAAGTAAAGACCATTGTCCTTATCTTGAATATATCGATGCGCTACACAAGACACAAATTCCAAGAGGTTTTGGCACTACAAAATTTGACAATTATAGGAGCTAGATACTATAGCACTTACAATCTCCCCCTTTATCAAATTTGTGACAAAACACACTTCATAATAACATAAGCATTATACGCACAAAGAATAATACACCAGTTATTAAAAGAAACCAGTTACAACCTGGTTAAAGAATCATGCACTAGTTGTAAATAGGTTAAAACAAAGCATTAATTCACATCATCAAAACAAAGCATTAATTCACATCAACTCCTCCAACAATACTCCCCCTTACTTACTCCTCCCCCTAACAAACAGAAGCTACTTATCCACAATCCACATGCCATTTATCATGACAAAATTCTCCCCCTTTTGTCACAATATGACAAAGGAAGAAATCAATACATGGAATATGACGTAGATAAACAAAGAAGAATAAGATGAGTAAAGAGGAATAAATGAACAAGATAGTTAAGATATGAAATCCATAAACAAGCAATGTTCAAGCATACTCAACCAACTTCAACAAAGGTCAACCAAGTTCAATCCCATAAAACAGAAGAAAGCTAAGTGTCATAAGAGTTATTACAAACCATAGATAAGCAAAAACTAATCAAAACCTGATGAAGGAGCAGGTATGGTAGGATCAAGATTATGAAGTCCCTTGTTAAGGCACCTAAGATATTTGTGCATATATTTGAATTGCAAATCATGGGACACATTCATGTTTTCTACCTTCTCCTCTAAAGAGCGCAACCGCACATCAAAGTTAGATGGCTGATAATCAGGATCATCTGCTGAATCGGATTCGATCTAATCAAAAATATCGTCCATGTTAATGTCATCTGGAGGTAAATCACCTTCTTCTTCATTCACCGCATCAACTCCACCAACACCCACATTCACTTGGCCTGCAGTCAATCTCAGATTCATTTTGTTTATATTGGAGTTGTTGAATATTAGGTGTTGAATGAGAGCCTCTCTAATAGGCATAACCACTAAAAGATGGGTGGCCAGCACAATCATAAGATATGCGAAAGGGATATCATTTTGTCCAGGATGGAGACGGAATTGAATGATGCAATAACAGATCAAAGAAGAAAGACATACATTAGTTCCAGAAATAATGGAATGAATAATCCGAACCATGAGAGTAGTAAGTTCAGTTTTGTTACCAGAGCGAGGATACACATTGGAAATAAATATCCTGTGAAGGACTCTGTATCTGGGTAATAAATACTTTGAAGCAAGCGCATTTCCATTAGTACTCCATTGTGCATCTATATTGCACAATTTTCCAGTAAGCATTCGTTTTTCAATCGTACCTGAGAAATAACGCCTAGAACACCTAGAGAAACTTTGGCTGCTAAAAGGTCTCGATCATCTTCTCCAAGGTCCACGATCCTTGCATAATATCAGTTGATCGACTCATTACTCGGTACAACGAGCCTCATCCCCACCACATACTCATGCACGGCTGAGCCCTTACCAAAAAGCGAGTCCCATGTGCTCCGGTGCTTATCAACCCACCCAAGGTCACGCTGAACCAATACGGTGAATTCGGGATCGCCAGGCCACTCTGTGCTGCAGCATCAATTAGTGCGTGCATAGTAATCCCGCTCTCCACGTTCATGCGCATGCGGGTCGAGTCGACCCTCGCGACGCGGTTCAACCGAATCGTGCTGATAGCCAAGCCGGCTCCGTTGGGGCCGCCCGGGCAAATTAGCTTGGGATGCTGTGGGAGTAGACGCTGACTGTCTTCATCTTTTGCTTGTTGATGGATGCATTTGAGACTACGAGGAGAAGTTCCCTGTCATTGGCTGGATATGCGACGGATGCCACTCAGCAGGTGGTCCAGTCAGGGAAGGAACCACAGCCGTTGGTCACAGTGCAATTGTTGTTTTCGGACACACATTTGATGACTGGTCCTGGCGGGGAGACGTACACACATGTGGGTCCATAGGGCCACTAAGGCTGTGCACCCATGCATGATAATGGGAAGAATGGCTATGAAATATGGAAGGGAGGAGAGTATTTATATAGATCTAGCACAGGTCTAGCTTTTTGACATTTGATTAGCGTTTGATGTGGTCTTTAATAGAGATTGACATGATCGTTTACACAAAAAATGGTCGAATCAATATATAGTTTCATCCATTTATTTGTTGGGTCCATCATAGATTACCTATGATTCTAAAGGGTTAATTCTGTTGGGCAATCATAGCCATCCATCCACTGCTGGAAAAAGGATGGCTTAAAAATAAAAATATAAAATATAAAAAGGGCAAACTCAAAGACGGACCCGATCAGTATCATTTCTGCGTGGCAGGCTATGAAAATATGTTCTGATTGTAAAGAACAATTCTGATCAGATGATTGGAATGTCAATGCGATCTGCTGCAAGTGGGTGTACTTATAACTTATTGATACATCTGCACCGTCCAGCTATTTTATTAAAACATTTTGGGGCATGAACCAAAAAATGAGCCAGATCCATCGCTCAAATGGCCTACATGAAAGGAAAGAGTGGTCTTAATTAGTCCACCGTTAAAAAGTTGTTTCATTCAATGGATCCACATTTTAAGTTTTTTTTTCATTTAACCCGTTCATAGGGTCACATGGACATGAATAAGGGGGAAAACATAAATATCAATTTGATCCTGAACTTTTAAGGGCCTCAAGAAGTTTTTATTAGTTGACTTTCGATTCCCACTATTTCCTGTGGTGTAGTCCACTTGAGCTTTGGATCTGCCTCATTTTTTTTCTCACGCTTAAATTCAGCTGGCATAATAAATGATAGGTGTAGATAAGTCACATGCATCACGATGGCTCCATATTAATTTTGTAAATTTTTAAATTTGAATGTTAAAAAAAGTAAGTAGTCACATCTCTATAAAAGCTGCGATAATTACTGCTAACTACCAGTTGAGCCGAAAAATCAACGGGCCCTGAATGCAGATGGACTCGAAATTTAATTAGGCCACGTTATTTATATTGACATCAGCGAGCAATTTAATAAAGAGTAGGCTTTGTCGAATGCTCAGGGAATACCTGTTCCACGGCACTGCTCACTATGGCAGGTAATGTCGGCGGAAAATTTTAAAAAATAAAAACTAGTGAGGGTCGTCTGGATTGAAGGGGAAGGGATTAGATGCTACCCTTACCATGTGGGGCCCACTTTGATCAATTAAGTTATATGTCCATGCCGTCCATCAGTTTTTTCAGGTTATTTTAATATGTTTTTCCAAAATTTAAATAGATCCAAATCTCTTGCGGACTAAAACATTGGAAAAAGTACCATTGAAAGTTACTGTAGGCCACAAAAGTTTTGGATCAAACTGATATTTTATTTTCCCTTAATCCATTTCAGTTTGAGATTTTCGACAGGTTGGATAGAGCAGTAGGCACTGGGTAGTTTTTAATCAATCATCACAGCTACGTGTGGCGTGATCCACCTGAGATTTGGATCTACTTAATTTTTGAAAACAACTCAGGAAAGGACTTTAAAAAACAGATGGACGGTGTGGATATACAACACATCATCAACGTGGGCCTCACGGTAAGAATAATACCCAGTAATGTGTTACCCACATACCACCTAATCCCCTTCCTTGCAGAGGACACATGGGATTTTTGAGCCATCGCTTCTCATAGGTCCAAGTCACAACTGATGACAAAATATATATAAAAAAATAAATAAGAAATAAAGAAAATATAATATTTCTTCTTTCATATGCTAATTTTCTCTGGACCCATGATGTATGTGTTAGATTTAGATAGTCCATTCATTTTTCAATTCAGTTTATTAAAGCAGAAGCTCACAAAAAATATATAAAATAAATAAAAGACAAAGGAAATATAATATTTCTTCTTTCATATACTAATTTTCTCCTAACCCATGATGTATGTGTTAGATTTAGATAGTCCATTGATGTAGAGTGGGTTGCAGACACTTTCATGTCCAAGATGGATGAGAGAAGGCCTGATCAGAGGCAGAAGTCATCAAGATCGCTAGAACATTAAAACATGCATATCTCGTAAACTAGAATGAGTTACTCGACGTACCATATATGATTTTGGGGTAAGATGAACTACTTTAGCCAACCAACTCGGCTATGATAGGTTACCCACGCCAAATTTGTGAGATTCTATCATATCTACGACTGAATTCCATGTTTAATTGCGTTTCTCCTATAAATAGTAAGTTTTAGTTTAATTATAACTCTTCATCCATTGGGCTTTACGAGTTGCGCCCAACATGAAAAGTGTTTAGAAAAATTAGGAGAATAATGTGGTTAAGCCATATAGGACACTTACTATAAATAGGAAATTTACTATTTATAGTAAGTTACAAATTTTAGGGAGTTTTAGTTATAGGTTTTTTTTTTGTTAGTTTGTTAGTACACTCCACTATTAGTTCATACCCCCACTAGGGATCAATACCAAGAACTCAGGGTTGAAACGAGGTATCTTTCACTCAGTGTACCACTTGAGCTATGGATCAAGGTGTTATAGTTTAATTCTTAAACTTCTTCTTAGTCTTGGTATCCTTATTTAAAGGGTTGTAGACTCATTTATTTCATCAATCAATTAATTTACAAATTTTCATGATTACTATTTCTATTTCTTGCTTTTTCATCGTGGATTCAAGTAGTCTCCGTGAGGAGTCTAGAGAAGCTCCATGGATTCGGAGTAGTTATCCTCGAAGAAGACGGTGATCAACCTCATCACATTCATCCCTGCGTCATCCATCCATTTTCCAGTTCAGTTTATTAAGGCATAAGCCAGTAAATGAGGCAGATTCAAATCTCATTTGGACCACATTATAGGAAGTAGTGGGGATTGAACAACTACCATTGTAACCATTTATAGTCCACCATAATGTTTATTTGACATCTAATCTATTCATTAGGTCACACAAACTTGAATGAAGGGAAACACAAATATCAGCTCCCTTTGAGCCTTTGGTGGCTTCAAAGATTCTTTTACCGTAGGTGTCCATTCCCAGTATTTCTTGAAGTTTGGTTTACTTGAGCTTTGTATATGCGTCATTTTTGTCTCGTGCCCTAAAATGACCTTATATAGAATGTCTCGACAGTGTGAATCTAATACATACATCATGGTAGGACCCACCTAAATTCTATGCTCAAACTTCCGGTCTTGTTCAGTCTCCATAATTGGAATGTTGTAGTTACACCAACAAAATAATTACGCTTGGTTAATTTTCCAAGCGCCCCTCCATGATATTTGTGTTAAATCTACAGGGTCAATCCATTTTGCCCGATCAATTTAGAGCACGAGTTCAAAAACAAATCAGATCCAAAGCTCAAGTAGACCACACTAAATGAAACAGTGGTAATTTTACTTATAATGTTGAAAACTCGGTGAGGACAAAAAGAAGCCTCGGATCAATATGATATTTGTGTTTTTCTTCCATCGAAGTCTATGTGAACTTATAAACAGGTTAGGTGGCAAATAAACATGATAATGCTAGGAAGGTTTGAACGGTAGTCCTTTAATTCCCATTGCTTTCTATGCTGTGGTCCACCAGAGTTTTAGATCTAGCTCATGGCCTCAATTGATTTGGAAAAATGGATGGACGGTGTGGATATAAAACATACATCATGGTGGGGCATTCAAAAATTCAACAAGTCAAAGCATCGGTTGTCGTGCTGTGCACTGCTCATTCCAATCGTACGTCGAATAACACTGAAAAGTTTTGACGTGTGGAATCCAGTTGGGCCCCAACATGCTGTATAAGTTAGATCCACACCATCTATCCATTTTGCAAGATCTTCTTACAACGGTAGTATTTATTTCCTCCAATGTGGTCCACTTGAGCTTTGTATCTACCTTGTCTTTTTGGATAATGCCCTAAACTGATCTAGAAAAATGAATGGACGGTGTGAATCTAACAAATGCATCATGATGAGTGATTAGAAAAATGAATGGACGGTGTGAATTTAACAAATGCATCATGATGGGTCTATAGAAGATCTGCACGTCAAAAACTTCCGTGAATGGGTTGTGCAGTGGCAAGCTGATTGCAGAAAGAAAATCAATGCATGAAAGAAGAAATGCGGAGAGCGTCTCTATTTTTATATTTTCTCAACCGACGCCAATTATTGGGGTGTGGTTTGGTGGATGCCCGATCCGCCGAGGTTGATCCTAGCTATGGGGCCCACTTTGATGTATTCACACCGTTTATCCAATTTGAAAGGTCATTTTAGGGCATGATCCAAAAAATGAAGTAGAACCAGATCTTCAGTGGTCCAGATCATAGGAAGCAATAGCGATCGGAATGTTTATTTGCCATCCAACCCGTTGACGATAAGGTTAGAAAGGCCTGAATGAAGAGACCACACAAATATGTGTTGGGTTTAAAGCCCCAACTCTTGCTGACGTGTGGCTGCAGCCATCATGGAAAAAAAAAAAAAAAGACTAAAACTTTAAAGAGGAAGAGAGACCTGCTGAATTGCTGTGTTTTATTTGAATGAATTGGAACGATTACAGTGGTGCCTTTTATAGGCTTTTCTACTTAGGTGAAATGACTAATTTATCCCTGTCTAGATACATCTTAGGGGCAACCAAACATAGAAGAAATCCAGAATAATATCTACTATTATCTTAACCCAACTAGCAAACTAAACTTAGAAAAAAATCTCAACACCACAACTAGCATACACGACATTCACACGTTATCAACAGCTAGCACAAGAGATCCTTACACGGTTTTGGATTTGCACAATTCACCACCGTGTCCACTCCCCTTCAAACCAAAATCGGCTTCATTCTGAGCATCGTTCTTAGTCATTTGAATGCATCTATCGACAATGCCTTTATGAAAATATTCGCCACCTATTCCGTAGTATGACAATACTCTAATTTCATCATTCTTTACTTCACATGATCTCTCGGAAAATGGTATCGGGTATCAATGTGTTTGCTTGTTACATGTTGCACCAGATTTTTGGCTAGCTCGATTGCCAACTTGTTATCCACGTATATGACTGTGTATTCTTCCTGTGGATGCTTTAACTCCTTTAGCAGGTTTCTCAACTAAATTCCCTCACAGACGGTGGACGATGCTGCCACATACTCTGTTTCACATGTGGACAGGGCAACCACACTCTGCTTCTTCAAATTTCATGTGAAAACAGTCGTTCCGAGATAGAATACATAGGCAGTGGTGATCTTTCTTTCATCTTGGTCACCTCCTCAATCACTGTCTAAGTATCCATACAACATTGCTTCATTATCGTATGGATAGAAAAGACCAAATTCCATTATTCCTTTAACGTACCTAAGGATTCTTTTTGCGACTAGCCAGTGTGATTCTTTTGGTGCTTCCATGTACCTACTTAGCAGCCCAACACTGTAGACGATATCTGGCCTTGTGATTGTGAGGTACCTTAGGCTTCTAATCAGACTCTTGAACATAGTCAAGTCAATGCTTCTCCCTTCTCCGTCCTTTGTCAGTTTTAAGCCTGTTGCTACAGGCCTATTTACGGCATTGCAATCGGCCATCTTGAACTTTTCAAGTAATTCCTTGGCATACTTTTTCTGAGATATATAGATGCCACCATGTTGTTGCTTCACTTCAATGCCCAGAAAAAAGGACATCAGACCTCCGGCGGTCATCTCGAACTCCTTAAACATGGCCTTCTTGAATTCATCAAACATCGATCGGTTGTTTCCTGTAAATAGCAAATCATCAACATACAGGCATGCTATAAGCATATCACCATGAGCATTCTTCTTGATGTAAACTGCATGCTCATATGGACATCGAGAGAAGTCATTCTCTTGAAGATAGTTCTCAATGCGTGCATTTCAAGCACGTGGAGCTTGCTTCAACCCATAGAGGGTTTTCTTCAGTCGATACACCTTGTGTTCCTCCCCTTGTATAACAAAGCCTTCAGGCTGGTTAACATAGACCTCTTCTTCCAGAATTCCATTTAGGAATGCAGATTTCACATCCAGTTGGTAGATTATCCAACTGTGATGGGCTACAAGGGAGATAATCATTCTCACAATGTTAAGGCGAGCAACAGGAGAGAAGACTTCTTCATAGTCCACCCCATACTTCTGTTTGTAGCCCTTTGCTACGAGCCTTGCCTTGTAGTGATTGATCTTACCTTCAACATTTCTCTTAATCTTGTACACCCATTTAACGCCAATAGTTTTCCGACCATTAGGAAGCATAGTTAGCTCCCATGTGTTATTTTTCTCAATGGCATAAATTTCTTCTTTCATAGCGATTCTCCAACATTCTTCTTTTATGGCCTCCTGAAATGTCAGAGTCTTGTGATCTGCATACAGGTAGAAAATATTAACCTCTTCAGTTTGTTTATAGATGTCACTTAAGCTTCTCATTTTTCTAGGTGTCATGGGTGAGGACGAGCTGACTGAATTTTGACTTGATGGAGTACTTCCAGGAGTGATGGAATGTACTCCTGGACTTCTATGTACCGATGATGCAGCCGAAAAAGGTGTTGCGGGCATTTGCTCTTGACAGTCATGCCTTTCTTTATGTTCTTCTATTTCGACTTGAATATCTTTGGTTGATTCTTCATCGTTCTATTTCCAAGCTTCTTCCTCACGAAAGACCACATCTCTACTTACCACTACTTTATTAGTTAGTGGGTTGTAGAGCTTGTACGCCTTCGATTCTTCACTGTAGCCGATGAAGATGCACTTCTCGCCATGATCATTAAGCTTTTTCCTTCTCGCTTCTAGAACTTGAGCATAGGTGACACACCCAAAAATCTTAAGATGCGCCACGCTCGGCTTGTATCCACTCCATGCTTCCTGTGGTGTCATGAACCTGACACTCTTGGTTTGATACCTATTGAGCAGATAGGCGGTACATACAACTGCTTCTACCTAGAAATTCTTTGGCAGACTTTTGTCCTTCAGCATGGTCCTCGTCATGTCGAGGATGGTGCAATTTTTCCGTTCCGCAATTTCGTTCTGTTGTGGTGTGTAAGCTGCAGTGTATTGTTGCTTAATGTCATATTCCCTGCAATATTCTCGTAAAACATTTGAGGTGTACTCCCCACCTCTGTCAGATCTAAGGGTTTTGATTTTAAGACCACTTTCTTTTTCAACAAGGGCCTTGAAAATTTTAAAAACAGTAAAAGCAGTAGACTTCTCTTTCATTACATACACCCACAAGTTTCTACTGAAATCATCAATGAAGGTAATAAAGTATTTATTACCTCCAAGAGAAATTGGCTCCAATGGTCCACAGATGTCAGTGTGAACCAGTTGCAACGGTTCTCTTACTCTTCGGGATATTCCACTCGAAAATGAGTTCCTTTGTTGTTTTCCAAGTATGCACGCCTCACACACATGTTCTGGAGCTTCAATAGCAGGTAAGCCATACACCATGCTTGATGAGGACAGAAGTTTCAGGCCACTGAAATTTAGATGGCCAAAGCGAAGATGTCACATCCAAGAATCATTCTTTGCTTTTCCATAAAATCATTTCTCGAGCATTGTGTTTATATGGAGAGGAAATATACGATTCTTCGTCATCTGGACTTTCACAATTAAACGTCCATGCATATCTCTTACGGAAAGAGAAAAGTTCTCCGTGTGTACCACATACCCCTTTTGAAGGAGTTGGCCGATACTGAGGATGTTATTTTTCATGTTTGGTATGTAATACACATTAGAGATGTAATTTGGCTCACAATTCTTCTGATAGAGTTTAACTTTTCCTTTACCTATCACGGGTACCTTTGATGAGTCATCAAAACTCACGTTGCCACGAACTCCTTCTGTGAGTTTCACGAACAGTTCTTTGTTACCACTCATGTGGTTGCTTGCACCAGTGTCGAGATACCACACATTTGGTCATTCACATGCCTTTTCTTGTGCGAGGAGTGTAGAGTCTTCTTGTTCATGGTGTGATGTTTCGGCATAGTTGGATCGCTCGTCTTGATTCACCGGCTTACCAACAATCAGATGCATAGTGGCCAAGCTTGTTGTAATTATAGCACTGGATGTTCTTTGTACTTCCCCGTCCATGCATCGATCTGCCTCATCATTTCCTCTTCCACAAAAATTGGTATTTTTCTGCTGGTTTTGTTGATGGCTTATATTATATCCACTGCCTCTTGTACGATTGCTAGTGTCACGGCCCCCTCGTTGTGTATGGTCATTCTTTTGTTCATTTAGAGTCAACTTAGACTCTAAGGCATGTTCAAGCATTAAACCAGCATTCGTTGCTCATGCACTTGCAACGATCCCATCAACTCTTCAATGGACAATTTTTCCAAGTCCTTTAATTCTTCGATCGCCACAACCACATGTTCACAACCAATGTTCAAACTTGGTTGTGAGATATCGCAGTGCCTTTTCTATGACACGTATGTCTTCAACTTTTTCACCATTTCTTTTTAATTTGTTAATAATAACAGTTAGACGTGAGAAGTACTCAGGGATACTTTCACCTTCCTTCATGTGCGCCGCTTCGAACTTAGCTTTTATTATTTGAAGGTGAACCTGCTTCACTCAATCAACACTCTTGAAGATGGTGTCAAGGGTATCCCAAGCTTGCTTGCTTGATGTTGATTCAGCAATCTTTTCAAAGGTTGATTCATCTAACCCTTGATAGAAGAGGAACAAAGTCTTGTTGTCTCTCTTCCTTTGATTTTTTAGAGCGATCTTTTCTTCATTGGTGAAGGCGGCTTCTTCTTCCATAGTGGGTTCTTCATACCTATCGGTAACGATCTCCCATAGTTCTTGCGACCCGAACAACGCCTTCATTGGGATCCACCACTTTTCATATTTGTCCTTTGACAACTTAGGAACCTGTGGCTGGATTGTGCTAGCCATCTTTTTCTTTTTTTTTTTCTTTTTTTTTTTTTAAGGAAGAGAGGGATGGACTAGAAGAACAGATTTTTTATTATTTTTTTTTGAAAACAAACTGTTAGCTTTACAAGCTGATTTTTTAAACTAGATTTTTTTGAAAAGATATGCACTTGCAATCTGATTTTTTTTTTTTTAAACAGAATTTTTTTTTGTTGAAAAGATATGCACTTGGCTGAGAAAAAAAAAAACTTGTTGGAAACTTCTTCTAGAACAACGAACCTGAAGCTCTGATACCAGTTTGTTAGGTTTAAAGCGCCAACTCTTGCTAACGTGTGGCTGCAGTCATCATGAAAAAAAAAAAAAGACCGAAACTTTAAAGAGGAAGAGAGACCTGCTGAATTGATGTGTTTTATTTGAATGAATTGGAACAATTACATTGGTGCCTTTTATAGGCTTTTCTACTTAGGTGAAATGGTTAATTTATCTCTGTCTAGATACATCCTAGGGGCATCTAAACATAGAAGAAATCCAGAATAATATCTATTGTTATCTTAACCTAGCTAGCAAACTAAACTTAGAAAAAAATCTCAACAACACAGCTAGCATACATGGCATTCACACGTTATCAACAGCTAGCACAAGAGATCTTTACACGGTTTTCGATTTGCACAATCCACCACCGCGTCCAACAATATCAGCTTGATCCAAAACTTTCATGGTCTACAGTAAGTTTTTAATAGTTAATTATTATTGTTTTCGGGGTATCGTGGTTCACTGAAGATTTGGATCTGCTTATTTTTTGAATCTGCTTGTTTTTTTAGATCAGCCACTAAAATGAGTTTTCAAAAGGGATGAATGGCATATGGGTACAAGCCAAATCACAGTACACATCGTTGGATATTGGGATTGATAGAAGCCGCCCCAATTATTGTCATCAATGATAACTTGTACCAATGAGAAGCGACACCACAGGAATCCCCACACAGATACACATGTATTAACACCTTTGGGGGCTTCATTTTGAAGGATCATTTTAGGACATAATATTCCAAAACATGAGGTTTATCCAAAGCTCAAGTGGAACACATTGCTTCCAAGCAACACGGATGATAACACCCACCATTAAAACCTTCTTAAGGCTCACTGTGATATTTATTTTCTATTCAAGTTGTTCATAAGGTTATAAAGACCTGAATGAAGTGAGAACAGAAATATCAACTTGATTCAAAACTTTTATAGCTTCGAGAAGCTTTCAATGGTATAGCGTATGAATTATATTTTGTTGAAATAAGAATCTTCAACTATCATGAAAATCACATAGTTATACTTTATGCGGAAATAAATGTTTCATAAAAAAACATACCAGAATTTGCCATAATAAAATCTCTTTCTTATAGAAGACTTGTAGCAATTATTTCTCTCACTTAACCCTTTTTCTTTGCTTTACCAGAACGTATGGAAAATCTGATAAAAGAAAATATATTGGTAGAGAGAGGACAATTCCTACTTTCAAAATGAAAACCGTTATCATACTCCCCATAAAAGTAGGCAGATAGGAGAAATAACTTCCCCTATTTTCTCTCACTCATTAAGTAACTGTGCATATCTTTCTAAAGCCAATAACCGCCTTATCTCATTAAGTCCAAATAATGTCCATAATGCCCTTTCATGTGGGACATATTTTAACATTCTCTCACTTGGCCCATATGAATGATAAGTATTTGGATTTACAAGGCAAGCATAATATGCGCATAATATTAGCTTATTCGCACTTTAGTGAGATTACAATAATATCATAATTAAATAACTTACCAACATGAGTCATAGTGGTAAATATCAATAAAGTGACATCTTCCCTTCCATGCACTACAATGCTAGCAAATTACTTAATCATAATCCATATTAGGAAGTAACTGTAATGTCCCCATAATGTCTTTGTCAAGGACGATTCCTGTCATCAATGATCCATTTTCATAATTACGTAATTGATGGTAAACAGAAAATATGTCAAAAACACAATTAGTGATATCTATATAGATGTTATAGAACAAAAAATAAAGATCCACAAACATATCTCAGGGATTGTAACAAAGACCCATGCGATCAATATGTTCCTTAAATATCTTTGGTGCTAACCCTTTAGTCAAAGGATCTGCAATCATGAGCTCAGTCTTAATATGTTCTATAAACACTGTTCGTTTCTGAACTTCCTCCTTAACGGCCAAATATTTGAGCTCCATGTGCTTAGCGCCATTAGAATATTTGTCGTTCTTGGAGAGAAAGACTGCTGCGGAATTATCACAATACATTCTCAGCGGCCTGGCAATGCTGTCAACAATTCCAAGTCCCAAGATAAAATTTTGCAACCATAAAGCATGAACTGTGGCCTCAAAACATGCCACAAATTCAACTTCCATAATAAATGCTGCTATGATAGTCTGTTTGACGCTTTTCCATGATATTGCTCCTCCAGCTAATAGAAACAAGTAACCAAAAGTTAACTTCCGACTATCAACACAACCAGCAAAATCTGAATCGGAGTAGCCAACCACCTCTAATTGATCAGATCTTCGATACGTGAGCATATAGTGTCTTGTTCCCTTCAAATATCTTAAAACCTTCTTTACAGCTTTCCAATGCTCCATTCCGGGATTACTTTGGTATCTTCCAAGCATTCCAACTACAAAACTAATATCCGGTCTTGTACAAGTTTGAGCATACATCAAGCTTCCAACAATAGATGCAAATGGAATATTTTTCATCCTTTTCTTTTCTAATGCATTCTGTGGACAATCTTTTTCACTGAATTTGTCCCCTTTACAAATAGGAGTAGGAGTGGTCGGACATTCATCCATATGAAATCTTTCAAGAACTTTATCGATATATCCCTTCTGAGACAACCTTAACAATGCACGTGATCTATCGTGAAATATTTCAATTCCTATCATGTAAGTTGCCTCACCGATATCTTTCATTTCAAAGTTCATAGAAAGAAATTTCTTTGTTTCATTCAGCCAACCAAGATCATTACTGGCAAGCAATATGTCATCAACATACAGAATCAAGAAAATAAACTTACTCCCACTGACCTTTAGATATATACACCGATCAACGGTATTTTTCTTAAACCCAAAGGACATGATGGTATCATTAAACTTGAGATACCATTGTCTGGAAGCTTGTTTAAGTCTATAAATTAACTTCTTTAATTTACATACCATATGCTCATTTTCTTTAATCAAGAAACCTTCAGGTTGATCCATATAAACCTCTTCATCTAAATTCCCATTTTAAAAAGTAGTTTTTACATCCATTTGGTGTAACTCCAAATCAAAACGAGCCACCAAAGCTATTATGATCCTAAGAGAGTCTTTCTTCGATACAGGAGAGAACGTCTCTTTGTAATCAATACCTCCCTTTTGAGTGTAACCTTTTGCAACAAGTCTAGCTTTATGTCGTTCAATCTTGCCATTGCAGTCTCATTTGGTCTTAAAGACCCACTTACACCCGACTGTCTTAAAACCTTCAGGCAAATTAACGATGTCCCAAACGTCATTTTGTTCCATTGATTTCAACTCATCATTTATAGCATTGATCCATTTTTTAGAATCACTACTTTCAATGGCTTGTGAAAATGAAATCGGATCTTTTCTTGTCCCTAAATCATAATCAGATTCTTGTAGATATACCAAATAATCATCTGAAATAGTTGATTTCCTTTCTGTCACGCCCCAAGCTCGGAAACCGGGCTCACAAAATTCCCGATCGCCGAATCCGGCGCCGACAGCCTCCGTAATACCCCATTCTCGGATCCCAGCGCCCATACGCCAGATTCCGATCCTGGGATCTTACAAGGAGGATTTTTCAGTCTGAATTTTTTTTTGTAATGGAGCATAACCACAAGCATAACCAAGTCACAAAACAACATCAACACATATCCACTATATCAAAAACTTTTAAGTACAATGCGGGAAGGGAAATACAGTATAGTCAAAAGGCTCCAAAATGATCTGATGCGCTCTCCTGCCTCAACGCTGCTGCTGTCCAACGCTACCTGCACGCAACGGTCGTGCATAAGCTTACAAAAGCTTAGAGGGTGGTGTAAGTGTGTGCGCATGGCAAACACCAAGTGTACAGTATCAGAGTAATGCGGAAGTATGCGACAAGTCCATGAATGCTATCAACTGAACCAGAGCCATGTAATGCAAGGCATGAATGCGATCGGCCATACCAAGGCCATGCGATGTGAGGCCTATGTAGCCAATGTCATATGCGAAATGCAAATCAAGCATGTCAGTACTCCATAAGTATACATATCAGTACAGTTCCTCTCAGGATATCACCGGGGTCCAATACACCTCACACTGACTGCCTCCTCCCTAGCTGCACAGTCAAGCGAGTGGAAGAGACCACACTATCCGCCTGACCAGTAGTCTGGCAATACCTACCCGGCTCGTCGATAGCGGACACATTCGCGAGCTGGTCAAACTCAGCCTAGCGTATAGCCCCCTCACTCAGGCGGATAAGGCCACACCCCCTTCCAACCGACCACGACACAGTGGGAGACGCGGCCTACTGGTATTCGGCACTCGGGCGCTCGTGTATCCACTCGGTCTAGACGTTGGAGCATCTCCTGGTACCAAAAAGGTTCTGGGACTCTCACCCAAGGACATCCTAAGTGCCCACAGTGCTAGAACAAAGTATTTCCGGTATCCGATACGGTCATCCACGATGTGCCTGTGGAGCCACGGCCCTGATGTCGCTAGGGCGTGCAGTGATCAAGTCACACATATGCGAGATGCATGAATCACACCGTCAAATCATGCAGCAATCCATGTGCGTACAATGCAATAATGTGGGGCACTCCGCCTCATAAGGAGTCCCCTAAGTGGTCTACCCAATGGTGTATGCTATGCTCAGTCACTACTCATATCAAGCATACATATGATGCGTATGGGTATGAATCATGGAGCTATACTAAGCATGTTATAAAGTGGTGCACTATCAACAAATGTGGGCCTACTAATGGGCCCTAGGGAGAGTTATAATGCGGACATTAAACCAACATTATTCTACAATGTGGACGTCAAACCAACATTGCTCTCAAGGCATAGCCCACTATAAGACATCATTACACAAACCATGGGGAAATCATACATTGCAATGGACCCTAAGGACCTCCCGTTGGGCCTCGACCTATGGGCCTTGGATACATCAAGTGGGCCGCATCATATAGGCCTTATATAAATCAAGTGGGCCACATTAATGGGCCTTAGGTACATTGCAATGGGCCATATCCCATGGGCCTTTGAAACATCACAATGGGCCTCGTAACATGAGCCACAAATACATTAAATAAGCCTAAACACATGGGCCATGTATACATCAAGGTGGGCCTCAACAACGGGCCACAAATACATCCAGATGGGCCTAATCACATGGGCCTTACATGTATACCAAGGTGGGCCGTATACATATCAAATGGGCCACATCAATGGGCCGCACCAATGTAAGTGGTGATAAAGAATTCCACCATTAAAATTCCTAGGGCCCACCATAACATTTATTTCTCATACAATCTGTTCATAGGGTCACCAAGAACTTGGTGGCCCAAGGGTCTAATGGTGGACGTTCAATCGTCACTAAACAGTGTGGTCCACATGATAAATAGATCTATCTTATATTTGGCCCCAAGCCTTAATACAAGCTCGCCAAATGGTGGACAATTTGGATGTAACACAAGTATCATGGTGGGGCCCACAAGATGGACGGTTTAGATATAACACAAACATCATGGTGGGTGCCAGGAAGGCCACCATCATATATGTATATATATATACAATATAATATTATATACATACATACATACATACATACATATACATACACACACGTGCACACTCACACACACATGCACACACACGTGCACACTTACACACGCACACACACATACACACACACGCTCACATGCACACACAGGGGTCCCACCGTCCACTGGACGGTGGAACACAACACATGCAACATGGGTACTCCCACCGTCCGCCTGGACGGTGGGGAATAAAACACATTCACCACTGTGGGCTCCATGTGGGGCCCACTGTAATATTTACTTACCATTCAACCTGTTGATAAGGTCACCAATACCTGGATGAAGGGAAAAAAAACAAATATCAGATTGATTCCAAACTTCCGTGGGCCCAAAAGGGTTTCAATGGTAGAATTTAATCACCGCTGTTTCTTATGGTGTGGGCCACCTGAGATCCGGATCAAGCTGATTTTTGGGTGGGGCCTGATTAAGGTAGGGACCCACCATATGGACGGTTTAGATGGCAAATGAACATCAACGTGGGGCCCATGGCAGGGGCCGTGGGGCCCTGCCTCTTGGCCGCCCGTCCGTGAAACGCAGCAGCTGCTGCTGCTGCTGTGTCAGTGGCAGCAGCGGCTGCCTATTTATTTTTATTATTTTTTTATTTTTGAAAATCCAAAATTTTAAGGTTTTTCTGATGTGGGGTCCACAATAAGGAAATCCGACCCTGCCATCGGATTTCATGGTCCATAGCCAACCCATCAAGCCCAATATCGGGCATTTTTCGGTGTACAGAAATGTCAAGGAAGTTTTAAACGGTGAAAATCATCGTTTGCTATGCTATGGCCCGCCTGAGGGTCAGATTAACCTCATATCTTGGCTCAACGCCTAAAATGTGCTGGCAAATAGGGTGGACGGCGTGGATTGGACGCATACATCAAGGTGGGTCCTATACAAGTAGACCATTCCACATGCCTAGGAACAAGCTAAAATTTGTGTTTTCAATTGACGTCCAGGGACGTCCCTGGACGTCAACACGTGCATTGAGGTGGACCCTGTTTAAGTGGGCCACAAAATGGTTGGTGGTGAGGATACAACACATACATAAAATGGGCCCCACCCATAGGACTTGGATCAAATATATGCTTCATGGTGGGGTCCATCCGGGTGGGCCACACGGCCAAATCATCTTTCCAAAGTAGTAAGGAGAAAGGGAAGAGAAGGGAAGAGATGGAGTAGCCAAGGAACCCCGCCACTATGGGTCCCTCAAATGATCATAACACATACATCTAGATGGGTCCCACCACAAGTGGGCCCTTAAAATATTAAAATCAAGCAAATAAAACACCCACCGTCGATCTTCTTCGGTCCGTTGGAACGCCAACCTTCTTGTGCTCCTCTTTGACGGTGGAGATGGGAAATCAAGGGCTAGGATGGAGGGTTTTGGGAAGGGAAAGGTGGGCCACACATTCATTTCTTTGCACTTGGGAGAGCTTGGACGTGAGCTCTCTCTTTGGTTGTTTGGAAATGTGTTGGGAAATGAGAGAGAGAGAGAGAGATAAGGAGAGAGAGTGATGGGAGGTGAGTGATGGATGTGAGTGATGGGTGATGTGAGGTGAGTGATGGATGTGGGTAGGTGGTGTAAGAGAGAGGATGGGAGAAAGTTGACTTGATGGTTGCTTTACTTGTGGAGAAAGGTGATGTGTACTTGACATTGATTGATTGATGTGATTGATTTGATTGATTGGATTGATTTGACATGTTGTAGAGATTCTCTCGAGATCGTAAAAGCGCGGCGTTTCTTCGAACTGAACGTCGGCCCGCATCTTCAGGTCAGGGTATCGGATCGATGCGTGAGTCGCGGCGTTGGAACCGCGGCGACGGTGCGGTCGCAATGATACAGGTCTCGGATTAAACTGACTCGAATCTAAAGGATATGACTTACGGTCGATCGCAACGTCGGTTATACGTCGCAGGTTGCCGGAGTTTGATGATAAGGATCGCGGCAGTTGACGGAACAGTACGGACCAGGACACGGGTCTTACAGCTCTCCCCACCTAATAAAAATTTCGTCCTCGAAATTTACACTACCATCGCAACTCACATAATTCATAAGGGAAAGGAAACATATCATCATATATAATCACAAAACAGTACAACGTACAATCAAACATCGAAAAGATGGGGATAGCGCTCGCGAATCTCGGCCTCGCGCTCCCAAGAAGCCTCATCTACACTATGATGTCCCCATTGCACCTTTACTAAGGGAATGACCTTGGTCCGCAGGACCTGCTCCTTCCGATCGAGGATTCGAACTGGCTGCTCAATGTAAGAAGCGTCCTCGCGAACCTCCAACGGCTACCAATCGATAACGGGAACGATGTCTGACCCACACTTCCTCAACATGGAAACATGGAAGACGTTGTGGACGCCAGACAACTGAGATGGCAAGGCAAGCCGATAAGCCACTGCGCCAACGCGCCCGGTGATCTCAAAAGGTCCTATAAATCTCGGAGCAAGCTTGCCCTTCACTCCAAAACGAACCACACCCTTCATGGGTGAGACCTTGAGATACACATGGTCCCCAACGACAAACTCCAAGGGACGACGCCGACGGTCAGCAAAACTCTTCTGTCTGCTCTGAGCTGTGCGAATCCTCTGCCTGATGATATCGATAGCCTCTGACGTCTGCAGCACAAGCTCGGGACCCAGGAGACGGCGCTCTCCAACCTCGGTCCAACAACTCGGAGATCTGCACGGTCTGCCATATAATGCCTCAAAAGGAGCCATGCCAATGGTCGCCTGATAGCTGTTATTGTACGCGAACTCAGCCAATCGCAGGTGCTCGTCCCAACTACCCGAGAAGTCAATCGCGCAAGCCCGAAGCATATCCTCAAGGATCTGGTTGACCCTTTCGGTCTGCCCATCGGTCTGCGGATGATACGCGGTGCTGAGCTGCAAATCAGTGCCCATCGCTCTCTGGAAGCTCCTCCAAAACTGAGACGTGAACCTCGAGTCTCGGTCTGACACGATCGAAACAGGAACACCGTGCAGCCTCACGATCTCATCAACAAACATCTTGGCAAGTCGGTCCGTATGCCAAGTCTCACGAATCGCAAGAAAATGTGCCGACTTCGTCAAACGGTCCACGACAACCCAGATGGAGTCATGACCGCGCTGAGTCCTCGGCAAACCCATGACAAAATCGGTAGATATGTGTTCCCACTTCCACATCGGGACGCTCAACGGCTGCAATAGACCAGGGGGTCTCTGGTGATCGGCCTTGACACGCTGGCACGTGTCACACTCGGCCACAAAGCTAGCTATCTGGCGCTTCATCCCCGACCAATAATACTGACGCCTCATATCGCGATACATCTTCGTCGAGCCAGGGTGGATAGAGAAACGCGATCGATGTGCCTCGGTCATAAGATCTCGGCGCAACTCAAGAATATCCGGGACACATAATCGGCCTCTAAAGCGAAGTCCACCATCAGAACCAATCTGCCAATCTGTCTGACTCTCAGATGCTGCCTCTACTCGGTAATCCTGTAACGAATCATCTGTCTGCTGAGCCTCGATCACCCTTGCGACAAGAGAGGGTTGAATCGACAGGCTCGATAGCTGAACGATAGAAGACTGCAGACCAAACTCGAAGTCATACTCCGCTACATCCTCGAGCATCCTCCACTCCTGAATCATCATGTGTGCCACCAGGCCTCGTGGCTGACGGCTGAGGGCATCCGCCACCACGTTCGCCTTACCCGGGTGGTACTGGAGGTCGAAATCATAGTCCTTCAGGAGCTCCATCCAACGCCTCTGCCTCATATTCAGCTCAGACTGAGAGAACAGATACTTCAAGCTCTTGTGGTCGGAAAAGAGCTCGAACCTCACCCCATAAAGATAGTGCCTCCACACCTTCAGTGCGAAGACCACTGCCGCCAACTCCAAATCATGCGTGGGGTAGTTCAGCTCATGGACCTTGAGCTGACGAGACGCATAAGCCACCGGCTTCCCGTGCTGCATCAGGACAGCACCCAAACCAACTCGTGAGGCATCGGTAAATACGACAAATCCATCACTCCCAGAGGGAAGAGTGAGGACAGGAGCGGACGTGAGGCGGTCCTTCAGCTCCATAAATGCATGCTCACAAGTGTCACTCCATACAAACTCGGCACCTTTCCGAGTCAACCTGGTCAACGGGGCTGCAATACGAGAGAATCCCTCGATGAAACGTCGGTAGTAGCCCGCCAAACCAAGAAAACTGCGGATCTCGGATGCGTTCGTGGGCTGGCCCCACTGACGCACGGCATCAATCTTCGAGGGGTCTACGGCGACGCCCTGCCTCGTCACTACATGACCGAGGAACTTCACCTCCTCCTGCCAGAACTCGCACTTCTCTAGCTTCGCGTAAAGCTGGTGTGCACGGAGGGTCTGCAATGTAATCTCTAGGTGCCGCTCGTGCTCCTCACGAGTCCTCGAATAGATCAGAATGTCGTCGATGAACACCACAACAAACTGGTCGAGATATGGACGGAAGACCTCGTTCATCAACTGCATGAACACTGCTGGCGCATTGGTCAGTCCGAAGGACATGACCTGGAACTCAAAATGACCGTAGCGAGTCCTGAAGGCTGTCTTCGGGATATCCTCATCTCGAACCCGAACCTGATGATAACCGGACCGCAAGTCTATCTTCGAAAAGAACTGCGCCTCCTGCAGCTGATCAAACAAGTCATCGATCCTCGGAAGCGGGTACTTATTCTTGATCGTGACCTTGTTGAGCTCGCGGTAATCTACGCAAAGCCTCAACGAACCATCCTTCTTCTTCACGAAGAGTACCGGCGCTCCCCACGGCGAACTGCTCGGTCGGATAAAGCCTAACTCACGCAGCTCGTCCAACTGCTTCTGCAGTTCCCGTAACTCTAACGGTGCCATACGATACGGGGCCTTTGAGATAGGCGCAGTACCGGGCACGAGATCAATCTGGAACTCAGTGTGCCGACGAGGTGGTAACCCCGGAATCTCCTGGAACACATCGGGAAAACCACAAACGACCGGCAGCTGGTCGATACTCAAAGCAGCTGGCTCCTCAACGACACACGATAACAAGCAAGAAAGCTGCTCTCCTCTAGGCTCGGCAACAAACTGGAACTCTGGCACACCGGGTATAGAGAACGTGACTGTTCTCGCGAAGCAGTCTAATATGGCGTGGTACTCGGCGAGCCAATCCATGCCCAGGATGACATCAAAATCGGACATCGGCAATACGAACAGGTCAGCAGGCAAAAAGATATCCCCAACCAGAATGGGGCAAGATGCGCAAAATCGGCCCAACACTACAGTCTTCCCTAAGGGCGTCGATACTGACAAACCCTCACGGGCAGACTCCATCGGCAAACCGGTCGATCGGCAAAAATCATCGGCCACAAAGGAATGCGATGCACCAGAATCAAACAATACACGTGCAATGCATGTAGAAACAAGGAGAGTACCCTCGACAACCCCTCCTAATGACTGTGGGTCCTGCTGTGCAGCATAGAATCTGCCCTGGGCCTGCTGGGGAGGTGCAGGTCCCCTCTGAGGTCTCTGCTGCTGCTGTGGCCGCTGTGGGGGCCTAACCTGCTGTCTCTGATGCTGTGGGGGAGGTACAGGAGGCTGATGCTGCTGTCGCTGCTGCTGCTGTGGTGGCTGTCGTGGAGGCTGATGCGGTGTCCTCGGCTGCTGTCGCTGCGGATGGGGACACTCGTGCACACGATGTCCCGTCCTACCACACCCAAAGCAAGTACCGGTGAATGGTCCTGAAGGTGGTGCTGGGGGTACTGCTGGTGCTCGGAATGCTGGGCGAGTCGTACGTCGCTGCTGTGAACGATGCTGCTGCGGCTGCGAACTACCAGAGGGCGCCTTCCTCTTCTGATCTCCCCTCTGATCACGGGCTCTCTGCACACTAGCCCAATCTGTCTCGTATATCATGGCTCTCTCCACTATCTCCTCAAATGTCGGAAGCATGTGTCCGATCACACGACTCCGGAGGGCAGGACGTAATCGTTCTCAAAACGGCGGGCCTTCCGCCCCTCATCATCAACAAGGTACGTCGCGAATCTAGATAGTGCGACGAAACGAGCCTCATACTGGGACACAGACATGTCTCCCTGGACCAGAGTCTCAAACTCTAATGCGCGCTGCTGTCGCACATGCTCAGGAAAGAACTTCCGGTCAAACCGGTCTACGAAGTCCTCCCAGGTCCACTCGAAATCGGCCGCTACCGATCGGGCTACAGATGCCCACCAATACTGAGCCTCACCCTGTAGAAGGAATACAGCTAATGGGACTCGCTGCTGGGTCGTGCATCTCATGGTGTCGAATATCTTCTCCACCTCAGAGCACCATATCTCGGCTGCAGTGGGGTCTGGCTCACCCCTGAAACGTGGAGGATCGTGCCGTCGGAAGTCCTTGAGAAGGGCGCTCGCTCGCTCCTGCTCGGCCTCGGCTGGTGTAACAGTGGGACGCCTGCTCTGCTCCTGAAGAATAGCAGTCATCGCCTGTAGCATCTGCTGCAGCTGAGTAGCACTCACAGGTACGGTCGGATCCGCACCGGTCTCAGGTAAAGGAGTGGCATCTACAGGCTGAAAATCAGGAATATCCGGTGATGAAGCGGGAGTCACAGGTGGTAGAGTAGGAGTAGCAGGTGGTGGAGCGGGATTCGCTCGGGTCGGTATTCTAGCCATTACGTCCTACAGGAAGCAACGAGGGTCTATCAGCCTTGAGAATTCTCGAAGGCATAAACGTCAAGGGCTATATCGAAAAATTGCTAAGTTATCAGGACTCGAAACCTATTTATTCTAAGTTCATAACAGATATGTGTTGTGATCTCAGGTATTCCCAAGTTATGCTCTGATACCAACTTCTGTCACGCCCCAAGCTCGGAAACCGGGCTCACAAAATTCCCGATCGCCGAATCCGGCGCCGACAGCCTCCGTAATACCCCATTCTCGGATCCCAGCGCCCATACGCCAGATTCCGATCCTGGGATCTTACAAGGAGGATTTTTCAGTCTGAATTTTTTTTTGTAATGGAGCATAACCACAAGCATAACCAAGTCACAAAACAACATCAACACATATCCACTATATCAAAAACTTTTAAGTACAATGCGGGAAGGGAAATACAGTATAGTCAAAAGGCTCCAAAATGATCTGATGCGCTCTCCTGCCTCAACGCTGCTGCTGTCCAACGCTACCTGCACGCAACGGTCGTGCATAAGCTTACAAAAGCTTAGAGGGTGGTGTAAGTGTGTGCGCATGGCAAACACCAAGTGTACAGTATCAGAGTAATGCGGAAGTATGCGACAAGTCCATGAATGCTATCAACTGAACCAGAGCCATGTAATGCAAGGCATGAATGCGATCGGCCATACCAAGGCCATGCGATGTGAGGCCTATGTAGCCAATGTCATATGCGAAATGCAAATCAAGCATGTCAGTACTCCATAAGTATACATATCAGTACAGTTCCTCTCAGGATATCACCGGGGTCCAATACACCTCACACTGACTGCCTCCTCCCTAGCTGCACAGTCAAGCGAGTGGAAGAGACCACACTATCCGCCTGACCAGTAGTCTGGCAATACCTACCCGGCTCGTCGATAGCGGACACATTCGCGAGCTGGTCAAACTCAGCCTAGCGTATAGCCCCCTCACTCAGGCGGATAAGGCCACACCCCCTTCCAACCGACCACGACACAGTGGGAGACGCGGCCTACTGGTATTCGGCACTCGGGCGCTCGTGTATCCACTCGGTCTAGACGTTGGAGCATCTCCTGGTACCAAAAAGGTTCTGGGACTCTCACCCAAGGACATCCTAAGTGCCCACAGTGCTAGAACAAAGTATTTCCGGTATCCGATACGGTCATCCACGATGTGCCTGTGGAGCCACGGCCCTGATGTCGCTAGGGCGTGCAGTGATCAAGTCACACATATGCGAGATGCATGAATCACACCGTCAAATCATGCAGCAATCCATGTGCGTACAATGCAATAATGTGGGGCACTCCGCCTCATAAGGAGTCCCCTAAGTGGTCTACCCAATGGTGTATGCTATGCTCAGTCACTACTCATATCAAGCATACATATGATGCGTATGGGTATGAATCATGGAGCTATACTAAGCATGTTATAAAGTGGTGCACTATCAACAAATGTGGGCCTACTAATGGGCCCTAGGGAGAGTTATAATGCGGACATTAAACCAACATTATTCTACAATGTGGACGTCAAACCAACATTGCTCTCAAGGCATAGCCCACTATAAGACATCATTACACAAACCATGGGGAAATCATACATTGCAATGGACCCTAAGGACCTCCCGTTGGGCCTCGACCTATGGGCCTTGGATACATCAAGTGGGCCGCATCATATAGGCCTTATATAAATCAAGTGGGCCACATTAATGGGCCTTAGGTACATTGCAATGGGCCATATCCCATGGGCCTTTGAAACATCACAATGGGCCTCGTAACATGAGCCACAAATACATTAAATAAGCCTAAACACATGGGCCATGTATACATCAAGGTGGGCCTCAACAACGGGCCACAAATACATCCAGATGGGCCTAATCACATGGGCCTTACATGTATACCAAGGTGGGCCGTATACATATCAAATGGGCCACATCAATGGGCCGCACCAATGTAAGTGGTGATAAAGAATTCCACCATTAAAATTCCTAGGGCCCACCATAACATTTATTTCTCATACAATCTGTTCATAGGGTCACCAAGAACTTGGTGGCCCAAGGGTCTAATGGTGGACGTTCAATCGTCACTAAACAGTGTGGTCCACATGATAAATAGATCTATCTTATATTTGGCCCCAAGCCTTAATACAAGCTCGCCAAATGGTGGACAATTTGGATGTAACACAAGTATCATGGTGGGGCCCACAAGATGGACGGTTTAGATATAACACAAACATCATGGTGGGTGCCAGGAAGGCCACCATCATATATGTATATATATATACAATATAATATTATATACATACATACATACATACATACATATACATACACACACGTGCACACTCACACACACATGCACACACACGTGCACACTTACACACGCACACACACATACACACACACGCTCACATGCACACACAGGGGTCCCACCGTCCACTGGACGGTGGAACACAACACATGCAACATGGGTACTCCCACCGTCCGCCTGGACGGTGGGGAATAAAACACATTCACCACTGTGGGCTCCATGTGGGGCCCACTGTAATATTTACTTACCATTCAACCTGTTGATAAGGTCACCAATACCTGGATGAAGGGAAAAAAACAAATATCAGATTGATTCCAAACTTCCGTGGGCCCAAAAGGGTTTCAATGGTAGAATTTAATCACCGCTGTTTCTTATGGTGTGGGCCACCTGAGATCCGGATCAAGCTGATTTTTGGGTGGGGCCTGATTAAGGTAGGGACCCACCATATGGACGGTTTAGATGGCAAATGAACATCAACGTGGGGCCCATGGCAGGGGCCGTGGGGCCCTGCCTCTTGGCCGCCCGTCCGTGAAACGCAGCAGCTGCTGCTGCTGCTGTGTCAGTGGCAGCAGCGGCTGCCTCATTTATTTTTATTTTTTTTTTTTATTTTTGAAAATCCAAAATTTTAAGGTTTTTCTGATGTGGGGTCCACAATAAGGAAATCCGACCCTGCCATCGGATTTCATGGTCCATAGCCAACCCATCAAGCCCAATATCGGGCATTTTTCGGTGTACAGAAATGTCAAGGAAGTTTTAAACGGTGAAAATCATCGTTTGCTATGCTATGGCCCGCCTGAGGGTCAGATTAACCTCATATCTTGGCTCAACGCCTAAAATGTGCTGGCAAATAGGGTGGACGGCGTGGATTGGACGCATACATCAAGGTGGGTCCTATACAAGTAGACCATTCCACATGCCTAGGAACAAGCTAAAATTTGTGTTTTCAATTGACGTCCAGGGACGTCCCTGGACGTCAACACGTGCATTGAGGTGGACCCTGTTTAAGTGGGCCACAAAATGGTTGGTGGTGAGGATACAACACATACATAAAATGGGCCCCACCCATAGGACTTGGATCAAATATATGCTTCATGGTGGGGTCCATCCGGGTGGGCCACACGGCCAAATCATCTTTCCAAAGTAGTAAGGAGAAAGGGAAGAGAAGGGAAGAGATCGGAGTAGCCAAGGAACCCCGCCACTATGGGTCCCTCAAATGATCATAACACATACATCTAGATGGGTCCCACCACAAGTGGGCCCTTAAAATATTAAAATCAAGCAAATAAAACACCCACCGTCGATCTTCTTCGGTCCGTTGGAACGCCAACCTTCTTGTGCTCCTCTTTGACGGTGGAGATGGGAAATCAAGGGCTAGGATGGAGGGTTTTGGGAAGGGAAAGGTGGGCCACACATTCATTTCTTTGCACTTGGGAGAGCTTGGACGTGAGCTCTCTCTTTGGTTGTTTGGAAATGTGTTGGGAAATGAGAGAGAGAGAGAGAGATAGAAGGAGAGAGAGTGATGGGAGGTGAGTGATGGATGTGAGAGTGATGGGTGATGTGAGGTGAGTGATGGATGTGGGTAGGTGGTGTAAGAGAGAGGATGGGAGAAAGTTGACTTGATGGTTGCTTTACTTGTGGAGAAAGGTGATGTGTACTTGACATTGATTGATTGATGTGATTGATTTGATTGATTGGATTGATTTGACATGTTGTAGAGATTCTCTCGGGATCGTAAAAGCGCGGCGTTTCTTCGAACTGAACGCCGGCCCGCATCTTCAGGTCAGGGTATCGGATCGATGCGTGAGTCGCGGCGTTGGAACCGCGGCGACGGTGCGGTCGCAATGATACAGGTCTCGGATTAAACTGACTCGAATCTAAAGGATATGACTTACGGTCGATCGCAACGTCGGTTATACGTCGCAGGTTGCCGGAGTTTGATGATAAGGATCGCGGCAGTTGACGGAACAGTACGGACCAGGACACGGGTCTTACACTTTCTCTTTGAGATCTCCTTAATGAATCCTTGGATTGTTCTGACACTGGTTCATTGGGACATTCTCATTATGAAGTGATGGTCACTAAATTGTTGTTCAATGTTATCATATTGTTCGACAATGGAGAAATAACAATGTCCTTGAAGTTACGGATTGGGATAGGCACCCGAACTTCTCATGACTACATACGTGAACATCACCCCCACTAGTTTCGCCTTCTCAAGAAATTTGTTCCAGTTTCACGCCAATTCTCGTACTATGGTTAGGGCAATACGACTTCTCTGAGTAACCAATAAAGTACCCGCTACAGTTCTAGAATTCAACTTCTTTTCATGGGGATTATAGATTCTGATCTCTGCTGGACAACCCCAAATATGAAAATGTCTCAAACTTGGTTTCATTCCGTCCACACTTCAAAATGAGTCTTTTGAATTGCCTTACTAGGAACCCGGTTAAGCAAATAAACGCTGTCTTAAGGGCCTCTATCCACAATGAAAATGGTACTAAGGAATTACTTAACATTACTCCTAACCATTTCCATAAGAGTACGATTAGCGCCTTTCAGCTACACCATTTTGCTAAGGCGTACCAGGCATTGTGTATGTGACACAAATACCATGCTCTTATAGGAATTTAGCAAACGGTCCTGGACATTGTCTTATTCCATCATACCTTCCGTAATACTCACCACCTCTATCAGATCGAATGATTTTCACTTTTCTATTTAATCAATGTCGCTCAACTTCAGCAATATATGCCTTTTAAAACATTTATTAGTTGAGATTTTCATGTAACAATAGACATAACTATAATGTGAAAAAATCATCGATTGATGAAGTGATAAAGTACTTTTCTCCACCAAAAGACGGTGAGTTGAAAGGTCCACAAATATCGATATGGACAATCTCTAGAAGTTTTCCACTTCTTGTGGCACCTTTCTTTGTATGTTTGGTTTGTTTTCCTTTAATGCAATCCACACACACATCGAAATCAGTAAAATCAAGATTTGAAAGAATTTTATCTTTTACTAATCTCTCTATTCTTTCTCTAGATATATGACCCTGTCTTTTATGCTACAAGAAAGAAGAATTTTCATTAATTCTGCTACATTTAGTTCTAACATCATGATGTAAGGTGAGGAGTGTTTTAGCAAAAATTTTGTTAAGATTAATTTTATATAACCCCCCAGATAAAACACCAGAACCAACAAATGAGTCATTTCTTAATAAACGAAAACCTTTATGTTCAAAATATAAAGCATAACCATCATAATCAAGTCTTGACATGGAAATTAAATTTCTAAAAATAGTAAAATAGTAGGAACATAAAAAGTATCAAATAGGTCCCAACAATGGCCTGACTCCAAAAACAAACGTAAAGTTCCAATGCCAACAACTGGTACATGAGTTCCATTTCCCAAGACTATAAAATGCTCATTTTCCTTTATGTTCTGGATCGAAAGGTATTCCTACATCGAATTTGAAACATGAATAGTAGAACCAGAGTCAATTCACTATGTATTGGAAGGAACTTGTGTCATATTTCGAACATACATAAGCGAAAAACTTACTTTTCTTCTCGAACCAAGCTTTATGTTTCGGGCAATTTTTCTGTATATGCTCATAGCCATGATAGAAATAGCATTTTGGTCCATTATGTTCCTTCTTATGGGTCCCATTGACTTGAGAAGGTCCAGCAATATTCTTCTTCGATTTCTTTCTTTTGTTTCCAACTCCATGACTCATAACATTAACTGAATGTTGTCCTGTTGCCTAAGCCTTGCCTCTCTTGAATGATTAACATACTCGCCAAATCATTTACATTCCACTTTTCTTTAATAGTGTTATAGTGAATCTGAAAATGACCCATAACTGAGTAGGCAAGGAATTCAGAATGAATGAACAAGGAAACTTTCATCAACATTCAGACCAGAGATTTGAGTCTTGCAGCTAGATTGGTCATTTAAAGGACATGCTCATTCATTCCACGACTACCATCAAATTTCATGGTGGAAGTTCAGTCATTAATCCCTCCCGAGGGACTTATCTGCTGAACGAAACAGATCTTCCACAACCTTGAAATATTCCTTTGCATTTTCAAATTGAGAAGCGTTGTTTAATATTGTTTGCAATGCACATTCGCATAAACATAATGCTTAATTTGTTTGATTTTCCCATGACTTAAATAAAGCTTGCTGCTCCGAACTGCTGTTTCATTAATAGTAGCCGATTGTCAATTTGTAATGCTAAGTCAAGATCCAGACAACCAAGGTGAAACTGAACTTGTTCCTTCCAGTCAGAGAAATTAGTTCCACTAAGATCGGAATAGAAGAAAGCTAGCGAATGAAGCGAAACAGGAACTGATACTTTGCAATAAAATCATCACACATTAATGCTTTGAGAAAATTATTTTCATAGTAATATTGCGTTCAATCTTTTGATTAACTAATGCAATATACTAATATTCAAATTCAATGGTAATTTTCATTCACTAGCCATAATTGATAACCCCATAAAGTTTGATTGGTGTTGTCACCTTTGGGCATCCATTCCAATCTCACTTTCATTTCTATCAATAAACCTAATTAATTAATGACTACTTGAAATTGGTGCACCTTTGGTTTAAACCATCATAATCAAAATAATCATTCCATAATAATTTTGCAAAATCATAATTCAATTCCATATTTATAACTTTTCTCAACAAGATCACTTTGGTGACAACATACTAACCATAATATAAATATTGATTAATAAATAACCAAACAAAAATCTATCCACGTTTAAAATGGATAGTAAGTCCAATAAAACAACAAAGAGAATTTTATTCGGCCACAAAATCAGATTTTAAATTGGCCAGTGGGTTTCATATAATGCATGCAACAAATTTGAAATCAACGCACACGAAATCAAGCCAATAACGTGAAATCCCATCATAAATCAAAACAAACAGTGACATTCTAATAAATCCGGTGAAATATAAATTTGTGTTTCGAACATCATAGAACACAGAATATTGCACACAAATTATAAGGAAAATCATGATAGTTTCAACCTAGCTCTGATACCACATATTAATTATATTTTGTGGAAATAAGAATCTTCAACTATCATAAAAATCACATAGTTATACTTTATGCAGAAATATGTTTTATAAAAACACATACCGGAATCTGCCATAATAAAATCTCTTTCTTGTAGAAGACTTGTAGCATTATTTCTCTCACTTAACCCTTTTTTTCTTTGTTTTACCAGAACGTATGGGAAAATCTGATAAAAGAAAATATATAGGTAGAGAAGAGGACAATTCCTACTTTCAAAATGAAACCGTTATCCTACTCCCCATTAAAGTAGGCAGATAGGAGAAAAAACCTCCCCTATTTTCTCTCACTCATTAAGTAACCATGCATATCTTTCTAAAGCCAATAACCGCCTTATCTCATTAAGTCCAAATAATGTCCATGTTGCCCTTTCATGTGGGACATATGTTAACATAGCGTTGACAAATGGTGTGGATATAAACATATACACCATGATGAGCCTAATAGAGCCATAACAAACCACCGAAACCGAAGGAAGATGCATGAGGTGTGGCCCGTGATCCAATGTCAATCAACTAGCTGGTGTCAAACCTCCAAGTGCTCCACCATGATGTACATGTTTAATCCATGCTATCCACCCATTTTTCTAGCTCTATTTTAGGACATGAGCCCAAAATTAGCGTAGATCCAAAGTTCAATAGATCGCACCATAGGAAATAATGGGGATTGAAGTCTTAACACCCAAAAATCTTTTTTGGGGCCATAGAAGCTTTAGATCAACCTGTTATTTATGTTATCCCTTCATCCAGGCTATGTGATTTAATCAATAAGTTTGGATGGCATATAAACATTACAATGGGCCTAAGAAGTTTTTAATAGTGGGGGTTCAATGACCACTGGTTTTTCGGCTAGTGTGATCCACCTGAGATTTGGATCTAACCCCTCATTTTTCGACTCATGCCCTAAAATTAGCTACCAAAATAAATGGACAGCCTGAATAAAACACACATAAATATATATATGTGTGTGTGTTGTGTGTGTGGTGTGTGTGTGTGTGGTGTGTGTGGTGAGGAATGCTCACCTGCGCACCTTCTAACATGAGCATCTGTGCCAAGAGAAAGAAAGAGTGGAAGTGAGCTACACATTAAATCCATCCAGCTCATTCAATGTGATCGACAATCTTTAATATAAGTGAGTGCACTCCCTCTCTCACTTGTCTTTTCCTCAGTCTCCTTTGATCATTTTATCTTTAATAATGTAGGAGTGGGACCTATAGATGTGGCCCCACTATGAAGAACTATGCCATGCATCCACACCAACCTTACAGTCTAACAGCTTGGATGGAAGAAAACCACGAAGACTAGGTCGAATCTAAGATCATGTGGCCCAACTGTGAT
>JAJHSJ010000012.1:20148405-20296339 GCA_021015155.1 Magnolia officinalis | reverse complement strand
TTAAGGCCATCAGGAGAAACTTTATCTTATCTTGCCTCCTTATAAAGTTGGTTCCATCGAACCGATTGAGAAAAATTAGATCCTGGTTCATCAGTTTGATGAAGGATACGCCTTGGGTTTCCATAGAAATAACGCTTTAAGATTATTAAAAACCTGATATTATCAAATTATATATTTGTAATTTCTGTAAAATAATAAAAGAACCGAAAAATATTAAGGACAGGCTGAAGCACGTATGATCACGCTGCCCTTAAAGCGTTATTCGCCCCTTCTCATGGTAATTGAGACTGCTGACAGGTTAAAGGCAAATAGCTTATAAGATACGATGAGCTTGTATGTGGTTCTGCGTTCAGCAAATACGAAGAAACCACTAATGGAACTTTGTGTACACAGTTTGCTTCCAGATAAAAACTTTAAAGAAAAATCTCAAATCAAAGAGAAAGTTAAAAAAGAAATGGCTAGCTTAGACCACTACACTAGTCTGTTTCCTAAGGTCTTGCTGGCTAATGACTAAGGTTTATATTGAACCTTGTTGGCTTATCAGAGAACACTTGAGTGGTTACTGGTTGGTTCATATGAGAGAGTGCTTCGAGTGGTTGGTGATGGCCTAATGAACCATCCAAGCTCTGTTTATATAGGCTAGGGTTGTTGGACGTTTTAGTCTAGGGTCATAACACCAAATGACCATTTCTGACTATTAGTGAGAAACTAGCCATTATTTGGTAGTTTCTGACCGTTTCGCATATGGGAAAACTAGCCGCATGCTAGCCATTTAAACCTAGTGGCTAGTCGTTTATGATTATTGGGCTAGTCACATGCAGCAATTTCTGCATGATTCAGTTTTAATACTACATGAGCAGTTACACCACCTTTTAAACGGATAGTTTCAGTCCCTATATAAGGTGGACAGATCTCTTTCAAATCTCTTACCCACAACACTCCAGTAACCTGACCCATAGCCAATGTTGCACATGCGAAGTGCAAAGTGCACCACTAATGCCTCTATAGCCACATTGTCTCATATGCCCATACCCTCGCACTGAGTCCGAAACTGAAACTATGACCATGACCGAGCCCGTGCACATGTGCGTGCGTGAGTTCCAGTGCGAAAACATGCAAGTATCAGTACTCCACCGATTCACCAAGTAAATAGTAAGGTACTCAACACCCTACTTATAAACATAAAATTTTCTTCTCTCTTTTCCGATACGAAACTATTTCCAAAACACCGAAAACCCAAGCTTTTTAATAACTTATATATATATATATATATATATAATATAAATCAAAATATTTTCTACAACAATGCTCAAGTGGGCCAAACCAACGCCAAACGGTAACTATATGACTGTTATTGAAACATCTGTGAGGCCACATGATTTTTTACAAATCTACACCGTCTATCTATCTTGCCTGCTCATTTTATGTCACGGGCTTTAAACTGAGTCCAACAGCAAGCCTAGTGGGCCCCACGATAGGAGATAGTGCAATAGAGCACCCCTTGAAACTTTTCAATGCCATCAACAGGCCCACTTGGAGGTTTGGATCTGCCTTACTTGCAGGCCCTTGCCCTAAAATGAGCAGTAAAAACAGATGGATAGTAGATTTCTCCCCAACATCAAAGTGGCCCATGTACGGTTAGGATTTGGTTCCATGGCAATCACTCAGAAGGTATGTCGAATTCCCGCCCTGCATTCTCTTACTGGTCCACGTCGATGGAGATAAGAGTTGGTAAAGGGAGCGGATTGGATACTGAACGAAGTGACGTGGCAAAACGCCATTGGTTACGTACCGATGGTATGTTCCCTTGGTATAAATGCTACTCCGTTCGATCCGTTAACGGATGTTTCTCCGTTTCCGCCGTGCACCCACTCGGCCACGAAATCGGATTGTCATACTGAGAAAATTCAGTTGGGCCCACTATGAATTTATGTGATTTATCTACACCTTTCATCTGTTTTTCCATCTAATTTTAGGCGTTGAACCCAAAATTGAAGCTTATAAAAATCTCAAGTGGACCATACCACAGGAAACAGTGGAAATAATGATTTCCACCGTTGAAACCTTTCCAGCCCCACAGTGATGTTTATTTTTCATCCAAACTGTTCAAAGGATTATAAAAAAACATGAATGAAGGTAACAAAATAAATATAATCTTGATCCAAAACTTCTGTGGCCCCCAAGAATTTTTCAATGGTATAAATCCAATTCACACTGTTTCCTTTGGTGTGGTCGATTTTAGCCTTTTACGTGCTTAGGTTTTGAGCTAAGGCCCTAAAATTATCTTATAAAATGGATGGACAGACTGGATAAAATACATAAATCACGGTGGACCCCACAGAGTTTACTCATTACGCAATCTGCTTCCCTTGGCAACGTACCGGTATCGTACGTTTTTTCTGAACGCGGATTTCTTCCTGCGCTGGGAACAGGTTTGGCCACTGTGATGTTCATGAGAAATCCTCCCCTTCCATCTGGGCCGTACTAAAGGAAAAATGTAGTTAGGGAAATTCCTACCGTTAAAATCTACCTGGGGTTCGACAGTGGTATTTGTGGTATTTACAAGCCGTCCATACCGTTGATTACTTCATTCATACTGAGATGAACTTAAATCACAAATATTAGCATGACTCAAAACTTCCATGGCCCACGAATATTTTTACTGTGGTTGTTTAATTAACACGTTTTTGGCCCACTTGAGCTTTGGAAACGGTTTATTTTTAGCTTCATATCTTGAATTGAACTCAAAAAATAGATAGGACGGTTAAGATTTCTCACAAACATAGCCCTACTTGGTTCCCAGCTCTTTCACAGTAAATCCGCGTAAAGGGCTGTTTAATTTTCAGTGGCCAGATAAATACTCTTGAAAATATATAATAATTACTTCCTGTTTACTTCTCATTTTCCCAGGAGATACAGTTTTGACACAAAACCTAATAATGTCACAGTATATTTGTGAGTCCCACCATGATGCATATTAGTTATCTAAACCGTTAATTTATTATGCCCCATGAATTTATCGTATGAACCAAAAAACAAGGCATATCAAAAGCTCAAGTGAACCACACAACAATGAAAAGGAAATCAAACACTTATCGTTAAAAACCTCTCAAGTCCACTGTTTCTTTTGGTGTGGGCCATTTGAGAATTCAATCTAGCTCATTTATATTGTGTTAAAAGGTCTGGACGGAATGGATGTATCATATACATCATATTGGGGTCCATAAATTTAAAATAATTATTTTAAACTGGTTTTGGAAGCGAAAACTGCTTTGATTTTTCAAAGGAAATTCAAACAGGCAAAATAGTAATAATTACCAATTTCACGGGTAGTTACCCCAGCCTTGAAAATCAAAGGGCCCAGGTTAACAGTTACCTAGGCATGGCCGAGTGCGTTCATGGCCTAAACGGAAAAACATCCGCTAAAGGATCTCCATTGGAAGAGCATTCATTGGAAGGAAGCAGCCTATTAGTATCCACCAATGCCATTTTGCCACATCACTTCAATAGCCTTTGGCCACTGAAGCGTTCGGTATTCAATCCGCTCCCATTGGTAAAACGGCTTACAATTTAAAGTAGTTGCCATTGGTTTGCTCACCATGCCCCACATGACTCCTCGTTTAAGTCGTTGGGAGGTAGGTGGGTGGATCCCAAACTCCACCGTGATGTATGTACCTTACATGCATGCCATCCATCTGTTTTCACTGCCGAATTTAGATATGACCAAAAAAAAAATAAATCTAAATCTCAGGTGGACCACACCACAAGAAATAATGGTGACTGACAAATAAAACTTCTCATGTGCCAAAAAAAAGTTTCAAATGAAAGTGATATTTCTGTCATCCTTTCATTAAGGTCTTTATGACCTTATAAATAAATTTGGATGGAAAATAAATTTTCTGTGGCTGGAAAAAGTTTTTGATGGTAAGTAAAAACCATGATGTATGTGTCCCATCCACTCATTTCAACCATTTTTACAAATCATTTTAAGGCTTCATCCCATAAATGAGAGAGATATAAATCTCAGGTGGACCACACCACGTGAAAACAATAGTGATGGGATATCCACCATTAAAATCCTCCTAAGGCCTGCTGTACTGTTTATTTGACATCCAATCTGATTATTATTATTATTATTATTATTATTATTATTATTATTATTTTACACACACACCCCCACACACTTGCACCTTGGTGGGATTTCACCACTTATGAATACTTGAACCCTGACAGTTGAAACTCTTAAGAGTCTACCACCGGAGTAGGAGTAAGGATCCCAATTTGTTGATTACGTCATACCGACTGAGATGGAGGGAAAAATAAAGATAAGCTTGATACAAAACTATTATGGGCTCCAAAAAGTTTGTAATGGCCGACAATCATTCAATATGTTTTTTCTAAAATGTGGTTCATTTAAGATTGAGATATACCTCATTTTTTGTCTCATTTCATAAAATGATCTAGAAAAATAGATAGACAGCATGGATAAAACACATACATCATAGTGGGGCCCACGGAGCACTAGACTACTAGCCCAGTGGATGGTGGCAGGCGAGTAGCCAATCCGTTTCCTTAACATTTATTTATTTATTTATATGCAAGGAAGGACGTGAGGTCGAGCATATCTTACTCCAGAGATAACTGTTCCGAATCCATGGAACTTCCCTGAATTCCTCACTATCACTTCTCGAATCCACAAGGTTGGTCGTAACTCCTTAGAGCGTCCCCAAGAGTTTTAATCAATCTAAAACTTATTATTCACGGTAAAAATAGAATTAAAATTGGAGATGACCACCGATCTAATGGTATTTCACAAATCTAGATTGTGCAACCCGGCATAACAGGGTTGGGTGGCTAAAATAACTCGTCCTGCTCAAAATCATATATTTTAAGTTCAACAATCGATCCTAGTTTACGTGATCCGTCCATTTTAAGTTCTGATATGGATCATCTTCATCTCGAATCTGACCTTTTTTTATCTACGTGAAATTACCCGCACTTTTAGGCCCTGGAACGGTTGAAAAAATAAAAATAATAATAATAATAATTGGATGTTAAACATCAATGTGGGCCCATTAACGACAATCAACGTCACATTACGTACCTACCAGAAAGAGATTTTCTGTACATTTGCTCCATGTTGGCCCGGTGTGGATCGTTGCTTTAAAGGTACGGTCAATTCTTGTCTGCTGAAAAATCTAAGGGCGGATTTGATTTTAGCGAAAAAAACGGAAGCACGCGTTTAGGTTGTGAGTGGAGGGGTAGGTAGGTAGATGACTGACTGTTGGGCCCACCTTAATTTGTGTACCTTACATCCATGCCGTCCATCGGTTTTGACGGGTCAATTTAGGAAATCCTCCGAAAAATGAAGGAGATCAAAATCTCAGGTATACCACACCACAGGAAACAGTTGTGAATAGATGCACTCTCTTATTGGTCCACGTCGATGGAGATAAGAGTTGGTAAAACGGCTTACAATTTAGAGTAGTTGCCATTGGTTTGTTCACCATGCCGCCACAGGACTCTTCGTTTAAGTCGTAGGGAGGTTGGTGGGTGGATCCCTGACTCCACCGTGATGTATGTACCTTACATGCATGTCATCCATCTGTTTTCACTGCTGAATTTAGATACGATAAAAAAATAAATAAAATAAAATAAAATAATAAAAAAATCTAAATCTCAGGTGGACCACACCACAGTAAATAATGGTGACTGACAAATAAAACTTCTCACGTACCAAAAACGAGTACCGAATGAAAGTGATATTTCTGCCGTCCTCTCATTAAGGTCTTCATGACCTTATAAACAAATTTGGATGGAAAATAAGCTTTCGGTGGCTGCAAAAAGTTTTTGATGGTAAGTAAAAACCATGATGTATGTGTTTCATCCACTCAGTTCATCCATTTTTACAAATCATTTTAGGGCTTCATCCCAAAAATGAGAGAGATTTAAATCTCAGGTGGACCACACCCCAGGAAAACAATAGTAATGGGATAACCACCATTAAAATCCTCCTAAGGGCCACTATACTGCTTATTTGACATCCAATCTGATTATTATTATTATTATTTTACACACACAGACCCACACACTTGCGCCTTAGTGGGATTTCAGCCCCTATGGATACTTGAACCTGGACCGTTGAAACTCTTAAGAGTCTACCACCGGAGTAGGTGTAAGGATCCTAATCTGTTGATTAAGTCATACAGACTCAGATGGAGCGAAAAATAAAGATAAGCTTGATACAAAACTTTCATGGGCTCCAAAAAGTTTATATAGTCAACGATCATTCAATACCTTTTTCTAGAACGTGGTTCATTTAAGATTGGGCTATACCTCATTGTTTGTCTCATTTCATAAAATGATTTAGAAAAATAGATGGGCAGCATGGTTAAAACACATATATCATATTGAGACCCACAGAGCACTAGACTATCAGCTCATTGGATGGTGGCAGGCGAGTAGCCAATCCGTTTCCTTAACTTTTATTTATTTATTTATTTATTTATTTATTTATTTATTTATTTATGTGCAAGGAAGGACGTGAGGTCGAGCATACCTTACTCCAGGGGAAAACCGTTCCGAATCCGTGGAACTTCACTGAAATCCTCCAGGTCACTTCTCGAATCCACGAGGTTGGGCGTAACTCCTTGGAGCCTCCGGAAGAATTTTAATCAATCTAAAACTTATTATTCACTGTGAAAATAGAACTAAAATCGGAGATGGCTATCGATCTAATGGTATTTCACAGATCTAGATTGTATAACCCGACATGGTGGGGTTGGGTGGCTAAAGTAACTCGTCCTACCCAAAATCATTTATTTTATGTCCAACAATCCGTCCTAGTTTATGTGATTCGTCCATTTTAAGTTATGATGATCTAGATCATCTTCATCTCGAATCGGACCTTTTTTGATCTAAGTGAAATTGTCCACACTTTTAGGCTCCGGAGGAGTGTAAAAATAAAAATAAAATAAAATAAAAAAGCAGATGGATGTTGAACATTAATGTAAGCTCATTTACGACAATCAACGTCACATTACGTACCTACCAGAGAGAGGTTTGCTGTACATTTGCTCCATGTTGGCCCGGTGTGGATCGTTGCTGTCAATTCTTGTCTACATTCACTGATTCGTCCATGTGCTGAAAAAGAGAGGCAGTAAAAAGACTGAGAATCTAATGGCGGAATTGATTTTAGCGAAAAAGACGGAAGCACGCGGTTAGGTTGTGAGGCGAGGGGGTAGGTGGGTAGATCACTCACTGTTGGGCCCACCTTAATTTGTGTACCTTACATCCATGCTGTCCATCGGTTTTTACGGGTCAATTTAGGGAATGCTCCGAAAAATGAAGGAGATCGAAATCTGATGTGGACCACACCACAGGAAACAGTTGTGAATTAAATTAAAATTTCCTGTGAGCCAACAAGTTTTGAATTAAGCCGATATTTGTGTGGTCCTTTCATCTTTGGATGGAAAATAAATATTTTGGTGGCCCTCAAAGAAGTTTTTAACGGTGATTATTCAATCACCACTGTTTCCTGTTGTGTGGTCCACATCAGATTTAGATTTGCTTCGTTTTTTGGATAATAACATAAAATGAGTTGAAAAAACGGATGGACGGCGTGGATTTAAGAAACATATCATGATGGGCCCCTCAGTCAGGGATCCACCGACTTAGGTGAATCCAAGGGTTTACCGAAGCCGCGCGTGAAGAGAGGTTTGCTCGACTGTACACGGGGAGCTATGATAACGTACACTGTCCAATGCTCAAGTGGGCCAAACCAACACGAAACAGTCAGTATACGCGTGCCTGTTGAAACATTTGTGATATCACAGGATTTTTTTACAAATCCATCCAGTCCATCTGTTTTGCCTACTCATTTTATGGCATGTACCATCAAAGCCTAGTGGACTATATGACAAGAAACGGTGGATTCAGTGCCTACGTTGAAATTTTTTGGTGCCTTCCAGAGGTCCACCTGGAGCTTTGGATCTGCCTTACCTTTACACCTTGCCCTAACCTTTACACCTTGCCCTAAAATGTGCAGGAAAAACAGATGGATGGGAGACTGCTCCCAAACATCAAAGTGAGCTGCTTGTACGGTTAAGGTTCGGTTACACGGCAATCGATGTTACTCAGTGTGCCTGTACAGGAAACGGATTGGCTACTCCCCCCGCCACCAGCCCCGTGGCTAGCGCACAGATTGGCCACTCCCCCGACACCAGCCCGGGGCTGGTAATCGGTGCTCTGTGGACCCCACCATGATGTATGTTTTTCATCCATTTTTAAAGATCATTTTAGGTCTTGATCCCAAAAATGAGAGATATATAAACCTCTGTAGACCACACCACATGAAAAGAATAGTGATTGGATATCCACCATTAATATCCTCCTAAGGCCAACTGTACTGTTTATTTGACATCGAATCTGTTGATTAGGTCATACAGGCCTAGATGAAGGAAAAAAACAAAAATCAACTTGATCCAAAACTTTTATGGCCCCCAAAATGTTTTTAATGGTCGACACTCATTAAACACTGTTTCCTGTAATGTGGTCCAATTGAGATCGGGATATATCTCATTTTTTGTCTTATACCTTAAAATGATCTGTAAAAATAGATGGACGGCATGGATGAAACACATACATCATGGTGGGCCCCACAGAGCACCGACCACCAGTCATTGGCTGGTGTGGGGGTAGCCAATCCGTTTCCCCGTGGCTGATGATCGATGCTCTGTGGGCCCTACCATGATGTATATTTTTCATCATGCCCTACCATGATGATCGATGCTATGTGGGCCCTACCATGAAGTGAGGCGCGTGGCTGATGATCGATGCTATGGGGGTAGCCAATCCGTTTCCACATTACATTTTTGAAGATTATTTTATTGCTTGATCCCAAAATTTAGAGGTATATAAATCTCAGGTAGTCCACACCACCCCAAAATGTTTTTAATGGTAGATGCTCATTCAACATTGTTTCATGTAATGTGGTCTACTTGAGATTGGGATCTATCTCATTTTTGGTCTCATGGGATAAAATGATATGTAAAAATATATGGATAGCATGGATGAAACACATACAGCATGGTGGTGCCCACAGAGCACCAACCATCAGCCATAGGCTGGTGCCAGGGGAGTAGCATGTGCTGATATCCAATCCGTTTCCGCCTGTACACTAGCTCCAACAGTAGGCGCTGTGCTGATAGCATGTGCAGAAGGTACAGCGTCCAGCGAATTCGAATACTGCATTCTCTTATCGGTCCACGTGGCTGGCGATGATATCAGCTGACATAAGTAATAATAAAAAATACGGACGAATTTCGAAATATAGGAAATACATCCATTTTTTTTCCGTATGGAAACTGATTGACGTATGGTGCTTCTCTGAGCTCACCATGGTGTATGTGTTATATACACACCGTCCATCCATTTTTCCTGATTCATTTCAGGGAATGAACTGAAAAACAAAAAAAAAAAAAAAGCAGATGTAAAGCCAAAATGAATCACAGTATAAAAATAATGTTGGGAGACCGTGGAATCACACTGGAGGAATCACATGCAGGAATCAATCAAAGTAATTCAATTGCAACAACCAACTTCGAGACAAATACTCCGAATTTTAACATGGAAAAAGTCAACAAGAAACATCGTGAAAGTAAAAATTACAGTAGATAGAGAATACCTAATTCGAACAAGCCTTGAATCTCCCTTACAGGCCCTTGAAACCCTAAGAACAAATTAAAAAGCCCTTGAATTACCCCTTAGATCCGATTACACCCCTATTTATAACCTATACGAGAATCACAATTGGAAACAAATTCCACATATATGCAGTTCTGCGTAACTTCTGTGTGGTCGTTCAATGGTACTTCGATGGCATCGAACAATATTCAATGTGATCAAACTAACATCAAAACATTCCAATGACTAAACATGAAAATTTCATAATTTTACGATTGCATCGAGCAAGACTTCGATGTCATCGAACTTCCTTTGATGGCATCGAACTTCCTTTGATGACATCGAACAGGACACCCAAAGCGTTCAGCGACCAATAGGGGAAATTTCAGATTTTTGCGATGGCATCGAGCAGGACTTCGATGGCATCGAAGTCTACTCAATGGCATCAACTGTCATCGACAGACATGTTGATTTACAGATTTAAGACATCAATCAACAATCACCACCTTGTCTTTAATCGTCATTCTTCATAACTTCTTTTTCCTCTTCTCTATTTTCGCCTTGCATCATAACTCCACCATCGCTCATCGTGCATAATCTGTCTTCCTTTTATACATTCGCCAAGTCCAGACAAGTTGCACAAATCTTGAACTTCTTTAAGGGAACCACCTTAGTGAGTATGTCCATTGGATTCATGTTCGTGTGAATCTTATCCAGAGTCACGCTTCCTTCCTCAAGCACTTGTCGGATAAAATGGTGACGAACATCAATGTATTTAGTACGTGAGTGATAAACAAAGTTTTTAACCAAATTAATAGCACTTTCACTATTACAATTAATCGGCATTGCCTCATGCTGAAGCCCCAACTGATTTATCATTCCCCTCAACCAAACACCTTCCTTGAATGCATCCGTCACTGCCATATAATCAGCTTCGGTCATGAAAAGAACCACCACAGACTGAATCTTCTATATCCAACTGACCGCTCCACCCATTAGCATAAATGAGTACCGAAAGTCAACCTTCTACTGTCCACATTGCCCACGTAATCAGAATCCACATACCCCACTAGCTTTGCCCCTGATTTCTCAAAAGATAAGACATAGTCCTTCATACCTCAGATGTATCAAAGTAGCTATTTCATTGTTTCTCAATGTTGCTTTCCGGAGTTAAACATGTATCTGCTAACAATACCTATCGCATGTGAAATATCCGGTCTAGTACAGACTGTCACGCCCCAAACTCGGAAAACGGGCTCACAAAATTTCCGATCGCCGAATCCGGAGTCGACAGCCTCCGTAGTACCCCATTCTCGGATCCCAGCGCCCATACGCCAGATTCCGATCCTAGGATCCTACAAGGAGGATTTGCAGTATGATTTTTTTTTTTTTGTAATGGAGCATAACCACAAGCATAACCAAGTCACAAAACAACATTACCACATATCCACTATATCAAAACTTTAAGTACAATGCGTATGAAAGGGAAATACAGTATAATGAAAGTAACAGAAACTTCAGAAGTCCGCTGCACACTCCAAGCTCAACACTGTTGCAACCTATCATCACCTGCACGCATCTATTGTGCATAAGCTTATAGAAAGCTTAGTGAGTGGTGAAAGTGTGTGCACAAGGTAAGTGTCAAGTATTCAATACAATGTCATCATCATACAATACCGAAATTACTGGTAATCCATAAATCGTACATTATCGGAATAAGTAGAAATACTGACAAGATCATGAATTATCAGATAACATAGTAAACGAAAGTATGGACAAGTCCACAAGTCAATCAATATCAGAGTACGCAATATAGAACAGCTATGCAATAAGGAGTCATAAAGAGCCAAATATCATATGCCGAAGATGCAATGCAATATACAAATCCTGCTAAGTCTGTCTAGGCCATATAAGTGCAGAAACATAGCAACCCAATATGTCATATGCCTGCGGATGTAATGAAATATGCGATGTGAATGAAATGACCATGCTGGAGTGTGAAGTCGGGATGATAGTACGTAGTATCGCAGGCTACGGGGTCCACCACAAGGGACTTCTATCCAAACCAGTCCCATACCTAAATTTGGATAGTCAGACTCAACGTGGTAAACTCCTGATGTCAGGTTAGTCGCGCGCCCAACCGAAATTTTGCCATAACGAAGGTACACAACAATTAGTTGCGTACCACCAGCCCGAGTGAATAGTGAATGAATGAATGAATGAGCATGCATATCCTACTCAATAAGTCCACATATCAGTACGGTTCCTCTCTGGGAAATCGCCGGGGTCTATTACACTCCAAACCAGATTACCGCCCCATCGCGCGCAACAAGGTGAGTGGAAGAGACCTCACTATCCGCCTGCCAATATCAGACCCGGCTCGTCGATAGCGGACCCATTCCTCGAGCTGGTCAGACTCAGCCTAGCATTGCCCCCTCCTCTTAGGTAGGTAAGGCCGTACCCCCTTCTAACCGACCACGACACAGTGGGAGACGCGGCCTAACGGTATATGGCCCTCATGCGCTCATGCATCCACTCGGTCTAGACGTTGGAGCAACCTCTGGAACCAAGAGGGTTTAAGGACTTTCACCCAGGGATATCTATAGCACCCCATGTAGAACAGATTTCGGTGTCCCGTCTGGCCATCCACGATATGCCTGTGGAGGCTACGGCCCTGATGTCGCTAGGGCACACAATGCAAGATGCGTGAGCCATACAATCCAGCCATACATCAATCATGCGCATACCGTGCGCTCATGTGAGATAACCTCTGCCTATCAGGAAGTCTCATAATAATTTACCTAATGACATATGCAATGGTCAACCACATCTCATAACAAACATGCAGATGATGCGTATGGGCATGTATCATGATGCTATGCAGTCACATACTCATAATCGGTATCAATAACCGGTATCAACAATCGGCCTCGACAATGTGGACATTTAACCAACATTGCCCCCAAGGAATGGTTCACACAAAGCCAAACATATAATGGGCTCACGGCCTCACACAAATGCCTAATATACCACACAATGGGCCTTACTTAAGGGCCATATATACACAAGGGTGGGCCCTGCTCATGGGCTTTAAATACATGACATGTGGACCCTACACATGGGTCTTGAATACATCAAATGGGTCATGCATCATGGGCCTAATACATATCACAATGGGCCTTGCCCATAGGCCACGAATACATCACAGTGAGCCCCAACTACGGGTCGCATATACATCATATAAGTCTCGACAATCGGCCTCGACCTCAACAATCGAATTGACACTTAGAATCGGCCTCGATACGCGGCCTCGACAATCGGAATTAGCCTCGATACTCGGCTTCGACAATCCGAATCGGCCTCAACAAATCAGAATCGGCCTCGATAATCAGAATCGGAATCAGCCTCAATCGGCCTCGACAATCGGCCTCGACATCGATAATCGGCCTCGATACTCGGCCTCGACAAATCGAAATCATCAGAATTGGCCTTGATACTCGAAATCGATCGATAATCGGGATCGGCAAATCGGTCACGTCCATCGGAGTCGGTAATCGGTCACGACAATCGCACCTATCGACAATCAAAATTGGCAAATCGGTCACGTCAATCGGAATCGACAAGCGGTCAAGATAATCAGAATCAGCAAATCGGTCACGACGATCGCACCGATCGATAGTCGGAATCGGCAAATCGGTCACGTCAATCAGAATCGGCAATCGGTGAAGATAATCAGAATTAGCAAATCGGTCACGACAATCGCACCGATCGATAGTCAGAATCGGCAAATCAGTCACGTTAATCGAAATCGGTAATCGGTTAAGACAATCAACCTCGATCACTAATCGACAATCGGCCATGACAATCGGGGTCGATTGATAATCAGAATCGGCAAATCGGTCACGTCAATCGGAATCGGTAAGCAGCCAAGATAATCAGAATCAGCAAATCGTTCACGATGATCGCACCGATCGATAGTCAGAATCGGTAAATTGACCACATTAATCGAAATCGGTAATCGGTCAAGGCAATCAGAATCAGCAAATCGGTCATGATAATCGCACCGATCGATAGTCGGAATCGGTAATCAGTCAAGATAATCAGAATTGATAGGTGACGCGAGGACGCAGCAGCGCTGAGGCGAGAGCGCAGAGCAGATCTTTTGGAGCTTCTTGTCTATCCTCATTGTATTTCCCTTTATGCTCATTGTACTTGTAAAGTTTTTGATCATAGTGAAAATGTGATGGAGTTTTTGGTTGTTGTTTGTGGGTTATGCCTTTGGTTATGCTGATTACGATTCAAACTGATATATAAATCCTCCTCGTAGCATCCCAGGATCGGAACCTGGCGAATGGGCGTCGGGAGCCGAGAATGGGGTTCTACGGAGGCTGTCGGCGCCGGATTCGGCGATCGGGAATTTTGTGAGCCCGGTCCCCGAGTTTGGGACGTGACACAGACCATGACGTACATCAAACTGTCAACCACATTCAAATAAGGCACATGAGATATAACATATTTTTTCTCATCTGTTTTAGGACATTGTTATGAGGAAAGCTTGAAGTGAGGCGCGTGGGGAACACTGACCAGCTTTGCCTTGTCCATTTCATACTTGATCAATACATTCTCAAGATATTCTTCTTGAGATAACTAAAGCCTGCTCCTATTCATGTCTCTATGTATATCAATGTCGAGAACCTTCTTTGTAGTTCCCAAATCTTTCATCTTAAATGTCCCTAATAACTGAGTCTTCGGTAAATCGATTTCAGATATGCTATGACTGGCAATCAACATGTCATCAAAATACAACATTAGGATGATAAATTTTTCTATCACTTAGTGCCTTGTAATAGACATAATGATCATACTCACTCCTAGTAAACTTTTGACTCATCATGAAAAAATCAAACTTTTTATACCATTGCATAAACGACTGTTTTAGGCTGTATAAAGACCTCTTCAACCTACAAACCCTATTCTCTACCCTTTTTATTTTGAAGCCTTTTGGTTGCTTCATGTAAATTTGGTCTTTCAATTCTTCATGCAAGAAGGCAGTCTTCACATCCATTTGTTCCAGCTCGAGATCGTATTGAGCAACTAGCACCAACACGAATCTGATATATACTTTCTTAACAACCGGCACAAATATCTCAGTGAAATCGACACCTTCCCTCTAAGCATATTTCTTCGCTACCAACATTGCCTTGTACCTATCATGTTTCTTCTTGAATATCCACTTGCACCCGATCGCTTTTCTGCTAATGAAAAGCTTTACCAGCTCCCACGTCTTGTTCTTGTACAAGGAGTCCATCTTATCGTTCATTGCTGCTTTCTAATTTTTTAAGTTCAGCTCATCAAAAGCCTCTTAAAGAGTAGACGGATCCCCCTCATCTGTAATGAAGGCATATGTGATATTTGAGTCATCCATGTATCTCACCAGTAACCTGCGATCCCGCGGCGGATTCGTTCTCATTGGTGGTTACTCCACCTGCTTTTGTACCTCTGTCTGCATGTCTGTTTTATCCTGAGTTTCATCTCGGTCCAGCTGAACATCCATCACCAACTTTTCTAGTTCCACATGCTCATCCTTACAAAATAAGGATCATTCGTCAAACTTAATATCACGGCTAATGATGATCTTCCGTGTGACCCGGTCATACAGTTTGTACCCCTTCACACCACCACCATAACTAACAAGAGATGTACTTTTTAGCTCTTTGGTCTAGTTTATCTCTCTCAATTGACAGTACATGAGAGTAAGCTTCACAACCAAAACATAGGTAATCCCGAGTAGTAATATACTTCCTGACTACTCCATACTTCCTTTAGAATTTTACAATCAATGGTTGTAAAAGGGGACCGATTTACCAAGTAACAAGTTGTATTAACGACCTCAATCCACAATTCCTTGCCCAACCCATCATTACTAATAATGCATCAGGCCCTCTCCAAGAGAGTCTGATTCATCCGCGCAGCCACACCATTTTGCTCTGGTGTGTAGCGCACTGTGTTGTCCGTCACGATCCCTTTATCCTTACAATATTGACTAAATTTACCTGGATAACTTCTCCACCATTATATGTCCTTAGAACCTTCACCTTTCGCCCTAACTGTTTTTCAACTATTGTCTTCCATTGCTTGAAGTTGGTGAAAACATCATATTTATTTTTCATAAAATAAAACCACACTTTCTTGAAATAGTCGTCAATGAACGTGACAAACCATGACGACCCCCCAACGAAAACCACGGGCGCCGGCCCCCATACATCAGAATGCACATAATCAAGAATACCCTTACATACATGTTTACCAAAATTTAAAAATAACCTAGATTATTTACCATATATATAATGCTTGCATATATTAAAATCTAAACTTTTAAAAATGGGAATTAAACAATGGTTAAAAAGTACCTTCATGCCCCGATCGCTCATGTGGCCCAGACTTGCATGCTACATACATGCAAACATGGAATCCGCTACAGCCACTACAGCTCCACCCAATGAAGTGCTACCGATCAACCAATAAAGGTTCCCACTCATCTGTGCCTTTATAACAATGAGTGCCCCCCTTTGAAACTTTAAAGACATGATCAAAGTCGGTGAACTTGCACCCAAGCGCCTCAAGTGCTCTAAGAGATACCAAGCTCTTCTTCATGTCAAGAATGTGTCTCACCTTGGTAAAGGTACACCATGCCATTAAACATCTTGATGCACACCATTCTAACACTGTAACCCCCTTGATTTCGAGGGTCAAGCAAAGCTCTACTCCCGAGATCCAGAGCATCACTTATGCAATATGCGTGATGATGTTTAAATGTTGTCCATATTAATGCATTAAACATGAGAGGGATTATACCAAATCAGCATATCATACTCCAGAGTTGATGAAATTAAGCAAGACGAAGACTGAGATAGATATATAAAGTATATACGTGTTTCACAACCCCCAGAGTATGAGTGTATTACCGGGCTGAATATATACATGGTTTGTTTCAAAATATACAAAATGTCAAAATGTGAATGTCCGACTAATCCATATAATCTCTGTGATCCCGTCGATCAGTACATGGTCTACATAGACCAACCTGATAGCTGTACATAGGAGAACTCCTCTTCGTCTATGAAATACAAATCAGCTGCATAGGCGTCGCCATAACCTGCATTTAAACCAGAGTCTGCTTGGTGTTTTAAAACACCGTCCCAGAGTGGGAGTGAGTGATCAACTCAGTGGTACTATAAGGCAAAGGTTAACATGTTATCAATTCAATCGGGCAGTATGATAAAACAATACAACAAGCATTTCCTAACTACTTTGGTTAATGCAGGGATGATATGCAGTAATGATGCATGCCCTTGCCAACACTTCCTCAACGACTTCATCAACCATTTGCGCATGACAAACTCCCTAAACGTGCGCTTCCTCGCCAAAGCACATGTAATGTGGTGCATGGTCGTGTTAGCCAAGTACTTAATTAGGCTTATTCATACAGCAAGTTTGGGAAGCTAAGGTATCTCCCTTTATATCATTAACCCAAGCGGGGATCCATCTAGGGTCGTCAATCCTAGTTAATCACATACGATAAGTAAGTTGTAGGGCACCACCCCTAATGAAAGCAGTGAATAGGTAAATTCAAGTGTTTATACTCAAGGTCACTACGGGAGGCTCGTCACCTGAACATAGGCCAACAACTCGAATACAGTGTCTCATACCACCGTATTCGGCTCACGAGTTTGAGTTGCTCACTGGTCACTATGGGGAGGCTCGTCACCCCAGCGTAGGCCGACAGCTCGACCACGGTGTCCTATACCACCATGTTCGGCTCTTGAGTCTTAGCGGATCGTGGTACCATGGTTAAAACGAGTTTTACATTGGTAAGTGGTACCTTAGATTCAAGCAGTAGTGTCCATACATGTTAAACATATAATAGGCCGATCGGCTTATTTGACAAGTTCGATTGGTACGAGCGCACGCTGAATTAATCGACATGGAGCGCATAAGCACTCCACGTGGCCTAACCACTGTCGACAATCGTCGTACGGCTCGGATTTATCGAACGTATCCAATGTAGCGAGACTAATTCGACCACTCAATCGGGAACCGTTATCGATTGCCTGGACTACATTGTAGTCTCTATCATACTCAAATGCAGCATGTGGATACATGTGACAATCATATAAGCATTTAACAACAATCCAAGTACAACACTCATTTGAGCATTTTATCAAATATATTGAACATGTTACCGAACATTACAATTCATCCATAACTTGCGTAGTTGAAATTAAGGTTACATAAAGGAAATCATACATATAGTTAAGATAATTGAGAATCCTATCTCAACACCCTTATTAAATACAATTCATCAAACAATTTCTCATTCAGACATTTTATCAAACACTTAGCCTACACATTACCAAATACATAGACTAGATTAGTTATGACATGAACTATAGCAATTTCTTACGCAACATAGGCTATAATGCATATAACAAACATGGATCTTAGATTAGATATCATGATAAGCACAAAAATCATAGTTCAAGTTCATTCAAACATTTCAACAAACACATGGAATGCATATTTGTCCAACATAGTTCATACATGTATAATATATGGAAACGTCGTAACTAAGATTATATGGCGGCAATCAAGTCAGACATAAATCATTGCTGACATTGAAAGCCTTGAAAACCATAACCTAAACATTTATAGTCCGCACCTTCCGTCGGAAATCTCGGTTCGAATCCTACGTCCCTGAAAAAAGGAATAACGGGTACTTAAATCATAGAATTCGTTAGGTAGGCTGATAAACAACTATTCTAAACCTTAACTACGACGTTAGGGTTTGGATTTCTTACCTAAATCATCTTTGAAACGGATCGGTTAGCTAGATGTAACGGCGATTCAGTGCGTGGAGTAGCGGGAAGGAATCACTGCAGCAAACTCCAAGGATCTCTCTTCTTTCCCTCACACTTTTCTCCTCCTTTCTCTCTTCTCTCCTAGGGTATGGAGAAATTCGTATGGAATGAAAATGAGATGGTTTAAGGGCATTATATAGGCCCAGAATTGATGTCAATGGCCCCAGGGCCATGGTATACTTAGGTTATAGCCAAAAGGTGCCTGTTTTGGGCAAACAGGACTCATATGGAGGTCCATTACTCACTTTCGGCATGTAGTAAGTTCCCTGACTATGGATCTAAGCCAGGTTGCGATTTCAACACGTTTGGATAGGTCGATTAACCGTGACGGACTGGTATCAGATCAACGGTCGTTGTCATCCAATCAGAGCCAGAAGTATACAAATATGTGCAGGAAAATTTCCTTGATCCATGGGTATAGTTGGGTCAGAAACCGACGGTCTGAAGTCTTCAATTTCGCCCATAAGTGAATGGTCCAATTCACTTAAGCTTCAACCCATTTTCTAAGGATATTCGCGTTTCTCACACACGTTGCTCAGGGCTCAAGTTGTGCGTTTCTGGATACTATTTGGGTTCGATTCCCACGATGATTGTCAAGCCTAATAAGACGATCATAACCCTATAGTTTCACGGTAATCAGACCTTCGACGTGCGGTCTAGGTCCAATATGGAGTTTCAAAGTGCTCCCGAGAGCAACTGGGTTTTGGAATTTTTTCAAGGTTTTCAAGTAATGTTGAGTTAGCGATTTTAATGGTTTTGGGTATTGCAATTTGTATAGATAGTGGTTCAAACTAATCCACTGATTAATTTAGTTTAGTACCTGTAGACACCCCACCTAGGCTAACATCTTGGGAAGGCTAAGACAATCCAGGAACCATGATCATGTCCTAAACCGTCCCCTAACCCCAGCTTAAAACCTAAAACCCTAGTCCCAAGTCCCCAAACTCCCAATCCGCAACCCGAAACAGCAATCCAACCCGCTCAGCACGCGCACCACCTCACCTATACCCCACACCACGGCCAGAACCCTTCAAACCCACCTATCCGAGCCCCAAAATTTGAAAAGTTGACCACCTGACGAATCAACGTGATCACACGAAGCCCACACATTCGGTCCCGGCCCGAATGCGGCCCAGGAGGTAGTCTGACTACTGCGGGCGGTAGTCTGACTATCGCCTGCTGTACTTCGACTGCCGCCGCTCACGACCAGCGTGTGGACAGCTGTCTCAGCGTCCAAAAGTCAACTTTTCCTCAGATTTACCCATCCTATCTTCACTATTTACTATTTTACCGACCTTAAGAGCCAATGAGAGCACGCCACGTGGCGCTCCCCTCTCCATAGCCATTCACAAGCTTCCATGTCACCTTTTTAACCCTTACCTACTACCTATTTACCACTTAACCATTGCAGAAAGCTATAAATAGCCCTCTCCTCTTCTCATTTCAAGACACACCAAATCCAAGAGAGGGAGAGAGTGATAAAGAAAGAGAGTGAGGAAGAGAGTGAGGAAAAGGGAAGGAGCTCCCAAACCCTCAAAATTCTGATTTTTCCAGCCACCCCCTAGCCCTCCTCTCAACTCTTCCAACCCATAAGCCTAACCCAGATTAGTCATGGTTCAGTTCCTGTCTTAAGCCTACTCAAGATCAAGCCAAAGATTCATTATCCTACAAGCATTCATCATGACATCTACTCCCTTCTCAACCCCCCTGCTTCTCTAGATCTCTAGTGAACGTATGTTCTGTGACTTGCCGTACACCGGATCCTGTCACATCAGAAATTCCTAGGTGATCTAGTATACCTTTCTGCACCTTTTACATAAGCATCATTACATCCGCTTCTAGACACGTTGTTGGGCGTATGCTCTGTGGTCTGCCGAAATCTCGGATCTTTTCACTTTAGAAATCCACGTGTGACTAGTCCCATCATAACCACAACATCCATCATCCCTTAAGATTGTTCTACCACACTAAGTAGAGACCGTTCATTTATACGGACAGAGAGGGTGCCTAACACCTTCCCTCTTTGTAACAGAGGTCCCTTACCCGGAATCCCGGATCGCAGATCAGGAGTCAATCTAAGGTCGGAGAGTCTTCGGATTTCTCCAACCCTACGTATTTCGTGGTTCTAGCCGACCGCGGGATTCTGAGATTATTCGACTAGTGGCGACTCCAACATTCACAAATCAGTCAAATCCCCCACCACTAAATCCATAACATCATAAATCCAGCGTGTACACCGAATTTTCAGTGTCCACAGTACCTAATTAATTTTTGTCTAATTTTCACAGTATATGGTCTTTAGGGATTTCTGCCTGAGGTGGTACTCGGGTCTTTGTACGGATTTTTCTGAGATGTTACAATCTACCTCCCTTAAAGAAAAATTTCGTCCCCGAAATTAGTATCTTTTCGTACTCCTCGAGGATCTGAGGGTAGTTCTTACGGACCTTGGCTTCTGTTTCCCAAGTAGGCTCTTCCTCAGTGTGGTGAGTCCATAATACTTTCACAAGTGTGAAAACCTTGCTGCGTAGCACTTGTTCCTTTCTATCTAGGATACGTGTTGGTCGAAACACATAGGTAGCATCTTCACTCAACTGTACTTGCTCCCATTTGATAATATGGGAAGGGTCAGGAACATATTTCTTCAGCATCGATACGTGAAATACGTTGTGCACGCCCGCGAGTGGTGTTGGCAAAATGAGGCGGTATGTTACCACACCCACTCGGTCTAGAATCTGAAATGGGCCAATGAATCTCGGCATGAGCTTCCCTTTCTTGCCAAACCGAAGGACTCCCTTTATGGGGAAAACCTTAAAAAATACATGGTCCCTAACTTCGAATTCCAACTGTTGTCGTCAAGTATCGATATTTTCCATTTAGACGGTTGATTAGGCTGCATTTGGATGCACGATTTAATTGAATTGGTAACGCTCGGTAGTCGGTTCATATTATTATCAAGGAGGAAGTAGCCTTCAAACTACATTTTGGTCCTTGTTTGTCTACTTGTGGAGTAGGATTTCAAATCTTATTCTCCGTCCACATGCAAATGCAGCATGTCTGTGAGAGATCCGAGCACCTCACTATGCATGTGGTATGGTCCAAAAATTGTGCATCTCCAGACATTAGGTGAATCAGAATTATATGTTGGTAAATCTTTTTAAATGCCCATTATTTGATAACATGGCAGAGTGTGATGAGTTCATACCGGCCACTCGGAAATTGTACAGGTGGTACAAACATAATTCAAATTAATCATTCAAATCATGGTACTCATTGTTGATTGGTTCTAATCTCAAAATAAGAATGATTGGATGATCTAATCAGTAATCACTAATTAATGGACATCAATTGTTGAATTTAGAACACGTTTATTTTAATAATAGTGATGGTCCTCTTCCTTCAATTGCTTCATTATGAATATGGTTTTGAATTTCTGTGCTTTTGGTTGGTTGGCCCTTTTGGATTAATAAATTTTTTCTTATCTTAGAAAAAACAAATTAATGGTCAAATACATAAAAATAATCGAATTAAAAATTTGACAATTTCATGAATTTAGTGTGCATCCAAACAGGCAAGAATGTTTCACAACAAAATCTTTGACACTTTTATTCCACTTGAATGGACTAGCCTCATTCACAAATTGGTTAATAGTCGAACTGTTGTTGCTGCCATAACAGCAAATGGGTAAAACAAATGTAGTGAAACTCTAATCCCAGACATACACGTATGACTACAAAAGGTAGGCCCCAACATAAATCAGAATAATCCACTCATGATGCAGACTATTTAAGTGGGTCCACGAGGTTATAGGTTCAAGTGATCTTCATGGTGGGGTTTGACTTTTCCATGGTTTGGATGTAGCCAGATCATGCGTACACGTCGGCAATAATGCAAAAGTTTGACCAAACCTTACCTATCCAGCTGGTTGTATTTCATATGATAATGTTTTCTAATAAGCCAAACAATGGGAGCCTAAAAGTCTAAAGTTTAGTACCCCAAGTGGGCCCCACTTCTGTTGTTTCACTGAGTAATAACCTGTACAAGCAATCAACATGTCAATAGGGCAAGTGCGGATCCTCTGTTTCGTGGAAACAGTCAGTGGCTGAATCCAGCTTTATTATTGGCAAACGTCAATGTAAGTGCCACGTCACCAGTTTATTCAATATATTAAAAAAATTACATTTCACGGAAAGTCTAACGGAAACGTTAGACGATTTCCATTTGAAAATCGGATTGCGTACTCTGTCCAGTACACTCTTATTATACTGAGTAAACTCAGTTGGGCCCACCTTGTATGTATGTAATCTATCCACACCATCCATCCATTTTTCCATCTAATTGAAGGGGTTGAGGCCAAAATTGAAGTATATCCAAATATCAAGTGGATCATAACACAGTAAACAGTGGGGATAATGATTTCCACCGTTGAAACCTTGCTAGGCCCCACAGTGACGTTTATTTATCATCCAACCTGTTCTTAAGATCATACAGACATGGATGAAGGGAAAACACAAATATAAGATTGATCCAAAACTTTTATAGTCCCCAAGAAATTTTCAACCGTAAACGTTTAATTCAACCGTTTCCTTTGGTGTGGTCCATTTGAACATTGTATATGCTTCATTTTTTGTCTCAAGCCCTGAAATTATTTGGTAAAATTGATTGACAGAGCGGATAAAATACATAAATCATGGTGCGCCTCACAGAGTTTACTCAGTACGCTAAGTTACTTGCTACACAATCCGCTTCACTCCCTTATTGAGAAGTGAAGGGAATTGACCGTGTAATGCATGGAAATGACCATGAAGTGAAGGGAATTGACCGTGAAAAACATTGAATTGACCGTAAAGTGAAGGGAATTGACCGTGAAGTGCATGGAATTGACCGTGAAATAAAGGGAATTGACCGTGAAATGCATGGAATTGATCGTGAAGTGAAGCGAATTGACCGTGAAATGCATGGAAATGACCATGAAGTGAAGCGAAATGACCGTGAAATTCATGAAATTGATTGTGAAGTGAATGGAATTGACTGTGAAATGAATGTCTTATTGGAATTTTGAATTGTAGTGGTAAGAAATTCGCAATTTCAAATAAAACAACAAATGTATTCAATATATAACATTCATAGTTGTATTACAAAAAATGTACTACAATTTACATTATTCCAGAGGTGTTGGAAATTTACAACTCCGACGATTATGTCTTGTTTGTTTACAACGTCTGCATTTTTTTTTTGTTCGTTCCTCTCCACGGGAAAGGATCCGTGCCTTCTTCGGTCTTCCAGCTGAGCTCGTCTGTAGCGGGGGCTTAATACTCCAACAATACTCCTTGAATTCAGAAGAAATTTCTTATTGAATCTTATCCCGTACTGGGTACACGGAATTTTCATATGTGATCTGGTAATTCCTCACCATGTACAACGGGGAGCAATACGAATAATGAGGAAGATTATAGTTTATACATGCTGAAAGAACATGAAAACAAGGCAATGTCTTTACTTTAAACTCGCGACATGTACATGAAAGCTCATTGAGCTTGACGGTATCGTTGTAGTCTCCCACAATATAGTATTGATCTCGGGAAATTGCGTGGCAACAAACATCTCATGCCTTTGGTATGAGATCCTTTAATTGTTTCTCGGCCCACGATGTCAAAGGTCCAACGAATAATGATGCTGATTCTCTTCTTTTATATAGCATCTCTTGAATTTTCATTCTGACCGTCTCTATTAGCATAGTCACCGGATATTCTCGTGCTTCTTTGAATAGAGCATTAACACACTCAATTATGTTTGTAATGACCAAATTGAATCTTTTTCCTGGGAAGTGCGAAGATGCACACTTTTCATAACCTATTTTCCTCAGCCATGCATGTACCGGGGGGTTGGCAAGTTCGATTTCATGCATTAACTTTTCGAACTCATCCCTCCTACAAGTCTTTACAGCTTGCCAGTAGTAGATTTCTAACGACTTGTCTTTGAACGTGTCCACCAAGTTTCGGTATATATGTATGCGCAGTAGTCATGGATTGCTGCTTGGAAGACCTGAGGAACTTCTTTCATTAGACCTTTATGCCGGTCTGATATGATCACAAGACCAGGTAGATCCCATAACGAATCGCTGAGGTATGTAAGGAACCAGTTCCAACTGCTACTGTTCTCTGATTATCTGATACCAAAAGCGACTGGAAAGATATGATTGTCGCCATCCAAAGCTGTAGCAATGAACAGAACACCCTTGTACTTACCTTTTAGATGCGTCCCGTCAACGGCCAAGACCCTTCGCGGAGATGTTTAAAAACTTCTGACACACTGCCCGAGAGCAACAAAACATCTCTCGAACCTCATCATCTGTTGATTCACAAGCAAGGAAGTCAATGTTTCCAAGTTTGCCATCCTCAACTTATGCAAGTACATCGGGAGTTCTTTGTAAGAGTCTTCATAAGATCCCATTACGCGATCGATTGCAATCTCTTTAACGCATCATGCCTTCCTATAGATAATAAGAATATTATACTTCTCTTGCATTGCGAATATAATGTCCTTCGGCCTTAACCCCAGGCGCTGTTCAATGTGATTGACAACCAGTTCATTGACCAGCTTACTGCTTGCTTGTTGATGATCACTCTTCATCCATGACATTTCACTTGTATGTATGGACCTGTAAGTCTTAATCTTGAATATCTCCGCATCATTCACCTTAGATGCGTATACCCTCCATTCACACTTATCTTCCATACACGCCACGATGAATTTCTTGGATGTGGAATACAATACCTTGTATTGAAAGTTGTTACGAATTGCAAATTGGCTCAAAACATACTTACACATGCTCTTGTTCTTAAACGTTTGGCCAACGGCTATATCAATCAGGTCATCAAGTGGATATGAATACAGTGACAGGTCTAGATTGGTGAAACTAGCATCCTCGAAAGACACAATGGGAAGCCTAGTGGTGAAGTCCGATGTTCGAGCCTGCTTGAGCAATGGAATGTCACTTTCACTTACGTTTCTGGTGTTGGATGTTGAAGGCAAATCTACTCTCGTAAATCAAGGTGATGCCGTATATTCACTTCTGAGGTTCACGTCAGCCGACGCCCTCACTTAACTTGTCATGAAGTTTAATGTCTAAGCCTGCTCGGGTACTGGAGTGTTGCTTAGAGGAACCTGTGAAGGTGATGTCATATATTCATATTTCAAGATATGTTCCTCACTCAAACTTCCTATTGCTGGGGTGTCATGTTTGAACCCACTGTAAGCCACCGGGTCTTCGAGTACTCCCTCATTGACGCGCTGCATTGTCTCGATGAATAAATGGATGTAGTGATCCAGGTGCTTCAGTTGTGCTGCCAAGAACATTTTCACATCATCGTCTTTAATTACAGCTGGCGGGATTGATTCGTTTGCACAAGGATACAATACTTTCAACCTTATATCGTAATCTTCAGGTCTACTCTTCGCAATTTTGTACATTTTCAATAGAAGCTATTTATATGAAATGTCAACGCCCATGGTAGTAGGTTTCGAGTCTCCACCCTTGTACGTATATCGATTATTTTCGCTAAATAACTCCCCACCATATGAGCATAGGATGATTACCGAAGCCATTTTTTGAAAACAAACACAATAATATAACTCGTTTAGTATTCACATATATATATAGTGGATTTGACCGAGTAGTAGGAAACCCACCATTGTACTAGCTTAAATATGACCGACTTATTGGTCAGATTTTCAAAGTTCTAAATTACAGGGATGTATGCCACTCAGTCCGCGATGATTTTCACTCACTTCTAGGGCAGGTTCGCTCACTTCGCGATAAATTTCCCTTCACTTCTCGATCCTGAAGTGATTGAAAATGACTGCAAAGTGAGTGGGCCTGTTTGATTTTTGGGCTCACTTGTAATTACCATGTAAATGGGTAATAATTATTTACCTAGGTAATTACCACATCTTTCCCAATGTAGATGTGAAAACTTACTTTTTTAACACTTAAATCGAGAAATTTACAAAATCAATGTGGGGCCCACCGTGATGTAAGTGATTTACACGTATGATGGAAAATCAAACAGGCCCCAAGGGAATTGAATTGACCATGAAGTGAAGGGGAAATGACGGAATTGACCGTGAGAAGTGAAGGGAATTGACCGTGAAGTGAAGAGAATTGACCGTGAAATGCATGGAATTGACCGTGAAGTGAAGGGGGAGTTGACCGTGAAGTGAAGGGGATTGACCGTGAAATGAAGGGAATTGACCGTGAAGTGCATGGAATTGACCGTGAAGTGAAGGGGGAGTTGACCGTGAAATGAAGGGAGTTGACCGTAAAATGAAGGGAATTGACCGTGAAGTGCATGGAAATGACCATGAAGTGATGGGAATTGATTGTGAAATGCATGGAATTAATCGTGAAGTGAAAGGAATTGATTGTGAAATGAATGGAAATGACCGTGAAGTGAAGGGAATTGACTGTGCAATGCATGGAATTGATCGTGAAGTAAAGGGGATTGACCTTGAAATGAATTGAATTGACCGTGAAATGCATGGAAATGACCATGAAGTGAAGGGAATTGACCGTGAAATGCATGAAAATGACTGTGAAGTGAAGGGGATTGACTGTGAAATGCATGGAAATGACCGTGAAGTGAAGGGGATTGACCGTGAAATGCATGGAAATGACTGTGAAGTGAAGGGAATTGACCGTGAAATACATGGAAATGACCGTGAAGTGAGGAGTAATCGCCGGAATTGACCATGAAATGTATGAAAATGACCGTAAAATGAATTGAATTGACTGTGAAATGCATGGAATTGATTGTGAAGTGAAGGGGATTGAACGTGAAATGCATGGAAATGACCGTGAAGTGAAGGGAAATGACCGTGAAATGCATGGAATTGACCGTGAAGTGAAGGGGGATTAACCGTGAAATGCATAAAATTGACCGTGAAGTGAAGGAAATTGACCGTGAAATGCATTGAAATAACCGTGTAGTGAAGAAAATTAACCGTGAAATGTATGGAATTGACCATGAAGTGAAGGGAATTGACCGTGAAATTAATGGAAATGACCGTGAAGTGAAGGGAATTGACTATGAAATGCATGGAATTGATCGTGAAGTGAAGGGGATTGGCCGTGAAATGAATTGAATTGACCGTGAAATGCATTGAATTGAATGTGAAGTGAAGAAAAATGACAGTGAAATGCATGAAATTGACCGTGAAGTGAAGGGAATTGACTGCGAAATGAATTGAATTGACCGTGAAGTTAAGGGGATTCACATGGAATTAACCATAAAAATGCATAGAATTGACCATGAAGTAAAGGGGATTGACCATGAAATGTATGGAATTGACCGTGAAATGAATGTCTTTTTGGAAATTTGAATCGTAGTGATAAGAAATTCACAATTTCAAAGAAAGCAACAGATGTATTCAATATATAACATTCACAGTCGTATTACCAAAAATGCACTACAAATTCACCGTCGTATTACAGAAATGCATTACAATTTGACGGTAAAATGAGTAAAATTGACCAAGTAGTGCATGATGTTGACCGATCAATTTAGTATATTGACTGGGAACTTAGTGAAATTGACCACGAAACTTCGTCAAATTGACTACGAACTTCTTGAAGTTTATTAGATAGCCACGTAAAATTGACTTAGCAATGCATGAAATTGACTACTGAAATTGACCACAAACTTCTAGGTAAACACTTAAGAATTTACCTAGAATTTAAACTTCAAGGTAATTGACCGCGGACTCCAATCACTCCCTAACACTCAGTGAAATCTGTGTTCGAGAAAAAGAATAAAAGTGCGTTGATGTTAAACACGTTCTTCGGAGAAAAGTCTTCAAGATTTCACGTTTATCAATGCATTTGTGTCCTCTTAGAAAAAGAATGCACTTAGACTTGAATATAATGCAACATGGAAGATGTAATGTGATAGAATGATGAAAATTATATGGAGATTTAGTGAAAAAAAAAAGGTAAAAATAAGAAATAGGGATGATAGAGATGAGTCCGGACGTGTATTTGGGCGTAAAGGAGAGAATGGAGCGAAATTGAAGAAGCAGGAGCATTTTCGACCTATGAAAAGTCATCCGTATACAGCTGGGGCTTATTATGGGGAGCTAAAAAGAAGTGGGCTTTAAAAGGTTACTGGGCATAAATGGGTTGTTCAGTAGGAAATTTCTCTGGAAATTTTCAAAGAGTCATTATCTCCCTTTTTCTGGTGGTGTTGTCTACTTGAGTCTCGAATGTGCCTCATTTTTATGGTCATATACTAAATATATGAAAAATGAATGGACAGTGCGAATAAGACTCATACATCACGGTGGCCACTCAAAGCTCCTGCCCGTTCGCAGCTCGTGACCGCCGGACACAATGCAATCCGCGTCCCATGTGCGAGGGTTGATCCACCTTAGGTGGGGCCACCATAACATTTATGACAGCTCCATTCCATTCACATGTTTTGCCACTTCACTTTAAGGGCACCTGATAAAAAATGAGGTCAATTCAAAACTCAAGTGGAACAACGTAAAACAGGATGATTAAATTCCAGTAGTCCCTGAAAACATTCACGTGGCCACGGGGAATTTTTGACAAAGTCCACTGCGTCCATCCGTTTGGCCTGCTCGTTGGATGGTGTGGCCCAAAGCTGAGGCCGATAGCAAGCCTGGTGAGCAATACGATAGGAAACAGTGGGAAACAGCAGGATGGAGTGTCCCTAGTCAGAACATATGGAAGGTGAATTTCTCAAAATTAATAAGGTGTCCCCATGTATGGTTAGGGTTTGTTTACACGGCAATCAACGTTACTCGATGGGCCAATCTTGAAAAAGCTGAGCTCATTTTAAAGTATAAACTAAAAAAACAACTTATTGTACGATCCACCCAACCCACCTAAGCTAATAAATGCTGCATAAGAGAGTGGGAGGCCGGCCCCTGCCCCTCCAGAGGTGCACACCCATTTAGGAACATATGCCAAAGGCCTTTGGTGGGTAAAGAGAGAAGTCACTGGAGAACTACCAAATCCAATGACTTTGATTTGTTCTTACCATTCTGTCATCGGTCACTGCTGGGTCGGTTGGTGAGTCACCCAAAAGCATCGAGAAAGGTGGGTATTTAAAGTTCAGGTGGACCACATCATAGTAAGCAGTGGGGATTTGAACTCCCATTTGAAAATTTTCCAGGGCCACTATGATATTTATTTTTCCATCCCACCTATTCACAAGATCACACAGGCATATAGACGAACAGAAAAGATAAAAATTAGCTTATTCAAAACTTATGGGGCTCACAAGTTCTCAATGCCAAGCATTTGATCCCCACTGTTATCTGTGGCGTGGTCCACTGGAGAGATTTAGAACTGTCATTTTTTAGATGATGCCCTCAATGAGCTGGCATTAGCTGGCAAAATGGTTGGATCGTGGAAACGCATGCATCACGATTGCCCACGGAGTTTCCACCAGTGCCGACCAGTGCCGAACTCGGGATCACAGGTGGCTCGACCGTAGTAGGTGGGAGGCACCGTGAAATTTGTGACACGTGGATCGTCTTGGGTCACGAGTTGCTCGACAGTACGTGGGGGCCACCGAGATATTTGTGACGTGTTGATCGTCTTCGTCGAAGGCACGGGGAGATTATCCTGTGGCAAATCCACACCAACACTCGGTGTTCAATAATTGGCTCTATAAAGTGATTCCCTGGGGGGACTAAAGAGAAACACCTCTCTCTCTCTCTCTCTCTCTCTCTCTCTCTCAATCTCTCCACCATGGAATCAAAAGATCTTCACGTGTTCTTCATCCCTTTCATGGCCCATGGCCACATGATTCCCATGATGGAGACTGCTCGAGCCTTCGCAGAACGTGGTGTGACTGTTTCAGTAATCACCACCCCCGCCAACGCCTCGTATTTTCAAAAGACCATCGACCGTGCTGCTCGCACCGGCCACTTTATCAAGCTCCATTTCGTCCATTTCCCTTGTTCTGAGGCTGGCTTACCAGACGGCTGCGAAAATACCGACCACATTACCTCCCCAGCCATGCTCCCGGGTTTCTGGAAAGCCATCGGCATGATCCAGAGCCCAGTAGAGCGACTCATCGAAGAACACCGCCCAGGCTGCATTGTCTCTGACATGAACTTGCCATGGACAGCTGACATTGCTCGCAAGCACGGCATACCGAGGATTGGTTTCGGTGTGAGCAGCTTCTTCTCCGTTGTTGCTTGGGAATGCATAAGACGTTACAGACCCCACGACAATATTGATAGTGACTTTGAGAAATTTGTTGTGACTGGTCTCCCACATCGAATTGAGATGACAAGGTCTCAATTGCCTGACTTTTTAAGAGTCCGAACCGGTTTCACCGACTACATAGATCGTATCGACAAAGCTAACGATATGAGCTACGGCATCCTTGTCAATACTTTCTATGAAGTGGAGCCAGCTTACGTGGACTACTATAGAGAGTCGGGTAGGAAGGCATGGACTATCGGCCCAGTTTCTTTCTGCAATCAGGACATCATAAACAAGTCTGAGAGAATAAAAAAGGCTTGCATTGACGAAGACGAATGTCTGAGATGGCTCGACTCCAGGAAGGTGAGCTCGGTTATCTATGTTTCTTTTGGGAGTGTCGTCATCCACTCCGACCAACAGCTGCTCGAGACAGCATTTGCACTGGAAGCATCCGGCCATCCATTCATTTGGGTGGTGAAACGCCATGATTCATCATTACCAGATGAAGCATGGTTGCCGATCGGATTTGAGGAGAGAATGAAAGGGAAAGGCCTAATAATAAGAGGGTGGGCCCCACAAGTCATCATCCTCAACCATCCATCCATTGGAGCGTTCGTGACGCACTGCGGTTGGAATTCGGTGCAGGAGGCGGTGCATGCAGGCCTACCGATGATCACGTGGCCTTCCTTCTCGGAGCAGTTCTGGCAGGAGAAGTTGATAACGGACGTGTTGAAAATCGGGGCTGGCGTAGGGGTTATGGAATGGGTTGGGTGGATGCAAAAGGAGTGGCCATTTGTGAAGAGGGAGGACATAGAGAAGGCTATAAGGCTTGTGATGGACGGAGGAGAAGAAGCTGATGGAATGAGAAAGCGAGCCAAAGAGCTTGGGAAAATCGCCAAGGGCGTTCTGGATGTAGGTGGATCGTCTTACAATGACTTGACCCGTCTGATCGAGGAGCTGAAGACGTGTGTCCAGCAACAAAACAACCACCATTAAGATTGCATGATGGACGGTGAGCATCAGCTCTATGTAGCAAAATAACAAACTAGTACCGTAAGATTACGTGTCCCCTTCCACGCGCATTTTGATGAACGGTCTTGTTTTATATTTGCAGTTGTGGTTGTAAGGTTGATTAATCTACACCGTCCATCTAGCTTGTTTTAACTTACTAAAATGCCATTATCCGCACCTGGAACTTTGGTATGTCCGTATGCGTATGCAATAAAGCTCATGTACCAGCATGGCATGATAGATCTGAGGTCCAATCCATGTTCCAGGGTTGGATCGCTATGCACTCGCTCAAGAAACTGTACGGCTCTAACAAACGTGGATGAAGTTTTCCAACCCGTCCACCAGTGATCTATTTTTGGAAAACATGTACCAGTCCGACCAACCTAACGGATGGATTAGATCCGGCACAGGGAATTGCGTCCTACCCTGCCGGTCTCTAGCCCCGAACGGGCAGTCCTATGGGCGGGCCCGCTCTGATGTATCTGTTTCTCCTGGCCCTCCATCCCTTCTCTTGGATCATTTCATGGTATAAGTATAAAAAACTGAGGCAGATCCAGCGCCAAGGGAGGCCACACCACGTATGACCCTTCACTGCATTTAATGCTTACAGTTGCATTAAATGTATGGGTCATCTGTAATGTTGTTCACTTGACTGTTGGATCTGTTTTAATTTTGTGCTTGTACCATAAAATGACCCTAGAGGAGGGATGGACCGCATGGATAAACCGATACATCATAGTGAGCCTGTTCCGGATAGAGATAGTGGGCCCGCCAACAAAACTGCCTGTTCGGGGTAGAGATGGGTAGGTGTAGGATGCAATCGGCGGCCAAATGCGACGTGTACTTGAGCTTTACTGTACACACCTGTTATTAAAAAAAATTTCAAATCAATGTGATGTTTATACGATTCTAGATGTAGCCATATGCCATGGCATATGATGGATGCCAAGTGGATTTCCTCCCTATCCTTTGCTAGGAAGTTACTGCCCTGAAAATCTAGATGGAGATCATTTTATGACTTAAGACCAAAAGTAAATAAGATCCAAGGCTCAAGTTGGCAGAACTAAGGGCTCGTTTGTTTTCTTATTTACCATTTACAATGGGGGTAAATAGGCTGTAATTAAATATTTCTACTGATGGGAAGAGGGGAAATATCATTTTTGGATCTCACCATAATGTATGTGATCGGTCCACACCACCTATCTATTTTATCAAATCATTTTATCGCTTGTGTCAAAACATTAGGTAAGTTATAAGCCCAATTCGACCACACCGCAGCAAACAAGAAGATATTGACATCCATACTTGAAATGCGAAGCCATCTGTGGTCCCACACATTGATTTGTATATGTGATCCAACCTTTCATGTGATCGCACATACACTAATGAAAGAAAAACACAAATATCAGCTGGATACAAAAGTCCTGTGGCCCACAGGAAATTTTCAATGGTGTGTATTTAATCCCTGTATTTCTTGTGTCGTGGTACACTTAAACTCTGAATATGTCTCTATTTTCAGTTTCTGCCTAAAACGAGCTGCTATAATGAATGGACGGCTTGAATCGGAGATATATCATGGTGGACCTGCAAAATTTTTAAAATTTTTCTTAATAGCAGTGTCAAGTCAAATCAAAGCTTTGTATGTATGGCAAACAGACACGGTAATCACGTGGGCTTGTAAAATTTTCAAAGTTTTTCTTGATATTAGTGTCAAGTCAAATCAAACTTTTGTATGCATGGGCGGCGGCTAAGGTATATTTCTTGTGGACAATAATGATTATTTATTTACTTCAATTATCAGCCGGAAATAAGAAAATAAATACACTAAAATTAAAAGGTGGGTAAGGAAATTTATATCCTTGAAACATCCCCGTGGTCAGCAGTGCTGTTTGCCTGCCATCCACATTGTTAACAAGGTCGCTCCTCCTTCGGATGAACCGAAAATAAATATATTACCTGATGCAAAACTTAATGGGCCCCACGAATATTTCAAGGGCGAAAGTTCAATCCTCGTGTTTTCATCCTACTTTAGTATTGAATCCGACTAACTTTAGGCCACATGTTATAAAATAAGCTTACAAAACCGATGAACGGTGTTCTCACAAACATCACGGTGGTGGTGGTGGTCCCAACTAAGTTTACAACGGAGCAACTTTTGCAGGAAATCCGCGTCCGTTGAATGAGCTTTTATCGTACACCGCGACCGACTGACAGTGTGAAAATCAATGTGATTTGTGCAAATCAATGTGATGTGATTATCCTACAAACGTAGGAGGGCCCACTGTAAATTCGTGAGAAATTCATCTTACCTATCCTGTCATTTTATGACATACTTAAAAAAAAATAAAAAATGTGCCAGATCTAATATTCTAAGGGCCAGTTCGGACGGGCCCATCCCATGAGATTGGATTGTATTTGGGTGGATGGCAAGTAATGATGGCTGTCTCAGTGGATTGCTGGCAATGGGATTGCTATATCCAGAGAATTTACCACCGAGTATGTTTGCCTCGCTTGGCCACTCTGGAAATTATGTCAGCCAATCCTAGGATTGCTCTGTCTAACCAAACATGTCCCAAGCAAAATAGATGGGATTAAGAGAGATTGAGTGGATTTCAAGGTAATGATGGTGATGTCAGTAGATTGCTGGCAATCCCATGGGATTGCTATATTCAACTTCTGCCTGTTTGGCAAGCCCGGCCAAATCCTGGGATTGCTCCTTCCAATCCATCTTAATACAACCTAATCTCATCCACCTTGCCCGTCCAAATAGGACTTAAGTGGCTGAAAACGTGCAGATTTAATATCTGCAGTTGAAATGTTCGTGGGGCCACGGATGTTTTGAATATAGGATGCGGATTGCATCCTACCCAGCGCGTCTCAGCTGGGAACGGACAGGAGCTTAGAGTGGCCACCGTGATATATGAGTCTTACCCACACCATCCATTCAATTTTTATTTTATTTTATTTTATTTATTTATTTATTTTTATCATTCTTTATATAAGCATAAAAATGAGTCAGATCCAAGGCTCATTTGGACTACCCAACGAGGCTTAACAGAAGTTTATATCCATGTTTTCTCTTCGTCCGGGTCCATGTAACTTTATGAATACGTTGGATGTCAAATAAACATCACGGGCTTTCCTTATCGGTATCTTCATTTATAAGGAGGAAACAAAGGATACCCTGGCTTGACCAGGGACCCACCCTCCAACGCTAATATCAGAATCTAAGTCTAAGAGTAATGGTGTTATGGTGAGAATGTGTGTGTACCTTTCACTTATCGGCATATTCATTTATAGAGGTGAGGTGCTCCAGAGGGCTTTCCTAATCGGAGTAGATGTCTATCTTATGTGATTTCGTAATCCATGATATCCCTATATTCTCGGGGATTCTGGTTTATCTCCCGAAGATCTCGGGTGGAGATGTGGAGTTTCAATAGGTAACTTCCGAAAAGGGGGCAACGAAGCTCGACCGATCCTTATCCTTTAAACACTGTCGTGTAAAGGTAGATTATGCAATGAATCTCCATCCGCTCTATTGGCTGACCCAAGTTATGGGTCAAACTAGGGCTTGGACGGAACTGGGGCTCGACCAACTGAATGGGTCGGCTTCAACTTTCCTCTGAAAGGTCATCGCGGGGACCTGGAGGTGCATTATCCTCTCTCGGAGGTCTCGCTTTGTGGCTCAGGACATGCAAGCCACGGTCGGGCTCGGCGCCTTGCGATCCGAGCTATGTCTCTCCATCTAGCGTTTAGGGGCATGGGCTTTATTCAGACTCGGTACCCAACGAGTCTGAGCCATTGCTTCTCTACTCAGTCAGACCTTCAAGCCGATTCAAGGACTTATTATATTTTCCCCCAAACAGTGAGCCCCCTACTCCTTGTGTCGTCTCAAGGTGGTCAAGGAGTAGTTTGGAGCTGGGTCGGGTTGTATATGGATCGAGCTTATGATGAAGCATTTATTGGCTGTAAGGCGGTTTGTACGGTTATTGAGACATGTCGCCTCGTTTAACCACGCGTCGGTTTAGTTTCTCGAGGCCACACGATCGGGACGACCGTCGTTTCAGCGGCGGAACGAATAAGAGAGAGACACATGGCGGGATGCTCGATGGCGTTACCAATCAGCATGTGGGGTGCCGCCACGTGTCGCGTCGAGCGTTCGAGGGGGCGTCGATTCAGTTTTTCAATTAATGCAAGGGCCACGTGGCACGGCTATAAATAGGGACGCCCTATCGCGTAACCTTAGCCATTTTCACGCCTAATTGCACTTTCAACCTCTTTACTTTCCTCACACCTCTTTGCTGCGATTTTCGGCACTTCATCCCCCCTTCCTCTGTGATTTTCGGCGTTGTTGCATACCTCCGGAGAGCTCCTTCTTTCTCCCCTTCTTTTACTTTCAGCAATGTCAGGCCCAGTAAGCCCTTGGGATGGAGAATACAATGGCGAGGGTGAAGCGAGCCACTTTTGGGCGGTGTCAGAATCACCTTCATTGTTGGCGGAGGTTGTTGTAGAGGTGGATGCCTTGTTCCGTCACTCGCAGAGGGTGTCGGACTCGCCGGCGGAAAGGCAGGCAGTGTCGTCCAGGGTGTCGGATCCATCTCCTGGACAAGAGAACGTAGGGGGTTTTTCTTGCCATTCTAACCCTTCGGCCGAGGAAGAGGCCGAAGAAGTTGAAGTCAATGAAAGGGATAAGGGGCCAGTGCCTTCCGTCCTGATTGCTGACGATTTATTAAGGATCAGGGTCGGATATCATATCCCAAGCTCAGTCATTCTGGGTCTCCCTCGGCCTAACGAGCTACCCAACCAACCCCCTGCAGGGGCAGTTGTGATGTTCCAGGTCGCGATGTAGTGCGACCTCCTCTTGTTGCTCTAGGGAATAGCTGGGACTCTGTTGGGCAGCCTCGGCATGGCTCCGGCAGATCGTACCGAAAGGGTTGAGGGACCTTTTTGGCTGCGCGGTTCTCTGGGCCGAGATGAAGCAGCCTGAGCTAACAGTGGAGGAATTCCTCCATCTGTATCAAATACGGCCAAACTCTTAGCAGCCCGGCTGGTATTACTTTTACTCCTGGCAGAATACCGGTGGGGCTCTAATAATCGATCCCCCTTCTTCTAACAAACACTGGAGGGATCGGTGGTTTTGGGTCATGGGTCGTTAGGAAATGGCCGCGCCAGGGCCCTTCCAACCCTTCGTCCCCCGAGCCTTCTCTGAAGCAGGTAGTTCGCGCGATATTAGATCTATTGCTCTAGTTGAATCCCTTTTATGCTTTCTGATATTCTCTTCTATTTTTCAGTCATCCCCAAGCATCCTCTGAAGCTTAACTCGGGCTCTTTGGCTCAGATCCAGAACTTTCGAGCCCTAAGTCCGGAGAGGAGATCCTGTAGAAGGCTTCTCCAACTGGAGCTTCTTCTTCAATTTGGTTTTGATACTGCTTTGATCGGTAAAGATGAGCTCGGAATAAGAGTTAGTTGTTTTTTTTTTTTACTATCTTGCTGATCATTTCTTGGTTTGCAGAGATGTCTAAAGCTCGGCCCCCACTTCGTCCTGCATCTAAGGTCAGGCCCCCACCTCAGGTGGATCTTCGGGCATCGAAGAGACAAAGAGCAGTCTCCATGGGCCTGGCTAGGGTCGCTCCCCCTTCTCCTCTGACCGTTATAGAGATTGAGGAAGGTATAGAGGTGGCGGAGGCGGTTTCTCATGAGCCTCGAGAGGCTCCCGAACCAGGGCCGTCTGCGGCGCAGGAGCCTCCTAGAAGAGAGGAGGAGGAACCTCCGAGGGGGGAGGCCGCTGAGGAAGAGAGGGGGAACTTCCATCGGTCGGTTGAGGGGATACTCATCTGGACAAGCAAGCAGATGCCCGAAGGAAAATTCTTTGGCCTTTTAAAGCTGCCCTCCCTAGAGCAGACACTTGCTCGGATCACGACGTCGCTTGTAAGACCCGTATCATAGTCCTTACCATTCCGTAGATCCCCGCAATCCTCCCTGTCGAATTCCGGCAACCTTCGACCTTTATTTGACATTTGCGCACGATCCTAAGCCGAGTCCTGTTAACCTGAGTTAACTCAACCCGAGACTTGTACCCTAGCGACCGCGCCGTTGCCGCGGTTCCGATGCCGCGTCTCTCTCACCGAGGCGATACCCAGGCTAGGAGATGTGGGCCCACGTTCAGTTCGAGAAAATGCCGCGCATTTGCAATCCCAAGAGAATCTCTACAATATGTCCCATCAATCAAGTGCATATCAATCACCTCATGTCAAGTACAAGAGCAACCCCAAAGTCAACTCTCTCTCTTACACACTCTTACATGTCAAGTACATACCCATCACCATCACTCACTCACGCATCCCTCTCTCTCTCTCTCTTTACATCCCATCCTCTCTCTCTCTCTCATTCCTTCACTTTCAAGCAAACCTCATGAGAGTTCAACCGTTCAAGCAAGAGCATTCATGAGATAGAGCTTTGTGTGTGGCCCACCTTCTTACCTCCCATCTCCACCATCCAAAGACCATCTCAACCATTGGAATTGTTTCCTTGGAGCTCCAGAACCTATAGGCGGAAGAAGGAAGATGAGATCTAAAGGTGGGTGTTTTATGATTTAATTTTTATGATTTGAGGGCCCACATATGGTGGGACCCATCTTGATCTATGTATTGCAACCATGGAGGGCCCATAATGGCGGGGTCCCTCCATCACCATCCGATCTCTCTTTTCCCTTTTGTATGGTAATGATGATGATGAAGTGTGTGGCCCACCATGATGTTTACGTCCATGCCATTTACCGGTGAACCCCATCCATGTGGGACACACCATGATGTTTATATGTCATCCCAACTGTCCATCCAGGACGTGGTCCACCCCACACGTATAGGTGGAGCCCTCCTTGATGTATTTATTCCAATCCACTCCGTCCATCCATTCAAACGGTGTGACCCACCATGATTATGTGTCTTCATCGACGTCGTCCATCTGTTTTATCCAAGCCATCCAGTGGGCCTGGATGATGAGGAAATACAAATATCAGATTGATCCAATCAGGTGGGGCACATCCATGTGGGACCCACCATGATGCTTGTGTTGTATCCATGCCGTCCAGCGTCCATGGATGCTGGGCGTGGCTAACACTGGAGTGTGAACTGATGGTGGTGTGTGGCTGACAGTGAAGTGTGAACAGACAGTGGGGTCCGAGGGACCCACCCACATCATCCACCCATTTTGATGGGCCACACCGTGATGCGTGTGGGGTATCCACCGTCCCTGGACGGTGGGACCCACCCCACGTGTGGGGCAACCCTTGATGAATGTGTATGTCCAGGCCGTCCAGGGCCTGGACGTTATAATATATTAAATATTATATTAATATATAATATGATATATTATATATTATATTATAATATAATATTATATAAATATTTTTTTAATATTAAATGTTGTGGTGGGCCCTACGTGGAACCCACCTCTGTTTTTTTTAAAGGCAGCCATGCTGCACGTACAACAGCTATGTAGCTGCTCTCTCTTAATGTCAGCAAGTTCTGCAGGTCCCACGTGATGTACATGTACATCCAAGTTGTTCTGACGGTGAGACCCACTCCAGATGTATGTGTTTCATCCCTATGGCATGGGCCCCAATGATGTATGTGCTTAATCTCCACCGTCCACTGTTTGAATGGTGGGACTCACCATGATGCATGTGTTGTATCCAAACCGTCCAACCATTTGTAAGATCATTTTATGGCATGGAATAAATGAGTGAGTCAGATCTAAAGATCAAGTGGACTCCACCATTTACAATAATAGTGGGGCACAGTGACATCCACCGTTCAAACTTCTAAGGGCCACAGTGGTTCCCACTCAAGCTGATATTTGGTTTTCACTTCATCTATCTCTATGTTAACTTATGAATTGGTCGGATCTCAAAAATACATAAGGGTGGGCCCGATTTGATACATATGAGGCCCATCGATGCGGCCTATTTGATATACATGAAGCGCATTGGTGCGGCCCAAATAATGCGGCCCATGTGATGTGGCCCACTTGACATATGAGGCCCATGGGCGAAGCCCATTGTGATGTATTTGAGGCCCATGGGTGAAGCCCATTGTGATGTATTTGAGGCCCATGGGTGAGGCCCATTGTGATATATTTAAGGCCCATGGGCGTGGCCCATTATGATTCGTTTAAGTCCCTTGTACAACGCCCAACGCAATATATGAGAGGCCCACAAAGGGGCCCAACGTGATGTATTGTGGCCGATACGTTGTGTATGAATCCCTTATGTGGGCTACTCCTTAGGAGCAATGTTGGTTAGATGTCCACATTGATGGGTAATGATGGTTGAATGTCCACATTGTGACCTTCCCTTAGGCCTTGTCAGGCCCATTCTCATCATTCTCTTAGTGGGTTAACCTAAATAAGTGGGCCCCATTCACCATAGACGGATGGCTCCGTGCTATCGGATTTGATATAACCACGACCGAGGGTCGATCTTTATATTATGGTTGATCGACTGTTCATCTGTGGACCCCACCTTGTTTATATGCTGATTATATAGGTCGATTCTGATTGTCGAGGCTGAGTATCGAGGCCGATTCTGATTTGTGGAGGCTGATTCCAATTCCAATTCCGATTGTCAATGCCGATTATCAAGGCCGATTCCAATAGTCGAGGCCGATTGTTGAGGCCGATTCTGATTCCGATTGTCGAGGCCGATTCCGATTGTCGATACCGATTCCGATTGTCAATGCCGATTATCGAGGCCGATTCCGATTGTCGAGGCCAATTTCGATTGTCGATACTGATTCCGATTGTTAATGCCGATTATCGAGGCCGATTCCGATTGTCGAGGCCGATTCCGATTGTCGATACCGATTCCGATTGTCGATGCCGATTATCGAGGCCGATTCTGATTGTCGAGGCCGATTGTTGAGGCTGATTCTGATTTCGATTGTCAAGGCCGATTGTTGAGGCCGATTCTGACTCCGATTGTCGAGGCCGATTCTAATTGTCGATATTGATTCCTATTGTCAAGGCCGATTATTGAGGCTGATTCCGATTTGTCGAGGCCGATTGTTGAGGCCGATTGTTGAAGGCGATTCTGATTCTGATTATCGAGGGCGATTCCGATTATCGATACCGATTCTAATTGTCAAGGCCGATTCTGATTATCGAGGCTTTCCGATTATCGATACCGATTCCAATTGTCAAGGCCGATTCCGATTATAGAGGGCGATTCCGATTGTCGATACCGATTCCAATTGTCAAGGCCGATTCCGATTGTCGAGGCTGATTGTTGAGGCCGATTCCGATTGTCAATATCGACTCCGATTGTCGAGGCTGATTGTTGAGGTTGATTCCGATTCCGATTGTCGAGGGCGATTATCGAGGCCGATTCCGATTGTCGAGGCCAATTATCAAGGCCGATTTCGATTGTTGAGGCCGATTGTTGAAACCGATTGTCGAGGCCAATTATCGAGGCCGATTTTGATTGTCGAGGCCAATTATGATTGTCGATACCAATTTCGATTGTTGAGGTCGATCATCAAGGCATATTCCGATTGTCGAGGCTGATTATCAAGGCCGACTCGGTTTGTCGAGGCCGATTCCGATTGTCGAGGCTGATTATTGAGGCTGATTCCAATTATCGAGGCCAATTCTCGAGGTCGATTCCGATTGTCGATACCGATTCCGATTGTTAAGGCCAATTATTGAAGCCAATTCCGATTGTCGAGGCCGATTCCGATTGTCGAAGCCGATTATCGAGACCGATTATGATTGTCGAGGCCGATTCCGATTGTCGAGGCCAATTCTGATTGTCGATTATCGATTTCGATTCTGATTATCGAGGCCCGATGAGATGCATATGCAGCCCATATTTGAGGCCCATTTGATGTGCATTTGGCCCGTGTTTGAGGCTCAATGTGATGTATATGCGGCCCGTATTTGAGGCCCGTTGTGATATGTATTCAGCACGTGTTTAAGGCCCAATGTGATGTATATGAAGCCTATGTGATAAGGCTCATTGTGATGCATTTGAGGGCCAGGCGATGGAGCCCATTGTGATGTACGTTAGGCCCGTGTGAAAGGCCCATCGTGATGTGTATTAAGCTCTTGGGTGAGGCCCATGATGTTGTATATTTGGCCCTTGTGTGAGGTCATGGGTCCATATGGGTCATTCCTTGGGGGCAATGTTGGTTAAATGTCCACATTGTCGAGGTTGATTGTCGATGCTGATTATAGATACCGATTATGAATATGTGACAGCATAACATCATGATATATGCACATACGCATCATCTGCATGTTTGTTATGAGATATGATTAACCATTGCATATCTCATAGTGCCGGTTGTTATGAGACTCCCTGATAGGCGGAGATTGTCTCACATGAGCGCACGATATGTGCAGGATTGATGCATGACTGGATTGTATGAGTCATGCATCTTGCATTGTGTACTGTGATTACTGTACGCCCTAGCGACATCAGGGTCGTAGCCTCTACAGGCATATCGTGGATGGCCAGATGAGACACCGAAAATCTGTTCTACATGGGGTGCTATAGATATCCCTGGGTGAAAGTCCATAAACTCTCTTGGTTCCAGAGGTTGCTCCAATGTCTAGACTGAGTGGATGCATGGGCGCATGAGGGCCGTATACCATTAGGTCGCGTCTCCCACTGTGTTGTCGTCGGTTGGAAGGGGGTGCGGCCTTACCTGCCCGAGAGGAGGGGGCAATGCTAGGCTGAGTCTGACCAGCTCGAGGAATGGGTTCGTTATCAACGAGCCGAGCCCGATATTGGCAGGTGGATAGTGAGGTCTCTTCCACTCACCTTATTGCGCGCGATGGGGCGGCAATCTGGTTTGGAGTGCAATAGACCCCGGTGATTTTCCATAGAGGAACCGTTCTGATATGTGGACTTATTGAGCAGGAATCGCATACTCATTCATTCATTCATTCGCTATCCATTCGGGCTGGTGATGCTCAACTATTTGTTACAAGTACCTTCGTATGACTAGGATTTCGATTGGGCGCGCGACCAACCTAAGATCAGGAGTTTACCACATTGTGTCTGACTATCCAAATTTAGGTATGAGACTTGTTTGGATAGAATTCCCTTGTGATGGATCCTATAGCCTGCGATACTGTAACAGCCCGGATTTTTCCCAACCTGGGATTAGACGTCCTTAGGCAATGGGTCGCTCCTAACGCCTTATTAACTCGGCAGAACTGAATCCCATAGTCTAAAATCGCTTCTGAATCCATTTCCTTCACAAATCCCACCCTTCACCACCTTGTTCTCTCAAAATTTTTTAAAGCACTTTCATCCTAGACACTATCCTAAACTAGCTAAGTAGTATAACTTGGATCACTTTATATACAAATTACAAAGGACTAAGTGCCACCTCAGACAGAAATCATACAGGACTAAGTCCTTTAGAAATTAGGCGAGAATTAGCCAGTGTTAAACTAGAGTACCTGTGAAATTAGCACCAATCGCTTTAAATACAATCTGCAAGACCAAAACTTGTAGAATCATTGACGCTAGGGTACCCTAAAATCTAGGATCAATCTCATTACCCGGCTGCTCTCGGGAGCATCTCGAAACTCCGTATCAGATCTGGACCGCACGTCGGAAGTCCGATTAACACGAAGTTAAGGAATTAGGACAGCCTTGCTAGGCTTGACAACCATCTCAAAAATCAAATCCAGACAGTGTCCCACGGCTGTTCGCTTGAGTCCGGAGCGAGAGAGTGTGAAAACGTTTTTTTCTTTACAAAATAAATATCTTGAATAGTAATCTGGCACGTGTTGCTTGCGGATCAGTTTTAAGCAACCAGACTGTCAGAATCAGACCAAATTACACCCTCGGATCAGGAGAAATTTCATACACATTTACGTGTACTCGGAATCTCCGATCGAGATCCGCTGACCGTTGAACTGAAACTGGTCTGCTACGCGTGATTTGGAATCCCGACCGAAACGAAAACTTAACTAAACGTATATCTGGTGTCGGTGAGCTTAAGTCCGACCTTTGGCTCAGGGAGGCCCGCTAGAAGTCCTCCGTTGAGCTGGAAAAGTCCTGCTTTGGTTATAACCTAAGTATACTTTGACCTGGAGTCTATTTCGGTGAGTTTTTAGACTATATAAGGACCTTAAACCCTCTCTCATTGCAGCCATATGAATTTGAGAGAAACCCTAGAGAGAGGAGAGAGAAAAGAGAGAGAAAGTGTGGGAGATGTGGGAGAATCTCCCTGCCATGTTTCCCTGCCGCTCCACGAGCTCCACCACCCTGTTCTAATCGCTTTCCCGGTGATTCCAGCTCCGTTTCTAGGTAAAAAACCCTAACCCTAATCTGTTTGGGTTTGATAGTTGTAGGTTATGACATAGCTAACCTATTTCGTTCTATAGGTTGTCAATCTGCTGAATACGAAAGCTTAGCAAACCTATCGGATCCGTTACGATTTTACGACAAAAGGTGCGAACTTTAGGTGTATAGGTTATGGTTTTCAACGCTTTCAATGTCAGATAATGATAGATTTATGATCTGCATGCAATTGCACATGTACAAAGTGCTTTCTGTTTTCTGTTTCGATTAAAGATGTAGATTATAGAATTTTACATATTCTAGGTATTCGTAGAAAATACCGTATACGTATAAATTTTTGAAATGTGTTTGACATGATTATTTGTTGTATGAATATACGATATATGGATAAAATACTTATTTGGCGAAAGGATTCTCTCAAATACATGTTTTACTAATATACACTATGTATGTAGAAATACTGTATTGTAGAAAGTACCGTATACATTTATATTTTAGAGATGTGGTTGCCATGATTATTTGTTGTATAAATATATTATATATGCGTAAAATACTTGCTTGGCGAAAGGATAGCCCTAATACATGTTTTGCTAACATACACCATGTATGTTGTAATAATATATTCTAAGTGTTTGTGAAAATGACCGAATGAGTATAGAATTCTCATTCGTGCTCACCATGACTAATTGTCATGGATATATGATTGTTTATTGGCGATCCCCCTTTGACGAAAGGATTTGCCCTAAATCACGCCACGGCCAATATTCACTACTTATATTAAAATGTGTGGCCCAAGTGTTTTTGGAAATAACTGAATGAATATGGAACTTGGATTCTTGCTTGCCATGAATATCCATCGTGGGTGTACGCGTGTTATGATTGGGGCAACTCCCTAGCGAAAGGATTTGGCTTAATGCATATGTGATCAACATATGTCATGTATGTTGATGCATGTCTTTTAAAGTGTTTGTTGAAATGTCTGAATGAGTAGTGGTTAGCAAATTGTAATGTATAAGGGTGTTGAGATATGATTCTCAACTTTCTTTAACTATGTGTATGTTTTCCTTGGATAGTTGTGTGATTAGGAATTGAATATGTACAAACTCATGCTTGTGTTGTGCTTCATAACATACTCAACTGCTTTTATGATTTTATCTATGTAATGCATATGTTTAAATTCATATTTACGTTGTATGATCCATCATGGGTGATGGGGGAGTGGAGCAACGAGTGCGTACAACAGCCTTGGCAGCCCTAAACGGATAATATCAGTCTTGATTGTATGATTTGAATCTTGATTCATTACTGCTTTAATTATCTGTAATTGAATGTGATTGGGGCTATGATTATAGTCCAGACAATCGGTAACGAAAATGAATGTGTGGCTGAGTTTCATTTGCCACGTGAGACGTGTTTGACGAACCCGAGTCGTACTTCGGTTGGCGATAGTGGTTGGCCACACGAAGTGCTTATGCGCTTCATATCGTTCAACTTGTCGTGAGCTCAGCTAGCTGAGCTCGTCAAGTAACCCGATCTGTCTAATGTATGTTCACCATGTTTGGACGCTACTGCTTGAACCTAGGGTACCAAACTTACCAGTGAAATTCCTTTTAACCATGGTACCTCGATCCGCTAAGACTCATGAGTCGGACATGGTGGTATGGGACACCGTAGTCGAGCTGTCGGCTTACGCTGGGGTTACGTGCCTCCCCGTAATAACCAGTGAGCAACCAGACTCGTAAGCCGATTATGGTGGTATGGGACACTATATTCGAGCTGTCGACACCTACGGCGAGAGCTAAATACGGTGAGACCTGTATTCGTGCTGACGGGTGACGAGTCCTCCGTAGTGTTTTCGAGTATACTCTAAGGTCTGTGATTGGCGACGAGCCCTTCACAGCAACTAGAGCATGAGTTGAGCCCAGTACGATGAGATCTGTATTCGAGCTGACGGCCAACGATTGAGCCGAGTACGGTGAGACCTGTATTCGAGCTGACGGCCAGCAATTGAGCCGCATACGGTGAGATCTGTATCCGTGTTGACGGGTGACGAGCCCTTTGTGATGCCTTCGCTATGCCTCTCAATCCATAATATCGTATGAGACTAACTAGGAGTGACGACCCTAGAATGGATCATGTTTGGGAATGATACAAGGGAGGTACCTTAGTTTCCCAATACTGCTGTTTGAAATAGACTAATAATTACTCGGTAATCATGCTCATCATCGCACTGCATGTGCCTGGTAGATGTGGAGCACTAAGGGATGAACGCATTCGCGAACGTAAGATGGTGTCGTATGAGGGTGGTTTGGCAAAGGCATTCATCATGTCATTTCATACTTGCATTTAATAAGAGTAGTTAGGATTGTTTGATTGTACTGCTTTATCATTACTGCTTGACTGAATTGATAACATATTAACCTATGCTTTACTGTTCCACTGAGTTGATCACTCACTCCCACGTTACGGGATGGTGTTGTACACACCAACCAGATTTGTTGAGTTTCAGGTGTTGGCGATGCTTATGAAGCAGAGCCGGACTGCTACTATGATGTTGAGGAGGATTTCTCCTACATGTAATCTCTGGCAGGTCTATGAAGATCTGATATTGTATTGACGGGGCTATGGTACTTGGGATAGAAGACATTACACTTACACATTTGGTATATTTTAGAAATGTACTTGAAATTTATTAACCTGGTAATGTTATCACACTCTGGAGACTCATCACAGTTTGTTATATATTTTATATATCTATCACAGTCTTCCACTTGCAATTTAACTGTCTCTGGAGTATGATAAGCTGTTTTGGCTTAATCTCACTCATGTTCAATGCACCATTACGGACAACATTCAATCATCATTATTTATGTTGCATAAGTGATGTTCTTGAACTCGGGTGTCGAGTTACTACTCGACCCCCGATTTTTCGGGATGTTACAAATACTACGTACTATCATCCCGACTTCACTCTAGCTTAGTCATTTCATTCACACCACATATTACATTGCATCCTCGACATTTGATATTGGCTTATTATGTTCTTGCATCGCATAGCCTTGGTACAGCTGATAGCATTCATGGACTTACCAGTATGTTTTCGTTTACTCTGATATCGTATGATTCATGAACTTGCCAGTATTTTCGATATTGTATGGGCTTGTCAGTATTTCCACTTACTCTAATTACTCTGATATTCTTACTTGGCACTTACCTTGTGCACACACTTTCACCACCCACTAAGCTTTCTATTAGCTTATGCACGATAGATATGTGCAGGTGGCGTTAGGTTGCAGTAGCATTGAGCTTGGAGCATGCAGCGGACCTCTGGACCTTTGATTTTCGATATATGTATTTCCCTTTCAGCATTGTATTCAAATGATTATATTAGTGGATATGTGATGATGATGTTGCCTTTGTGATTTCGGTAAACTTGTGGTTATGCTTCTTACGAGATAAATGTACGTTGAAAAAAAAATCCTTCTTATAGGATCTCAGGATCGAAATCTGGCGTATGGGAGCTGGGAGCCGAGAATGGGGTACTACGGAGGCTGTCAGCACCGGATTCGGCGATCGAGATTCCTGTGAGTCCGATCTCCGAGTTTGGGGCGTGACATCGCTCCTTGAGGTAAATCGTGGCCGTCACAGACTTATTTGAATCTTTATTCCTGAACTGAGTTTCCACCCCCCCCCCTTTTGCAGTTCGCACCATGCATGCTGAGGGCCCGTGCTGACCTATCCAAGGCCAATAGGCGGGCTGAAGAGGCAGAGGCTCGACTGTCGAAGGCAGTGGTTCGGGCTACTACTGCGGAGGGTCAGCTTGAGGTGATGAGGGTCACCCTTAAGTCGGCCGTAATAGAAAGGGACAGCCTGGCCTCGCAATTGGAAGAGGCTAGGAGGGCGTTTGATCAGGCCCGGAGGGACTACATTATGACTTGTGATGTGGCCAATCGAATTAAAGCAGAAACCAAGACTGATCTTATCGTTGCACGGAAAGAGGGCATGGACGGATTCCTTTCATCCCTAGCCTTTGAGGAGGAGAGTGAAATGGTGGTAAAGACCACACTAGTTGAAGAAGGAATATGCCAATATGTCCTAGAGGGGGGTGAATAGGACTTTTTAAAGTTTTTGTATTTTATTTAACAATCCTACTTCACTAATCCTGTGATCATGCAATTATCAGGATTACTCAAATGTAACTCTACTGGCATCTAAGCCCGGTAAAGGATCCAATCACAAACTATTTTAGAAGTAAGCAGTATGCAAGCTAGCTTATGATGGATATGACTGTGTAGATGTGTGTGGTGTGATCAAATGTTCAGATATGGAAGTTTTAAAACAAATCATACAATCATAAGAATAACAATCTCAAACATAGTCATTTTTATAGTGGTTTGACGATAAGTCTACTCCACTCCCGGTAACCGCACTAAACCCTTGAGTGTACCGGAATTCACTAAGGAGGTTTCACAGCGTTTCACCTCAAACCTAAGGTTTTAAATCAGGTTCACCTTCAACCTTTACAACCTACACTAAGGCTGACTGTTTATGCTCTCACAAGCAAGGGTCAACACAACACACCCATTTTTAGGCACACTGGCCAAGGATCTTCCATAAGACCCTACTGGAGGTTCCTACACGATTGACCTCAAACCCGAGGTTTTACACGGTTCACCTCAAACCCATGGATTTACACGATTCACCTCAAACCCAGAGTTTTACTGGTTCACTCGTAACCAGAAGTTTATGCTCTCCACAAAGCAAGAGTCCACACAACACACCCACCACGTACACTCCCGCCGGAGGCCTCCTTGAGGACTTCAAAGGGTGAGAACCACTTAAGACCCAATCCTAGAAAGGAATGATCGCAAGTGTCCTCTTAGACTCTGGATACTTACAAATAAGTTGATGAGTCCCGTTTAGCACAATGCCGAAGATCTCCTCCTCCTTGTTGACGAAGAGTCTTCTGCTCCCTTGATCCGCAACACAAAATGATGTACCAATACTCAGCTTCGGGTTGGGTCAAGGTTATGATGGAATACTACTCTCTAAAGGTTTTCCTATAAGGAAGATAGAGTAGTTCCAATCATCTAGGCATTCAAGGCATCCTAGCTTAATGATTTGCCATTAAGATGATAGTTGGAGGATCCTTGAATGCGGAAGTTCATTCTCCAATCCACTCTATAGAATATCAATGGTAAGGGTGGATTGGAGGATGAACTTCCCTGAAAGAAAGGGCTTTGAGTATATGATCTAAGGTTAAACACTCAAAAGCTCTCTCTTCTTTCTCTCACAGCAACAAAAGACAAGTCCTATATATATAGGCAAAAAGTTCCAACGGATATAAGACAGTCACATTTATAATAGAGTTCGATATCATCAAGCAGGTTCGATATCATCGAGCGTATACTCTCGATAGCATCCATGGTCTGCTCGGTGGCTCGGACTCAATGTCATACGCTTTTGAAACTTTTTGCCAATTGGTTGATGAATTGAAACTATTATCGATGTCATTGGATTTCGAACTCCGATTCCATCGATGACAGGTTCGATCCATCGACACTTGAAAAATGAGAGAGACTTAACTTTGAAATATTTCAGGATTTCATGAATGATTGGGGAACCATCGAGATCATCGGAATTTGAATGTCGATGATATCGAGATCAGAGTCGAGGCATCGATAATTCCAGCGGATTTTTCTTTAAGCTTGTTGGACGGTTTATGACCTTGTTCGATGCAATCAACCTGGTACCGATATCATCGATATTTGAATATCGATTCAATCGAAGGGCCCCCGATCATAGTTTAAAACAACCTGAAATATCTGCTGTAAGATATGCGTGCCATCGATCGATATCATCGATGGACTTCCTATGTTATCGATATTTGATTTCAGATCATATCGGAAGAGCATCGATATATAGAAGAAATTTGAGATTTTCATTAAAAAATAGGGGCACCGAAAATCTGTCTGTCGATGATATCGAGTCGATTTCGATAGACTAAAGATTTGAATATCGATGATATCGATAGGTGCTTCGATATATCGATAAATCCGTCTAGATGAATATTTAGTTGCTGGACACTTTTGGTCCTCATATCGATAATATCGTTAAGGTATCGAGGACATCGACAGCGCAGGTCGATCATATCGAGGGTGTTTCGATAAAATCGACAAGGCAAGAAAAACTTAGAGATTTTCCTATTTTGACAAAAGTTTTCTCACCTTAAAACCCTATGATTTCTAACTTGTTTTTAAGGGTTTTCTTCACCTGGTGTTTTGGGACATGAGATGTGAGGCTTTAGGTTTACCTGTGGCGAGCTTGCACACATCCGGTTGAGGCAGACACTTAAATTGATCTTCCTATCAGGCTCTGTAGATAATCTGACTTAACACTCACGTAACTTGACAAACCAGGAAACTTTTAATCTCTCCCTTTGTCAATTACGTGACAAAATCTCCGAAAACACCCTAGAACACTCTAGACAAACACACCCTAAATTGTGTGTACATGCTTTTACACAATTTTACAATTTTTATCCCATGTACACAACCAGTAGCTGCTCTCCCTTTCTTGTAAACTCCCTCTTGCTTGATGCAGCTGCTCCCCCTAACACCTGCAACAACATTTAATAGATACACAATTTTTCATTCGTGGTGTTTGCAAATGTTCTCCCCCTTTTTGTCAGTCATTGATAAAGATATCTCAGGTGATATTGACTGAAGAGTGAATTACTTAGGAGAACCGTCCAGGCAGAAGCAAATTGATGTATAACAGTTAAGACAATTTAAGCAAGCATCAATTTCAAAACCTATGGATGCATTTTAGAGCAGTTATATAGCAGTTTTCAATCACATGCAATCCACAACAGAAACTTGATAAACCAGGGGAGCTCAAAGCAGAAATATGGCATTAAAGATATGAATTCTACTCAGCCATAACCCAAAACATGCAAAAACACATACTGCCATAGACAGTAGTAAATAAACAGTATATCCCAATCAAAACTTTCATAACAGAAAAAAAAATTCTACCCAAAGATTTTGCAGTTATCCAAAAATTCACCATGCTCATGTATGGGCACCAAAAAAAATATGGAACTTGCACGGTCAGCTCCTATCGTCTTCAAGAATCACCATGTGTGAGCAAGTCCACCACCTGTTGATTTGTTTGCTGGAGAGCATCAACTTTTTCTTCAATCACGGTGAGACGTCTCTCATAATTGTGAAGTCGCTCCTCCATACTTGTCATACCGTTCAGTAGGTGGCGTTCGAGGTGATGGGTTTGACGATTTGTTATAGACTTCGGCTCAGCAGTGGCGTTCGATTGGATCCCTGTGGATATGATGGATGAGCATATGGAGCAGCCGACTGCAGGGGAGCACTGTTCTTGGGAAGAGCTGAAGGAAGACACAGCTATTGAGCCACCTGAGCCGAATCACAATTAAACCATTTCTCTGGATAGACTGTTTTAGATGTGGTAGGAATACCAACATGATTGGCTAATTTACAGATGAGTACAGGAAAAGCTAGTGTATCCTGATGGTTTCCTTGAATGACACGAATTAGCTGCTTAAGAAGAAGTGTTGGGAGGCACACCTGAACTTCTTGATACACATCATACAACACATTTAGTACAAAAGGAGAGAGATAATTTCCATTCACATCGCAAGGATAGACATTTGACCGAAAAATGCTGTGGAGGATTTGAAAAGTGGGTCCAAGATGATTAATGTGAAGGGAATTATCATCGTTCTGAGAAATAGTTGTTCCCTGACACAGTGCGCGGGTTACCTTGCCCCAAACACCAAGACCATTTAGATTCCGACTGGTAACATGAATGCAAGTGACTTGGAGGTCTAAAAGGTTAATCAAGGTGATGGGAGTGATGTGCTTGGAGTAATGTAATAATTCTACTTGAATGCAAGGTGGATCGACACAAATAACATGACTTTTACTAAGGAAGTCATGGATCACTCTATTTGATAAGTACCACCAAGATTTAGAATATTTTGCCATCCAATTACTTCTAGAAGAAGGTTCACGCCGAAAGACTCAATGGCACTGTTAAGAACCAGATGTTCAACAACAGTAGCTGTATGTCTCCCCGATGGAGTGAGTTGATGCATACTGGGTTGTTTCGCTTTTCCTTTTAAAGACTGAGAAAGAGACTTGCCTTTCCCTTTGCTCATGATTTTTCAGTGTAAGAGATAGGCAAAGGTAAGGATGGTCAACCAAAAGAATAGAAAATACCCGACCAAAAGTAAGGTTAGACTTTGGAGTGGAAGAAATGGAAAGATAATACCCGTTTCTTTTGAAGCTTTTGGGACCCGTCGATAGTCTTCTGGTCGAGGATTCGAGCAGAGAGCAAAACAGAAAATGTTTCAGAGAAATAAAATTTTTCTGCTCGATCGCCTTTTATCGGGCAGGAGTCTTCGATTTTATCAAACTTACTTTCAATTATATCAATGATCCACATCCGATGTTATTGGCAATTGCTTCGATAGTAGTCCCGATCATGTGACTTTTCACATTCTGAAGAGATGTCGATGATATCGACCCATGATCGATTAATCGAGAATGACAGATCAATAGGCATATCGAAGAAGGATATTTTTCTTTTTCAACCCTTCAAGTATACTTTTAGTATTCCTGTGAACCAATAGCATACTCAGCAAAATTATGTACAAGTACTGTACACATAAAAAATTATAAACATATGCATGTTTATTTACAAAAGATTGAGGTGAGGAACCTTAGATATATCATTTGACACTCAAAAAAATTGCATCATTTCAGCAAATATCCAGATCTAGATGCATGATCTGGACTTGTCTTTCTCGGCTCAGTACTTCTAGGCATCAGTCCTTTCTATGCCTCTGATAATGTAGTAGTGGTTACTTGTGCGATGACCCTTCATTACTGATTTTCCTGATTGATTTAGAATTTCGCATTCTTGTCTGTTGAATTTGACCACATGCCCATTATCACAGATTTGAGATATGCTTAGGAGATTATGTGTCAGACCTTTTACGCAGAAAGCTTTTTCATTTTCAAGCAACTGTATTCCTTTTATGATTCCTTGTCCAATTACTTTAGCTGTGGTTCTATCTCCGTAGATGACTATCCCATTATGAAGATTCTTATATTTAGAAAGAAGGGACATGTCACCTGTTACATGTCTTGAGTAACCACTGTCAAGGTACCACTTAGTGTCATTGCCTGTTAAGTGATTTGATTGAGTAGCAAGACAATTCTTCTTTTATTTAATTATCCATTTTGTGACAGGGATCTTACTTGTAGTAGATTTAATTTTCTTATCTGATTTAACTACTTGATTAGTCTTTGTGTTGCTACTAGAGGCATTAGATTTTTCAAGCATTTGTTTTCCATACCCAGATTTAGCTCTGACTTTCTCATATCCTAAGCTATTTTTGTTACTTCCAGATTTTCCCATACCTAAAAGTTTTTCTAACTTCTCACCGCTCTGGGAAAACTTACAGTTTTGCTTGGCAATTTTTCTGGACTCTTCTAAATTAAACAGGAGTGTATGATTTTTATTTTAAAGGAGCATATTTTTGTCTTTTAATTGCTCAACCTGTTTGTTTAGTTTTTCGATCTCAGATTTAAGGAAGGTGTTAATTCTTTCCAGTCTATCATTATCTGAGTAATGTTGCTGTAAATCATTGATCAGATGTGTATTGATTTCTACAGTTATGTCCAAGTCTTTTTACAACAATTGTTCCTTGTTCTCAGATATTCCAAGTCTTTTAAGAATGTTGATGCTATGAATATAAAGTTGATTATACGCATCTTGCAGTTTATCCTTTTCAATTTCTTCTTCTTCTCCATTGTCAGATGAAGATGATTCTGTGGCTTGTTGTTCTCTCTCGTTTTCAGATTTTGTGGGAATGATTTGAGTAGTGGAGATCATGAGAATTTTTAAAGATTTTTTATCTCCATCACTCTCTGAGTCACTGGATTCTGAATTTGACTCCTCAATATCATCCCACGTGGCAACCATTGCCTTGCCCTTAGTTTTCCTGTTTGGGCATTCGGTTGATAGGTGTCCATACTCCTGACAGGCATAACATTATGGTTCTTTGGTTCTTGTACCAAATTTGCCTGCAGGAGGTTTGTTGTTCACCTTTCTTCCTCTGGAAGGGCGACCACGATTCTTTTGAAAGAATCTTCTGAATCTTTGGGCCAGCAAAGCCACTTCTTCATCATCATATTCCTTTTCACTTATATTGTCCTCATGAATTATTTTCTTTGAGGATTTTAGGATAGTGTTTTTGGATTTTTGGGATTGTGTGAAGTGTAGTTCAAAAGTTTGTAGGGAACCTACCAGTTCTTCTACTTTCATTTCATCTATGTTCCTACACTCCTCGATTGTTGTCACCTTGGGATTAAATCGCTCCGGTAGGGATCTTAGAACTTTCCTACAAATTTTCGGTACCGGAACTTTCTCTCCCAATCCACCCATGGAGTTGTAGATGATATTTAACTTTGTGAAAAACTCCATAAATGTCTCATACTCTTTCATTCTAAGACTTTCGAACTGTGAAGTTAGGAGTTGAAGTTTGGATCGCTTCACAGTGCTTGTGCCTTAATGGGTTGTTTCCGATAAATCTCATGCTTCCTTGGATGTCCCACATGTACTTATCTGATTGAATATATCCTAGGACACGACACAGTAGATAGCATTCATAGCTTTGGCTTCAGATGTTTGCCTTTCTTTGTCGAATAATGTCCACTTTTCTTTGGGTTTGGGCTTTCTGATTGTTGTGCCATTGTCAAGTATGATTTGTTCAGTTGGTGGCACGTATCCGTTTTCAACTATGTCTCAAACGTCATGATCTAAAGATCTCAGAAAGTAGTGCATCCTAGCCTTCCAGTATGCATAGTTTGAGCCGTCAAATACTGGAGGTCTAGTGACTGATGAGCCCTCTCCTTTGGCCATATTCCCAACTTCAGTCAAGATCACTCCCTAGGCAGTGAAGCCCTTAAAGAGAGACCGGTTTTGATACCAATTGAAATGGCGGTAAAGACCGCACTAGTTGAAGAAGGAATATGCCAATATGTCCTAGAGGGGGTGAATAGGACTTTTTAAAGTTTTTATGTTTTATTTAAAAATCCTACTTCACTAATCCTGTGATCATGCAATTATCAGGATTACTCAAATGTAACTCTACTGGCTTCCAAGCCCGGTAGAGGATCCAATCACAAACTATTTTAGAAGTAAGCAGTATGCAAGCTAGCTTATGATGGATATGACTGTGTAGGTGTGTGTGGTGTGATCAAATATTCAGATATGGAAGTATTAAAATAAATCACACAATCATAAGAATAACAATCTCAAACACAGCCATTTTTATAGTGGTTCGATGATAAGTCTACTCCACTCTCGGTAACCGCACTCAACCCTTGAGTGTACCGAAATTCACTAAGGAGGTTTCACAGCGGTTCACCTCAAACCTAAGGTTTTAAATCAGGTTCACCTTCAAGCTTTACAACCTACACTGAGGCTGACTGTTTATGCTCTCACAAGCAAGGGTCAACACAACGCACCCACTTTTAGGCACACTGGCCAAGGATCTTCCATAAGACCCTACTGGAGGTTTCTACAAGATTGACCTCAAACCCGAGGTTTTACACGGTTCACCTCAAACCCAAGGTTTTACACGATTCACCTCAAACCCAAAGTTTTACTGGTTCACTCCTAACCAGATGTTTATGATCTCCACAGAGCAAGGGTCCACACAACGCACCCACCACGTACACTCCCGCCGGAGGCCTCCTTAAAGACTTCAAAGGGTGAAAACCACTTAAGACCCAATCCTAGAAAGGAATGATCCCAAGTGTCCTCTTAGACTCTGAATACTTACAAATAAGCTGATGAGTCTCGTTTACCACAATGCCGAAGATCTCCTCCTCCTTTTTGACGAAGAGTCTTCTGCTCCCTTGATACGCAACACAAAATGATATACCAATATTCAATTTCGGGTTGGGTCAAGGTTATGATGGAATCTTACTCTCTAAAGGTTTTCCTATAAGGAAAATAGAGTAGTTCCAATCATTTAGGCATTCAAGGCATCCCAGCTTAATGATTTGCCATTAAGATGGTAGCTGGAGGATCCTTGAATGCGGAAGTTCATTCCCCAATCCACTCTATAGAATATCAATGGTAAGGGTGGATTGGAGGATGAACTTCCCTGAGAGAAAGGGCTTTGAGTATATGATCTAAGGTTAAACACTCAAAAGCTCTCTCTTCTTTCTCTCACAGCAACAAAAGACAAGTCCTCTATATATAGGCAAAAAGTTCCAACGGATATAAGACGGTCACATTTATGATAGAGTTCGATATCATCGAGCAGGTTCGATATCATCGAGCGTATACTCTCGATAGCATCGATGGTCTGCTCGATGGCTCGGACTCAATGTCATACGCTTTTGGAACTTTTTGCCAGTTGGTCGATGAATCGAAACTATTGTCGATGTCATCGGATTTCGAACTCCGATTCCATCGATGACAGGTTCGATCCATCGACACTTGAAAAATGAGAGAGACTTGACTTTGAAATATTTCAAGATTTCATGAATGATCGGGGAACCATCGAGATCATCGGAATTTGAATGTCGATGATATCGAGATCAGAGTCGAGGCATCGATAATTCCAGCGAATTTTTCTTTAAGCTTTCGGGATGGTTTATGACTTTGTTCGATGCAATCGACCTGGTACCGATATCATCGATATTTGAATATCGATTCAATCGAAGGGCCCCCGATCATAGTTTAAAACAACCTGAAATATCTGTTGTAAGATATGCGCGCCCTCGATCGATATCATTGATGGACTTCCGATGTTATCGATATTTGATTTCAGATCATATCGGAAGAGCATCGATATATCGAAGAAATTTGAGATTTTCATTAAAAAACAGGGGCGCCGGAAATCTGCCTGTCGATGATATCGAGCCGACTTCAATAGACTCAAGATTTGAATATCGATGATATCGATAGGGGAATCGATATATCGATAAATCAGTCTAGATGAGTATTTAGTTGTTGGACACTTTTAGTCCTTATATCTATGATATCGATAGGTGCATCGATAGATCGATAAATCCGTCTAGATGAATATTTAGTTGCTGGACACTTTTGGTCCTCATATCGATAATATCGTTAAGGTATTGAGGACATTGACAGCGCAGTTCGATCATATCGAGGGTGTTTCGATAAAATCGACAAGGCAAGAAAAACTTAGAGATTTTTCTATTTTGAAAAAAGTTTTCTCACCTTAAAACCCTATGATTTCTAACTTATTTTTAAGTGTTTTCTTCACCTAGTATTTTGGGACATGGGATGTGAGGCTTTAGGTTTACCTGTGGTGAGCTTGCACACATCCGGTTGAGGCAGACGCTTGAATTGATCTTCCTATTAGGCTCTGTAGACAATCTGACTCAACACTCACGCAACTTGACAAACCAGGGCACTTTCAGAGAGGACTACTCTCTTTCGTCAGGGTTACGCCAAGTGCATCAAAGTGATGAAGGATTCCTTCCCCTATCTCGATCTTTCTAGCTTCGACAAGGGCAAGTCGGGGTCTGGTGGCGAGGTCGCAGTTGATCCCGAGGCATACACTGATGCGTCTCCCACTACCACTCCTAATGCAGCTCCATCAGCTATCCCTGAGCTAGCTCCTGATGGGGTGGTCGAGCCCCCACCTTGAGGTCACTCGGGTGGAGCAAAATTCCTTTCTGCTTCCCCATCTACTTTAGGCACTTCAAGCACACTAAGCGCTGAACTCGAGAGTGTCTGCAACGGCGAGCATCGTTCACCCTTGATATCCAAGCCTTTGTTGTCTGTCCTTTGTCAATGTAATATGATTGCAAACAATGATGTATTAACGATGTAACACTTTCATTCAATTAATGAATATATGTTCTTTTTGCAACTTGTCGTGCATTTTACATTATTCTATCATGAATTCTCATGAACTTATTGATAAGGACCGAGCAATGGTCGCCCACTGGTTGAATCAGGGGTAGTAGACCTTGAGATGCTCGGCGCTTTAAGGATGGGACAATAGTTCTCTTGTCAAATCTTCTAAGCGGTAGGTCCCAGGTCGGACGGTACTTGCAATCACGTAGGGGCCTTCCTAGTTCGGTCCCAGCATGCTAGCACCGACCTCTTTGGTATTTCGAAATGTTTTTCAGAGGACCAAGTCTCCCACTCAGATTCGCCTGATCTTGACTCAGGCATTGTAGAACCGAGACACTTGCTGTTGGCAAATGATTATCCGAAGCCGAGCATGTTCCCTTTGTTCGTCAGGAAGATCGAGGTTGAGCGCTAACAGCTCCCCGTTGTCTTGTTCGTTGAACGAGCTTATTCGAGCGGTTGGCAAGCTAAACTCCATAGGGGTGACTACTTCTAAGCCATACGCCAAGGAGAAAGGAGTGTCTCCTGTAGCGGTTCGAGCTGTGGTTCGGTAGGCCCAAAAAATCTAAGAGAGTTCTTCGGCCCACGCTCCCTTGGCTCAGTCAAGCTTGGTCCGAAGGTGCTGCTTGATGATTTTGTTAACAGCTTCGATTTGCCCATTCGCCTACGGATGATGTGGGGATGAGTACACGTTTCTGACCCCGAGGTTTTGGCACATCTCCTGATATTGCTTGTTGTCGAATTGCTTCCCATTATCCGAGACAATGGTCCGAGGTATTCCAAATCGGCAGATGATGTTCTTCCAAACAAAATCTGTAAACTTCTGCTCAGTTATCTTCACTAGGGGCTCGGCCTCTGCCCACTTGGTGAAGTGATCTACAGCGATGACAGCGAACTTCGTCTGACCCTTCCCTGGGGGGAAAGGTCCAATGATATCGATATCCCACTGAGCTAAGGGCCAGGGGACAGCCATCGGTGTGAGTTCTTCAGGCGGCTGCCGAGGAATAAATGCGAATCTTTGGCACTTGTCGTAGCTTTGGACGAGCTTCCGAGCATCTTGTTGGATGGTCGGCCAGTAGTAGCCTTCCCGAACAATTTTGTGAGCTAAAGATTGTCCTCCCGATTAATTGCATCAAATGCCTTCGTGAATCTCTTGCAGGATGAAGTCGACTTCACTTGGTCGTAAACATCGCAAGAGTGGCGTGAAGAACCATTTCTTGTACAGGATTCGTTAAGCATGGTGTAGCGGGTGGCTTGTCGGTCTCGAGATACTGAATAATAGGGTCGACCCAGGTTGGTTCCGAATCGATGGGGAGCACGGTCGTAGCATCGGTTTCATTGACGCTCGGCTTAGCCACGTACTCGATGGGAACGGACCTGGGAATCTCATCTTCATCGGCTGAGGCAAGGTTTGCCAAAATGTCGGCTTTGGCATTTTCGACCCTTGGTATCTGGGTGACAGTGCACTGCTGGAATCCGCCAATCAGTTCTTTTACTTTTTGTAGGTAGGCTTTTAATTTCTCCTTTCTGACTTGATAGACGTCGGCTATCTGATTGATGACTAGCTGAGAGTCACTATATACATTAAGATGATAACCCCCAGGCTGGCTGCTAGCCGAAGTCCTAAGAGTAAAGCTTCGCATTCCGCTGTGTTGTTCGAGGTTTGAAATCTGAGTCTCAAGGCATATTGTATAACCGAGTGATCAAGAGTTTCCATAACTACCCCTGCCCCGCTTGCCTTAGAGTTGGATGAGCCGTCAACATATAGTGCCCAGAGGGGTAGGGGAAGTGGACGATTCCTCAGGCTCAGGCTGACTGGATGATTCCTCTAGCTCGGGCTGCTACGTGACTTCGACAATGAAGTCTACCACTGCTTGGCCCTTAATTGTCATTCATGGTTTATAGTGAATGTCGAATTCACTGAGCTCGATTGCGCATTTTGTGAGCCACCCTGAGGCTTCCGGTTTCTGGAGTATCTGTCGTAGCGGTTGATCGGTCATAACGATAATCGAATGAGCTTGAAAGTAGGGTCGTAGGCGTCGGGATGAGAGGACCAATGCTAGGGCCACTTTTCCAGATTCGGATATATCGTCTCTGCCAGGACAAGAGCTTTGCTGATGTAATAAACGGGGAATTGTTTCCCCTCATGCTCACGAATCAAGGCCGAGCTTACGGCCGCATCAAAGACTTGTAAGTAGATCACCAGTGGTTCACCTGGCTTGATCTTGGAGAGCAAGGGTGACGATCCCATGTATCCTTTGAGCTGTTGGAAGGCTGTTTCGTATTCTTTTGTCCAGTCAATTATCTGTCAACCCTTCAACTGTTTAAAGAAGGGAAGGCATCTATAAGTAGCTCGAGACATGAAGCGATTGAGCGCCGCTATTCTCTCGGTCAGCCTTTGGATGTCCTTAATTATCTTGGGGGATTCCATGTCGAGTAAGGCTTTGATCTTCTCGGGATTGGTTTCGATCCCTCTTTGGCTAACCAAGAAGCCGAGAAACTTGCCCGAACCTATGCCGAACACGCATTTGCTCGGGTTCAGTTTCATTTGGTATTCTCGGAGGATGAAGAACATCTCCTCGAGGTCGGCAATGTGTTTATTCGCTTTAACGCTTCTGACAAGCATGTCATTGATGTAGACTTCCATTGTCCGCCCTATCTGGCAAGCAAACATCTTATTGACCAACCTTTGGTAGGTCGCTCCAGTGTTTTTCAAACTAAATTACATCATTTGGTAGCAATAAAGACCTTTGTCGGTGACAAAGGTGGTTTTTGATTTATCAGAATGGTGCATTACAAGTTGGTTATAACCTGAATAAGCATCCATAAAGCTGAGCAACTCATGCCCCGCAGTACTATTGACTAGCTGATCGATCATAGGGAGAGGTAAACTGTCCTTTGGGTAGGCTTTATTTAAGTCGGTATAATCTATATAGACTCGCCACTTCCCATTGGCCTTTTTCATTAGCACGTCATTGGCTACCCATTCTAGGTAGTATATCTCTTCAGTGAACTTGGCCTTAAGGAGCTTTTCGACTTCTTCCTCGATCACGACGTACCTTTCAGGACTGAGGGTGCGCCGCTTCTGTTGAATCAACTTCTAGGTCGAGTCGATGTTAAGGCAGTCGGTCATGATAGAAGGATCAATGTCCGGCATGTCCTCATGGGTCCACACAAAAATGTTGGCATATTGGCGCAACAGGGCTATCAGTTTTTCCATTAATGGTGATGTCAGGGACGAGCTGACTCGGACATTCTTAGAAACATCGGAATCATGTAGCGGTACCCGAATGAGATCCTCTACCGGCCGACCGCATTCGGGCGATTCTTCGCGTGGATCCAGAGTGTCGATCGTCAATACCTTCGATGGTGCTCTCAGGGTCATAGCGTAATAGCATCGAGCGTCGTGCTGATCTCCCTTGATAATTCCAACCCTAGTTTCGGTCGAAAATTTCATGAAGAGATGATAGGTGGAGACGATGGCTCGGAGAAGATAGAGAGAGGGTCGGCCAGGGATCACATTATAGACGGAAATTGGTCAACTATAAGAAAGTTGACCATAACCGCAACTTGATTGGACACGTCACCGACAGTGAAGGATAGCTGAATGATTCCCTCGGGGAGGATCTGTCCGCCAGAGAAACCAATCAACGGAGTCTTTACGGGCCACAACGTCGTCCATTCAATGCCCATCTTATCGAACGCCTATGTAAACAGCACATCCGCAGACGAGCCTGTGTCGACAAGGACCCTGAAGACTCGACAATTTGCTATGGTGATGGTGATAACCAAAGCGTCATCATGCGGGTGGTGGATACCCCGAGCATCCGCCTCGGTGAACGTCATGCTGTACTTTTCGAGCTTCTTCTCCTTTAAGGGTCGAGCCAGAACCATTATCTCAAACTCAGGCTGACTAATGCTCCTTGCATGATTTTTCCGAGCATTATTCGAGTTGCCTCCGCCCTGGTGGCCATCGACAATGGTTCGGATTTCTTCCATGGGGTTTGGTTGTCACTCGGGCGTTCTTCCGCAGTCCTGGCTCCTTGGTCCACATGTTCGCCAAGGTGGCCTTCTCAGATGAGTCTCTTGATTTCTTACTTCGGGTTGTAGCAGTCACTTGTATTATGCCCGTGATCACGGTGGAAATAGCAGTATTTGTTTTTGCTTCGTCGGTTGGGGTTACCGCGGAGCATGTCCAACCAGTTGACGAATCATTCGCTCTTGATCTCCATCAACACCTGTTGTTATGACTTATTGAGCGGGGTGTAAGTTGAGAACTTGTTGTTAGGTCATTTCCTCGACTTACACCCGTCTCGAGGCCGATCATCCTTCCACTTCTTACCACTGGCCGAGTCGGCTTCTTTCTTGGCCAACTATTTCAAAGGGGTTTTCGTGTTCTAAGCGGCCTCTCGCAGGATCCGATTTTCCTCGGCATTGGCATATTTCTCCGACTGGGCCATGAACTCGGCTAAGGTGGATGGAGGATTCTTATCCAAGGATAAAAGGAATGGCTTGTCTCTTACCCCTTGCATGATGGAGTTAAGGGTTGTCTCGTTCGAATGCTTCCAAACCTGGAGTGCTTCGAGATTGAAGTGTTTGATATAGTCCTTGAGGAGTTCTCCCTCCTTCTGGACTATGTTATTCAGATGCGCTAACGCTTTGAGCCTTTTCTTTCCTCCAATAAAGTTAGCTATGAAAGCGTCGCTGAGCTTGGTGAACGAGTTAATGAGCCTTGGCTTCAGTTGTTTGAGCCAAAGCCGAGCAACATCAGCCAAGGTAAGGGAGAACGCTCGGCACATCACGGCTTCCGAGGCATCATGTAGTTCCATATAAGTCCGAAAGGACTCTATCTGCTTTGTTGGGTCAGCCTTGCCAGTGTAGGGCATGATCTGGGGAAGGCGAAATCGTTCGGGTAGCCGTGCTTGCATTATCGCGTTTATGAACAGAGACTCCTTTCCTCGAGTCCTGCCTGACCGGTGGGATGACTTTGTTTCATATCCGCGATCTGCTTCCGCATATCTTGGATCTTGACCTTCCATGGTTCTTGACTATCGGTTGTCCCTTCGACTGGGGGTCTGTCACGCCTTCTTCAGTCTATTTAATGTCGCAGATTGGAGGCTGGTAACATAATCGCTACTGAAACATGCGAGGGAGCGGGCTCGACCGGGTCTTGATGTTGACTCTGCTGAGGAGCAGCTTGCGGGGCAGATGGCTGGGGATCGACCAGTTGTCGGGTAGCATTCGACCCACCATCCCCTCGGTTGGGTACCTGCACCCGCTGGGGCTGCAATGCTCCAACATCTGTTTCATGTAGTTTATATCTGTTACACCCTGAAAATCAGGGGTCGAGCATAAACTCAACTCTCAAGTTCCAACGCATCACTTATGCAACATAATGAATGATGATTGAATGTTGTCTGTATTAGTGCATTGAACATGAGTGAGATTAAGCCAAAACAGCATATCATACTCCAGAGACAAGTGAGATTGCAACGGAAGACTGTGATAGATATATATAATATATAAACTGTGGTGAGTCTCCAGAGTGTGATAATGTTACCAGGTTAACGAATTACAAGTACAATTCCACAAGATACCAAATTGTGTAAGGTCGTCTAGTCGACATCCCTGTAACCCCGTCGATCAAGACACGACTCACATGAAGCCGCCAGAAAATAGCATATACGAGAAAGCATCCTCGTCTTCACAAAAGTCCGGCTCTGCCTCAGAAGTAGCGTCGCCATCTGCAATCAGACAAAGTCTGGTGGGTGTCCGGAACACTGTCCCGTAACGTGGGAGTGAGTGATCAACTCAATGGAACAATAAAGCATAGGTTAACATGTTATCAATTCAGTCAAGCAGTAATGATAAAGCAGTACAATCAAACACTCCTAAATACTCTTATTAATGCAGGTATGAATGCAGTCATGATGCATGCCCTCACCAACATACTCCCTCATGCGACACCAACTTACGTCCGCGGCATGCGTTCATCCCTCAGTGCTCCACATCTTCCAGGCACATGCAGTGCGATGATGAGCATGATTACCGAGTTGTTATTAGTCCTTTTCATACAGCAGGATTAGGAAACTAAGGTACCTCCCTTATATCATTGCCAAACAATGATCCATTCTAGGGTCGTCAATCCTAAATAATCTCATACTGTCGCGGTATCATTCTCAAACTAACTCTTAGAATAACACTACATGGATCATTGTTTGGGAATGATATAAGGGAGGTACCTTAGTTTCCCAATCCTGCTGTATGAAAAGGACTAATAACAACTCGGTAATCATGCTCATCATCGCATTATATGTGCCTGGAAGATGTGGAGCACTGAGGGATGAACGCATGCCGCGGACGTAAGATGGTGTCGCATGAGGGAGTATGTTGGTGAGGGCATGCATCATGACTGTATTCATACCTGCATTAATAAGAGTATTTAGGAGTGTTTGATTGTACTGCTTTATCATTACTGCTTGACTGAATTGATAACATATTAACCTATGCTTTATTGTTCTATTGAGTTAATCACTCACTCCCACGTTACGGGACTGTTCCGAACACCCACCAGACTTTGTTTGATTGCAGATGGCGATGCTACTTCTGAAGCGGAGCCGGACTTTTTTGACGACGAGAATGCTTTCTCGTATATGCTATTTTCTGGCGGCTTCATGTGAGCCATGTCTTGATCGACGGGGTTACAGGGATGTCGACGAGACGACCTTACACAATTTGGTATCTTGTGGAATTGTACTTGTAATTCGTTAACCTGATAACATTATCACACTCTGGAGACTCACCACAGTTTATATATTTTATATATCTATAACAGTCTTCCGCTTGCAATCTCACTTGTCTCTGGAGTATGATATGTTGTTTTGGCTTAATGTCACTCATGTTCAATGCACTAATACCGACAACATTCAATCATCATTCATTATGTTGCATAAGTGATGCGTTGGAACTCGGGAGTTGAGTTTATGCTTGACCCTCGATTTTCAGGGCGTTACAATATCGGTTCTAATCTTCTGAACCTCTCTTTCCAGTCGTTCATTCCCTCGGTTCCACTGAGTGCGCCTAGTTGAGCCAAAGGTCGCCTGGCGGGCTGTGGAGCCCTGGCGATTCTCCTATTGTTCTGGTTGTCCCTGGGCCCATTTGTCTCCTGGGGACCGGTGATCGAAACCTCGTCGGGTTCAACCTGAGAATTCTTTCTTGTTCTCGCCATGACAGATTATTCAATGCCTTTAATAAAGTAGGGATAACGACTTTTGTATCGTTCCCACAAACGGTGCCAAACTATTGATGTTGTTTTCGTCTCTCCCCCTTAGTAGCACTCGAAGACCTATGCAAGGAGGAAACAAAGGAGACCCTGGCTTGACCAGGGGACCCTCCAATGCTAAAGTTAGAATCTGGGTCTAAGAGTAATGGTGTTAAGGCGAGAATGTGTGTGTACCTTTCACTTATCGGCATCTTCATTTATAGACGTGAGGTGCTCCGGAGGGCTTTCCTAACCGGAGTAGATGTCTATCTTATGTGATTTCGTAATCCATGATATCCCTAGATTCTCGGGGATTCTGGTTTATCTCCCGAAGATCTTGGGTGGAGATGTGGAGTTTCAATAGGTAGGTTCCGAAAAGGGGGCAACGAAGCTCGGCCGATCCTTATCCTTTGAACACTGCTGTGTAAGGGTAGATCATGCAATGAATCTCCATCCGCTCTATTGGCCGACCCAAGTTATGGGTCAGATTAGGGCTTGGACGGAACTGGGGCTCGACCAACTGAATGAGTCGGCTTCAACTTTCCTCTGAAAGGTCCTCGCGGGGACCTGGAGGTGCATCATCCTCTCTTAGAGGTCTCACTTTGTGGCTCAGGACATGCAAGCCACGGTCAGGCTAGGCGCTTTGCGATCCGAGCTATGTCTCTCCATCTAGCGTTTAGGGGCATGGGCTTTATTCAGACTCGGTACCCAATGAGTCTGAGTCATTGCTCAGTCCGACCTTCAAGCCGACTCAAGGACTTATTATATTTTTCCCCCAACAAGAATCATTATCATTGCCACTTCCTGGTCCATTTGAGCCTTTGGTCTGACTCAATTTTTTTTATCTTGCAACATAAAATGATTTTTTTTTTTTAAATGAATGGATGGTGTGATAATACCCATATATCACGGTGGTCACTCAAAGCTCATGCCCGTCCCTGCTGGAGACAGACAGGAGTAGACCCAACGTAGGAATTTCCCTAGCCACCTTCTCCTTTATTACGTACCACTTGAAGCTTGGATCCTGTTCACATTTGGCATCATATACAAAAATAAGCTCATAATACAATTGTATGGCTAGATTTCTATCAAACATTATGTTTTAATAGGTGCATATATACTTTATATTGTACACCTTCACCTAATAGATCATGATTTAACCATTAATTTGAGAGACTAATTGTACGTCTACACCTAGACACTCTAAAGAACACTATGAGACACTTGATCTTTTGATTTTAAAGACAATTCGACTGCTAATTTCAGATCTAACTACTTATAGCCACTCAATTAAGAATGATTGGCTTCAATTGATTTTTGATTATTCAAGACTTATAATAGTGGGCCGTTAGACCCCTTGACCCTTTAATCGACCTACAACCCAACCCCTGTTGGGGGCCGTTGCACAAAACCTTAGGATTTATCCTCCTAAAAAATACCAGAATTATGGGATAATAAAGCAATGAAATAAATCAAAGCACAAACCCACATGACCAAGAGATTTTTACGTGGAAAACCCTCAAAGAGGTAAAACACGGGACCTAGTCCAGATCAACAATCCACTATAAAGTAGAACGTTACAACCTTCTTCACTCACGCATGAGTGCATAAACAATAAGAGAATAAAGAAAAATGGAGATATCTCACCGATTATGAGGACGTAGAAGCGCTGAGATATCAAGTGCACAATAGATCACCTCTATGAGCATAACCTCCCTTCCACAAGCTTCCTCTCTCTCACACCTTTGATAACTCTAAACCCTTTAACAAACCCTTGTAAAGCTTTAGGAAAACCTCTTGTATTACCTAAAACACCCTAGGTACCCATATTTATAGATTTGGAAACCCCTTTTCCGCATCTATGTGAAAACCGTCTCAAATTTACGCAGTCCGTACAAAATTCGGAAAAAATCTGTGTAAGCTCAATTGGTCGAGCAGAGTACTCGACCGGTCAAGCACCTCCCTCGACTGGTCGAGCACCATGGAAAAAAAAAAAAAAAAAACTCAAAGTCGTTGGACTTTGAGTCAAGCCAGGGCTCGACTGGTCAAGCACCACTCTCGACCGGTCGAGTGAGGCTCACGACCGGTCGAGCCTGGGAGGAAATCCCATCAAATCTCCCCCTTTATACCCAGGAGGGATTCACCTTCTTCAAGCTAGCCAGGTTTCTATAAACCTCAAACTTGCCCTTGAGCAAAGCCTTGGTCATCATGTCTGACCCATTATCGTCCGTGTGGACCTTCTCAAGCTGTAACACCTTCTGTTCCAAAGTATCCCTGATCTAGTGATACCGAATCTCTTTGCGCATTAACTTGGAATGCTGACTTGGATTCTTGCTCAAGTGTATAACACTTTGACTATCGCAATAGACCACGTGCTGCTCCTGCTTCAGGCTAAGTTCCTGTAGGAACCTTTTCATCCAAAGCATCTCTTTACATGCCTTTATAATCGCAATGTACCCGGCCTCTATCGTCGACAATGATACGACCTTCTGTAGCTTGCTCTACCAAGAGACTGCTCCCCCTATAAACGTGAACATGAGCCCCGATGTAGACTTCCTAGAGTCTATGTCACCTGTCATATCTGCATCTGTGTGGCCCTCTAACACAGGCTTTCCGTCACCATAGCATAAGCTCAACCTGGATGAGCCTCTTAGATACCGCAGTATCCATTTCACCGCTGCCCAATGTTCTTTACCAGGATTAACAAGATATCGGTTGACAATACCAACCGCATACGCTATGTCTGGGTGCATACACACCATAACATACATCAAACTTCCTACCACTGATGCGTAGGGTATCTTCTGCATCTCATCCACCTTTGCCTTCATCTTGAGACACTGCCTATCGCTCAATCTGAAGTGACCATCCAGTGGGGTACTGACCGGCTTCGCTGCATTCATGTTGAACCGCTCTAGGACTTTGTCAATATACCGTTCTTATGACAGCCAAAGCTTCCTGCTGCTCCTGTCGTGAGTTATCTCCATTCCTAGGATCTGTTTCGCTGGGCCCAAGTCTTTCATCGCGAACGACTTGCCCAACTCTTATTTCAGCCTGTCAATCTTCTTGATATTTTTTCCTCATGATGAGCATGTCATCAACGTATAACAGCAGAACTAAGAAATCACCATCTGAAAACTTGCGCGTGAACACTCAATGGTCCGACTCCATTCTGTCATACCCATGCTTCAACATAAACGAGTCGAACTTCTTGTACCATTGTCGTGGAGCTTGTTTCAGCCTATACAAGTTCTTCCTTAGCCTACACACCATATGCTCCTTACCCTTGACTTCGAACCCCTCTGGTTGGTGCATGTAGATCTCTTCTTCTAGGTCACCATGAGAAAAGGTAGTTTTAACATCTAACTTATAAGACTTGTATCCTATCTCATACCTTTCCGTAGGCCTCCATGGTCCTCCCCGTCGAATTTCAGCGACCCGCGATCTGTTATTGATGTTTGCACGCGATCCTAAGTCTTATCCAATATATCAGAGTTGGCTCGACTCGAAACTTGTATCCTTGCAACCGCGCCATCGTCGTGGTTCCGATGCCATGTCTCGCTCGCCGAGGCGATACCCGGGCTAGGAGATGTGTACCCACCTTCAGTTCGAGGAAAACGTCACGCATTGCAAATACCGAGGGAATCTCTACGACACATCACATCAATCCATCAATCAAATGTCAAGTACAACACCCATCCCCAAGTACAGCCACCCTCCCCAAAGTCAACTCTTTCTCTTACAACCAAGTACACCCATCCATCACTCACCATCCCTCTATCCCATCACCTCTCTCTCTCATTCTCCAAGCAACTCCAACGTCCAAGCTCCATGAGAAAGCTTTATGTGGCCCACTTTCTATCTCCCATCTCCACCATCCAAGTTTCATCTCAACCATTGAAGTTGTTCCTTTGGAGCTCTAGCATGCATTGGCGGAAGAAGGAAGAAGAGATCTAAGGTGGGTAATCTACCGTTGATTTTTAATTTGATGGCCCACTTGTGATAAGACCCAATTTGATGTGTGTGTTGTAATCATATGAGGGGCCCATAGTAGCGGGGTCCCTCCACTACACCGATCTCTCTCTCTCTCTCTCCTTCTCTTTTCTTTTGGTGATGATGATAATGAGTGTGGCCTGCTTATGACGTATGTATTATATCCATATCATCCCTTTTTAGACGTATGGACCCCACTGTGATGAATAGATTAGATCCACACCGTCCATCTAAGGATCACTTATAAGTGGGGCCACCTCAATATATGCGGTTGGTGGGCCACGTGTACGTGGACCCCACCTTGATGAATGTATTGTATCCATACGTTAAACATCCAGCAGCCTCTGCTGCTGGACTGTGTAAGGGAGAAACACTACAAACAACTTTATATATATATAATATATAATATATAAAGAGAGAGAAATAATATTTAAATACATATATAATATATAATATTATTATGTTATGGTGGGCCCATGTGGGATCCACCTTACTGGATGCTGATTGGTTGGTTACCGCACACCAGCTATATATCTGTTGATGTGAACGTCAGCAAAACTAGGTGGGCCACACTACCGTGGACCCCACCTAGATGTATGTACCTTACAGCCATGAGGCTGATTCAAAGCTCAGGTGGAGCCTACCGTGCTGCATCCAACACATGGGACCACCACGATGCATGTGTTTCGTTCACACCGTCCAGCTGAGGACGGTGTGGCCCACGTGATGTGGGTGTTTCATCCATGTTGTCCGTCCGTAGGATGGTGGTACGTGCTACAACCAGCACCGTCCACTATCTACGGGCGTGGACCCCACCGTTGATGTATGTGTTCCATCCAAACCGTCCATCCATTTGGCAAGTTCATCTTAAGACTTGGGACAGGAAAATGAAGCAGATCTGACGATCAGGCGGACCCCACCGCAGAAAAATAGTGTCGAGTGAATGTCCACCATTGAAGTACTTTTAAGGACCACAGCAGCTTTGGATCAAATGATATTTATTTATTTATTTTCCTCTCAACTAGGTCTTTATGACCTTATAAACAGACTAGATGGAAAATATTGTTATGGTGGGCCCTACCTTAATGATGTGTTATATTCCACACCGTCCGTCCAAACAGTGTGTCGTGGAGCACACCTTGATGTATTTATTGTATCCACACGTGTGGAGCCACCTAATGACATATTGAATCCGAGCCGTCCATTTGTTTTGTCAGCACAGACACCGCCATGATGTATTTATTTCATCCACACCGTCCAGATTGTGTTGGACGGTGCTGGACAATGTTTTGGAAGGTGTTGATTTCCATGGACACCGTGATGTATGTGTTATATTCACGCTGTCCAGCAGCAGCGGCCTATTGTGATGCGTATTGGGCCCATTTGGAATGTACAGGGCCCACCTGTTATGTATATTAGGCCCATGTGCAGGGCCCACCTGTTGTGTATTTATGGCTCTTTTTGGCGTGGCCCATTAAATTGTATATCAGGCCCAATATGATATTTTTGCAGCCCATTTATTGTGGCCCATCATGATGTATATTTGAGGCCCATGTGCAGGGCCCACCTGTGATGTATATAGGCCCATGTGTAGGGCCTGCCTATTGTGTATATTTAAAGCCCATGGGTTGTGGCCCATTGTGATGTATTCGAGGCCCATGGGCAAGGCCTAATGTGATGTGTTTATGGCTCATATGATGAGGCCCATTGAGATGTATTTCGGGCCCATGTATTGCGGCCCATTTGATGTATACGAGGCCCGTTGGTGCAGCCCATTGATAGACCCACTTGCTGTATATGAGGCCCGTTGGTGTGACAATTGATACGGCCCACTTGATGTAATGAGGCCTATTGGTGCGGCCCATTGATACGGCCCATGGTGATTGTATGAGGCCCTTGTGTGAGGCCATGGGCCCAATATACGTTTAGCACTATGTGGGCCACTCCTTGGGAGCAATGTTGGTTAAATGTCCACATTGATGGGCAATGATGGTTGAATGCCCACATTGTGACCTTCCCTTAGGCTTTGTTAGGCCCATTCTCATCGAGATCGAGGCGAATTCCGATTGTCGAGGCCGATTACCGATTCCAATTGTCGAGGCTGATTCCGATTATCGAGGCCAATTCCGATTGTCGAGGCCGATTCTGATTATCGAGGGCAATTCCGATTGTCGAGGCCAATTCCGATTGCCTAGACCGATTGTCAATGCCGATTCCGATTGTCGAGGCCGATTCTGATTACTGAGACCGATTATCGAGGATGATTCTAATTGTCAAGGCCGATTCTGATTATCGAGGGCGATTCCGATTGTCGAGGCCGATTCGAATTGTTGAGGCCGATTATCGAGGTCGATTCTGATTATCGAGATCGATTGTCGAAGCCGATTTCGATTATTGAGGCCGATTCTGATTGTCGAGGGCGATTCCGATTGTCGAGGCCAATTCTGATTGTTGAGCCCGATTATCAAGGCCAATTTCGATTGTTGACGCCGATTCTGATTGTCGAGACCGATTGTAGAGGCCGATTCCGACTGTTGAGGCTGATTTCGATTATCGAGGCCGATTCCGATTGCCGTGGCCGATTGTATAGGCCGATTATCGATGTTAATTATCGGTGTCGGTCGTCGATACCGATTATGAGTATATGACAGCATAACATCATGATATATGCCCATATGCATCATCTACATGATTGTTATGAGATGTGATTGACCATTGCATATGTCATTGGGCAGGTTGCTATGAGAATCCCTGATAGGCGGAGATTGTCTCATATGAGCGCATGGTATGCGCAGGATTGATGCATGACTAGATTATATGACTCATGCATCTTGCATTGTGTGTTGTGATTACTGTACGCCCTAGCGACATCAGGGTCGTAGCCTCCACAGGCATGTCGTGGATGGCCAGATGGGACACCAAAAATCTGTTACTAGCATTGAGCTGCCATAGATGGCCCTGGGTGAAAATCCTTAAACCACCGAGGCCAGGAGACATCCCAATGTCTAGACCGAGTTGATATATATAAGCGTGTGAGGGTCGTATATCAGTAGGCTGCATCTCCTGCTGTGTCGTGGTCGATTGGAAGGGGGTGTGGTCTTACCCGCCCGAGGGTAGGGGGCATAGCTAGGCTGAGTTTGACCAGCTCGTAAATGGATCCACTATCGACGTGTCAGGTAGATATTGGCTGACTATTGGTCAGACGGATAATGAGGTCTCTTCCACTTGCATGGTTGCGGGTCCAGTGGGCGGCGATTGCATGTAGAGTGTACTAGACCTCGGTGATGATCCCAATGATGTACAATACTGATATGTGGACTTATTGAGCAGGAGTTGTATATTCATTCATTCATTCATTCACTACCCACTCGGCTGGTGGTGTGCAACTATTTGTTACGTGTACCTTCGCAATGGTCAGGATTTCAGTTGGGGTGCGCAACCAACCTGAGATCAGGAGTTTACCACATTGAGTTTGACTATCCAAATTTAAGTATGAGACTGGTTTGGATAGAAGTCCCTTGTGGTGGACCCCATAGCCTACGATACTACGTAATATCATCCTGACTTCACACTCTGAAAAGGCCTAGCTATATGTCCTAGAGGAAGGGGGGGTGAATAGGACAATGCCAAATAAAACTTATAACAGCGGAATTAAAAAGAATATGATAGCCAAAATAAATCACAATGTAGGAAAGTAAAACAACCTCAAGATTCAGATCTTGAGAGGTTGATACAAATGTTGTTCTAAGGACAACCTTACACCAAAAACTAGAGTTTATGGTAGGACAACCTTATTTCTAGAAAGATCTTTGTATCAAATCTCAAACCAAAGAGGAATACAGAAATAAACACAATCTGAACTGAAATAAATTGTAATCACAAATGTATTGTTCTAGGGACAGTCATACACTATAAAAATGGCAGGGCAACCTTGCTGGAACAACTTTAAAGAAAATTGAATATCAAGCTGATGAATAAATAGCAGAAAATAAATTCTAAACTATTACAAAATTTCCACAATGCTTGAATTAAATGATTACAACATTCACCACCATACATACATCCCACAAATGAATAATTAAAGATTAGAAGTATAAATCATTCAACCACAACACAAGGGATTATAGTGATTCGCCTGTGTGTTCACCAACTGTTAAACAACAGCCACACAGAATGCTACTCCACTCCTAATATCCTCACACAGGGGATATTAGCGTTCACTAACAAAATAGGTTTTCACAGGTTCACCTAAAACCTTTACAATTGTGTCTTTGTCTGTGGGCTTACACAATTAAAAAAAACCCCACTTCTGAGTTTCTTGGCTCTCCTCAGATAACCAATACAACAAGATTTTTCTGGCAAATCTTGAAATAAACCAAAACAGAAAGGAATTTACAATTAAATGTAAAATACCTGATTATCTCCTTCGTTGTAGCAGCCCGGTAGAACCAAGTCAAAGTAGATGATTGAATGTCCAAGTTCAATGTCCAGTACTCAATTACAATGGTTCTAGTTCTAATAGATTTTAAATTAAACCAAATAGGGCTTGCCTTAATTGATTTTGATTCCTAAGAAAGGGAATAACAATTCCTCTTATCAAATTAGATTGGAATAGCAGAAACAAAATCAATTAAATAAAGCTAAAGAAAAAGAATATTAAATAATTTGATGTTCGACGTTCGACGAAGATTGGCTTGAATGGATTAATTAATTTGATGAATTCTTCTGAGATTCGTGCTCTATTTATAGGTGAGCAGATCGCGTCTTTGACTGATCTAGGGAGCTCTTCGACTAGTCAAAGAAATAACAGATATTTAAAAAATCAGGCGCGATAAGCTTTGACCGTTCTACGACTGGTCGAAGGTCTTCTTCGACTAGTCGTAGGTCACCTTCGACTGGTCGAAGGTCTCCTTCAATTGGTCGAAGAACCTGAATTTCATCGCTGGACTTTGAGTCGAAGACTTTCGACTGGTCGAAGATGCAGTTGACACTGTTCCTTCGACTGGTCGAACAGATTCCTGGACTAGTCGGAGCCTAACAGAAAATATCTGAATTTTGTAACAAACTCATGACCGATCGAGGAATTTCTTAGACTAGTCGAAGCAAAGTTAAGACTAGTCGAAGAAGGCCTAGGACTAGTCGAAGAACAAACCAAACTCATGTAAAATAAACATCCGACTTATGTATCCAAAGTGACCTACTCCTAAGGTCAACCTAAGGTCAGTTAAACCTCAAACATGAAGTAAGGACATTGAAACATTAGGAACAAGTGACCTTGAAGTTTAAGCTTTGAAGTCTTCATGTAGTTTAATCTTGAAATCTTGATGTAGTTCAATCTTGAAAGTGTCTTGAGTTCTTTACGAACCGCCTTGTACTCTTCTTGAAGTCTTGTATTCTTGAGTCATGTCTTTTGAGCAGTTCTTGCAGTCAAGGTTGATCTTTGTACTTATGAGCTTTGCTTGTTGTGAGCTTTGATTGTTCATGAATGTTGATCTTTGAGAGAGCTTCACTTATGCAAGTTATATAACAGTGATTTTGGCACCACAAATTTGACAACAGACAGGGATATAAACTATAGCATTTACACACTCCAGCTTGGTCATTTCATTCACACCGCATATTGCATTACATCCGCGGCATATGACATTTTGGGTTGCTATGTCTCTGCACTTATATGGCATGGATGAGGTTGACGGTATTCGAAGGCTCGTCAGGATTTGCATATTGCATTGCATCATCGGCATCGGATATATTGTTCTCTATGATTCCGCATTTGCATAGTCAATCTGCATTGCATATTCTAATATTGTATGACTCGTGGACTTACCAGTACATTTCCGCTTACTCTGATATCGTATGATTCATGATCTTACCTTTATTACGGATGTTGTATAAATTATGGCATTGTTTTGCATTCTTGGCATTTACCTTACACACACTTTCACCACCCTCTAAGCTTTCTATAAGCTTATACACAATAGATGCGTGCAGGTGGTGTTAGGTTGCAGCAGCGTTGAGCTTGGAGCATGCAGCGGACCTTCGGAGCTTTGATTTTCAATATATGTATTTCCCTTTCAGCATTGTATTCAAATGATTATATTAGTGGATATGTGATGATGATGTTGCCTTTATGATTTGGGTAAACTTGTGGTTATGCTTCTTACGAGATAAATGTACGTTGAAAATCCTCCTTGTAGGATCCTAGGATCGGAATCTGACGTATGGGCACTGGAAGCCGAGAATGGGGAACTACGGAGGCTGTCGGTAACAGATTCAGCGATCGAAAATTTTGTGAACCCGATTTCTGAGTTTGTGGCGTGACATAACTTCTCTATCTCCAAATCCATCTAGCCGCCAACCCAAGCAACACCCGTATGAATGTCATCTTCACCACTGCTGAGAATATCTCCTCTAAGTCTAAGCCTTTCCTCTGACCAAACCCTTTCACCACAAGTCTAGCCTTGAACCTCGTTTGTAAATTCTTCTGCTCAACCTTCTTTCTGAACACCCACTTGTTGCTCAGAGCTTTCTTGCCCTTAGGCAATTTCACCATATCATAGGTGTGGTTCTTATGCAAGGATTTCATCTCCTCTTACATAGCTTTCAACCACTCCCCCTTTGCTCGTCGGCTAGGGCCTCAGAATAATCTTTTGGCTCTCCCCCATCAATGAGCATAATGTACTCATGCGGCGAGTACCTCTTGGATGGCTGCCTGTCCCTAGATGACCTACTCACCTGTGGTTCAACAGGTGGATCAGGTGGGGACAGCTCCCCCAATCCATTTTCTGTAGGAACTCCCTCGTCCTCTGCACCTTGTTATATTCCCCCATCATCAGGCACCATGGGAGGAATAACCAGATTCATGTCCTCTGGCTCACCTGAACTAGGCTGGTTCTTCTCTAGCTTACAAATGTCATCTATACATTGATCTTCAAAGAATACCACATCTCTGCTCCTAAAAAGCTTATTCTCGGTCGGATCCCACAATCTGTAATCCAACTTTTCATCACCGTACCCCAAGAACACACACTGTCTGATATTCATATTAAGTTTGGACCTCTCATCCTTTGGTATGTGAACGGATGCCTTGCATCTAAACACCCTGAGATGACTGTACGATGGATCCTGTCCAGTCCACACCTTCTCAGGAACTTCTCCATTCAACGAGGCTGATGGAGACCTATTTATCAAATATACCGCCGTGTGCATTACTTCTCCCCAGAACGTCTTGGGCAACTTTACATGGGATAACATGCATCTGATTCTCTCCATAATAATGTGATTCATTCGCTCTGCCACACCATTATGCTGGGGGTTTTGGGAACCATTTGTTCATGCCGTATACCCAGGTACTTACAATACTCATGAAAGTCATCGATGTATTCACGACCATTGTCAGTACAGATGCACTTCAATGATCTACTTGTCTCTCTCTCTCGACCATAGCATGAAACAATTTAAACACACCAAAGACCTTGTCCTTGGATTTCAAAGCATAGACCCAAACCCTCCTAAATGCATCATCTATAAAAGTGACAAAATATAATGCCCCACCCAAGGTTTTTGTACTCATAGGACCACAAACATCAGAATAAACCAAATCTAATGCAAGCACTTTATTAACATGAGAAGCAGTTTTAACATATGAAACTCTATGTTGTTTCCCTAATCAATACATGTTTTGAGAGGTATATCTGTCACATTTGGAAGGAGCCGCTTCCTCGCTAGTACCTGAAGCCCTTTTTTACTTATGTGGCCTAGACACTTGTGCCACATGTCAATAGCTGAATCTTCCGCAGCGTTCAACCCAACCTTGCACACACTGACACGTGCCTTGTAAAGGGTGCAACACTTCTTTCCTCTGGCTACGATTAACGAACCCTTGATGAGCTTCAAGCGCCCACCAGCAAACTAGCTTTCATAGCCATCATCATCCAGCCTTCCCATTGACATCAAGTTGAGGCGAAGGTCTGAGGGTCCTAGTTTGTCAATTAACGTGATCATTGAGTCAGTTAGAGAGAGAAGCTCCATAGGAAGATCAATCAACCGTCTGCCTCAACTGGATGTAGGCCCGAACTCGCCACAGGTAAATCTTAGCCTCACATCTCATGTCCCAAAACATCAGGTAATTAAAACCTTTAAAATTGATTAGCATATCATAGGGTTTTTGGGTTTGAAAACTTTCTCAAATTTTCAGAAAATCTCTAAGTTTTCTACCTCTGTCGATTTATCGATAGACTGATCGATGTAATCAAACAGTGTTGTCGATGTCCTCGATGACCAATCGATACCATCGAAATGAGGACAAAAGATGTCCAGCAACCACATATATCTCTGGACGGAATTATCGATATCATCGAACTTTGAATCTCGAGTCTATTGAAGTTGACTCGATAAAATCGACATCACATCGGTTGTGTCCCTGTTTTTCTAAGGAAAATCATAAAATCTTCGATATATCGAAGTTCCCCTCGATATCCTCGGAATTCAAATTTCGATGATATCGAGAGGCCTTTGATGATATCGGTCTTAGACGCACAGTTATCCGGCAATATTTTCAGGTGGTTTTATCTTGGATCGAGGGTCACTCGATAGAATCGATATTCAAATATCGATGATATCGAGGCCAGGTCAATTACATCGAGAAAGGACATAAACTGTCCAGCAAGCTTACTGAAAATTCTTTGGATTTATCGATGCATCGACACTGCCATCGATATCATTGACATTTAAGTTCCGATGATATCAAGTGTCCCTCGATCATACTTTTGACCTAAAACATTTCAAAGGCAAGTCTTTCACATTTTTCAAATGCCGAGGAATCGAACCTCGTATCGATGAAATCGGAGTTCAAAATCCGATGACATCGACACGTGTTTCGATTCCCTCGACCAGCTGGCAAAAGGTTTCAAAAGCGTTTGACATTTGAGTTCATGTCATCGAGCGGCCAGTCGATGCAATCGAGAGTATACGCTCGATGATATCGACCCTGCTCGATGATATCAAAATTTGTCATAAATGTGACCGTTTTATATCCATTAGAACCTTTTGCCTATTTAATGAGAGCTCGCCCTTAGTTACTGGTAGAGAAAGAAGAGAGTGCTTTTGAGTATTTAACCTTAAATCATATACCCAAACCCTTTTCTCTCATGGAAGTTCATCCTCCAATCCACCCTCATCATTGACATTCAATAGAGTGGATTGGGGAATGAACTTCCGCATTCAAGGATCCTCTAGCTACCATCTTAATGGCAAATCATTAAGCTGGGATGCATAGATGATTGGAATCGCTCTATCTCCCTTATAAGAAAATATTTGAGAGTAGGATTCCATCATTACCTTGACCCAACCCGTCGCCATGTATTAGTACATCTTCTGAGTTGCAGTTCAAGGAAGTAGAAGATTCTTCATCAACAAAGGAGGAGATCTTCGACAATGCGCTTAATGGGGCTCATCTACGTATCTGTAAGTTATTAGAGTCCAAAGGACCCTTGTGATCATTCCTTTGTAGGATTGGATCTAAGGTGTTTCTCACCCCTTGCAAGTTTTCTAGGAGACCTCCGGTGGGAGTGTACGTGGTGGGTGCTTTGTGTTGACCCTTGCTCTGTGGAGAGCATAAATGGTAGGTCCTTTGTGTAGGTCTTGACCAGGGTGGTCTAAAATTTGGGTGCTTTGTGTTGACCCTTGCTCGTGGGAGCATAAGCTTGTGAGGTTCCTTGTGTGGATCCTTGGCCAGTGTGCCTAAAATTGGGTGCTATGTGTTAACCCTTGCTCGTGGGAGCATAAACTGTGTCATGTGGACACGCTATGTCAGCCTAGGTGTAGGTTGTATTGGTTAGATGTGAACCTAATTTAAACCCTCCAGTTTGAGGTGAACCTATTGTGAAACCTCCTTAGTGAAATCTGGTACACTCAAGGGTTGAATGTGTTTGCTGGGAGTGGAGTAGACAAGTAGTCGAACCACTATAAAAATGACTGTATTTGTGATTGCTATTATCTTTCATTCCTTATGTGATTATATGTTTTCATATTTGATTATCTGAGATCACGTTTCACACACAGTCACATCCATCATAAACTCTGATTCGCATCTTGTTTAACTTTCAAAGTAGTTTTATGATTGGATCCTCTATTTGGCTTGGAATCCATTAGAGTTACTCTGAAGATATCCTGATACATGCATATTTTCTCAGGATAGATTTGATAGGATTTTAAATAACCATAAAACATTTAAAAAGTCCTATTCACCCCCCTCTAGGACATATTGGCATATTCTTACTTCAACTAAAGCGGTCATTACCGCAATTTCAATTGGTATCAGAGCGGGTCTTTCTTAAAGGGCTTCACTGCCTAGAGAGTGATCTTGACAAAAGTTGGGAATATGGTCAAAGGAGAGGGCTCATCAGTCTCTAGACCTCCAGTATTTGATGGATCAAATTATGCATACTGGAAGGCTATAATGCATTACTTTCTGAGATATTTGGATCATGATGTTTGGGATATAGTTGAAAGAGGATATGTGCCACCATCTGAACAAATAGTACTTGAAAATGGCACAACTATCACCAAACCAAAATCCAAAGAAAAGTGGACAGCATTCGATAAAGAAAGCCAAACTACTAAGGGTAAAGCTATGAATGTTATCTACTGTGTTGTGTCCCAAGACATTTTCAATCAAATTAATATGTGTGAGACGGCCAAAATCAGTATATGTGAGACAGCCAAAGAAGCATGGGATTTGTTGGAAACAACCCATGATGGAACAAGCACTGTGAAGAGATCCAAACTGCAACTCCTAACATCACAGTTTGAGAGTCTTAGAATGGACGAGCATGAGACGTTCATGGAGTTTTTCGCAAAACTAAATATCATTTGTAACTCCATGGGTGGATTAGGTGAGAAAGTTCCGGTTCCAAAAATCTGCAGGAAAATACTAAGATCATTACCGGAACAGTTCAATCCTAAAGTAACAACCATTGAAGAATGTAGAAACATAGATGAAATGAAAGTAAAAGAACTAGTAAGTTCCCTACAAAGTAGAAGAACTACACTTCAAACAAACCCTTAAATCCAAAACCACTGTCCTCAAAACTTCAAAGAACACAACAAATGAGGACATTGAAAGTGAAAGAGAAAATGAAGATGAAGAAGTGGCCTTACTGGCACAACGGTTCAGAAAGTTCTTTCAGAAAAATCGTGGCCGTCCATTTAAAGGAAGGAAGGTGGACAACAAATATTCTATAGGTAAACTTGGTAAAAAGACCAAAGAACCACAATGTTATGCTTGTCAAAAGTTTGGACACCTGTCTACTGAATGCCTAAATAGAAAAACTAAAGGAAAGGCTATGGCTGCCACATGGGATGATAAGGAAGAGTCAAACTCAGAATCTAGCGACTCAGAGTGCGATGGAGACCAGAAATCTCTGAAAATTCTTATGAATTCCACTGCTCCAATCATCCCCCGTGAAACTGAGAATGAGTTAGAACCACAAGCTACTGAATCATTTCCATCAGATAATGAGGAAACTGAAAAAGGAAGAAGAACAACAAAATAAACTACAAGATGCTTACAATCAACTTTACATCCATAGCATCAATATCGTTAGAAGACTTGAAATATCTGAAAACAAAAAGGAATTGCTGCAAAAAGATCTGGATAAAACTTTGAAAATTAATACACATCTAATCAATGACTTACAGAAATATCATTCAGATAATGATAGACTTGAAAGAATCAACACCTTCCTTAAATCCGAGTCTAAAAACTAAACAAACAGGTTGAGCTATTAAAAGACAAAAACATGCTCCTTCAGAATGAAAATCATACACTCCTGTTTGATTCAGAAGAATCTAGAAAAATTGCTAAGTTAAACTATAAGTTTTCCCAGAGTGGTGAGAAGTTAGAAAAACTTTTAGGCATGAGAAGACCCGAAAAGGACAAGAGTGGCTTAGGATATGATAAGTTTAAAACAAAGGCTGAAAATGCAGCACAAATGGCTGAAAAATCTGCTGCTTCTCAGGAAGCAAAATAAGAACCATTCCTGTTTGTCATGTATGTGGTGATTCTAGTCATTACAAGTTTGAATGCATGTCTCCTAGGAGGACTCAACATAATTCTGGTCAAAATCATATTAGTAAATTCAAACCAACTAGAGAAATACAAAATTTCAAGAGTCCACCTAAGAATATGAATAGAAGGAATACACACCCATCACCACCTAGGATGACCAACAGAAGGAAGTGGTTGGATTAAACAAGAAAACTAAATCTACCAAAGTCAAAAATCTTGTCACAAAATGGATAGTGAAAGAAAAGAAAAATTGCCTTATTACTCACTCAAATCATATAACAGGCAATGATACTAAGTAGTATGTGGATAGCGGTTGCTCAAGACATGTCACAGGTGACAAATCTATTCTTTCTAATTATTCAGATCTTAATGATGGGATAGTCACCTATGGGGATGGAAGCACTGCTAAGGTAATTGGATAGGGAATTATTCAAGGAATTACTTCACTCAAAAATGAGAATGCCTTTTGCATAAAAGGATTAACGCATAATCTACTGAGCATTTCTCAAATATGTGACAATGAGCATGTAGTTACATTCAACAAAGACGAATGCGAAATCCTAGACCTATCAGGTAAAACAGTGATGAAGGGTTCTCGCACAAATAACCAATGTTATGTCATTAAAGGAAAAGGAAGGACTGATCCATATGCTCAGAAACATTGAGCATGGAAAAACAAGTCCAGGTCTTGCATCTAGATCTGGAAAACTTCTAAAAAGATGCAATTTTGCTGAACTCCTAATGATACATCTGAGGTCCCTCACCTCAATCTTTTTGTATATAAACATTCTAATGTTTATAATTTTGATTTGTACAATGCTTGTACAAAATTTTGTTGTGTGTACTGTTGATTCAAAGATATATTATACTATACATGAAAGTTTGTTAAACTAGGGAAAAATGAAAAATATTCACCTTCGATATGTCTGTCGATAAGTCATGTGGATTCTCGATTAAATCGATCATGGTCGATATCATCGACGTCTCTTCGGAATTTGAAAAGTCACATGATCGAAAATGCTATCGAAGATGTCTTCGATAAAATCGAACAAGGCATGTCGATATCATCGAAACCTTGTTCGATGATATTGAATCTCACCGCTCGATAAAAAGCCGACGAGCGGGAAAAATTCATTTCTTAGCCTCCCTGCACGATTTTTCCAGTTTTTTTCTTTCATGGCTCTCATCGTATGTCAACCGTATGCCATCTAAAGTGTCCAAACCCAGGTAATCTCTAACACATACTCTTGATTCCTCGAAGTATACGTTGTTGTGTTAAGATTCTTCTATTTGGAAATTTTAGGTCGGTTCTCAAGATCTTCAGATTCTTCCTTTGACACCTTCTTCTGAGTTGTCCTAATAAGTAAGGAGAAAGGGAAGTCTTCAGCCATCGGTGAATCATCTTGGCCTATCAGAAAGAAAGTAGTGGCTTCAAAGGAAAGGGCAGGTCTCAGTCTCAACGATCCCTTGCACACCCACGGAGCTCCTCTACACGGCAGTCGGTCATAGAGAAGCTCCGACTGAAGCACCAGCACCGCCCGATACTGTTGTGGGTCCTCCTCCACACATACTTAACAAATACTCTAGGAGGTGCCTGGTGTATGAGCTTAGGGTTGATAGGGACTGCATAAAACCCTACAACATAGAAGCTCTATTAGAGGGAATCGACTGGCTTCCTCTTCTTGATTTCGGGGGAGCATGCCACATTTAGCGGACCTATCGTTTCTTTGCATACTGTCATTCTCCAACACTAGAACCACCATATTTTACTGTCACAGTCGGAGATGATAGCGTTGAGATTACTATAGAGTCCATCGCTAGCATTCTTGATTTAACCTTATCTCCAGTTGGATTGTCTGACCTTGATTATGAAAATCCTATCACTCGGTCTACAATTACAAAATTCCTATGTCAGGGTCGAGATATCCCATGGTATCAGGGAAATGCCTTAAAAGAAAAATATTTGCACCCTCGATACCGCATCTTACATGGGATATTCTGCTCAAATGCTTATCCTCGTGGACCCAATCACGTTGATCTTACCGGGTTCATGACCATGATTATATACTGTGTTGCTACTAGATTCAAACTTTGTATGCCTACCTTGATTCTTCACCAAATAGCAAGTGTCATCCATCAGTCCAGAGCAGTATACTTGCCCTTTCCCCACATCATTCATGTAATCTGTGATACAATTGGTATTCTTCAAACAAATGATCCTAAGCATCCCCTCCAACACTTTAACAAAGTCAATATACGAAAATTGGACCTTAACTTTCACGAGTATGTGGAAGAGGACTCTAAGGAGGCTATTCATGAAGATGAAGAAACGAGAGAAGGCACAGCACCAACTGGTGTAGATCCTGTGGAGTCACAGCATGCTCCTGAACCAAGTGGTTCGGCTCAATTCAACGTGTCAAGTTTCACCAAGATCTTGAGCAGTATATTTTTGGATATTTTAAGCTATGGCTGGTTATAATTCACAAATATTTACTGCCATGTTAATACTTTAAGATCCCCTATTTTATCTGCTCATAGCTCCAATGGTGTGTGATGCATGTGATGTTTTGATTTTGATATTATCTACTTCTCTCATTGCGCATACATGGTTTCTGTACTGAAGTGTTTGTTTTACATCTATCTACTATATGTGTATGCTCCCTGAATGATGGTTCTCCTAGTTGCTTTAACTTTCATCAATATCAACTATTATAGTATCTTCGCCAATGATTGACAAAAAGGGGGAGAACAAATCAACACCCCGACAAAACAATTGTGTGTGTATCTGCTTGTGATTTGTGGTGCAGGTGTTAGGGGGACCAGCTGCAACAAGACGGGGAGATTGCTGTTAGGGGGAGCAGCTACTGATTGTGTGTGTAATCACTAGATACTGTAAAATTGTGTAAAAATCATGTACACACAATTTATGGTGTTTGTCTAGAAGTTGTTCTAGGGTGTTTTGGTGTTTTATCACGTAATTGACAAAGGGGGAGATTGAAAGTACCCTGGTTTGTCAATTAGCGTGATCGTTGAGTCAGTTAGACAGAGAAGCTCCATAGGAAGATTAATCAACCGTCTGCCTCAACTGGATGTAGGCCCGAACTCGCCACAGGTAAATCTTAGCCTCACATCCCATGTCCCAAAACATCAGGTAATTAAAACCCTTAAAATTGATTAGCATATCATAGGGTTTTTGGGTTAGAAAACTATCTCAAATTTTCAGAAAATCTCTAAGTTTTCTACCTCTGTCGATTTTTCGATAGACTGATCAATGTAATCGAACAGTGGTGTCATTGTCCTCGATGACCAATCGATACCATCAAAATAAGGACAAAAGATGTCTAGCAACCACATATATCAATGGAAGGAATTATCGATATATTCCTATCGATATCATCGAACTTTGAAACTCGAGTCTATTGAAGTTGACTCAATAAAATCGACATCACATCGGTTGTGTCCCTGTTTTTCTAAGGAAAATCATAAAATCTTCGATATATCGAAGTTCTCGTCGATATCCTCAGAATTCAAATTTCGATGATATCGGGAGGCCTTCGATGATATCGGTCTTAGACACATAGTTATCCAGCAATATTTTCAGGTTGTTTTATCTTGGATCGAGGGTCACTCGATAGAATCGATATTCAAATATCGATGATACCAAGGCCGGGTCGATTGCATCGAGAAAGGACATAAACTGTCCAGCAAGTTTACTGAAAATCCTTTGGATTTATTAATGCATTGACACTGCCATCGATATCATCGACATTCAAATTCCGATGATATCAAGTGTCCCTCGATCATACTTTTGACCTGAAACGTTTCAAAGGCAAGTCTTTCACATTTTTCAAATGTTGAGGAATCGAACCTCGTATCGATGAAATCGGAGTTCAAAATTTGATGACATCGTATAACGCCCTGAAAATCGGGGGTCGAGGAAAGCTCAGCTCCCGAGTTCCAACGCATCACTTATGCAACATAGATAATGCCGATTATGATGAGTGCATTGAAACATGAATGAGATTATACCAAAACAGCATATCATACTCCAGAGACAATTAAATTACGCAAGTAGAAGACTGTGATAGATATATAAAATATATAAACTGTTGTAAGTCTCCAGAGTATGAACATGTTACTAGGTTAAATATAGACATGTATACACCCAAAATGAATAGAAGGAATATACATGGGTGTTCCAAAAGTGCAAACTAAAGTAATCCCTTTAATCCTGTCGATCCGAAGATGGTCAACATATACCCGTCTGATAGATATATAAAGGAGAAACCCTCCTCATCATCATAAAAGTCTGGCTCCGCTTCGCAAGCATCGCCATCATCTGAAACTCAAACAGGGTCTGGTTGGTGTGTACAACACCGTCCCGTAACGTGGGAGTGAGTGATCAACTCAGTGGAACAATAAAGCAAAGGTTAACATGTTATCAATTTAGTCAAGCAGTAATGATAAAGTAGTAAATCACACATCCCTAAGTACTCTTGTTAATGCAAGAATGGTATGAATGTATGACGCATGCCCTCGCCTACGCTCCCTCAGCGACTTCATCTCACGTTCGTGCATGAACAACACTGCCTCAGTGCTTGACCTGTTACGCCTGAACGCACGCGTAATGCGGTGCATGCATATGATTACCAAGTTCTTATTAGTCATTTTCATACAATAAGGTTGGGAAACTAAGGTACCTCCCTTATGTCATTTCCCAATCAATGATCCATTCTAGGGTCGTCAGTCCTAGTTAATCTCATACGATGTTGCAGTTCTAGGTCGCTGTAAAGGGCTCGTCGCCAAATCAGTGCAGGCCTAGTTTATACTCTTATTGCTACGGAAGGGTCGTTGCCTCCACGTAGACTCAGAGTACGCTCGAGGTCACCACAAAGGGCACGTCTAGGGCTGCCAGGGCTGTTGCACGGAATCGTTACACCACTCCCCCATCACCCATCACGGCTTTGTCATCAAAACAGTGTAGGCCGCAGCTCGAATACAGTGTCCCATACCACCTTATTCGGCTCACGAGTCTGGGTTGCTCACTGGTCACTACGGGGAGGATCGTCGCCCCAACGTAGGCCGACAGCTCAACCACAGTGTCCCATACCACCATGTCCGGCTCATGAGTCTTAGCAGATCGAGTACTCGTTAGGTACCAAGGTTAATGGGGTTTCACTGGTAAGTTTGGTACCTTAGGTTCAAGCAGTAGCGTCCAAACATAGTGAACATACAATGGCCAATCGGGTTATTAGACGAGTTCGACTGGTACGAGCGTACGCTGAAGTAACCGACAAGGTACCACTGTCAACAACCATCGTACGACTCGGTTTGATCGAACGTGTCTTTTGTTGCGAGATGACCTCAATCACAACATCAAGGCCTGTTACCGATTGTCTGGACTATACAATAGCCCCAATCACATTCAATTACAACAAAATATCCTAGAAGATAGTTAAAGTAGTTATGAATCAAGATTGCAAATCATATAATTAAAGGTCCAATAATGTCCGTTTTAGGGCTGCTAGGGCTGTTGCACGGAATCGTTACACCACTCCCCCATCACCCTTCGCGGCTTTGTTTTTGTTGCCTTTGATGGAATACAACTTAAACATGGATTTATACATATGCAGGAAATACAACTTAAACATGGAATACAATTTAAACAGACACTATAATATACGGTACATGGAGGAAATCATACACATAGTTAAAGTAGTTGAGAATCATATCTCAACACCCTTATATAGTGCAATTTACTAACTACTTACTCATTCAGACAATTTTACAAACACTTAGACTACACCTTCCAACATACCTGTAATATGCTAGGTAAAAACACATGTCGTAGCGAATCCTTTCACAAAGGAGTTGCCACATGAACCACGATCATGCCTTCACGACCAATAGTCATGGCAAGCATAAATCATAGTTCCATGTTCATTCGAACATTGCTACAAACACTTAGGCTACACGTTATAACATACACGACGTATGTCGGGATAACATGTATTAGGCTAATCCGTTCACCCAGAAGTTGATACACATGCATCTAGAATACATAGACAGCAAATAATCATGGCAAGCACAAATTCGTATTTCATACGTATACGGTATTTTTTACAAATATGAGGAATACAGTATATTCAACATAGTTAACGTATATATGAAAAATGAAACGGACAGCACTTTACACATGTGCAATAGCATCCACGTCAGTAATATATCATTAACTGATATTGAAAGCCTTGAAAACCATAACCTATACGTTTAAAGTCTGCACCTTATGCCATAAAACCGTAACGAACTCGACAGAGGCTCTAGGTCTTTGTCAAAGATGAAATGGCAACCTATATCATGAGTTAAGTTAGCTATTTCACTACTTGTAACAGTTGAAACCCTAGAACAGATTAGGGTTAGGTTTTCTTATCTCAAAACGAAGTCAGAATCGCCCTAGTAGCGACATGGATGCGATGAATAAACACGTATAATAGCAGAAGAATCTCTCCCACTCATTCACTCACTTTCTCTCTCTCTTTCCTTCTCTTTCTTTCTTCTCTCTCCCGTAGGTTTAGGAAATTCGTATGGAATATGAGAGAGGGGGTTTAAGCCTCTTATATAGGCCCAAAACTGATGGAAATGGCCCCAGGGCCAAGGGATACTTAGGTTATGTCCAAAGGGCATCTGTTTCAACTCAACGGAGCACTTCCGGAGCCCCCCTTGAGCCAAAGGTCGGACTTAAGCTCACTAACCTTAGATCTAGGTCAAGTTAAGTTTTCAGTCCGAGCGGATTTACAGATCGCCCGCGGCGGACCAGTTTCAGTTCAACGGTCCACGATCACTGATCAGGGCCACAAGTACAATGGCCTGTGTAGGAAATTTCCCCTGATCCGAGGGTGTATTTGGGTCAGATTCTGACGGTCTGAATCCTTATATTCAGCCCACAAGCGATAAGTCTCAGATTACTTAAATTTAGATTTTTATTTCTAAAATATTCATGTTTCTCACACACTCCACTCCCGGCTCAAGCGAATAATCCTGAGACACAATCTGGATTTGATTTCCGAGATGGTTGTCAAGCCCAGCAAGGCGGTCCTACGTGTTTAGTCTCATAGTCATCGGACTTTCGACGTGCGGTCCAGATCCAATATGGAGTTTCAATGTGCTCCCAAGAGCAACTGGGTAATGAGATTGATCCTAGATTTTAGGGTATCCTAGTGTCAATGATTCTACAAGTTTGATTCTACAAGTTTTGGGTCTTGCAGATCGTATTTAAAGTGGATCAAGCGGATTTCGTAGTTAATCTAGTTTAGCACTAACTAATACTCGCCTAATTTTTAAAGGATTTAGTCCTATATGATTTCTGCCTGAGGTGGTACTCGGGCCTTTGTATGGATTTTTTCGAGGTGCTACAAAAGGGGATTTGAGGCTTTAGGATTGAGTCCTGAGAAGTCAATTAAGGTGTCATGATCGACTCCTTGCCCAAGGACGTCTAATTCCAGGTTGGCAAAAATCTAGGGTGTTACACATCGACACGTGTTTCGATTCCCTCGACCAGGTGGAAGAAGGTTTCAAAAGCATTTGACATTTGAGTTCATGTCATCAAGCGGCTAGTCGATGCAATCGAGAGTATATGCTCGATGATATCGACCCTGCTCGATGATATCGAAATTTGTCATAAATGTGACCATTTTATATCCGTTGGAACCTTTTGCCTATTTAATGAGAGCTTGCCCTTAGTTGCTGATAGAGAAAGAAGAGAGTGCTTTTGAGTGTTTAACCTTAGATCATATACCCAAAGCCTTTTCTCTCATAAAAGTTCATCCTCCAATCCACCCTCATCACTGACATTCAATAGAATGGATTAGGGAATGAACTTCCGTATTCAAGGATCCTCCAACTACCATCTTAATGGCAAATCATTAAGCTGGGATGCCTTGAATGCAGAGATGATTGGAATCGCTCTATCTCCCTTATAGGAAAATATTTGAAGTAGGATTCCATCATTACCTTGACCCAACCCGTCGCCATGTATTGGTACATCTTCTGAGTTGTTGTTCAAGGAAGCAGAAGATTCTTCATCAATAAAGGAGGAGATGTTTGACAACGCGCTGAATGAGGCTCATCTACTTATCTGTAAGTCATTAGAGTTCAAAGGACCCTTGTGATCATTCCTTTGTAGGATTGAGTCTAAGGTGTTTCTCACCCCTTGCAAGTCCTCTAGGAGGCCTCCAGCGGGAGTGTACGTGGTGGGTGCTTTGTGTTGACCCCTGCTCTATGGAGAGCATAAACGTTAGGTCCTTTGTGTAGGCCTTGATCAGGTGGTCTAAAAGTTTGGTGCTTTGTGTTAACCCTTGCTCGTGGGAGCATAAACTTGTGAGGTTCCTTATGTGGATCCTTGGCCAGTGTGCCTAAAATCGGGTGCTATGTGTTGACCCTTGCTCGTGGGAGCATAAACCGTGTCATGTGGACACGCTATGTCAGCCTAGGTGTAGGTTGCACTGGTTAGAGGTGAACCTGATTTAAAACCTCTGGTTTGAGGTGAACCTATTGTGAAACCTCCTTAGTGAAATCTGGTACACTCAAGGGTTGAGTGCGTTTGCCGGGAGTAGAGTAGACAAGTAGTCGAACCACTATAAAAATGATTGTATTTGTGATTGTTATTATCTTTCATTCCTTATGTGATTATATGCTTTTATATTTGATTATCTGAGATCACGTTTCACACACAGTCACATCCATTATAAACTCTGATTCGCATCTTGTTTAACTTTCAAAGTAGTTTTATGATTGGATCCTCTATTTGGCTTGGAATCCATTAGAGTTACTCTGAAGATATCCTGATACATGCATATTTTCTCAGGATAGATTTGATAGGATTTTAAATAACCATAAAACATTTTAAAAGTCCTATTCACCCCCCCCCCCCCCTCTAAGACATATTGGCATATTCTTACTTCAATTAAAGCGGTCATTACCGCAATTTCTTGGGATATGTCTCACATCCCTAAGAACCAATGTACAACCCACATCGGTCTTCACACAAATATCACCGACCCCTACGATCTTTGATACGCCAAAATTTCTCATCTTCACGGTCCCAAAGTCACCTGACTTGTAGCTTGTGAAGAAGTCCCTACGTAGAGTCGCATGAAACGAGGCTCCCAAGTTTATCACCCAGTCGATGTCCTGACTCGTAGTCGTGAGACAAAACATCATGATCTGCTGAAAGAATAACTACAACATCGCCATCTGAAGCGACCGCATTAGAATCTGATTCATCTTCCTTCTCTTTTTCTTTTCCTTTCTTGTCGTTCTTATTCTTACGACATTCATGCTTATAGTGGCCCTTCTTGCCACAATTTCAGCATTTAACATCCTTCGTGGTACTCTACTTGCTTCTTAATTTATCTCGGGCCTTCCCACCCTTTTTGTTCTTTCCTCTCCCCCGTTCCTGTGTCACAAGGGCCTCTTTCTGATTAGACTCCTGAGACTTCCTCCTTGTCTCTTCATTGAAGAGACAGCTAGTTACCTGTTCCATGGATACCTTTTCGTCTGGCGCAGAGTTACTTAGAGACACCACTAATGTCTCTCAACTATTAGGCAATGAGCTAAGCAATAGTAAAGCCTGTAATTCATCATCCAGGACCATCTTCATAGCGAAGAGTTGGTTTAATATATTGTTGACCTCATTCATGTGCTCAGCCACAAAACCACCATCTTTAAACTTGAGATTCACAAGTCGTCTTATCAGAAAAATCTTATTGCCGGCTGTTTTCTTCTCATACAACCCTTGCAATTTTAGCCATAGGCTAGTGGCTGAGGTCTCCGTAGACACATGGTGGAATACGAAATCGTCCAACCATTGTCTAATAAACCCCACCGCCTTCCGATCTAATTTCTTCCAATCATCATCTGTCATATCCTTTGACTTTACTGATATGCCTTGAATTGGAGAATACAAGTCCTTGCAATAAAGAAAGTCCTCCATCTTAGCCTTCCATATGGTCCAGTTAGAACCATTGAGGCTGATCATCCTTAATGAGCCACCTTCCATAATTCAGAACCGATCCCACTCCGCTCAATGAACCTGGCTCTGATACCACTTTGTTGGGGGTCGTTGCACAAAACCTTAGGATCTATCCTCCCAAAAAATATCAGAATTATGGGATAGTAAAGAAATGAAATAAATCAAAGTACAAACCACACGACACAAGATATTTTTACGTGCAAAACCCTTAAAGAGGTAAAAACCATGGGACCTAGTCCAGATCAACAATCCACTATAAAGTAGAACGTTACAACCTTCTTCACTCACACAGGAGTGGATAAACAATAAGAGAACAAAATAAAAATGGAGAGATCTCACCGATTACGAGGACATAGAAGCGCTGAGATATCAAGTGTACAATAGATCACCTCTATGAGCATAACCTCCCTTCCATAAGCTTTCTCTCTCTCTCTCTCTCTCTCTCTCTCTCTCTCTCTCTCTCTCTCTCTCAAACACATACACACACACCTTTGATAGCCCTAAACCCTTTAACAAACCTTTGTAAAGCTTTAGGAAACCCTCTTGCATTACCTAGAACAGCCCTAGGTACCCATATTTATAGATTTGGAAACCCCTTTCTGCACCTATGTGAAAACCGCCTCAAATTTACGTAGTCCACACAAAATCTGGAACGAATCTGCGTAAGTTCGACTGGTCGAGCAGAGTCCTCGACCGGTCGAGCGGCCAACTCGACTGGTCGAGCACCTCCCTTGACTGGTCGAGCACTGCGGAAAAGAAATAAACCCAAAGTCACTGGACTTTGAGTTGAGCCAGGGCTCGACTGGTCGAGCACCACTTTCGACCAGTCGAGTGAGGCTCATGACCGGTCGAGCCTAGGAGGAAACCCCATTAACCCCAACCCTGTACATGTGTGAATCGAGCTCTAAAAATATATAAGGGCTTACACCTGTGTGCTAGAATTCAAACACAATAGTTTCCTCCTGTGCCCGCGAAAACAACATTCGAAGATCTCTTCTCCTGTTTCTTCATTTAATTGATCCATGATCCATGTGAATCATCTAAGATTGATCTCAACCATTCAATGGAGAGATCTCGACTATTCAATTTTAAGAGATGTTGTCATCATTAGTCACCGCAGCTGGAAACACGATTTTTTTTTACGATCAACGTTGTTACATGGGAAGCTCCAAATATCTCAAGATTCTAGGTCAAATCCAAACCATTCAATCCTCACTCGAATCCCTATTAGATTGTAAGAAGACTGCATGTAACGCCCTGAAAATAGGGGGTCGAGCAAAGCTCAGCTCCCGAGTTCCAACGCATCACTTATGCAACATAGATAATGATGATCATGATGAGAGCATTGAAACATGAATGGGATTATACTAAAACAGCATATCATACTTCAACGACAAGTGAAATTTCACGCGGAAGACTGTGATAGATATATAAAATATATAAACTGTGGTGAGTCTCCAGAGTATGATAATGTTACCAGGTTAATTAATTACAAGTACAATTCCAAAATATACCAAATTTTGTAAGGTCATCTAGTCGACATCCCTGTAACCCCGTCGATCAAGACGCGGCTCACTTGAAGCCGTCAGAATACAGCATATACGAACAAGCATCATCGTCATCACAAAGGTCCGGCTCCGCCTCATAACCATTGCCATCACCTACATCTACAACAGGGTCTGGTTGGTGTGTACAAAACCGTCCCGTAACGTGGGAGTGAGTGATCAACTCAGTGAAACAATAAAGCATAGGTTAACATGTTATTAATTCAGTCAAGCAGTAATGATAAAGCAGTACAATCAAACACTCCTAAATACTCTTATTAATGCAAGTATGAATGCAGTCATGATGCATGCCCTCGCCAACATACTCCCTCGTGCGACACCATCTTACGTCCGCGGCATGCTTTCATCCCTCAGTGCTCCACATCTTCTAGGCACATGCAGTGTGATATGAACATGATTATTGAGTTGTTATTAGTCTTTTTCATACAGTAGGATTTGGGAAACTAAGGTACCTCCCTTATATCATTCCCAAATAAGGATCCTGTCTAGGGTTGTCACTCCTACATAATCTCATACGATGATACGGTTCTAGGTTGCTGTAAAGGGCTGTCAGGGCTGTTACATGCACTCGTTGCACCGCTCCCCCATCACCTTATCAATACAGGCCTAGTTTATACTTTGATTACTACGGCAAGGCTCGTCGCCTCGCTGTAGATTCAGAGTATGCTCGAGGTCACTACACCGAGTACGGTCAGGGCTGCCAGGGCTATTACACGGAATCGTTACACCACTCCCCCATCACCCATCAAAACAGTGTAGGCCAACAGCTCGAATACAGTGTCTCATACCACCATATTTGGCTTATGAGCCTGGGCTGCTCACTGGTCACTACAGGGAGGCACATCGCCCCAGCATAGGCTGACAGATCGACCACAGTGTCTCATACCACCATGTCCGGCTCATGAGTCTTAGCGGATCGAGGTACCAAGGTTAATGGGATTCCACTGGTAAGTTTGGTACCTTAGGTTCAAGCAGTGGCGTCCAAACATGGTGAACATATATTAGACAGATCGGGTTACTTGACGAGTTCGACTAGCACGAGCGCATATCAAGTGGATTGACATGAAGTGCATAAGTACTCCGTATGGCCTAACCACTGCCGACAACCGATGTACGGCTGGGGTTCGTCAAACACGTCCTTCGTGGCGAATGAATCTCAGCCACGAACTCAAGGCCTGTTACCGATTGCCTGGACTATACAATAGCCCCAATCACATTCAATTACAGATAGTTAAAGTAGTAATGGATCAACATTTCAAACCACACAATCAAAGTCTGATATTGTCCGCCTAGGGCTGTCAGGGCTGTTGCACGGAATCGTTACACCACTCCCCCATCACCCTTCACGGCTCTTATGGAATACAACTTAAACATGGAATTATACATATGTATTACATAGATAAACAGACACCATAATCTACGGTTCATGAAGGAAAGCATACACATAGTTAAAGGAGTTGAGAATCATACCTCAACACCCTTATACATTACAATGGACTAACTACATACTCATTCAGACATTTCATCAAATACTTTAGACTACATACATCAACATACATGACGTATGTTGATTACATAGGTATTAGGCCAAATCCTTTCACTAGGGAGTTGCCCCATTTATAACACGCGTGCCCCCACGACGGATAGTTATAGCAAGTATGAATCCAAGTTCCATATTCATTCGTTCATTTTCACAAACACTTGGACTACACACTTTAACATACATAACGTGCATTGGCCGTGGCGTAATTTAGGGTAAATCCTTTTGCTAAGGGGTTGTCTAGTACACTTCAATCACGTTCTTGCATTCAATACACATGGCAGGCACAAATCATGAATCCATATCCATTCAGGCATTTCAGCAAACACTTAGGCTACACAATATAACATACTCAATGTATGTTGACAAAACATGTATTAGGCTAATCCGTTCACCCAGAAGTTGATACACATGTATCTAGCATACAAAGACAACAATTAATCATGGCAAGTACAAATCTGTATTTCATACGTATACAGTATTTTCTACAAATACGAGGAATACAGTATATTCAACATAGTTAACGTATATCTGAAAAATGAAACGGACAACACTTTGTACATTGGCAATATCATCCAGATCATGAATCTATCATTATCTGACATTGAAAGTTTTGAAAACCATAACCTATACATTTAAGGTCCGCACCTTTTGTCGGTAAACTTGAACCGAAACCAGTTTGAATCCAACGCCTTTGTCTACGGCACAACGACAACCTGAATCATGAAACAGGTCAGCTATTCCATCACCTACACTCTTAAAAACTCTAAAACAGCTTAGGGTTAGGTTTTCTTACCTACGAACGAAGCCGGAATCGCTAGAAAAGCGATTAGATCGTGATGATTAATCACGTAGGATAGTGGGTAGAGCATCAGGAAAAATCTCTCACTTCTCTCACACTTTCTCTCTCTTTTCTCTCTTCTCTCTCCTAGGTTTTTCTCAAATTCGTATGGGATGAGAGAGTGAGAGTTTAAGGTTCTTATATAGGCCCAAAACTCACCAAATTAGACCCATGGCCAAGGTATACTTAGGTTATGTCCGAATACAGATAGTTTCGTCTCAATGGAGCACTTCTGGAAGCCCCCCTTGAACCAAAGGTCGGACTTAAGCTCACAGACATTGGATCTAGGTCGAGTTACGTTTTCGGTCCAATCAGATTTACAGATCGCCCGTGGCGGACCAGTTTCAGTTCAACGGTCACTGAGACTCGATCAGGGTCACAAGTACACTGCCATGTGTATGAAATTTCTCCTGATCCGAGGGTGTATTTGGGTCAGATTCCGACAGTCTGATTACTTATATTTGGCCCGCAAGCAACAAGTCTCAGATTACTTAAAATTAAACTTTATTTCTAATTAATTTCACGTTTCTCACACTCTTCACTCCGGGCTCAAGCGAATAGCACTGGGACACTATCTGGATTTGATTTCTGAGATGGTTGTCAAGCCTAGCAAGGCGGTCCTAACCATTTAACTTCACGTTAATCGGACTTCCGACGTGTGGTCCAGATCTGATACGGAGTTTCAATGTGCTCCCGAGAGCAACTGGGTAATGAGATTGATCCTATATTTTAGGGTAATGTAGTGCTAACTGTTCTACTTGTTTTGGGTCTTACGGATCATATTTAAAGCGATTGGTGCTAATTTCACAGGTACTCTAGTTTAACACTAGCTAATTCTCGCTTAATTTCTAAAGGATTTACTCCTATATGATTTCTGTCTGAGGTGGTACTTAGTCCTGTAAGATTTCTGTCTGAGGTGGTACTTAGGCCTTTGTAGGTTGTATATAAAGTGATCCAAGTTATTAAATCACGCCCTAATTACAACAGAAGAAGATCCTAGGGCAGGAGAGGCTAATGTTCCAAATAACTTATTCATTTTGTGAGATTCCATAAGGGTAATGGTTAAAAGCCCATTTTATTTATGTATTTACTATTTACAGTAATGTTTAGTTTAAGTATTGTTCTTCATCACCTAAACTTTTAAGATAGTGTCTAATGTGAAAGAACTTTAAAAATTTTAAAGAACAAGGTGGTGAAAGGTGAGCTTTGTGAAGGAAATGGGTTAAAAAGCGATTTTTTAGAATATGGGATTGGGTTCTGACAAGTTAATAAGGTGTTAGGAGCAACCCATTGCCTAAGGACGTCTAATTCCAGGTTGGCAAAAATCTGGGATGTTACAATCTACCCCCCTTAAAAATAATTTCGTCCCCGAAATTGGCTAAAGGTAATAAGTAAGAATTTTATTATTTCATTTGCCTAAGACTTATTGATTTCAAGTTTATATGCGCGGTAGGGTGTATATTGTGCATGCTAGTCTAGTACATTTTAGGCACTACCCCCCTTAAAAATTTATTTCTTTTATCCCTTGCTTATTCCCTAATAGGTTGATACAATTTATTCCGTTATCTATTTGACGTCTTGACGACAATTCCCATCTATTTAGAGTAAAATAGTTGTTTTCAATGTTTGACCAACACGGAGAGACGGTTATAGTGGGCTTGATCCCGATACATTGATCATCTACCTGGCCAGGGTAGAAAGCTCATCGTATCCCTTCCTAGTCCTGGTGGCTCCTGGTCTTCTGCTCGGTCAAGCAGTGAGTCCATTGGTGGTTGCCCAGGATTGAGAATTGGGTCAAGCTGCGAATGTTTCGCAGTTGTATATTTCAGTACCTCCGTAGACCGATCACTCTAAAAACTTAGGGAGTGTCCATCACTGAAAGGTTCAAATGTCCTATTTCTCGGGTTGCCCTTTAGGTCTTGGTCTAAGAGAGGCCTCGATATTATCTACGTCCAAGGAAATGGTGAGTCAAATCTTACTAGATCATCCTAAAACGGTTTCTCATAGTAGAACTTGCTAAGACTTCTATTATGTTCGTATTCAACGAGCACAGTTGTAGATACATTGACCTTGGCTATTGTAATTTAGTTCGCACCCGGCCTATTCTGTACTATGAATTTGTTTAATACTTGAACCCTAATTGATTTCCTTCAATGACTTCATTATTGACATTCTAAGGGAGATTCAGATCCTATGTAGTGACCAATCCTTACATATAGTCTGGATCAATTCCATTTGATCCTGGGCCAGTGGCTATCAGCCCCCCAAGCTTCCGTTGCACCTATGAGTGGGTAGACGAGTATACCTACCTAACTTGACCGAATTCATAACCTTTCTACCCCCCTTAAAAATTATTTTCTCAAGGCTCAAGAATCTATGTCTCGATCCGTATGTCGGAACGAGGTGTAATTTAGGACCTATCCCTCACCTGAAACGGGATACGATCTCCCAATATGTTAGTTCTCCTTCCATCAATGATATGTACTATAGTATTGGTACCTATGATTATGGAAAGGAGCTAAAGATGATGGATATTGTGGTTGATTCCAGGGACAGGTGTGAGTTTGTGGCAAGATGTCTAATTCTACCCAAGAAGGAACTTTTATTAAGGTCCCGACTCACCTTATTTCCTCATGTCTAGCTTAACAGGCAGGCTATCTTTCTACATTCATATGCACAATATGTATGCCAATATGGCATGTGATTTGGGACCTAATTCCTAACTGTCTGTTACTCATTTGAAAAATTCCTTAAGCCTAAAAGGACAAGGTCTCTATTGGTTATATACTCCTAACACTTCTCAAAGACGAAGTTATAAACCTTTGGTTGTAAGTGGTCGGGCCAACATGGAAGGAGAGTTGTGTAGTGGGTCTGAGTCAGATACATGGACCTTCTGCCTAGCTAGGATAGAAAATTTGTCGTATCGGTTCTTAATCCTAGCTGATCCCGATCTTCTGCTTGATCAAAGCATAGAGTTCATTGGTAACTACCAGGATTGAGAATTCAATTCAAACCACGAATACCTCGCTTATATATATAGTTCTCTACTCAATGTTCCCGTTTGTAATAAGTCTTTGGGAAGGCAATTTTAAGGGGTGTATTGATTTGACCTAACATTAAATCCAAGGGATATATAAGTTTTCTCTGAGCGTGAATAGTTTCTACGTCAAACAAGCTTCCTAAGAGTTACTAAAGAAGCCTACAAGTATTAAGGGGATTCAACGAAAGAATGAGCTTTCACTCCAACCTAATCAAGCTAACTAACTAAGTCTATCTTTCAATTATCTAAGCATAATTAGTCTTTTATATGCCTTAGTATAACCAGTAGCCTAGTTTTAATTTAGAAGTAGTGGTAATCCAATAGTTGTAATCCAAAGTCTACGATTATACGCTAGTTGATTTCATACCATCTCTAATACAAGAAATTGTTTTATCACTTAGGGTCAAACGTTGTCTAATTGGAATTAAGTTGCCCGAACTACGCTCGAGCACTACACATATAGGAGGTCCTAGGGTTCACGTTATCAATTTATTGGATTTTCCATACTGTCAGGTCTTTCGAAATCTAGGAGCACCACTCTAGGGCCAAAACTCTAAGGGCCTATTTGGCCAGTGGTCTTAAGTTGTATTAAATGGGACTGCATTGTTAATCCCACTTCGGGATTGAGAGTGGCATGTTTGGTAGGAGGGTGGGATGGGATTAAAATTAATTTTATAGGCTTTGGAAAATGAGCCTTGTGTTGGAAAGTATGAGATGGGATTTCCAAATCCCGCGATGATGGTATTGGAAACCATGGGATACACCCAATCTAGGGACAACACCTTACACATACATTTATTGTTATTTCTACAATTCCATCCACCTTAAACTCACCTAATGCAGTTGGCCGAACGGGCCCTAAACGTCCCTAACAAACATGCGGGTTCCGTGCTCAGATGAAAGGAAATGAAGAAGATAGGAGAGGGATTGTTGGGTTTCGGAATCTTGAGCCTACGTAGGCTCAAATGAAAGGGAATAAAGAGAGAAAATGACGATATAGGATGGGTTAGTGAGTTTACATGAATTTGAGCCTCAAATGGAGGGTTTAAGAGCTCAAATGAAAGAGAATGGAGAGGGTAAAGGGGTAAGTATTACTGTAAATGATGGAGGTGGGAGGATTGTGACCGAAAATGACGGATTGGGTGATTGGAGGGGAGGTTTGAGAGAGAAATTAGAAGTTTTGAAGGAAAAGGGAGAGCTTGGAGGGGTAGGAAATGAAAGAGGGGGGCAAAAGGGAAATAAATGGGGGTCCCCACGTGATTTGGTGGGCCCCACACGTGTCTAGGGGTTGGCCCGACGCCGACCCGCGTCGGCCCGACAGGCCCGGGCAAAGGGACCGCAGTCGACCGCGGTGGGCGCGGCGCCGCCGCGGTCCTCTGGACCTAGGGCGGTGCCGCCGCGGTAGGGCGGTGGCCACCCCCCTCCCAAGGTGCCAATGACACCTCGGGTCCACCGTGGGTCCCCCTGAATTGCATCGTGTGGCCCTCGACTCCATTTCGAGTCGTTTCGGGTCATTCCGAGTATGTTCTTATACATAATGGTATTTTACCGATTTTCAACGGCTGGGGTTGGGTGAATTGTGATCTAAACCCAACATTTGATGGTCTAGAAATGTGTTGGGGGCGACTCGTGCGATTAGGATTGAGTACAAACTCGATTTCGGCATTCGTTTTCAGTGAACTTTACCGTTAGACGAAACTGGGATACCTACGACTGTTTCTACATGCTCTCGCACCCTCCTAAGTCTAAATGCGTCAACGTACGTCGTGTGACCATAACCCAGGTCTGGTTTAATCCAAATCATGCTTTGATACCATCTTGTAACGCCTTGAAAATCGGTGGTCGAGCAAAGCTCAGCTCCCGAGTTCCAACGCATCACTTATGCAACATAGATAATGATGATCATGATCAGAGCATTGAAACATGAATGGGATTATACCAAAACAGCATATCATACTCTAGAGATAAGTGAAATTTCACGCGGAAGACTGTGATAGATATATAAAATATATAAACTGTGGTGAGTCTCCAGAGTGTGATAATGTTACCAGGTTAATTAATTACAAGTACAATTTCAAAATATACCAAATTTTGTAAGGTCATCTAGTCGACATCCCTGTAACCCCGTCGATCAAGACATGGCTCACTTGAAGTCGTCAGAATATAGCATATACGAACAAGCATCATCGTCATCACAAAGGTCCGGCTCTGCCTCATAAGCATTGTCATCACCTGCAGCTACAACAGGGTCTGGTTGGTATGTACAACACCATCCCGTAACATGGGAGTGAGTGATCAACTCAGTGAAACAATAAAACATAGGTTAACATGTTATCAATTTAGTCAAGCAGTAATGATAAAGCAGTACAATCAAACACTCCTAAATACTCTTATTAATGCAAGTATGAATACAGTCATGATGCATGCCCTCGCCAACATACTCCCTCATGCGACACCATCTTACGTCCGCGGCATGCTTTCATCCCTCAGTGCTCCACATCTTCCAGGCACATGCAGTGCGATATGAACATGATTACTGAGCTGTTATTAGTCCTTTTCATACAGCAGGATTTGGGAAACTAAGGTACCTCCCTTATATCATTCCCAAATAAGGATCCTGTTTAGGGTCGTCACTCCTAAATAATCACATACGATGATATGGTTCTAGATCGCTGTAAAGGGCTGTCAGGGCTGTTACACACACTCGTTGCACCGCTCCCCCCCCATCACCTTATCAATACAGGCCTAGTTTATACTCTGATTACTACGGGAGGCCCGTCGCCTCGCTGTAGATTCAGAGTATGCTCGAGGTCACTACACCGGGTACGGTCAGGGATGTCATGGCTGTTACACGGAATCGTTACACCACTCCCCCATCACCCATCAAAACAGTGTAGGTCGATAGCTCGAATATAGTGTCTCATACCACCATATTCAACTCACGAGTCTGGGTTGCTCACTGTCACTACGGGGAGGCACATCGCCCCAGCGTAGGCCGACAGCTCGACCACAGTATCCCATACCACCATGTCCGGCTCATGAGTCTTAGCGGATCGAGGTACCAAGGTTAACGGGATTCCACTGGTAAGTTTGGTACCTTAGGTTCAAGCAGTGGCGTCCAAACATGGTGAACATACATTAGACAGATCGGGTTACTTGACGAGTTCGACTAACACGAGCGCACATTAAGTGGATCGACATGAAGTGCATAAGCACTCCGTGTGGCCTAACCACTGCCGACAACCGACGTACAGCTCGGGTTTGTCAAACACGTCCTTCGTGGCGAATGAATCTCAGTCACAAACTCAAGGCCTGTTACTGATTGCCTAGACTATACAATAGCCCCAATCACATTCAATTACAGATAGTTAAAGCAGTAATGGATCAACATTTTAAACCACACAATCAAAGTCTGATATTGTCCGCCTAGGGCTGCCAGGGCTGTTACACGGAATCGTTACACCACTCCCCCATCACCCTTCACGGCACTTATGGAATATAACTTAAACATGAAATTATACGTATGCATTACATAGATAAACAGACACCATAATCTATGGTTCATGGAGGAAAGCATACACATAGTTAAAGGAGTTGAGAATCATACCTCAACACCCATATACATTACAATGGACTAACTACTTACTCATTCAGACATTTCTTCAAACACTTTAGACTACATACATCAATATACATGACGTATGTTGATTACATAGGTATTAGGCCAAATCCATCCACTAGGGAGTTGCCCCATTTATAACATGCGTGCCCCCACGACGGATAGTCATATCAAGCATGAATCCAAGTTCCATATTCATTCGTTCATTTTCACAAACACTTGGACTACACACTTTAACATACATAACGTGCATTGGTCGTGGCGTGATTTAGGGCAAATCCTTTTGCTAAGGGGTTGTCTAGTACACTTCAATCACGTTCTTACATTCAATACACATGGCAGGCACAAATCATGAATTCATATCCATTCAGGCATTTCAGCAAACACTTAGGCTACACAATATAACATACTCAACGTATGTTGACAAAACATGTATTAGGCTAATCCGTTCACCCAGAAGTTGATACACATGTATCTAGCATACAAAGACAACAATTAATCATGGTAAGTACAAATCTGTATTTCATACGTATACGGTATTTTCTACAAATACGAGGAATATAGTATATTCAACATAGTTAACGTATATTTGAAAAATGAAACGGACAACACTTTGTACATGTGCAATAACATCCAGATCATGAATCTATCATTATCTGACATTGAAAGTTTTAAAAACCATAACCTATACATTTAAGGCCCCCACCTTTTGTCGGTAAACTTGAACCGAAACCAGTTTGAACCCAACGCCTTTGTCTATAGCACAACGACAACCTGAATCATGAAACAGGTCAGCTATTTCATCACCTACACTCTTGAAAACTCTAAAATATCTTAGGGTTAGGTTTTCTTAACTACGAACGGAGCCGGAATCGCCGAAAAAGCGATTAGATCATGATGATTAATCACGTAGGATAGCAGAGTAGAGCATCAGGAAGATTCTCTCACTTCTCTCACACTTTCTCTCTCTTTTCTCTCTTCTCTCTCCTAGGTTTTTCTCAAATTTGTATGGGATAAAAGAGTGAGGGTTTAAGGTCCTTATATAGGCCCAAAACTCACCAAATTAGACCCATGGCCAAGGTATACTTAGGTTATATCCAAATACGGACAGTTCCGTCTCAACGGAGCACTTCTGGAAGTCCCCCTTGAGCCAAAGGTCGGACTTAAGTTCACAGACATTGGATCTAGGTCGAGTTACGTTTTCGGTCCAATCAGATTTACAGATCGCCCGTGGCGGACCAGTTTCAGTTCAACGGTCACTGAGACTCGATCAAGGCCACAAGTACACTGCCATGTGTATAAAATTTCTTCTAATCCGAGGGTGTATTTGGGTTAGATTTCGACGGTCTGATTGCTTATATTTGGCCCGCAAGTGAAAAGTCTCAGATTACTTAAAATTGAAATTTATTTCTAATTAATTTCACGTTTCTCACACTCTTCACTCTGAGCTCAAGCGAATAGCACTGGGACACTATCTGGATTTGATTTCTGAGATGGTTGTCAAGCCCAGTAAGGCGGTCCTAACTGTTTAACTTCGCATTAATTGGACTTCCAACGTACGGTCTAGATCTGATACGGAGTTTCAATGTGCTCCCGAGAGTAACTGGGTAATGAGATTGATCCTAGATTTTAGGGTAATGTAGCGCTAACTGTTCTACTTGTTTTGGGTCTTACGAATCGTATTTAAAGCGATTGGTGCTAATTTCACAGGTACTCTGGTTTAACTTTAGCTAATTCTCTCCAATTTCTAAAGGATTTAGTCCTGTATGATTTCTGTCTGAGATGGTACTTAGTCCTGTAAGATTTCTATCTAATGTGGTACTTAGGCCTTTGTAGGTTGTATATAAAGTGATCCAAGTTATTAAATCACGCCCTAATTACAACAGAAGAAGATTCTAAGGCAGGAGAGGCTGATATTCCAAATAACCTATTCGCTTTGTGAGATTCCATAAGGGTAATGGTTAAAAGCTCATTTTATTTATGTATTTACTATTTACAGTAATGTTTAGTTTAAGTATTGTTCTTCATCACCTAAACTTTTAAGATAGTGTCTAATGTGAAAGAACTTTGAAAATTTTAAAGAACAAGGTGGTGAAAGGTGAGCTTTGTGAAGGAAATGGGTTAAAAAGCAATTTTTTAGAATATGGGATTGGGTTCTGACAAGTTAATAAGGTGTTAGGAGTGACTCATTGCCTAAGGACGTCTAATTCCAGGTTGGCAAAAATCCGGGATGTTACACTGCAAGAGTTGCGACACTATTTATTTTCATTTGTCTCAGCAATGAGTGGTAGCGGAAGAAGCTTTTCCTATTGCGAATTCACTGGATAATCGAATATAGAGCTTCAAAATCTATGATCTACAAGCTCCATGCGATTAATCTAGATCGTTTAGAAGAAGCGACGCATCGAAATCTACAATGTACAAAATCTTCCATGAACACCACTATCTTCTTCGATAAAAAGCCTCAACCAAAGCTTCTTAGATGAACACCAAATTAAAATCTAAACCAACCATTGTGAGGCCCATCTAATCACCATCTGATTACTATTCTTCAACCAACATTTGATCCAGTATGTAGAAACAATGATCGAATGGATCCAGAGTAGGAAACTCGCTGCTAGAAACTTCCATGCATAACTCGTTTGTTCGTAAATCCCTCAGCAATTTGGATTTCAGAACCTTAAAGAGGGGTCTGAGAGAGTTTATAAAAACCCCATTCAAAAAAGGTATAAACAACGATCGAATGGATCCAGCGTAGGAAACTCGCCGCTAGAAACTTCCATGCATAACTCATTTGTTCGTAAATCCTTTAGCAATTTGGATTTCAGAACCTTAAAGAGGGGTCTAGGAGATTTTATAAAGACCCCATTCGACAAAAGAAGAGATCACAACAAGAAACTAAGAGAGAGGGGAGAGAGAGAGAGAGAAAGAGAGAGAGAGAGAGAGAGATCTATTTCAAACTCACTGAGTCACTGAGTCACATTGAGTCAGGTTGAGTAAGCTGAGTCGGGCTAAATTCGAGCCGAGTCGGTCAGTCAATTCTGTGGGAATAGGTAAGTTGTCTCATATTAATTTTCATATTGTAGTCTTAGATTTTTTTAACAGTATTTTTTTCTCAATTTCAGATTACTAAATCGTATGAAATTTAAATTCTAATTTGTATAATGAAAACACACAGTTGCGTATTTTCTAATTTTAATCATGATAATTGCTGAAAATTTTGAGTGTTTATATTTAGTTTCTGAATTTGATCTTCGAATGTTGTAATTCGTGATAATTTTGATGATTTACCTAAAATTAGTTATTTTAGTCTATACTGAGAAATCTTGTGATTATTTGAAGTTATGATTAAGTTTTTAGTTGTTTGGAAATGTTGGAAGCTAAGGGCTTGGTTTTTAGAGAGGCATTGTGTAAACCCCATACTTTCGATGATAGGGTGTCACCATAGGACCAGGTATGAACACATTCTAATTTAAGAAAATAAGTTTGGCATAAGCCAAGCCAATATAAGTACTTTCACTCGTTCATCAAACCATAAATCTGATTGGTGTTCAAGACATCATATCGTAACATGAGAGATGTCGACCCTAAATCAGCTTATAACATAACAACCCACTCCGCATCATGCTATTAAAACCACAACACTCGGATTAATGAATTACCATCTAACTAGGCCATCTAGCCACCATTAGGGTCCAGCTAGGCAGAACTTAAGGCCTTTATAACCACTGATTACTAGGTTAAACTTGAATTGACTCGTAGATCGGTAGATGTCCCCAAATGAGTCCCCCAATCGAAATGTGCGGCCCACCTAACCCTTAAAATTTGTCTGATCAATGGTCAAGAACCCTTAATGATGGCCTCCCAGAGGAATGAATAGAGTAGATTAGACAGATACACCACTGTGGACCCCACAGCGGATTGCGTGTGCACCACATGAGCGTGCACCCGTCGTGCGCCGAACAAATGATCGAGTCGAACGTTGTTTAACCCGAAACCTTTCAAAAAAGAGAGAATTTCTCTCTTCGTCCATTTTTCTCGCCAATAAAGGATTCGAACGAGCGACACAGTGGCCCACCACTGTACCACTTCACCCAGATCGGGACCGTCCATCTGGATGGTCTTGCCTGGACGACTAAAACCACGTTTTACTTCCGAGCCATGCATGCCCACGTACACACAAGTATGAGCTCAAACAGTGTAGGGACACGCATGATTGCTTCAAGACAGGATTTTTCCACGCTGGATATCCACATGCGCCTTCTCCTACAAATCTCAGCCCTCCATCCAGCATAAATCTCAGCCTTTCTTTCGGCGTCGGGAAAGGAGAGGCATCCTGCTGTTGGAAAAAGGTGGTCGACTGTTTTCCTTTTTGAGAAATCATGTTGGCTTAATCTGAGCCTCCCATCTAAACTCCAAAGGCAATCTCGATCGTCCGCACTAGGGCAGTAACGACCCTAGCAATTTCCCCGAAAATATCGCCAGTCCGCACGAGAAAAGAGCTGCAGCGAGAGAAATATCGTGAGATGTTTAAAGAGCGATCAGGGGTGAGATTAGTGGACCCCACAATGATCATAGGACCCATCCAGTCCCTCTAAATGGATTAGATCAACAAGATACACCGTGAAAATTTGCCATTAACAGGCAACCCATCTTCCCCGTTCGACTGTGGAACCCACCACGATGCAACGGGCCCATTTCTAGATCAAGGGCACTCGTTCGGTGGGCCACGATGATGGAAAACCTGCTCCACTGATGGACTATCTCCATGCAGAATAAAAAGGGAAAATGGGAACACAAGACGCAGCCACCATCCTAACCGTTCGCTTAAAGAATGAGAGCAGTTGTGGGCTAACTTGGCCCTATAAATAGGGCCTTATCTCCTTGGGATTCCCACTAAGAAACTTAGAGAGAGAGACAGAAAGGGAAGGAAAGGTTGAGTGCAAGTGAAACCTGGTGCCGCACTACACCAAGTTGACTCGTCCAAATCGGATCAAGTTGGATCAGTGCAGCCCGTAGACACCATTATGAGGGAGAAGAACAGAGCGAGACATAGAGAGAGTGAGAGAAAAGATAAGGAAAAGAAGAGAGTGAGGGCGGGCGGGTGCTGAACTTGGTGTTACACTGCACTAAGTCGATTGTTCAAACCAGAACGAGTTGGGTCAATTCAGGCCAGAAGCATCACCGTAGGAAAGAGAGAAAGGAGGAGGAGAAATCAGAGAGAAGGGCGGAGAGGAAACAGGAGAGGAAATAGGAGAGAAAGAAGGGAGAGAGAGAGGATAGGAGTGGGTTGTTTAACATTGTCCCCTTCCAGCCCATGGCAATCCTAGACCAAGTCCAGTCTAGTCTAGTCTGAACAAGTCCTGACTCGTTCTAGTCGGACTTAACTCCATCCAGGCACTACTGAGTTCGAGCAGCTCCTCATCGCCCCCACACTGGAAACACCTCCAGGCTAGGCCAGCTCCATTCACAACCAAACAGAAGGTGAGTCATGCTATTAGAACTGACCGAGTTGACTCACCTCGAGTTGCATAGGCTGACTCAAGTTTACGATTATTACAAGGGCGTATTCAACCATTAACATGACCCTAGGTGGCTCTTCTAACCAGATCTTGAGTCCAGCAAACACCGTTGATTCTCTAAGGAAAGAAGGAAGAAGGCTAGTTAGGGAGGGGCTTGGTTCGATCCCAGCCGAGTCGACTCAATCAGATTGACTCGGCTGACTCCCAACCGACACCAACCCGGCCCAGCTCGGGTTTAATAATGTCTAAAAGACCAAAACCCGATTTCTCAGCCCCCTAACTAAGCCAAATCCTCAAGTAAATCTCCTCATATGACTCAGGTGGTGGTAGACTATTAACACAATAGTACATGAAATGTTAAGCAAGATTAATTTAATTATGGACAGCAACAGTAGGGAGGTATGGCGAGCTGCTTCAAGTGAGGAAGGAACCAAGCCCATCGTCTCTTTACAATAGCCTTGAATATAGTAAGATGTCTCCTCAAAAATACCCCACCACTTAAGGATTACTAAGGTTAATTCGGTTGCCTAAGACATGATTGTGTCTTCTTCTAGACAGGCAATTCCCATTCGAAGCCGATTTAAATCAACCACCTCGCTTCAATCATAGGGAGAGCAGATAGGGCTCAATCTTAAGAAGCACACACACTAAACAACACCGTTAAGAGAAACAACTCCCAAGGTGAGGATTCTACCCCTTGAGCTTTCCTCTTCCATATTAACTCATGTGTTAATTCAACTCAATTTACCTAATAATTGATGACTCTGTTTTCAAAACTATTTGTGTTAGTTATTGAATTTAATTACATGCTTAATACTTATTTTGTGGAAACATATATATGTGATATGTCAATTCATGCTTAAAGGATATTTATGAAATGCATGCTTATAAACCTTGAACCATTACACTTATTAGAATGTCTCCCTAAATTGGTTGCTTGCAAATTGGAATAATAATGGCTGGGATTAATCATGCATTCATGGCATTTCTATTTTTGAATGGACCGACTGTTTGAAAGGTCCATTCTCTTATTAGGGATGAGCCGACTATTTGAAAGGCACATTCCCTAGCATGAATGAGCTAACTATTTGAAAGACCCATTCATTGCTTAAGTGAGTCGACTATTTGAAAGGCCCACTATCTTACTTGGACGGGTCGACTGTTTGAAAGACTCGTTCCCTTGCAGGTTGAATAAGCTGACTGTTTGAAAGGCCCATTCTCCTACCTTAATGGACCGATTGTTTGAAAGGTCCATTCTCTTATTAAAAATGGGTTAACTGTTTGAAAGGCCCATTCATGTCTATGTGAGCCGACTGTTTGAAAGGCCCACTACTTTGCAGGTTGAATTAGATGACTGTTTGAAAGACCCATTCTCTTACATTAATGGACTGACTGTTTGAAAGGTCCATTCACTTAGTCAACTGGATGTGCATCCCCAGTTAACGTGCACTCATGCATTTAAGCACTTAAACAAGATCACATTGTGAATTGTTTTGTATGTTTTATTATTCGGAACAATGCTTAGTTAATGCGGTAGTGTGTAATCTTGAGGGGAGTTCCCACTGAGTTGGCCACTCATCCTTTGAATATATAACCATACAAATGATGCAGGCGTAGATGAGGGTACTTATGGGGGCGGACTTGGGTGCAGATCCCACAGGATTGGGAGAAGACTTCTATGAAGAGGAACCCTGCCAGGAGGTGGCGGAATTTTATGGGTTCAATCAATAGCTTCATTTACTTTCTTCCTAGTTATTGGCTCTTGAAACATTTAAATTTTATGGTTTGTACTAATAGTCCCCAGCTGAGTGGACTAGGATTCTGATATGATTAATGTAAAAGGCTACACGTGTGTGGCATCCTTAATTAACACCCCGGTTTTCGAGGTTTGAAAAGTCGGGTTGTCACATATTGGGAATGATTTGTATGTTTTTAAGAAAATTCATGCATTCCATGTTGGGAACTCCATTAATTATATCCTTTAGGTGAAAATTTTCAATTTTGATTGGTACCTTTTGGTTACTCAATTGATTGATGTCGTTTGGGTGAGCACATGGGTGTGTATAATAGACCAGCTACGAAGGTCAGGTGGAGGCTTCGTTGATTTATGCCAGTTAGGTGAGTACCCAAGTGTGTGTAACAGACCAGCTATGCAGGTCAGATGGAGGTTGTTTTGCTTGACTAGGCTGAGTTAGTCCCTCATCGAGAGCCGAGTGAATTCACTCATAGGAGGGAAGATGCTGCTAGGGACTAATGTTGTAGATGCGTGTTTACCAACTAAAATAAACTAGCCGTAGACGTTCTATTGATAATCGTACCATGACACTATCATTCTTAAATATCTTACATGGCATACATGTTTTTAAAGGCATGGTTCATGTTTTTAACGGCATGGTTTATGTACAATTTGAAACTTTTAGTACATGTGATCAGCTGTGTAAGGTTATCTCCCTGGTTTCGTAGCTCACTCTTTTGAGAATATTCAATTTTATGTGCAGAGCTAGAGGAGAATTTTCTGGAGGAAGAAGAATACTAGAGATTTATTTTCTAGTTTATTTCTTTCTGTATTTGATGAATTGATGTAATAAGGTCTTTATACTTGACCATTTAAGTTAGTTTGTTGAAGACTTGATTATTAGATTAGTGGGTGTGATTGATGATTTAAACTTGATTGTTATCGTGGATGATGATTTAATATAGATTAGTTTTCTAGTATTAAGTAATGGATGAATGTGAATGTGGAAATGGATGTAAAAGCTATGTATAATGTTTAAGCATTCATTCATTATTTATCTCAAACCTTTAAATTTGGGATCAAGGTCGCTATACTTGGGTGCTGGATTTTGGGGTGTGACAGTATATTATTTTACATGGAGCGATCCACCTTTTAGTTAGATTTACTATAATTTTCATTTGCCTGAATTTCATGATAAGATTTATCTGTTGGTATGTCATACACCTCTCTCTCTCTCTCTCTCTCTCTCTCTCTCTCTCTCTCTCTCTCTCTCTCTCTCTCTCTCTCTCCCCCTTGTTTGTGGGTGGGGTAGCAGTATCGAGAAGAAGAGGTAGGCATCTTTCAAATTCAGCTTTTGTGGGGAAATTTTAGTGATCTAGACCATTGATATGGTTGGTTGTAGAGTCGACAAACCATGTCTAAGAAATCTTTTACTTTTAAAAGATGCTAACAATTGGTGAACAAATAAGGTTTAGCTATGTTGCTAGGATATTCACATATCATAGATTTTTCTACTTCATGTTTGTCCATTGTTGATCTACCTAATTAATGGTTGAGATTTGGCCCTTGTTAATCCAAACCATTTAAAAGCAAGGACACCATAAAATCAAGATGGCTTAAAAAAACTCAATATAGAAACCTTATTTAGGGCCTCTGATATATTGGGGTCCATTTCACTATCAAGAACATTAATGTGTCATGCTCCAATAGTACATAGACCAAGATATTTTGAGAGCATTTTACAATCTTTTGGGTTGAACCAATTTGGCACTTTCAATATATTCGGCTCGATAGACCATCTGAATCATGAGATCCACTGTGGATTGAGTTGGATTGAAGATTACACTTAATGTTTGCCCATTTCATCTTATAGCTTAAACCTATTTCAATACTTTGATATGGTTGGACTCAATCGAAGTGTTCATTATTGTTATGGGTAGAACTGGACTAACTAAATAATGAGGATCCGATGAGAACAACAAGGCAAACAGCTTGTATGAATGATCAGGTAGAAGCTTGCCTTCGACTACTGAGCATGACCTCCACAATCGACCCGAGCACCAATCATAATCGACGGCCTCAATCGCTTATCTAGCATTTCACTGTCGCGACCAAGCAACGACTGCAAGTACCGACCTGACCCTAATTAGGGGCCCTAACCTCGAAGCTCGGCCCTGACCCCGATCAACGGTTAAGCTCAGTCTGCAGGACCTCGACAAACTCGACTCAGAGGTTCACATCAGCTAATGCCGACCACCGAGAGATCTCCTCCGTATATGGGAGAATGACCTCCCTGAGATCTTTGCCGAGCATAACTCCATATATCTCGAGGAGGATCCATTGCGTGATACGCACCTACATGGCAGACTCATTGCCATATACGCAAGGAGCATCAAGAGGTTATAAATAAGAACCCTACCTAGGGTAGAAGGTATGCACTATTACCCTAATTCAACTAGACACGGAATTCTTATTCTGACCTAGGCATCAGAGGGTCTCCGGCTACAACCAGGGCTCCCATTGTCGCTCAGTTTTGCAGGTACTCGACGGTCTAACAGGACGACCAATTCTCAGCATCAACAATTATCATAAATGGTTGTTTGGATGCTTGTGAAATTTTAACTTGTATACACTTCACATCGTAAGTTCCTTTTTAACTATATGGTGTTTCACTATGCCTAAACAACAAAAAATAATGGATTAAGTTAGTGGCAAATCGCAATTAGCGATGGAATTGGACCGTTGCCATTTTCAAGTCACTTTGTGTTTCTCTCTAGCCATTGAGAGCAATTCTACAGGTGTCCACCCCACCCATGCTTAACAATTGATAGAAAATCCCCATACACGGCAGGATTAGCTTGCTCTCCTGGATCGGTAAAAATTGATTTGTGGCTAAATTGCGACGAATTTTCTATCACTAATAAATGACGTTTTTTATCTGCCATAAAATTCATGTCCATATAGCGACGGTTTATTGTTCTAAAACTTTTTAGACGGATAAGGTTCGTCTCTAATCTGAGAAAAAGCGACAGGAATTAAACGTGGCCAATTTTTTATTATTCTAATATTAGGGACGTTTTGGTCCGTCGCTAAAATTTCTATGTTAAGTACAAGAACAGTATATTTGTTGCATTTTGAATTTGTTACACCTGATAGTCAACGTGCCAGCCATAACATCTAAATTCACCCTATTTCTAGCTTCAAGTCATCTCATCCAAATTCAAAAAAAAAAAAACAAAAACAAAAAAACAAAAAAACAAACAAATTCTCAGCCCTTGGTAACTTGATTAATCACAATAAATGGCAAACTTGGAAAAAATAACAAACATTAAATGAAATGGTAGATAGAAAAAATGAACTCATAATTTAATTCAATTAGCTACTGGCTCATTAAACACATTCAAGTGACTCCAAAACTCCGTGGGCCTCCAAGCAGATTGCACAAGTTCCCTTCACCCAATTTATGAAGTCATACATGTCTGCAGCAATGGGCTATTTATAATATCTTCATAAGAAGACGTTTAAAAGAATAGGTAATGACAGAGAGATTGCCTTAATAGATCAGACATGAATTATATGAGGAATGCAGTTGCGGTAAAGATGTGAAATGCCCTGAGTGGCACCTACTACTATTTTGTGCTTGGCTAATCCAAAAAATTTCTCTGTAACTTTCCTACATGAAAAAGTACTTTTTAGGAAGGGAATTTGAGAAAGTACTGATGACCTACTCCTTGAATATGAAAAATCCCCAATAAAAATTTAAAAAAAAAAAAAAAAGAATGAAATGTTTAAGTACAAGGGCAGCCCCATGAATGTACTGGAGAGTGCTTTCAGCAACAGTTGCCCTTGAAGGAAAGAACCAAAAAACGCCCATTAAGAGAAGCAAGTCATCTACATGGTACATGAGCAAATTACTGTGATGTGTAAGCCATCAATCAGGTGGACAAAACCATGCAGATGTTTCGACTCAAGAGACAAAGCTGGTCTACTCATTAGGTGGGCTACAATGTTAGAAACGGGTGGACAACTTAGAAATTTCAATCCTTAGAAATTGTTGCCCACTTGATTAGTGACTGACCTGATCCTTGTATCAAGTCATCTACATAGTGAACCCTCCTAATAGATGGATTGGATCTCTTACGTGCACAATGGACACGTCATTACACCAAAATCGTCATTTAGGAACGGTTTTAAACCGTTCCTAAATGCTTCAAGAACGGTTTAAAATTTTCCTAAATGAGGCGTCGTAAAAAAATAGGAATGGTTCAGAACTGTTTTGGGTTCCGTTTCAAATTTTAGAAAAGGAATTTTAGGAATGGTTTTAAACTGTTCTAGTGCCAACGGTCACATTTTAGGAACAAAATTTTAGGAATGGTTTTAAACCGTTTTTAATGTTGCCAATGTTCAGATTTTATGATGGAATTTTAGGAACAATTTTAAACCCTGATAAACACACGAAATTTAGGGTCAAGGGAAATAAATTAACATAAGTTTATTGCATTCCATCAAAATAGAGATTAATCCAAAGAAAAACATAATAATAAAAAAAATGCGCCTGAAGATGTTTCATTGCAAAATCAAATTTACAAAATGCTCCAATGATTTTCAGATATTCAACAGCATTTTGGACCTGTAAGATAAATGTCCTTCAATAACTCTTACAACATGAACCATGCAGACAGACACTGTCGGGCAAACAGAAGTGGAGGGGAAGTTAAGGAAATGCTACCAAATTCCTCAGAAAAATAAAAGAAAAATGTTGAGGTTGCACCGTAGTTGCCATGCAGGTGATTCAATGAAAATATGCAAGCAGAAAGAAAGCATATCACAATCTACACATACCGACAGTAGTTCAGGCGATTGTAAGGCCCTAGATAAGAACTCTAAAATGCTTCCAAGCTGCACTCTTAATTTGTAAGCAAAGAGATCGTAGAGGTGTTCTTAGAAGTTTCGGCAACTGGTAATCTGCAAATGCATCATATACACATCTTTATATCAACTATCAAATCCATGGATGAGGTGATTTCTGATAGGATTTTTAATCCCAAAATAGCCAAGTTTCTTACATATGGGAATCTTTATTAGATTTTTCAGTCATGTTTTTTGTGAATGGTGAAAGAAGATGACAATTTACAAACTATAATGAAAAAATTGTGAAAACTCTTGACGGGTCTAATCATGTTTTAGTGAGAAGGAAGAATTAAAGTAGGTATAGTGATGGGTTCTTTATTTTAACATGAAAATAAGAAAATCAAAAGGCGTTATCCCTGAAGCACGTCTTTTCAAAGTAAATCTGCTATTGGAGGAGATGGTTCTAAGAATGGTAGAAGCTCTAATAGCCAAGAGGCAGTACAGATCAAGTTCATCTACTGGAGGAGATGGTTCTAAGAATGGTAAATCTGCATATTAAAAGTACTTGTTGGAATTTGTTGAGCAGTGGACAACTCTGAAAATGACAGCATGAAATTGGTGCTCCAATCAGAGTCTGCACTATATAAAATTGTGTAACAACCTCAACATGGGTGCACATGTTAAAATGTTGCATTTATACTAAAAAAAAACATGAAATTCCATTCTTTCTTGTGTGATTGTGGCATTAGTTGTATGGTCACTGTAATCTTGGTCGAATAGAACTTAATTGACAGAATTATCATAATGTGCAGGACTTTTATATCTTCAAGCAAAAAGCCAGAAGCTTTTAAAGCCTCCAGGCAGTTTATGGATTAAATAGATTAATCGGCAAAGGACAAAAATGAGTACACTGGGAAATAAGCCTTGTGAGGGAATAAAAAGCTTACTTCATTTATTCAAATTCACCATTAGGTGGCACAAAACTGACAGTCTTTTCCGAGTTAAACCTTGTCAAGTTCACACATTGATGGAAAGTAACATCAATGATCTCAATCGTCTTTCCATTGAAACAAGTAGAGCATCTTTCAGGGCCAAGTCACTAAAAGAATTAGGAGAACCTAGCAATTATCAGTTTGTAGCTAAAACAGACCACATTAACAGAGAGGTAACTGCAAATTTTAAGAAAAATAATCCTTTCAAAAACCAAGTTAGAACACTTATTGCAGAACACGAGAAATCACCTGTTGATCATCATCATTTTCTGCATACATAGCTAACACACAAACATCTGCATTGAAATTCCACAGAAAATGAAAGAACTTCCCTGAATTTGATGCTGAAAATGCTGGGAAAAAGAAATCACCTGTTGATCATCATCATTTTCTACATGTGTTATTCCAAGCAACCTCCAACCTTCAGCATTGTCTGCATTCTTCAGTACCCCATGAAAAGGGTGACCCTTAGCTATTGGAACAATCAAACATAGACCCAACTATTGACAGATGACAGTGCAAAAGTCTAGGCCTATCAGTATCACTGTCCTAATCATCCTATAAATGGACCTCTGTGCATGTAACATAAAGGCCTTTTTCATTTCAACCATCCAATTCTTAGACCATAACTGCTAAATGGAATATGGTGTATTCGTTAGCTTCCTACGGGTAATTAATTGAATTTGTGTCTTTCTTTATTGGTAACACATGCGTATAGGCTAAGATCAAGTATTAAAGATCACTAGGTGACAAGTTTCTTTTCCAACAGTCTTCCAAAAATAAGAAGCGAGTTCTCACATTATCCCCTTCAAACGGTTTCAAAATCTAAGCTCTACGGCATTGCCAACATCGAAGGGGTAAGGAATAAAGACATACCTGCTAGTGTAACTCTCATTAATCTGAGGAAAATCTACAGCAGATGCTGATAGCTGCTTTTGTGAAGCAAACATCGTGGGTTCAAATTTTGATGAGGCTTGTGTTAGGGGCCTTGCACAAAACCTTAGGATCTAGCCCTCCAGAACAAACCAGAATTATGGATGATAAAGCAATGAAATAAATCAAAGCATCAAGCACACACCACACAAGAGATTTTTACGTGAAAAAACCTCAAAGAGGTAAAAACCACAGGACCTCGTCTAGATCAACAATCCACTATGAAGTAGAACGTTACAAACTTCTTCACTCACGCAGGAGTGGATAAACAATAAGAGAAACAAAGAGAACGGAGAGATCTAACCGATTACGAGGACATAGAAGCGCTGAGATATAGATTGCACAGTAGATAACCTCCACGAGCAGAACCTCCCTTCTATAAGCTTCCTCTCTCTCTTTTCTTCTCTCTCTCACCTTTGATAGCCCTAAACCCTTTAGCAAATCCCTTGTAAAGCTTTAGGAAACCCTCTTGTTATGCCTAGAAAGCCCTAGGAACTCCTATTTATAGTTTTAGGAAACTCCCTTCCGCGTCCCAGTTGCGAAAGGACTTGCGACACGAAATCTGCACAAAATCGCGGAATGAATCTGCGTAACCTCGACTGGTCGAACCGAGTCCACGACCGGTCAAGAGCCACCTTCGACCGGTTGAGCACCTCCTTCGACTAGTCGAGTACCCCGGAGAAAAGCAGTCCACAGTCGTTGGACTTTGAGTTGTACCACGACTCGACTCCTACGACTGGTCGAGACCAGCCTTCGACCGGTCGAGCGAGGCTCACGACCGGTCGACGACGGGTCAAAAAACCCATCAGTTTGTTCATGAGACAGACAAGATGAGATTAGTATTCCATAAGCAGAATGAGCAAGAAATATTCAGTATCAGAAACCCCAACAGAACAACACAGTTCTTGTGTCTTGATTACTTGGAAGTCCAAAAGGAATTGGCAGTCTTGCAACCTAACCTTGAAGGATAATATCAAACCAATTAAGCTTCTTTTGTAACCTCAATTGTGCATGTGAAATTAGTAGGCATACAGAATAGAAGGGAAATTCACCGAACCAAACATGACTACAAACTTTGTAAAAAAAAAACCAGCATTGATTATGGCCGTTGAATTTAATTTGACTGACTCACCATGACGAATTTGAAGAGAACTAGGAACTAAATACTATTACATCAACATTCTTTATATCTTCTCCTTAGACCATATCAGGTAATTATTGTCATTTCTCTTGGATAAATTTGCACATATGCGCACATGCATTTGTATTGTTTCTAATAAAAGAAATTCTTTTGTTTCTTCCAAGCATCAATAATTAAGCATATCCAATAAATGAAAACTTGTACATGGTATAAACTATCAGGAACTAAAATAAAGCAATGATGAGACGAATCTATTTCTGTCACTGTGAATGCCCTCTGTTGAACCTACAACACTTTGGAAATAATATCGAACAATTTCGACCAACTAACCTGATATACAGATTGCATCAGATAACCCTAAAACCCAGCTCTTCGCCCGATCTCCTCTTTCTCATGACGGCTTTACAGTTTGATGGTACCCCTGATTTGTATTTGTCCTAAAAGTTGCGGTTGCTGTTGAGGGTCAAATATTGCATATTAAACCCCAGTTATTGCCTGGATTTATGAACATGGTACTGTTTAATGGTTCGATTTAATCGTGTTTGTGATGCAAAGTGTATTTACGAGTATGGACTGAAAAAGGGTGCTTAAAGCATAAATTTAATGCTCTGATGACACCAAAGGCAAGGGATGGACTCTAAGGGATCGAGATCGAAGGATTTACATGCTAGACATCCAATAAAATCAAGCCGCTCACATTAAACGAGCCGGAAAACCGTCTAGAATGCAAGATCACAGGTTTCCACTATCCGTTCAGCTCGAAACTTTATATATGGCCTGAGGACCATAAATTAACCGTACACGTCGAAAATCATCCATTGGATCTTTGTGAAGTGGCCCAACGGACAGATCAGCCCACAAATCGTCAATCTGGGGCCCGCCTGATATCTTGAAATACTTCAATTTTGGTGTCAACCATTTAAATTATATGGCAACTAGGTTGGACAGATCTGATCTCTCATATACATCACCTTGGGACCCACATGTGCAGTGCATGTGTACAGCGTGGGTGCTCAAGCCATGCACCAGACCAGAACTTTTGGTCAAAGTCGGCTGACCAGACCTTCTTCCTCATGGAGACAGCGTCCAACGCTGTTCGACTGTTTTTTGGCTAGTGGGCCTCACACATCATCCAAATGGATGATCTGAACCGTCCATTCACTCAAGGGGGGTGGCCACAACCTTCGGAAAGCTTACCTTTTTCTTCCATGTACCTGGACATACACAGATCACCGTTAAAAGCAGGATGGACGGTGGAAGAAAAACATCAGTGGGCCACACAGAATCTAATACAAAATCATCCATTTCTTACTGGTTTTTCGAGAGGATCACAATTAATGGAGTAGATTTCTCTGTAGAAGCCGATAAAGGGGCCCACCGATCATCACAACCACGACCATAAGCACGGTTCGCAAACAGAGCGTGCGGATGATCCTTGTGGGCCACCATTAGGACCCATCAGTTAGATCCAGATCGTCCATCATGCAGAGGGACAAAAACCATTCAAATCCATGTTGACTTTGGTTAACCAAACACGCACACGTGCAGATGACAGCTAGCACAACAGGACCGTCTGTTATGGTTGCAGTGGGATTTCTTTCCTGTGACGCATCAACTGACAACAAAAACCGTCCATATCCAGTCGAAATTTCGAGGTGAAGACAATGGACGGTTTGGATTTCTCAGAAAATTCCGATCATAGCCCCCACCAAACAACCAGCGTAAGCTGTGTTACGCACGTTCGGTTTCAGTGCATAAAACTTTCACACCGTTTTCTGCTATGCGTAAGGGCTACGCACGCAAGCTGTCACCGACTCTTTACTCTATGAAAGGAAAAGGAAAGGAGAGAGAAAGACATTCATGGCTGGGACGTCAGGAGATAGAGAGAAAGGGAGAATACTCTTTTAGGTTTTATTTGCTGTTTTTTTATTATTATTATTAGTTTTGTGAGAATTAGCCTCATCATCATGTTCATGAGTGGCTAAACCTCTTAGCTAAGGCTAAGATGTGAAGCTTATAGCGTGATGAGAGACTCTACTTTATGCCTTTGGTTTAATTTTAATTTGTAAACTGAATTTGATATTAGTTTTATTATTAAGGGAATGTTTTTAGTTTTTAATGGTCCGTTGTGACTAAAATTACAATGGGTCTGCGATAGCGTTGAGCATGTTCCTTTCCTTTATATATTTATGACGTCAGGAAGCCCTATTGTTCACCATCGTCTCATGGGCATGGTCGGATGACGGTACCCTTCTTAACCTTCATAGCATGTTGATTGGTTGGTAATTAGTTTAATTATGTTGTTTACTTTGTCTCATGGGCATAGTTTGTTGATGGAATCCATTCTAATTCATATACCTTTCATCTTTATATCGAAGTTCAGTTGATTTTCATGGTTACACCCTTCAACTGGATGAATACTGGACTCTAAGTCTAGTTGAGTTCTTAAAACAGGCATAAGATCTTTCTGATCTCTACCAGTGGATCCTCTGAATCCCTAGTTTCCTTTCCCTGGATTCTTTAGGTTTTAAATTAGTATTTCACCATTATTCCTCAAATTATAATCGGTTTAGATTTCATCTTAGTCTAGTTCTAGTTCTACTTGGTTTCAGATTGCGTACAGGTATCAGTCCCTTAGGATTCGACCTCGGTCTCACCGAGTTTATTACTACATCACAACCCTATACTTGGGGAGTGAACAATTGCCGATTTACTTTCTAAATCTATTTTCAAGAATCCACCACTTTCCTCATTCTCCATGAGATGGTTTGAATACATCCAGCATCCATGAGCAGATATCACAGTGCCAAGCTACAATCAACAATCGTATATGTAAAGCTGAAAATGGCTTGAATATTGTATTCAGCTTCAATTGAATTCATTTACCATTTTAGAAATAGACGTTGCACATACAAATCCATGCTATTATCTAGAAAATAAATACATATGAATATCGCAATGCTACTAAAAAAAAGGGCCTGACTGAATGCATAATCTTACAAACAAAGAGAATGAAGAGCAGGACATACCGCAAAATAGACAATGACTAATGCAAAACTCTATAATGTTGTGTTTAAACGGGATTTTCACAATCTGAACCCTGCAACCACCAGTTTCAGTAAACTGAAGCCCAATCTACAATTTCCATAGCCCTAACTTAGGCCTAAAGAAATCTTAGTCAGGAACTCTGCCATCCGTAGATTTTCTGCAGCTTCCTGCAGATTTTTTATTTTTAAGAGATAGCATTCAATACCTCCACGCAATGTTGAATACAATTTCTTCTAATGGCTTGCCATGAAATTCTTTACCTCATGCTACACTTTGCAGCTCTTTCTTAATAGAAGATGGGCATGCCCCATAAGAAGAAGTCTAATTATTAAGTGCCACAAGGCAATTCCAATGTATCCACCATGTTGGAAGTTATATATATTGTAAATCTCAAAAGGAGAACTTACCACAGGATCCATTTCATATTCAAGTGGCTCTAAAATGAAATCTTCATCTTGGATTACTCCATTCACCATCAATTTTCCATCACGGACCTATCAAAAGGCAAAACACATGCATGTCCGATGCTTAGCATTAGAAAATGAAGTACAGAATCAAATGCATATTGAATCATTCTTGATCAATGAAAGTGATTTAAAAAAATAGCTGGAGGGGAAACTCACTTCGACAGTCCCCTGCCTTGGCGACAACTCTTTTGATAAAGACATCACCTGAACTGTTTTCCTGCACATAGTGGTATCATGATCATAATTATAGGGTCCTAGTCATGCATATAATTCCGTTGGCAACAGCTGCTACATAAGATGTATTGCAGTATTTGTCTTCTTAGACATCTATCTGTAATCTAGAAACTGAAAGAAGGTTTATTTACAGCATCTCCCAACATATCAGTGTTTTGGATCACCAAACCATAATTTAATGCTGGGGGTGGAATTTTGGGAGTGTCGCAAGTTTGAATCTGTACACAATGCCATGAACATTTTCTGTTCTTTATTGTTGTTTTTTTATGCAATCTATTCATTAGATCTGTAATCAGCGGAACCATACTGACCATCCTGTTTATTTGTGTCAGTTGAAAAAAGAGTGCCAGAGAGAGAGAGAGAGGAAAAAGTGTGGTGAACTAATCTGAAAAGCGCACAGAAGTGATAAGCATAAGAAAAACACTAAAAAAAGAAAATGAAAGAGTGGAAAACTAATCTGAAAAGCGCACGGAAATCATAACCGTAAGAAAAACTCTGAAAAAACAATGCCAATAAAAAGAACCAAGTGCATCACAATCAGCTTTTCCTTTTCAACTTGAATGTGTTACCTTTCCTTGGCTTTCTTTACGTCCTGACCAAATATTCTAAGGATTCCAGCTGATACAACATCTGAACTGCATTGATTAAAAATGTAAGTATCAAAACAATTATGATCCGGAATACAAAAACTGCATAGAGATAGGAATGTGAAAGTTTGAATCTTCTGCAAAATTTTATTTTGGCTTAAAGATGCCGGTTCTTACTTTACAGTTAAAATTTCATTATTAATAAGTGTAATTTGATGCAAAAAATAATGCAATTTCATGATATTTGGTGCAGCCAAAAGTACCCTAAAAGTAAGCAAGCAGAGTTTTAGAGGGCACTGGGCATGTACCTCAAATCCAAACCACCCAAACAATGGTCCTGCTTATTTAGATTTTGGTGGTATCCCCAAAATCTGATTAATGGACGTTGTCAAACTCCGACTGGTTGCTCATTGGAGATATTGACGGTCTACTACATGCACACCAATCTGCAAGGTACGACCATAGTTTTAAGTGTAATTTTCAGATTATAACCCATTTACAGGACCACTTCAGGTTATAACCCATTTACAGTGGGTCCCACTACTTGCACTGTCTGAACTCAAGGTGCGTCTGACATGATCCCCATAGGGCTGCTGCTGTGGCACTGTAATTGTGGTATAATGTGACACAACAAGAAACCAAATTCTTCCAATAGGTGAAATGAGAATTTCCAACTAATAACCAAAAGTGCATGCAACAGATTGACGAGGAGAACCTTGATACTCTGGTGAAGTATATTGGATGATACACGGGCACTGAGAAAGTGTGTACATGGCATACAAGTACTTCAAATTGAACTGTCCAAATTATTAGTTCATTTTAGATCATATAATAAACCAAAAAATTAAATTTATTATTTAATAATAATATAACTATCGGATTGGTGAAAATATCCAACAGTTCTATACAGGGAAAAAGAGTTTAATACACACCGATCGATAGCTCAAGTGGTAGACTGAGTGAAGATAACTTTGTTTCAACACTAAGGTCTTGGTATTGATTCCCAAGTGGGGTGTGGCTAACAGTAAGGTGTGTACTAACAATGGGGTGTGTACTAACAAGCTAACCCAAAAAAAAAAAAAAAAAAAAACAGGAGTTCATTAATCAGAAGCTAGGATTTGCAAACGATTCTGATTTGGGAGTTGTTACTCAGTTACATTGAACTCAAAAGTTTATGCAGTTTAATTTGAGTTACTATACATGTATACAACTCTCAGTGCCTGCATATCAAGCAGCATACTCTGCCCAAGTATCAAATGACTCCTTTTTTTTTATCAAGGGACGCTAATAACAAAAGAAAAAGGAAAAAGGAAAAAAAAAAAAAAACAAACAGAGAAGAAGAAAATAAGAAAATTGGCATACGACCATTCAATTGATGGAAACCATTGGATGATTCTTCAAGTTAAGAAGATGTCAACGAAAGCAGCAACGGAATCATAAATGTCTCTACAGTTCTACTTAAAATGCCCACAGTACTTGCATAAATGACCTGGCCAAAACATCAGGATTGGGGAAAACATTAAGACAGATAACAGTAGGCAGTTGACAGTTGGCAATGTTTTGTTCGTCTTGCACACTTGATAAGTCAAGTAGCCCACCCGATGCACAACAGAGTTGTCACACATACATACAGTTTGGCACGTGAGGCATTGTAAGCTGAGTGTAGGGAGCGTTGGTTTACCAAAGCTCTTGGTGGCATATACCCCAACAGGTAATGCTCTTAAACTCAGTTTCCCTAGTGATTGATCTAGCCCAGATCATACTAAGAAAAGAGACAAAATCAACAACAACAAAAATAAATATGGACAAAAATCCCTAGTGATTGATATTTAGATACATGCCCAGGTAGTTGTCTCCCGTAAACATTCAGCACAATGGCACATATGGACACATGGCTGGCTTCCAGACATATACTTGCACATGTGACATGTCTGGATCATTGGAAGCATGGTGATGGCATTGTGGACATTAGTGAACAAATGTGAAACATTGTTCTAGAATATATGTTACTATTTTCTTGGATGAAAACATTAATTCATGAGAGAGAGAGAGAGAGAGAGAGAGAGAGAGAGAGAGAGAGAGAGATATGGAATATTTGAGAAGAACATACAAAATTTTGAATTTCTTGCACCTAATATCATCAAAAGGCATTCATATCAAAACACTGAAACAATAGAAACTAAATCAATATATTAACTCAAACTAAATCCATAAAATGGAACTAGTTGTTTGTTCCTAACTCACACATTCAACATTTCTAATTCGCAGCTAACAGTAGAAACTAATTCAGCACATCAATTTAAACTTTGGGTGCCACTTCTCATTCACATCCATGCTTATTGGAAACACAAGCAAGAGGCTGAGAAGCTTGGCACTGACACTAGCCCGCACCACGAAATCAAAGCCTGAGTACCCAGATCATGATGGAATGATTACGCTAGTTCCCAGCGTCAAGAAGTAGTTTTGAAATGCCAATAAGATAACCTTCTATTTACTTCATAAGCAAAAAATGCAATCCACATTCATAAACAATATAAGGCAATGGTTTTTTTAAAAGAAAATGAAACTAGTCAACAATAGAAAATTTGTGAAAGAATAATATAGGATATGAGTTTACCAGTATCTGCTTGGACTCATTATGAATGCTTTCTGATGGGTTTTTTTGACCTGTTGTCCTTTCGCAACTGGGATGCGCAAAGTCCTTTCGCAACTGGGATGCGCAAGTCCTTTCGCAACTAGGATGCGGAAAGGAGTTTCCTAAAACTATAAAAAAGGGTCCCTAGGGTTTTTCTAGGGGATGTTGTGTTGATGAGAAAAACAACAAGAGGGTTTCCTAAAGCTTTACAAGGGATTTGCTAAAGGGTTTAGGGCTATCAAAGGTGAGAAAGAGGGAGAAAGAGAGAGAAGAAGCTTATAGAAGGGAGGTTCTGCTCGTGGAGGTTCTCTACTGTGCAATCTATATCTCAGCGCTTCTATGTCCTCATAATCAGTGAGATCTCTCTGGTTTTCTCTATTTTTCTTATTGTTTATCCACTCCTACGTGAGTGAAGAAGATTGTAACGTTCTACTTCATAGTGGATTGTTGATCTGGACGAGATCCCGTGGTTTTTACCTCTTTGAGGGTTTTCCACATAAAAATTCTCTTGTGTGGTGTGTGATTGATGCATTGATTATTTTCATTGCTTTATTATCCATAATTCTGGCTTGTTCTGGAGGGCTAGATCCTAAGGTTTTGTGCAAGGCCCCCAACAAAGTGGTATCAGAGCTAAGTTCATTGAACGGGTAGGATCGGTTTTGAATTATGGAAGGTGGCTCAAGGATGATCAACCTCAATGGTTCTAACTGGACCATATGGAAGGCTAAGATGGAGGACTTGCTTTATTGCAAGGACCTATATTCTCCAATTTTAAGCATATCAACAAAATCCAAGGATATGACTGATGATGATTGGAAGAAGACGGACCGAAAGGCGGTGGGGTTTATTAGACAATGGTTGGATGATTCTGTGTTCCACCATGTGTCTACAGAAACCTCAGCCGCTAGCCTATGGCTGAAATTACAAGGGCTGTATGAGAGGCAGACAGCCGGTAATAAGATTTTTCTGATAAGGCGACTTGTGAATCTCAAATTCAAAGATGGTAGTTCTGTGGCTGAGCACATGAATGAGGTCAGCAATATAGTGAACCAACTCACCTCTATGAAGATGGTCCTAGATGATGAATTGCGGGCTTTACTATTGCTTAGTTCATTGCCTGACAGTTGGGAGACATTGGTGGTGTTTCTAAGTAACTCTGCGCCAGACAGAAAGATATCCATGGAACAGGTGACTAGCTGTCTCTTCAATGAAGAGACAAGGAGGAAGTCTCAGGGGTCTATTCAGCAAGAGGCTCTTGTGACACAGGAACGGGGGAGAGGAAAGAACAGGAAGGGCGGGAAGGCTCGAGATAAATCAAGAGGCAAGTTGAGTAACAGAAAAGATGTTGAATGCTAGAATTGTGGCAAGAAAGGCCACTACAAGCATGAATGTCGTGGTAAGAAAAATGACAAGAAAGGAAAAGGGAAGGAAGATGAATCAGATTCTACTGCGGTCGCTTCAGATGACGACGTTGTAGTTATTCTTTCTGCAGATCATGACGTATGTCTCACGGCTTCGAGTCAGGACACCGACTGGGTGGTTGACTCAAGAGCTTCTTTTCATGCAACTCCACATAGGGACTCCTTCACAAGCTACAAGTCAGGTGACTATGGGACTGTGAAGATGGGAAATTCTGGCGTATCAAAAATCGTGGGAGTCGGTGATATTTGTGTGAAAACTGATGTGGGCTGCACATTAGTTCTCAGGGATGTGAGGCATATCCCAGACCTTCGCCTCAACTTGATGTCGACGGGAAGGCTGGATGATGATGGCTATGAAAGCCGGTTTGCTGGTGGGCAATGGAAGCTCATCAAGGGTTCGTTGATCGTGGCCAGAGGAAGAAGTGTTGCACCCTTTACAAGACAAGTGTCAGTATGTGCAAGGGTGGGTTGAACACAGCGGAAGATTCAGCATTGACATGTGGCACAGGCGTCTATGCCACATGAGTGAAAAAGGGCTTCAGGTACTAGCAAAGAAGCGGCTCCTTCCAGACGTGACAGGTACACCTCTCAAAACCTGTCTTGATTGTTTATCAGGGAAACAACATAGAGCTTCATTTGTTAAAACTGCTTCTCATGTTAATAAAGTGCATGCATTAGATTTGGTTTATTCTGATGTTTGTGGTCCTATGAGGACAAAAACCTTGGGTGGGGCATTGTATTTTGTTACTTTTATAGATGATGCATCTAGGAGGGTTTGGGCTTATGCTTTGAAATCTAAGGACGAGGTCTTTGGTATATTTAAATTGTTTCATGCTATGGTCGAGAGAGAGACAGGTAGACCATTGAAGTGCATCCGCACTGACAATGGTGGTGAATATATTGGCGACTTTCACGAGTACTGCAAGTCCCTGGGTATACGGCATAAACAGACGGTTCCCAAGACCCCCAGCATAATGGTGTAACTGAGCGAATCAATTGCACCATTGTTGAGAGAATCAGATGCATGTTATACCATGCGAAATTGCCCAAGACGTTCTAGGGAGAAGCAATGCACACGGCGGTGTATTTGATAAACAGGTCTTCATCAGCCCCGTTGAATGAAGAAGTACCTGAGAAGGTGTGGGTCATCTCAGGGTGTTTGGATGCAGGGCATCCGTTCACGTACCAAAGGACGAGAGGTCCAAGCTCGATATGAAGATCAGGCAGTGGTGTTTTTGGGGTACGGTGATGAAAAGTTCGATTATAGATTGTGGGATCCAACCGAGAGGAAGCTCGTCAGGAGCAGAGATGTGGTTTTCTTTGAAGATCGGTATATAGAAGACATTGGTAAGTCAGAGAAGAATCAGTCTAATTCAGGTGAGCTAGAGGATATGGATCCGATTATTCCTCTCGTGGTGCCTGATGACAGGGGAGTACAGAAAAGTGCAGAGAACGAGGGAGTTCCTTTAGAAGATGGACTAGGGGAGCAGCCCCCACTTGATCCACCTGTTGAGCCACAGGTGAGGAGGTCATCTAGGGACAAACAGCCGTCCAAGAGGTACTCGCCACATGAGTACATTATGCTGACTGATGGGGGAGAGCCAGAAGATTATTCTGAGGCCCTAGCCGACGAGCATAAGGGGGAGTAGTTAAAAGCTATGCAAGAGGAGATAGAATCTTTGCATAAGAACCACACCTATGATATGGTGAAACTGCCTAAGGGCAAGAAAGCTTTGAGCAAGTGGGTGTTCAGAAAAAAGGTTGAGCAGAAGAATTCACAGACAAGGTTCAAGGCCAGACTTGTGGTGAAAGGTTTTGGTCAGAGGAAAGGCATAGACTTCAAGGAGATATTCTCACCAGTGGTGAAGATGACATCCATACGGGTGTTGCTTGGGTTGGCGGCTAGCATGGATCTGGAGATAGAGCAGTTAGATGTTAAAACTACCTTTCTCCATGGTGACCTGGAAGAAGAGATCTACATGCACCAACCAGAGGGGTTCGAAGTCAAGGGCAATGAGCATATGGTGTGTAGGCTGAGGAAGAGTTTGTATGGGCTGAAACAAGCTCCACGGCAATGGTACAAAAAGTTTGACTCGTTTATATTGAAACATGGGTATGACAGAACGGAGTCGGACCACTGTGTGTTCACGCGCAAGTTCTCAGATGATGATTTCTTAGTTCTGCTATTATACGTTGATGACATGCTCATCATGGGAAAAGACATCAAGAAGATCGACAGGCTGAAACAGGAGTTGGGCAAGTCTTTTGCGATGAAAGACTTGGGCCCGGCTAGACAGATCCTAGGAATGGAGATAACCCGTGACAGAAGCAGCAGGAAGCTCTGGCTGTCACAAGAGCGGTATATTGAGAAAGTCCTAGAGCGGTTCAATATGAATGCAGCGAAGCCGGTCAGTACTCCACTAGATAGTCACTTCAGATTGAGCGACAGACAGTGTCCCAAGATGAAGATAGAGGTGGAAGAGATGCAGAAGATACCCTACGCGCCAGCTGTAGGAAGTTTGATGTATGCTATAATGTGTACATGCCCAGACATAGCATATGCGGTTGGTGTTGTCAGCAGGTATCTTGCCAATCCTGGCAAAGAGCATTGGGCAGCGGTGAAATGGATATTGCGGTATCTAAGAGGCTCGACCAGGTTGAGCCTATGCTATGGTGAGGGTAAACCTATGTTAGAGGGCTACACAGATGCAGATATGGCAAGTGACATAGACTCCAGGAAGTCTACATCGGGGTTCATGTTCACGTTTACAGGGGGAGCGGTTTCTTGGTAGAGCAAGCTACAGAAGGTCGTAGCATTGTCGATGACAGAGGCCGAATACATTGCAGTCACAGAGGCATGTAAAGAGATGCTTTGGATGAAAAGGTTCCTACAGGAACTTAGCCTAAAGCAAGAGGAGCACGTTGTCTATTGCGATAGTCAGAGTGCTATACACTTGAGCGAGAATCCAAGTCAACATTCTAAGTCAAAGCACATAGAGATTTGGTATCACTGGATCAGGGATACTTTGGAACAGAAGGTGTTACAGCTTGAGAAGGTCTACACGGATGATAATGGGTCAGATATGATGACCAAGGCTTTACTCAAGGGCAAGTTTGAGGTTTGTAGAAACCTGGCTGGTTTAAAGAAGGTCAATCCCTCTTGGGTCAAAAAGGGGGAGATTTGATGGTTTTTTTGACCTGTCATCCTTTCGCAACTGGGATGCGCAAGTCCTCTCGCAACTGGGATGCGCAAGTCCTTTCGCAACTAGGATGCGGAAAGGAGTTTCCTAAAACTATAAAAAAGGGTCCCTGAGGTCTTTCTAGGGGATGTTGTGTTGATGAGAAAAACAACAAGAGGGTTTCCTAAAGCTTTACAAAGGATTTGCTAAAGGGTTTAGGGCTATCAAAGGTGAGAAAGAGGGAGAAAGAGAGAGAGGAAGCTTATAGAAGGGAGGTTCTGCTCATGGAGGTTCTCTACTGTGCAATCTATATCTCAGCGCTTCTATGTCCTCATAATCGGTGAGATCTCTCTGGTTTTCTCTATTTTTCTTATTGTTTATCCACTCATGCGTGAGTGAAGAAGATTGTAACGTTCTACTTCATAGTGGATTATTGATCTGGACGAGGTCCCGTGGTTTTTACCTCTTTGAGGGTTTTCCACGTAAAAATTCTCGTGTGGTGTGTGATTGATGCATTGATTATTTTCATTGCTTTATTATCCATAATTCTGGTTTGTTCTGGAGGGCTAGATCCTAAGGTTTTGTGCAAGGCCCCCAACACTTTCAAGATGGATTTGAAAGAAACGTAACTGCAACTAGAGGGCTACTTCCCCATTATGAATGCTAAGAGCTCATTTGGACACACCCTCAAAAGGGGCTTTTGAGGCCTAAACTATTTTGAACCAAATGGCAGTTCATGTTGTGAAAACCCCCCCCCCCCCCCCCCCCCCCCCCCCCCCCCCCCCCCCCCCCCCACACTAATCAAAATAGGCGCGAAAAAAAATAATAATAACTGATCTAATAACTGATCTTATTTACCTGCAACTGAACTTCAACCTAATAGCTAGAATTTTGAAATTTTGCTATAAACAGATTTCAGCGTAAACAATTTACAACTTGTGATTCAAACTAAAGAAGAACAAAATAAATAGCTTGTCCTTTATAAATTCATCGAACACATCCAAACCACTTCTTCCCAAACACAGCTGATCAGCCAGAAACTGAGCTAATTAAATCTACCAATTCAGCATGGAAAATCTAACAAGCCGATCAATACTAAATTATTCATAAAGAGAAACCCAATCTTAAATTATAATTAATACCTCAGAAACCATAAAAAATCTAGATTGTTCATCTGACAAGCTGATTGTGCATAAATAATGGACACACGAATGCAAAAATTAAAAAAAAAAAATCTCAGTCATAAACTGGATAGGCTTTTCCAGTTGCATGTGGACAATTGGCAATATTTGTTTTTTAGCCATCCACTTGCAAGCTAATACAAAAGGACAGGTTGTCAGATGGGGGTTGAATCGTCTGGATCAATCAAAGTCCCTGTATGGAATGCAGTTCTAAACTGAAACACTGTTAATTTAGGCCGAGCAGCAAAAATATTATATAACACAAATACTCCCACAAATCAACACAAATGAGTTGAAAACACCATATCCTGGACCTGTTCAACTACTTGGAACCAGAAAAGTAAATTCCCAACCTTAAATCAGCTTAAATCCACAAGATGTGCTAGAGATGAAACAAAAGAGGGCAGAGACTACAACTAAATCCTCCCCTGGCAACTAGACTTCGCTGATCGGCAGAAATTTTAGTTTGAAAGAATGGTAAAACATTTTAATAAAACCACTAAAATAAGTCCATTGATTTCTTTTCCAAATCATATCACTGTATTTTAGAACTATGCCATATCACATAAATAATTTGTAATTGCATCAAACCCTGATAAATGCAAGAGGATGCACAAAGTATTTGTTTTCCAATAGCAAATAGACTGCTAGTTGCGACACAACTTTGCCAGAATCCAAACAAGCCCATGGAGTAGTTGGGTTGGGGGCTAGTGGTATAAAAAACCAAAGAACACCAGTCTTGTGAGGTAAATCTACATTGCATGTTGGTAAGCACACATAAAACTATACAGCTTATGAATCCAGATCCTCTGCTATTGGAAACAGGAAATGAGAAATCCTTGTTTCATCTTTAATGTTAATGTTACTTATGGAGAACGTGACATGGCCATATTTTAATGACTAGCATGATGATGAGAGGTGCTTGCACTAGTTCAAGCAATAATCATCTTTCATCTTTAATGTTACTCATGGAGAACGTGATTTGACTATTTCTAGTTAAATGCAAGTTCAGGTTTGTCAGGTTGCACCTTGCCAAATTGTGATTATCATCATCATATTGTTGTCCTGGCAATTTAGGGTCAGTTTTACAAACCCTGTTTCACTAGTAGATTCAAAAAATGGATACCGATGATTTGTTTGGCAAAGGTTTGGTGAATGGCTGCCCACCTGATATCAACACACCTTTACCCAAACTAGTGTTGGAAGCAAGCCAACCTTTAAAATCTTGTGCAAAGAAAATACAAAAAGAAATTATTGCAAACTATAAAAAATGCTGCAATTTACCAATATAGTATCTAATGGCAAGCATACTGCAAAACATTGATATACAACTTAGCTAAAATACTCAAAAGAACTGAAAGGGATCTTGGTTGAAGCATTTCTTCAAATGGTTAATATGCATATTTCAAACCAAATAAGATACTTGAAAAACACACTAAAAATTCAGCAAAACTGAAAAGAACAATTCAAACCTTCAATTAGGAATTAGAAGTCCCAAATTTCGTAACCAAATAAGACATAAAAATAAAAAATAATAATAAGTAAATAATAAATAAAAAAGAGAGAACAAAAGAAAACAAAAACTAAAAATTCACAAATGGTTATTAAAAAAACCCAACTGCCTAACCCAAAATTGCTACAAAATCCACATAACATATCTGCACACATTCAAATCAATCCTTGCATTTGGGTTTTAGGAATCTCAGCCACAGATCGAGGCTTCATCGAAACGTAGTGAATGGGGAAGAAGATGAAGAGACATGAAGCCCTGGGGCTTTATGCGAAAATGGAATATCCAATAGTGTACCAATATCAAAGAGAATGACCAGATTCGAATGAACGGCAAAGACATCGAGATGAGACGTACCTTTCAGATCTCGAATCCGAGGCTCCCAGGCATAGTCGTGGGTGATCTAGCGTAGCAATCTGGCGGTGAACGACACGCGGGACGGAGAGATGCAATCGCCGGCGACGTCGAGGGAAGGGAAGAGACGGGAGAGAGAGATCAGTGTCTGGGAAAGATTAGGGTTTGGGATGGGGAATCGAAGGAGATGAAAACGGCAGATTTGCCGAGAAGGCGGTGGATTTTGGATGTGGAGAGGAGAGGAGAGGAGAGAGAGAGAGGGAGGGAGGGAGGGAGAGAGAGAGAGAGAGAGAGAGAGAGAGAAGAAGAGCTTGAAAACGAAGAGAGAGGAGGGGAGCGGAGAGAAGGAAATGAGGGTTTTGGAGGAGGAGAGAATGGAGGAGATGTAAGGGTTAGGGTTTTGGAGGTGGAAGAGATGATGGAGATCGATGAGGAAGACGATGCGCTGCATCTGATGCGAGGGGTCTGACGCTTCCATTGGTCAGAAGCGGAGGGAGAGGAAGAATGAGAGTAGGGTTTGGGTTTGTAGGGTTTGTGGGGTTCGTGCGTTAAAACGGTGGGAAACAAAAGTTCGAGTACGGCTGAAAACTGCTCCAGATCAGAAACGGCCTAAATCCGTTTATGAACCAAAGGAGTAGCCGTACCTAAAAGGCAATTTTGGTGTAGTGTGTGGTGGCGCATTTGCTGAATGTTACTGTTTAGATAGTAAACCTCTTGATTAACGACAATTGAGTTTTATGCTATCGTCATCTACCACTCAAAACTGAACAGGAAATTTTATAGGATAGCTATAAGACCAACCATGCTTTATGAATAGGATGTTGGGCAGTTAAGGAACATGTTCATATAATGTATAGCTGACACTAATAAAGATGGTGCCTTTGCATTAGACCTAATGAGCTTTCTCTGCGCGACATTGCTAGGTTTATGCTTAGTGGTCATCGAATGGGTGATAAAAATAAACTTCCTCTGATTTCAGTAGATAAAACAAGATGGTTGAGGCCATTTCATCACGTGTCTTTAGACCAATACCCAGTCCACAATGGGACCACTATCTAGACAAGCCAAATTGAAGTGCATGATGCCACATGAACAATGAGGGAGTTGTCACAATTTAGTGAGCCTATCACAATTGCATGATTTTGTCCATCTTAAACACTCAATAATCCTCTACAATAGTTGTTTTAGGCAGTGAGATGAGCACCCAAAACTGTGAGGTCACCATTGTATAAATGTAAAATATTCCAACGTCTATCATGTACTGTCCTCGATGTTTATGCCTGAAGAACAAAAATGGGATAGATCCATGACGAAGATCGGCACATGACATTGCACAATGGGGATGGTATGAGACCTTAGGCTTGTGTGTGGGTCCACCATGGTGTGTATCTTTCATTAAACCTGTTAATCAGGTGTAACTCACCAGGATGAAGAGAAGATGAACAATCAACCTAATAAAAACTTAGGCGGGTACAAAATGTCAACTTGGTGGTTCTGGGAGCAATTTGACATCATTCCCATTGGTTTAGCCAATTTGAGTTTTTAATGGGGTTTATCCTCTTTATGTTGTGGGTCCACCATGTTGTAAACTCCACACCGTCATTAGATGAGAAACCTTATCTGAATCATACATACAAAAGATCAGTCAGATAAAAAAACTTTTATGACCCACATCAATGAGAATGATTAGCCACCAAACTATGTATCAAAATCGAGCTTAGTCCCTCAGAGATAACAAAATTTTCCTAGCATAAATTATAAGGCAAACCGTCCAACAGTCCAAACGTACATTACCTACTAGTTTCCCACAGCATGGACCGTAGGCAATAGCCTTGTATTTAGAGTCTCAAAATTAGCATCAAAGCATATATATCTGTTAAATGGTCAGCTGATACATATTCACTATTTTTGGTTCATCATTTACATGCTTATTTATTTAAATTTAGTTTGACATTAATGAAGGTATCATATCTAATCTTTTTATAATGAGAAATGCCAATGGCTTTTAACCGTTAGTGTTGGTCAGACGAGCCACCGGTAAAGGGGCGTCGGCATTGCTCGCCGACGGTTTAAAGCCGTCGGCATTACCGACAGCTTAAATAACTAGAAGTCTTGGTCAGGTGAAGGTTGAGAACAAATTGGCCAATAGTCTCGAAGAACTAAAAATTGATAATTCTAACTTGCTTAATACAATATAAATCTTGAGGGTAAACTAAAAAGAGTCCTAAAGAAAAATGCAGACTTAGAAAATGAACTTAAAAATGTTAAATCTATTAATCATGGACTTAAATTAGAAATTGACCAATTAAAGTCTCATCATGCAGATGTAAAATGCTAGTTTTCTCAGGGTGAAGAGAAATTAGAAAGATTAATTAGTATGGGAAAAGGGTATGAGGATAAGAGAGGTTTAGGATATGATAGTCACACCTCTGGATCAACCATTGTCCCCATATGATAAAAAAAGGACTCTATTGCCTAAAGGAGTTGATCAAGAGCCTCTCCCGTATACCACTCATGAGGGGGACATAGGCCATGTGAAATTTAAATACTTAGCATTTAAAGGCTTGAAGTCCAACCCAGTCTCGAATTGTATAGGTAAATATGTTGCGACTGGGAGAATGACACAACTAGTGAAGAGTCCCCCAAAGAGATCAACAGAGAAGATTAAGGAAACCTTGAGGAAGGCTCCCACTCCTCCAAGGATGGACAACAAAATGAGAAAATTGGTCAAGCAGATTGCTCTGCTTAATGAAAAGACTAAGAAGGTGATGGCTAGCATAAATGTCGGCAATGACCATCAGGGAAAGAGCCAAATAGGAAAATCTCCTCCAAAGAATAGATCCCCTAAAAGGAACTCACCAAAGAATCCAAGTCCAAAGAAAATCACAACAAAGCGGGTTGGTAAAGATAAGACAAACTATCCGGTGATTCATACAACACTCAAAGTTGGTGAGGTTACTAGATAGTAGTTTGATAGTGGTTGTTCTAGGCATATGATTAGCGTTAGGACCCATTTCTGCCACTTTGTCAATTTTGATGGAGGGTCGGTCACGTTTAGTGATGGGAACACTAGTAGGATTATTGGGCGTGATACCATTTTTTGGACCAGGCTTGGCCAAAATCAAGAATGTTCTCTGTGGAGGGTTTGAAGCACAACCTCCTAGGTATTTCCCAAATCTATGACAGATCATTCAGTGAGATTCTACAAAGATATGTGCGAGATCTTGGATTCAAAGGAAAATATCATCATGAAAGGTCTGCGCACCATTGACAACTATTATGTCATTGAGAACAATGGAGATTTTTCTTCTCCATTCATTTTCCACATGGCCCGAGACAATGATGTCGATCTCTGGCTACTTCTAAGCCCCTCGAACTCTTACATATGGACATTGTCGGCCCATCAAAACTCAAAGCCAAGGCAGAAAAAGGTATTTCCTAGTAGTAGTGGATGACTACTCCAGATTCATGTGGATCACATTCTTAAGAGAAAAATCCAATACATTTGAGGAATTCAGAAAACTCATTAAGCGACTCTAGAATGAAAAATGTTACGCTATTAATTGAATTAGGAGTGATCATGGCGCAGAGTTCAAGAATGATTGGTTCCAAAAGTATTGTGATGGACATGGAATCCAACATGAATTCTCAACTCCAAAGGCCCCTTAGAAAAATGGAGTTGCTGAGAGGAAGAATAAAGTACAGCAAGAAATGGCCACAATGATCAAGGTGTTCCATATCCGTTACGATACGGCCGATACGTAACGGTAATGGCCGACACCATTACGCGATAAGGGGTCGAAACGGGCCCCCCCCCCCCCGATTCTGTGACCGTAACGGCCATTATGGGGCCGTTATGGGCCATAACGGCTGTTTCGGACCTGTAACGGCTGTTGTGGGCCTTGAAAAATAGGGGAAAAAAACTTACCTTTTTTTTCTCTGTTCTTCTTCTTCCTCTTCTTTTTCTCGGGCAACTGCGGATGCGACCGCCGTGGCCTTCTTCTTCTTCTCTTCTTCTTCTTCTTCTTTTCTTCTTCTTTTCTTCTCTCTCTCTCTCTCTCTCTCTCTCTCTCTCTCTCTCTCTATCTCTCTCTCTCTTCTTTCTCTCTCTCTCTCTCTCTGTCTTTCCCTCTTTTTTCTTTTTGGTTTCCCTCTCTCTCCCTTCTTTTTTAATTTGCAAGTGTACCACACACCAACTAGTTGTTGTAGTTACGTGTCATGCTAAGACGAGCGCTAACACTCCTCGAGCTCCGAGTTGTACGAACGGTTCAAAGGAGATCAAAGTTACATGGTCTCCACAGTGATGTATTTATTATATCTACACCGTTCATCTATTTTCAGAGATCATTTTAAAGCACTACCAAAAAAAATGAATTATATCTAAAGATTGTCTGGACCACACCAAAAATAGCAACGGAGATAATGATTTTCACCATTAAACAATTCGTAGGGCCCACCGTAACATTTATTTTCCATCCAATCTGTTCATAAGGTCAAAAAGACATGAATGAAGAGGAAAAACAAATTTCATATTGATCCAAAACTTCTGTGATCCCAAGAAGGGTTTCAATGGTAGACGTTCAATCCCCCACTGCTTTTTGCAGTGTGGTCCACTTGATAATTAGATCTGTATTATTGTTCGTGTCAAGCCTTAAGACAAGCTCGTCAAATGAATGGACGGTTTAGATGTAACACATACCTCATGATAAGACCAAGTGGGCCCCACCATGATGTATATATTTTATCCATGTCGTCCATCCATTTTGCCATGTCATTTTAGGTCAGGATCTAAAAAATTAGTAATATCCAATTCTCAGGTGGACCACACCATAGGCAACAGTGGTTACAAAATGCTCACCATTAAAAATTTTCTTAGGGTCCACTGTAATGTTTATTTTCAATCTAACCTATTAATTGGGTCACACTGACGTGGATGAAGGGAAAACACACATGTCAGCTTGATCTAAAACTTTTGTAGCCCCCAATAAATTGTTAATGGTGAACGTTTAATTATTGTTGTTTCTTATGGTGCAGTCCACCTGAGCTTTGGATGTGCCTCATTTTTCGGCTCATGCCCTAAAATTATTTGGCAAAATATATGGGCGATGTGGATATAACACATTCATCATGGGTGGGGCCCAAAAAACTTTGACACGTGTGCTACACTTCACAATCCGAGTCCCGCCTAATTCGGGCCCTTAAAAATTATACACGAGACATATATTAACTTAAAATTTACCAATTAAATTATGGATTGCAATCGCTAACTCACAATGCCAAAATCAAATTCTTTGAATAGTTTTAATTGTTAATTTGTGGACTTTTTTTTTAAAATGGGACCTTTTGATTTTTTTTCATGATTCACTATCCAATAAATGTCCACCAATTCATAAGTGGGATAATGGCAATAAATTGTATGAATTTGAGGCTGATTTGGGGCATAGATTGGTCCTCCAAGTCAGCCCCAAATTGGCAACGCTATCTACCTGAATTTAATTTCATTTTTTTAAAGAACTATTGAGAGAAATTATATCAAATTGTTAAGTATATAAATTAGATATTTAGAAAATTAAATATATGAATTTTGTAGTCAAATTCAGGTTACGTAGTTCAAAAATTAATCAGACAGTCTGATACAACTTCTCACCAAAGAGTGGACAGTTACACCACCATAAACATGTTCTAATTTATAAATGAATGCATATTTGGAATGCTTAGAATATTCCAGATTTAATCCATATTTTTTCATATTTTTTGGCAAAAAAAAAAAATTGCACCGTTACGGACCGTTACGCCCCCGTATCCGTATCGGTATCGGAGGGCACCGTTACGCCAACCAATACCGATACGGGATACCTTGACAATGATGCTTAATAGTAAGAATTTGCCAAAGAACATGTGGGCCAAAGCTGTAAATACAGCCTGCTACATAATTAATAGAGTATAACTTAGAGCGGGTCTATATAATATAGTGTATGAATTATGGCATGGAAAGCCTCCCAGTGTCAAATATTTCATGATCTTCGATGTAGATGCTACATCCTTAGAAATCGAGAGAATCTGGGAAAATTCGACTCTAAAACAAACGAAGGGATTTTTCTTGGATACGTCATAGATAGTAGCGCATATACAGTTTATAACCTGTGGACCGCCTCCATACAAGAGTCAATCAATGTGGTTGTTGATGACCAACCCAACTGTGACTCCAGTTCTTTGGTTGAAATAGATGAGGATGAGGGTCTGCACTCGATAGATAAATCTTCTAATAAACCTTCATCCCCAAAATCATCTCTAACTCCTAACGATACGCCCTTTATCAAGGATCATTCTCTCAATTAGATCATTGAAGATCATGGTACTGGTGTTAAAACTAGACGGCAGTTAGAGATAATCAACAATCATTTGTGCTTTACCTCAAGTTAGAACCTAAAAATGTTATGAATGCTTTCCAAGATGAGTGTTGGATACAAGCAATGCAAGAAGAGCTACAACAATTCATTAGAAATGAGGTGTGGTACTTGGTGCCTAGGCCATCTGAAAAGAATGTCATAGGAACCAAGTGGATCTTTAAGAACAAATCCGATGAATTTGGGAATGTGCTCCGTAACAAGGCAAGACTGGTTTTTCAGGGCTACTCTCATATTGAGGGTATTGATTTTGATGAAACATTTACCCCGGTAGCTTGTTTCAAATCGATTAGAATCCCGATGTCCATACTGTGTGCTCTGAAGTTCAAATTATTTCAAATGGATGTTAAGAGTGCCTTTTTTAATGGTGTTCTTAAGGAAGAAGTATATGTTGAACAACCTAAAGGGTTCGTTGACCCTAAATATCATCACCAAGTGTATAGACTAGAAAAACCACTATGTAGTTTAAAGCAAGCTCCGCGCACATGGTATGAGAGATTGACTCAATTTTTAGTTGACCATGATTTTTCTAGGGGAAGTGTAGATAAAACACTCTTTGTGAAGAAGACCCAGGATTCTATCATGATAGCCCAAATATATGTGGATGATATAATATTTGTTTCAACTAGTGAGGAGTAGGCTCATAAATTTGCCCACCTTATGCAATCAAAATTCAAAATGAGTTTAGTGGGAGAGATAAATTTCTTCTTAGGTCTACAGGTACTAGTCAAGAAACTTAAAAATGGTATTTTTGTGTGTCAGACCAAATAAGCAAAATTGGTAAAATGTTTTGGTCTTGAGTCTAGCAGACCACTACACTCAAGTTATCTAAATATTTATGTGGAAAGAGAGTGGATCAACACATGTACCACAACATTATTGAAAGTCACCTCTACCTCACGGCTAACAAACTAGATATCACGTTCAATATGAGTGTCTATACTAGATTCCAAGCTGGCCCCAAGGAATCTCATTTATCTTCTTTCAAGAGGATTGTAAAGCATGTGGCCTACACCATAGAATATGGTCTCTGGTACCCGTATGATTCTTCAACTACGATTGCAGGGTATTCAAATGTCAATTGGGCTAGAAACATAGACAATAGAAAATCCATGAGCGGTGGTTGTTGATATGTTTGGAGCTTCTTAGTAGCATGGCATAGCAAAAAGCATAACTCTATTTCTCTATCTACCACTGAGGCAGAGTACATTGCAGCTGGTAGCTGTTGTACTCAATTGTTGTGGATGAAGCAGATGTTGTTAGATTATAGGATCTCTCAAGAGGTGATTACATTAATTTGCAATCATACCAGTTCGATTAACATTTCCAAGAAACTCGTTCATCACTCTCAGATGAAACATATTAATATATGGCACCACTTTATACATGAGCTTGTTGAGGAGCAAACCATATCATTTGAAAACATGCCAACCGAGAGGTAATTAGCTGATATCTTAACGAAACTTTAGACTCAAACAGGTTTGCGCACCTTCAAAAATCCATTGGTGTGTGGACATTGAACCGAATAGGTAAATCTAGGGATTGAAGCCTCACATTCTGTTGTTGTAAATATCGAGACCCAAAAAATTCCAATTTTTTGTGTCAGGGCAATTTCGATTGAATCTCGATCAATCATCTGACCATCAATTGGTCTCAATCGATCAAAGGTATTAGGTCGATCAATCGAATGAGTGCTGATTTGAAAAATCACAGTTTTTAAAACCCCTGCACCTAAGTTATTTGCTTAGTTCGTTTCTTTTCTTTCTTCCCCCTTTCGATTACTCGAATCCCTTCATCGAAACCCTTTGATTCATCAACGATTCTTCACTTTGGAGCTTCGATTCCATCACTTCATCGCCGATTTTAGGGTTTCTTCGTTCGGTAGGTTTCTTCTTTCATTCCTTTCCTTTCTTATGTTCCTTTTGCATTTTCTGTGTCTTTTGATCCTTACATTGTATGAAATGAGGCGTACTCAATCATCCCCTCAAGTAGAGCGACGCTCCAAGGCCCGAATTGATGAAGGGTCATCACGCCCTACTGTAAGTGTTATGGTCTCATGCTCCTTTGGTTGTCAAATTTTGTTGTGTCAAACCATCCATCTGTGTCTTGTGTTTGTATGGTGATTTATATGTATTCAAGACACTGCATAAACACTTCATGACATTGGATGTCTTTAAGAAATACAAAGTGTATTTCATCATCCTATCAATGTTTAAAGCTACAATGTTGAAGTTCAAGTCTCAAGAAACAACTTGAAGACTCAAGAAATGACTTCAAGACTCATAAGCAACGCATGAAGTAGTTTTCACGCTGATGAAGATCTCAAGATTAAAGCTACAACAAGTTCAAGATCTCAAGCTTGATATGGTTCAAATATCTACATTCGTTGAATAGTTGAAGTTCAATGTCCATATGACATGTTTCAGGTTTGACTGACCTTAGGTTGACCTTATAAGTAGGTCACTTTGGATACATAAATCAAATATTTATTTTACATAAGTTTGGTCTATTCTACGACCAGTCCTAGATCCTATTCGACCAGTCCTAGCATTGGTTCGACTAGTCCAAGAAATTCCACGACCAGTCCTAAGTTGTTGAAGATTTTTGAAATTTTTTTGGTACACTTACAACCAGTCCTGGAGGTCCTTCGACCGGTCGTAGGAGTGTCTTCGACTCGTTCTCGACCAGTCGTAGGGCTACGACTCAAAGTCCAACAAGCTAATCTATAGTCCTACGACCAGTCGTAGAGAGATACGACCAGTCGTAGGTGACCCACGACCAGTCGTGGAACGACTTTCAAAGATCGCGCTCAATATTTCAAATATCCATTAGAGTTACGACCAGTCGAAGGTTTCTAAGACCAGTCGTAGACGCGATTTTTGTTTCTATAAATTGAACACGAAATTCAGAGTTTTAAGAATTCAACTCGATTCAATTCAAGAAACTTCAAGTGATCACTCTGAGATAAGTCTGTGTTTATTTTAAGCTACGTTGTGTTTATTTAATATTCCTTTTTGCTAGCTTATTTAATTTAATTTTGTTTCTGTATTCCAATCTTATTTGAAAAGAGGAATTACCTTATTCCTTCTTCTTGGAATCAAAATCAAATATAGCTACGCCCAACTAGTTAAAATCTAAAATCTATTAGAATTTAGAACCATATTAAGGTGAGTATTGGAAATTGAACTTTGACATTCAATCATCTACTCCGATTGGTTCTACCGGGCTGCTACGAAAAGGAGAAATCCAGGTATTTTACAATTCTGTAAAATTTCATTCCTTTTGGTTTTGTTTGAGGTTAAGCCAGAAAAATGTCATTATATTGGTTATCTGAGGAGAGCCAGAAAACTCAGAAAAGAGGGGTTTTTGAATTGTGTAAGCCCGAGTGAAAAAGACACAATTGTAAAGGTTTTAGGTGAACCTGTGAAAACCTATTTGATAGTGAACGCTAATATCCCCTGTGTGAGGATATTAGGAGTGGAGTAGCATTCTGTGTGGCTGTTGAAAGACAGTTGGTGTACACACAAGCGAACCACTATAACTCTTTGTCTTGTGGATTGAATGCTTACTTAATTTTAATATCTTTTATCATTCAATTGTGTGGAATGTACAAGTGGATGTGAATGTTGTAACTATTTACATTTCAAGCAAGTGTGGGGATTGTTGTAATAATTTAGATCTATATTTCTGCATTTAATTTCAATTCCTTGCTATTCATTTATTTCTATTAAAATTGAGTCCTTGATCCAAAAGATGTTTTAGAAATAAGGTTGTCCTACCATAAGCCCTTGTTTATTATGGTGTAAGGTTGTCCTTAGAACTGAATTTGTATCAATCTCTCAATACTTATTTATCAAGGTGATTTGATTTCAGCATTGTGAATTGATTTATAATTGTAAGGCTATTGGTTTATTTTATTTCCGCTGATTTTATTTTAATTTGGCATAGTCCTATTCATCCCCCCCCCCCCCCCCCCCCCTCTAGGACATATAGCTTGGCCTTTTCAAGTGGTATCAAAGCCTAATAGCTTATTTTATTGCTTTTTATTTGGATTTATTTCTTGAGTTAACGATCTAAGCTATATAAAAAGATGTCAAATTTTGATAACCTTTCAGTTACTAGGCCTCCACCCTTTGATGGCTCCAACTATGCCTATTGGAAAGCCAGAATGAGGATCTTCCTCAAATCAATGGATGAAAGTGTGTGGCAAGCCACAGTGACTGAATGGAATCCTCCTATCATCGAAGTAACTGGTGTTGATGGTTCAAAATCTATGAAAATTACACCGTATTTTCAATGGACCACACTTCAGAAAAATGAGAGTAGTGCAAATGCTAAAGCACTAAATGCAATCACTTGCGCACTATCACCGGATGAGTTCAAAAGAATCATATCCTGTGATACTGCAAAGCAAGCCTAGGATATATTAGAAATGACACACGAAGGTACATAAATTGTCAAGAAATTTAAAGTCCAACTCCTCACAACTAAATTTGAAGAAATTCATATGGAGGAAAATGAAATGAATGTTTATGGACTTTTACACTAGATTGAATGACATTGTAAACTCAATGTGGGGTCTTGGCGATAAGATCTCAGAAAGTAAAGTGTGTGCAAAAATACTACGCTCTCTTCCTGAACGGTTCAATTCTAAGGTAACCGCAATCCAGGAACTTCATGATACGGATAATATGAGGGTAGAAGAATTAGTTGGTTCTTTACAAACCTATGAATTAATTTAAAGCTCCTAAAGGTAAATCTATTACTTTGAAGTCGTCTAAAGGTATTACTCAAGAAAATTCAGATTCAGAAAATTCTGAAGATGATATGGCCCTTTTGGCGAAAAAGTTTTATAAGATTTTCAAAAGTAAGAAAAGAGTCGACTTTTAAAAGGCAAATGAAAAGAAACGTTCTAAACCTAAGTCTAAAACTTGGAAGTCTTTGAAAGATAGTCAATGTTACAACTATCAAGAATATGGGCATTTAGCAAACAAATGTCCTAAAAAGGACAGATCCAAAAGGAAGGGTATGTTGGCTACTTGGGATGAATCGTCTGATTCTGAAGCCTCTTCTGAATCAGAAAATTCAGAAATCGAGTCGGGCAATGAACTTAAGGCCTTATGACTCTAGCCAAGTTTACTTTTTCAGATCACGATGATTCAACAAGTGAAGAAAATTTGGATAGTGATCATGAAAATGATGAAGATCTTCAAGATGCTTACAATGCCTTATATAAGGAAAGTTGTAAAATTGCTGTCAAACTTAAACTTCAAAAAGAAAAGTTTTTTAAACTCAAAGAATGTTTTGAAACCCTTGTTTTAGAAAAATCCCAAATTTCAGATTGTTTTGAAAAATCAAAGTGTGATCTGGAATTCAAAACCTCCCTGATTGAAAATTTGAAATCTGAAAATGAGAAACTTAAAAATGAAGTATCTTCTCTTCTGAGTTTGAAGGACACATGGAGATATGCCCAAGGTGATCCAAAATTAGAAAAATTATTATCCGGATCAAGAAAATGTGGCGATCGATCCAGGTTGGGCTATGATAAAAACACGTCTCCTAAACAGAAGAATACTCCTTCCAATTTTGTGAAAGGAGAGACTTCTAACTCGAAAGGAAAAGGTACTAGTCAAGTTTTTTAAAAATACAAAAACTTTTCAAAAACCCAAAAGCAGCTATATAAATTTCAAAAATCAGATTCGAAACCCACTAGCTGAAAAAATTGTTGATTTACTTAAGGAGCTATTAAAATCTAACTCAGTAGGTCACTCTTACAACTGTAAACAAAAGAAGACCAACTATTCTCCTAAACCCAAAACAGTTCTGAAATGGGTTCCTAAGGTTGCCTGTTTGGTTACTCACACTGCTTTCAAATCTACAAGCCTTTCAAAATGGTACCTAGATAGTGGATGCTCCAGACATATGACAGGCGACAAGGCGCTATTCACCGATCTTAAAGATATGACTGATGGGTCAGTCACATTTGGTGATGGTAGCAACTGCAAGATAATTGGCAAAGGTACGGTCCAACTCTATAACCTTCCCTTATTTAAAAATGTTTTATATGTTGAGGGTTTAAAACACAACCTGTTGAGCATATCTCAAATATGCGATAACAACCATAGTGTTAAATTTTCTAATCAAGGTTGTGAAATTATAAACGAAAAGGGTTCTGTAATATTAACTGGACCCGGAACTTCTGAAAACTGCTATATAGTAAGCGATGGTAGCTTATCTAAACAAACGTGCTACATGGTCCATACCGATGAGACAGAATTATGGCATAAACGCCTCGGACATGTACACTACCGAAATTTATACAGATTGAGCAAAGGAGAACTAATTAGTGGTCTACCTAAGATGCAAAAAGTAGACAAGATTTATGGTGAATGCCAGTATGGTAAACAAACTAGGAGCTCTCACAAAAAGGTGAACTCCAATACCACCACAAGACCACTCGAGCTTCTCCACATGGATCTATAGGACCAACAAGAACGAAAGTCAGAGGTGGCAAAAAATACATCTTAATTATCGTAGATGATTATACAAGATACACTTGGGTTTCATTCTTGAGGGACAAATCAGAAACCCTTGATGAAGTGAAAAAGATTATAAAACAGATTCAAACTGAAAAATGTTCTCAAGTCAACAAATCCGATGAGTAGTGATCATGGATCCGAATTTGAAAATAGCGGTTTTGAGAAATTCGTTAGCGATCAGGGAATATCGCATGAATTCTCTGTACCTAAGACTCCTCAACAAAATGGAATTGTCGAGAGGAAAAATAGAGTGCTTCAAGAAATGGAAATGTTATGTTAAATAGCATGAAGCTCCTAGGAATCTCTGGCTGAAGCAGTGAATACTGCCTGCTATATTATTAACCGTGTTTATATTTGCAAATCTAATAATAAAATGGCTTATGAAATGTGGTTTGAGAAAAAGCCTTCTGTCAAATACTTTCGAGTTTTTGGCAGCAAGTGCTATATTTTGCGTGACCGTGAAAATTTGGGAAAGTTCGACACTAAAAGTGATGAAGGGATCTTTTAGGATATTCTTTAAATAGTCGTGCATATCGTGTTCTGAACAACAGGACTGGTGTGATTCAAGAGTCAATAAATGTTGTGATTGACGCTCATTTGAATACACCTGTCCCTAGTTCAGATAATGATGAAGTTTTTATACTTGAAAATAAAAAAGAAGAAACTCATAAAGTGAAATGAATCATCAAATTAAATACTGTTAAAGAACTGGTGTGCGCACTCGTAGACAATTAGGGACATATGTAACTACGTATGCTTTACATCCCAAATAGAACCGGTTAACGTGGAAAGAAGCACTTTCGGATGAAAAACTGGATAGTTGCGATGCAGGAAGAACTTAATCAGTTTGTCAGAAATGATGTCTGTCTGGTACCTTGTTCCTAGACCTAAAGATAAACATATTATTGGAACAAAATGGATTTTCAAAACAAATCTGATGAACTTGGAAATATTATTTGAAATAAAGCAAGGCTAGTTGTACAGGGGTATACACAAATTGAAGGTATTGACTATAATGAAACATTTGCCCCTGTAGCTCGTCTTGAATCAATCAGACTTTTATCTCCATTGCTTGTTTTAGGAAGATTAAAATTTACCAAATGGATGTAAAAAGTGCCTTTTGAATGGTGATTTACATGAAGAGGTATATGTTGAACAACCTACAGGGTTTGAAGATCCTAAATTTACTGATCATGTGTATCGTCTTAAGAAGGCTCTCTATGGTCTGAAACAAGCTCCCAGAGCATGGTACGAAAAACTGACTAAGTTTTTACTGAGTCATAATTTTCAGATGGGATGTGTTGATAAGACGCTCTTTGTTAAGAAACATAACGATGATATTCTAATGGTTCAAATATATGTTGACGATATTATTTATGGATCAACCTGTACTAACATGACTGTTGAGTTTGCAGATTTAATGAAGTCTAAATTCGAAATGAGCATAGTTGGAGAATTAAATTATTTCCTAGGGTTGCAAGTAAAACAACAACCTGATGGAATTTTTATCTCTCAAACCAAATATGCTCTGAACTTAATTAAGAAATTTAGATTTGAGATGGTAAAAATTTTGATACTCCTATGAGTACAACTTTAGACTCTCAAAAGACTCTACAGGTGATGATGTGGATCCTAAATTGTATCGTAGTTTGATTGGTAGTTTGCTTTATTTGACTGCAAGTAGACCAGATATCGCTTTGAGTGTTGGTATTTGTGCTCATTATCAGTCAAATCCTAAAGAATCTCACTTAACTACTGTTAAGGGATTATGCGATATGTCACAAGTTCTGCTAAACTGGGTCTCTGGTATCCACATGAGACTAGTGTTCAATTAGCCAGGTACTCAGATGCTGACTGGGCTGGAAACATTGATGATAGGAAATCAACCAGTGGTGGTGGTTTCTACATTGGAAATTATCTTATTTCTTGGTTTAGCAAGAAGCAAAGTTCTATATCGCTATCAACAGCTAAGGCTGAATACATTGCTGCTGGGAATGCATGTACTCAGCTTGTTTGGATGAAACGTATGTTAAGCGATTATGGAATTACACAGGATTCTATGATTTTGTTTTGTGATAATTCCAGTGCAATAAATATCTCAAAAAAATCCAGTTCAGCATTCACGTACTAAGCATATTGACATTAGATTTCATTACATTCGTGAATTAGTGGAAGAAAAATTAATATATTTGGATTACATTCCAACCGAGACTCAACTGCAGACATTTTCACTAAACCGCTCGACAAAAGCAGGTTTAATTAAATTAAAATTTGATCGGTATGTGCAATTTAAATTGAATTTGCATGCTTTGGTGTATCATAATGTACATATATTTGATGTTTTATTTGCTTAAATTTGGAAATCATTTGAAAGATTGTAAATTTTAGTCGGTACTCGACCAGTCGTGAGTGTACACGACCGTCGTCGTGATACGACCGGTCGAACACATCCACGACCAGTCGTGAAACTCGTGAATTCACTTATTTTGGGGATGGCTCTCTTCTTCATTTCCTTTTGTCTCTCCACGAGCCTAGCCTCGACCGGTCGAACCCACCTTCATGATTCTTCAAGGTTAGTGGTTCTTTTACAATTTTCTTGTAGATTCTTGTTATTGGTGTTTCAAATTTCACTATTGTAGAATCTATTTGCTCTTCATTGCAAGTTTGGGGTTTTCTCTTGAAAAATCTGTTCTATCAAAACCCCACTTCTTCTTTCTTGCATCTTATAGTTTCCTTGAGTCCTCCTTTGAAAATTGATGCTAGGGGTAAAAAGAAAAAAACTACACGTGGTCCCTCTTCATCTAGATCAACATCTATTACACACACGTCATCTTCGCTCTCCCGAAAATGATCCTTCAGATGCACGGGATTTGCGTATGCGCAATATTATAGTTGAGCGTCCTATTAATGTTAATCACATTGCTTCCTTTGGTACCCATCTGTTGCAATATGTGGGATGGGATAACATCTTACATTGGGGTGGAGCTGCATACCAGTCCATTGCCAATCCATGTTGCATGTATTTGTGATTCTTCTCTTGAGATTTAACCTTTAAAATTGATACTCAAGAAGGCTTATTTTCAGTGGATCGACATTTGATTAGCTCACCTTATGGAAATTCCTGTCAATGA